>JAOBAS010000072.1:27456571-27482782 GCA_025311575.1 Elanoides forficatus
TCCCACTGGGTGTGGGGGGGAAGTGAGTGAGCGGCTGCGTGGTGCTTAGTTGCTGGCTGGGGTTAAACCACGACACCCGTAATTCTTTACATTTCATATTGCCTATAATTCTTCTGGTCTGGAAAACAGTAATTTGATTTATAGTTGTAAGTGGTTGTTTTATAATTGTACATATTTAGGGTTCACTGTTAAATACAACAAAATTACATTACACTCCAAAGTCAAGTCATCCTTCATAAGAATAAATAAAATGTTTTGATCTGGCTGTGTCAATCAGACCCATGCAGTCAGTATCTGCACTATGCATGGTCCACATTTGAGGTGGTTGTCTAGAACTCTTCTGCAGTCAGTGGTGAGAAACTGGCACTTCTAGGACATGATTTCCTCTCATCCTAAAGGTCTGAAATAGAACAGATGGCAAGTACCCTGAACATACCAATTTTTCTCCCTTAACTACAAAGGGAGCTTAGGCAGACAACTTAGATGTAGGAGTCAAGAGCTAGGACTTCAGGTGCTTGAATCAAACCTTGTCTGTGGCTAGTCCAAGTCACAAGTCAGATGTTGACAATACCTATATCTTATGCAGTTTTCTTTCCTGAAATCAGAGAGGCTAAAAAGAGCCGTAGGCTCATGTGAGGGGGGAAATACAGCAGCAGAGTGAAAGTGAGTGATAGTGCTGATGTGTCTTAGTAATTAAAGTAGGTCTGCTCACCTTGGGGCCCGAGAGAAGAGAAATCAGAAGCCTCTTCGTGTGTTGTATTGATATTGTGTCTTCCCTGTCTTAATCAGGAAGATGGCCAGTGAGAAGCTTATGGAGCATGGGTTGGCAGTGTGGAGGGCTAGGAGTGTCACATTTTGTGAAAAATTATAGAAAATAACTATTTTTAGCAGCAATCACATAGCAGAGTAGGCTTCGTTGTCTGAATATTAAGATTTTGAATAGGAATTTGATCTAATTAAAATGTGGTTTCTATGTCATTTCCCTTTCTGCCTTTTTTTTAATTAAAGGAGAGCTTACAAAACCCTTAAACAGGCAATGTTTCCATGTATGAAAGCATGGCTTCTCTGAATAAGTAACTTAGGGTTTTTTTTAATGACTGCTATTTTATGTCCCTAATTCTAAAACATGCAGAAGATATGAGTAGCTCAGAAACGTACAAAGCTGTAGTACAGGATTGATGTTCTGGAAGTCTTGTGCTATAATGAACATAGCGCAGCGCCGCTGCAAAAGCTGAGGAACAGCGTCAGGGATGGAAAGAGTGGCAGGATTTGGGTAAGCAGCAAATTAGTACTCTGGAGCCTGTAGCTGTGTCTCAGCTACCTGGCAAGTGCTCTGTGGAGACCCCACTCCCTGACTGCCTAGACTAAGGGACCCTCGGGCACTGGGCTGCTCCCCAGGCAGCTGAGTTTGCTACTGGTGAGGACCTGGTGGTCGCCCTAAAATGCAGCTGAGGTGCAGCTCAGGAATGAATTTCTTCCAGAACCATCTGTTCAGATGCAGCCTGTTTGACCAGTGTAAGGTTGTTCCATAAAGGCTAAGTTATGCTCCAAGGTAGTCTAGGAAAGATAAACAGATTTTCTGTATCAGTAACAGTATTTAAAATTTTTTCGCATGTAGTTGACAATTTAAGTTGCAGAAGTATCCAGTAACTTCAGCAGAATACTGTTGAAATTTCAAATCATAGGTTATGCTTCTGACAATTAGTAGAAAATAGCACATTGTTTTACTTGTGAAGTAAACTGGTTTGGAAGCCATTGAATGACTGTTAAGTAGAGACAGATAACTTCTCAGCCATTTTGTTGAAAAATTGTCATATTTCAAAACCATTTAAAACCAATACACATTACTGCTCAAGCCAAACAACTAACAAGTAAAACCATTATAATAAATTTTTTATTAAAATTAAGAGAGAAAATTAAGCTTGGGTTATGCTCATTTTTTACCTGTTTAAAAAGTAAAAGACATCATTTAGATAAAGAGGTAAAACAGTAGAGAATGCTGTAGATTTTTTTTAAGCCTGTCATGACGTGTATCATCTCAATCTACTGAAATCATGAGTTTCAGCATCAGTTTTTTCCTTAGTGTTGGCTGGGGTGGGAAGTTCTCTCATTTTAGAAATTACTAATGTGGTCTTAAGAAGTATCATGATGTGATTATGTGGTGTTTTTTAAAAATTGTACGGTGAAGAATTTTTTTTGTCTCAGTAGTACAGTGAAGAAAAAAACGTATTTTGTACACTGGTTTAAGCAGTAGAAGTTCCACTTCATCAGCATAAAGATTTTCTGTACAGGAGAGAGCATCAAGCTGAGGTTATTTAGATGTCCACATTGCTAGTCTTGTTTTGAGATGAAATAGCTACCATCATGAACACCAGGGCAGAGAGCAGGTGTTTTCACTGAAACGGTGAAAGATTTTAGATTAATGTGACTTAGGGCTAAAATTTGACATAAACTATGTGAAAGGAATTACTGCTGCCAGCCAGTCATTTCTCTCTAAAAGTCCTCTTTGCTAATGGGCATAGCATATTCAGTTATGGTACTCAGCGGTGGGGGAGGGAAGTTTGGCATACCTTTCCCTGAAGAAGCCACATGCAGCCACTTGTGATATGTGTTCTCTTCCGATGCTGACTAAACAATGTACATTCTTCTTTCGCTTTTACAGGCTGCTTGCTATGCACCTTTCTTCCCTGTTACAACAGTAAGAAGCATCTTAGCTGTAAATATTTTTGCACTTACGGACCTATAAGGACTAACTTCAGATGTGTCTAGCAATCTCCTAGAGTGTTCTCCTGGTTAAACTAACTATTCAGCCCTCGAGTACATTACATGCACTGTGTAGACTGTGAAGATGATTCATACTCTATTACTGCAACTGTTAATGTGAACACGGGTGGTCTTGTGGTGTGAGGTTGACCATAGCAAATAATGGTAAGAGAAAAACAAAAAAAAAAGCTAGTGCCTGTTGAATAATGTATAAAAAGTTATCAGTTCTTAGCAGTGGAGAAATTTGTGAAACCATTAGTGTACAGCAGAAAAGCATTTCATAAAACTTATAATCACCCATAAATGTCAGTTACTTTTGTGTCTTACATCAGCTTGACACCCACATTAGCAATTTTGAAACATAGAAATTATTTGTTAGTGAGTTTTGCTTTGTGCAAGGACTGTTGATCAATGGTGTGATCACCATTGGCTGGCACCTGGAATATATTATGCTTTCCTGTTTGGTTTGTTGACCATGGGCATCATCGCTGGCCATCTTATTTTTGCTCAGATTAGTGACCAGTGTGTCAGCCTCAAAGGTGCTATGAATTCTTGGCAAGGCCAGGCTCAGATAGGAGTCAGTGAGTGAAAAAGCTCCTTTATCAGGACTCAGTGGGAGGATGAAAAGATTCCACTGCGTTTCTGGTGTCACGAGATACTTTCTGGGACTTTGCAGCCGGAAGAGGCAGTCTAGGGAGTGTAGCAGGTCTTTTGGGAGGGCAGCAGCCCTCTGGAGATGTTAAACAGGCATTAGAAGAAAGAGCTAGACTTTCTGTGATTGAGGTGGAAATGATGGGTATTATTAATTAGTTGAGACTGTAGCAAATTTACAGTCTTGCCAGTCATGACTGGTCTAGTGGGAGAGTGGTTTTTCCAACTGATGTTACCTTCTGATTGCTGACAACTTCTTTGAAAAATAATTGGTAATTCCTGTGCCTAAGGGACGAAGACTGCTTGCTTGGCTCCCCTTCTGTCTGAATGATTTCAGCCATGAAGAAGAGAGAGAGAATCCACCACCTGCAAGGTTTTGTGTCTTAAGTCCTTTCTAGTCTGTGTAGCAATGTGAAGGCTTTCCAGTTATGGAAATTAGGAAATTTCAGTTGTATTGAAGGCCATACTTTCAGAAAGGAGAGATGTGGCTGAGACGGTACAAACCTATCTGGGGAAGAGTTACACACAGGACAGACGCCAGCATGATCTGTGACCTCTATGAAATGAACTACAGTCTGAGGTCTCAGTGTGTGACTTTCTTCCTCCACTTATTTTTGATTAAATGTGGGCATTTGTGTTGGAAGAAGCAGATGAAGGTTTTGAATTGCAGGAAGGCAAAAAAAAAAAAAAAAAGCGTTGAGGGTGTATTCATCTCTTTGCAATGTAACAGGCAAGTTGATGAGTGGAAATTTCCTGTCAGAAAAGTGTGAGAACTTGTAAGATGTTAACAGCATCATAAAAAAAAAAAAAAAAAAAAAAAAAGTGCAACTTCCTCCTTATAAGGGTTCAGGTTATTATGGTTGTTTATCTTTCAAGTTAATATGAAATAGCTATGGTAAGTCCCTGAAGTACAAGCAGTAAATACTGAACTGGCAATGGAGGTGTACAATTGCTCTGAAGCTTTTGGATCAACATTTTGGGGTCAGTTGCACTGTTTCCTTCAGATCTTCTGTGTCTCTAAGATGTGCAAATGGAGCTCTCTAGTCTGGTTTAGTCATAACAAAGCTTAAGATTTTTTTGCCTCCTTAGACCCTTGCCTTAACTGAAAATCAGTGTTCACTGTCAATTGGGGTGATTAACTCCTTTGACTCCTTTCTTTTGGCTTAAACTCTCTTGCTTAACTTTGTGAAAAGCTGACCTATGGCTGGCCTTCATATGGTAAGCAGTAGTTGAGTCACGCACTATTTAAAAGCCCTCTGTTCCTTTTGCATGCCCGCTGAAGACTAGTGCCTAATTAGTACCTGCTTCAGCTACTGAAGTGACCCTTCTGGTCAAGGGAAAGTGAGGTGCCCTGATAGGCATGGGAAGGACTAGAATGGGGACAGAGCCAGGCAGCAACTTCTGGTAATATGGCACTTCTGTTTGTGTGGTCCTCTATGGGCAGGGGAATGCCAGGAGCCTTTCCATAGTTAGTTGCAGTTAGGTGTCTTTTTAACAAATCCAAATCAGGGGTTGGACTAGATAACGTTTAAAGTCCCCTTCCAACCCAAACTATTCTATGATTCTAAATGTTGCTTCCTTGAAGAGGTTTTCTTAAAACTCCCTTTCAGCCAGACTCAAGCCAAACCCAGTACAGGTGCAAATACTCAGAGTCTCCACTGCCTCTTCAGGAGGCCAGCAAGTGTTGTAGCTGTAGCCATCTACAAGGGCAGGCTGTGACCTCCTGTTGCCTCACAGTTTGTTTTTGGTTTGTTTTGGTTTTTTAATTAAACTAATTTAACTGGCAAAAAGAATGCTTTACCTAGGCCGTAGTCCTTGGTGATTTCAAAGGCTGAGAGCTGCCTTCTGCCTTCCAACTGCGGAGTGCGAAGCAGTGTCAGAACTTGCTAGGGTTATAAAATCGAGTTGTTTAAAGACCTGTGTGAATCAATCAGAGCAAGTCTGCAGGACAGCAGCAGGAGGGGTCATAGACCTACAACACATGACCTGTCCAATTAAAAAAATAAAAATTAAAAAAAAAAAGTTGGATGGCTTCTTGGTCTCAGGTAAGTGAAGGCTATTGCCAAGAGTAAAGAATAGTCTGTTTTCCACCAGCAAGGTATAAGGAACAAGAACAGTTCTTCAGTTGCTGTGGGAAAGATCTGAGCTAGCACAAGGAATATTGTGCTGCCGGTAAGGCTAGGGAAACAGTGACATAGACTGTATGGGGAGTTTGCTGAGTCCCCACCACAGGAGGTTGTTGGGAATATATTAGATAAACATGGGCTGGGGGTGATGTAGATAAAGGCACATCTTCAGTGGGGGCAGAGTGTGGACTAGGTAATCAGTCCATCTCTGTTTCCAGAAATGTGGTTGCTGGTGAGCTACCCACCTTCCTGGGTACTGAGGATACACTCAGGGACTTCCCCTCATGGCTGACATCCAGACAAGTCCAGATGCCCCAGCAGCGAGGATTTCTGGCACTCCCTTGCCCAAAAGGAATGATTTTCCCAGGAAAAGTGTTGAAGGTCATATTGTGGTATTCTTGTCAATGTCTAAAAATATAAATTTATTTCTAATCTTAAAAGTCAAATGTTGAAGTAATTTATTTTCTTCCCTTAATCCACAGAATTCTGGGGCAGATGAGGGGTAGTTTGCCATTATATACTAGTTGTATAGTACAAAGACTACAGTACAAAATAAAACCAGAAAAATCCACTTAAGTGGAAAAATGTCACCATGTTGCCCCAGAGCAATACATATTTATATCATTTGGAAAGCTGTTCAGAGACCATGCTGTCTGTTACATGTACTGCATCAGATAACTGGGAGTTGTAGTTGGTATTTAAGTATTATGAACATCTGTTTCTGGTTATCAAAGAAAAACCCTAGGTCAACCACAGATTGTGACACCATGTTTCTCTGAGTCCTGTAAACATGTTGCAAACAGCTGCTTGGCTTCAGATAAAAGCAAGCCACATCTGCCTCACCTGCCCACAAAGGGCTCAGGCCACACCCCAGATACAGTTTTATTTATCAAAACAAAACTTGAAGGCTACCTCAAATAAAACAGTTTATTTACACATTTTAGCTTAAGGTTGCAGAACACCTTTACTTCAAGGTTTGACTAAAAATCATGCTGTTTTTTTCCTACCTCTAACTGAGCTTACTTTTGAATTTTATATACAGCTCGATGTGGATTAGCACTTTTAAAAATTATTTTGTCGTGTCTGTTTAATCAGAATAACCTTGTTGTGCTATTTTCAGTGCTCTTTGTGGGACAGAACAGAGGTTTAAAAAAGTTATTATTAACCAGCATCAAGACTGACAGACACTCAATGTATGTACTTTTTCGTACATGTATGTACTCAGTTTTTGTAATATTCCTTAGTAAATTTTTTTTCTCTTAGCAGTTATATGGAAATGGGAGGTACTACTATCCCCATGGTACAGATGAGTCAATAGCACAGAGGAACTTAAAACAATAGCATATACTCTGCTTTCTTAATCATCTTTCTTTCAGTATCAAAAGATATCTGGATACAGTCAGATGAATCAATTAAAATATTTTAATGTTAGCATTATTAAAGATCTCTTATACAACGATTCTTATGTGTACTGTAATACCTGTGCATACATTTAATTGAATATGCTACTGACAACTTCAGATAAGAAAAGGTTTTTAAACATGTGAGAAGATAGTAAGATTCAGTGACTTTTGCCCATCTCATAATTTTATTGAAAAAAAAATTCCTTAGACATTTTGGAAATTTCAGCTCTGTTAATTAAGTGGTTGATTATCTGAATCTAATTCAGGTCCACTTGAAACCCTTTGGAGGGCTTGTATAAGCATATGTAAGCACATAGATAAATAAGCTTTGACTGTAAGTAACCAAATTAATAATGGAAGCCAAGGCGCATTTATTTGGCACTGTTTGCATAACTTCACTGCCTTCCTCTTATGTTTTAAAATAATGCACAAGATACTCAGTCCATGCATAAATGTTGCTAGTTGTTTGCTAACAGAAACAGTATTAGGCCCATTCATTCTAGGTGTCAGGGTGGGTGCTGATTACTAAAGTGAATCTTCTGGTGATCACATGACTATTTTTAGTCAGAGCCCTAGGTTTCTGTACATTTCACATGATTTCTTTTGCTCTTTGAGACTCATTTGTGGTCACCACTTCTCACATCAGAGTGCGTGTGAAGTGAGTCTCTGGATGGCTTGGCTGATGTTATAGATAACTTTTGATGCATCTTGTCCTTTACAGCCACAGCTCTGGTAGTTCTGTTCTTAGGTAATGAAGAATTTTAGTAATTTTTAATACTGCTAGATTGAGCAATTCATTCTTTCTTGCACTTTTTCATTTTGTAGCAATTCATATATCTGTTGCAGAGTACCCACAAAATGAAGCTTACCAAACCCACGGAGATTTTAAGTCTGCTCAACTTAGAGGCTGAAGTGGAGTCTTCATCTTCCTTTTACAGATATACCTTGCTTGGCCTTAGCAAAAGCTTTAGATACTCAGGTTTTTAACATTGTCTGTCCTGCCCCGTTATTCTGAGTCCCTCATATGCCTCAGCACAAGCTGCCTTTGCTCTGATGCTGCTTTATTCATACACGATAACTGTAACACACAGCCCATGAATTTCTTTCTTTTTTTTTTTCCCTTTTTTTTTTTTTTTTTTTTTTGTCCTAGTTTAAGAAATGAGAGGAAACACTAGAAAAAATATTTTTGTCATGTTTCACTTCCCCAATGGCTTTTAAGGTCAGTTCCAGTGTGACTATTTGCTGTCACTGCTTGCAAGGTTCAGGCATTATTCCCTCTTGAGGCAGTGACACAAGAGCTGCCTGGCAAGCATGGTATTCCTATAGTTCATCTTTTTTCACTTGTGGGGGATTATTTCCCCTTTATGTCTCTGAGTGGGTGTTGCAACTGCTAGAGTAGCATCTCTAGTTATCTTTTCCTGTTTTGATCTGCTCTAAGGAAGTTCTGCTCTGAAAACTTACTATGTAAAAGTAGCATTCTCTTACTCAACAAAATGTCTATTCTGTTTTAAATTCCACCTTACCTGCTGACAGCAGTAGAAAACATGAAGTTATTGTTTTTCTTCTTGTCTCATTAGAGTTGCAGAGGCAAAAGTTTCTATGCCAATTAACATGCAGTGAACACTCTGCCCCAGCTCAGCACTCCCTGTCTGTTCCATAAGTGTGTGCTCAAATTCAGATGCAATCTTTATGCTTTTTCACATGCTTTGCAGAGCAGGGATGGACACAAGCTTGTAAGGCTTTGCTCATTTGCAATCCTGAGCTACCAGTGGCTCCTGCAGCTCTGGCCTGGAGTCCTTTCCAGCTTTTTATACCAGGGATAAGTGTGTACTGAAAACTGCTTGGCACTGCCAGTGCGGGTATCAGTCATTACATAGCTGCAGTCATTAGTGTCTTTTTTGAACTTATGTATTGAGAGTGTGTCAGTTTTTAAACCCCGCCCCCATAAGCAGGTACAGTTACCATGACTTTACTTATTCAGCTGACATTTAAGCAGATACTCTTCACCTGTTACTTGCTGTGGACTGCTAGTATACAACTGTTGAGTTACTGTAGTTCACTTGACCCCTGGTAGCTTGTTAAACCGTCATATCTTGGTCGTATGTGTCTGAAGCCAGCTAATGTTTAAACAATTGATTGCAGAGAAGCAAGGTAAAGGATTGGACTAACCTAATTTAAAGCAATCATAAAGTTTGTAAGTGTTTCTTTGAGTTCAACTGACAGCTTGACTAGACCCTGAGCTGCAGTAGTTTAATTTGCGGTGTGTTTTTAAGCTGATTTTGTTTAAATTGGTACAAAAGGCTGTGGGTATTCTTATTTCAAGTAAATTAGGATAACTTTGGCTGAGCTTCATTTAATTAGGAGCAAGTTTATGCTAAAGTGAATATGTTATTCGTATGGTGAAACAAGAATATGTAAGAAAACACAGCTATTCCTGAACCAAGCTGATTTGTGACAGATGAGATCATAGTGAAGCATTTATTTCCTAAATCATAAATACCTCATGTATTTAACTATGTTTCTATGAAAACAAACTGCTCTGGTCTTTTTTCAAATATGTGTTTAAACCAAAGTTTGGTGAAATACTCAAAACCAGCATGCCTTCTAATTTCCAAAGCTATCTTCCCTTGGTGTCTCAGTGCCTTTGTCTGTAGGAAGTCATTAAGTCACTGTAGTATTTGCATGTTATATTGTAACCACGGTTTGAACTCTGTCCTAACAGCTTTGCTCTAACTCCATCCCAGAGCATGGGAAATGACCTTTGTCTGTCTGACGCTATCTACCCTCTGCTTTATGTAGTATGCTCTGTATAATTTGTTTTGTGAGCAATGAGTGCTGGGTTTTATCTGTACGTTTTTCTGTCAACCCAGAAAGAACATTCTTCGATTCTTGGATGCTGAAAGAGATGTCTCAGTGGTCAAAAGCAGCTTCAAGCCAGGAGATGTAATCCATTATGTACTGGACAGACGTCGCACCCTAAACATTTCTCAGGATTTGCACAGTCTTCTCCCTGAAGTTTCCCCAATGAAAAATCGCCGATTTAAAACCTGTGCAGTTGTTGGGAATTCTGGCATCCTTCTGGACAGCGGATGTGGAAAAGAGATTGATAGCCATGACTTTGTAATAAGGTGAGTTGTCATCTGCTGTTAAAGACAGCCTGCTATGTTTCTTGGAGAAAAGTGGGGAGAAGTGTTTTAATCTGCGATACAGATTTCAAGCATTATCTGAAATTAATCTGCAACAGTATCCTTCCCTGTGTGATTCCCTAAATTTAAATACATGCTCATATTGTTGTCAAGAAGATTATTTTTACAGTGAAAATAAAAAAAGGGGCCAGAGGAGAGAGGTTTGTGCTACTTATTTTTGCTGTTCATTGGTTTTAATCCAGACAAAATAAATATTCTTATGGAGGCCTCAGTAGAATAAATGCAAAATGTTTTCTCTTTCAAAAATGTTCTTTCTTAGCTCTTAGCCAATAAAGATGGCCTATTGTAAATTACTACCTTACTTATGTGCAGCATGGGGTAAAATTTCAGTGTGATGTATTGATGTTGAACCAGATGGCTGCCATTAAGGTAATTGAAAGTCACGCATCTAAATCCCTTCACATTGCTCTAAAAATGTATCCCTACAGTTTAGGCAGGAATGTTGATATACTTCACTTTTTGTTCATTCTTCAACTCTCTTTGCTTTCAGCTAGTTTCCTTAAAAGTAAAATGTACCCATTGTACTCGCCACCTGACGGTGTTCTGAAAAGCAGTTACTGTATGTACTGTATGCAGCTAGGTGTATAGGCTAATGAGCAATATTTTTGTAGAATCTTCTGATGCAGAGTGCATTATGCCTATGTGCTGTGGCAAGCATGTCATACTATTTTGCTTAAATATATTATCCAGTTGATTTTAATAGTACTGTATGTTCTTTTTGAGATCTGAAGCAAAAGTGTGTGGTTTTGAGAGTTGTTTCTTAGAGCAGCAGTTCTAATGTTAGATCTAACACCAACAGTACCATTAATTTAATGATAAAACTGATAGTGAAGATCTGTGAAAGTGAAGAAGACACAGCAGACATTCAGCAGTATTTGCATTACAGTACAATAAATTCAATATCCTGAATTTTAATGCTCCTATAAAGGTGGTATGAACATGTTAGTAATAACTGATAAAGATACAGAATATACACTTTATTAAGGGTGAAGAATGTCAGTACCTAGCACTTTAAGCTTGACAGTATCTGTCTATGTCTTTGAAAGTCATCCAAAGTTACTCGTAACTGTTCATCTTCCTTTGAGACATTGCAGCATACCGAGTGCCTTCTGTGTAACAGTGACTCTCAAAGAATATTGATCCAACAGAGACACTGGATGATGAGAATACTTCTATTATGAAAAAAGTTTAAAAGTAGGCACCGAAACTAGAGTCAAATAACAAGCATGCCTGCAAGTCAACATATAATTCTGTCAGCAAATTTTACAAGTAAAACAATACCATTCTTCTTCTTTAGACATCTCTGAAAGTGCATAAATAAAGGTCAGTTTTGCAAGCAAGGTAATACCTTGTCAGCATAAGGAGATTTCCTGTATTTACTGAACATTTTAAAGTGGCTTGGTTTTAATTACTTGATCACATAAGGCCTTATTTTGTTCTTGGAGCGTCAGAAATCAAGAGTCCAGGGACATATCTTCTGCCAGGATAAAATGGATTAGTTCCACAAGTTTAGTGGAGTCATGCCTGTTTTGACAGTAGAAAATGTGACCCATCTAGTTAAAACGGGAAGCAAGGACACTCTGCTATTAAAAGAAACCTGTGCTGACTGTAAACTATTTCCTGTTTCCCATATTCCTTTCCTTTTTACCTCTTATGTTTTTACACCCCATTAAGTGACTATTGATCCTTGCACCTCTACTACTTTTGTAGTGGTGAGCTAAAGCATGCTGTACTTTGATACTATACCCAGAAAGAGTCTGAAGCCTTCCAAAATCTCAGATTCCATAAAATAAATTAGAATGAAAATTTGAGATAATCAACCAGATTACATTTTAAAATGTATAAATGGCACAGTGCTGTTGCAGGAGCTGTTTTTTTCATGGAACTGTTTTCAGCTGTTTCTCTAGCTGTTGAGTCAGGTACATGGTGCTTACTCTCTGTGAGATTTAAATGCAATACATCTTATTCCCCCACTGTCTATACTTTCTCATGCTGAAATTCTCATGCCATGGCTGTGTTAGCTGTTACATCTTACAGAACAGATGAACTTGTTATAACAAATAGTACATTTTGAAATGTAGTAGTTACATAGGACTTCTGAAAAATACAACTGTATTTTGGGTAAATGTAAAATAACAATACTAAACATTGCCAAGTAGTAACTTTCAGATTCCTGGAATTACTTCTGGCAACCAATAAGTACCAAAAAGAAAAGAATTCAGTTCAGCTTTGGATTCAGAATTTGAGCAATGCCAAATATCATAAGAAATATTCCTTTTTTTTTTTTTTTTTTTTTTTTTTTTTTAACTAATGGGATTCAGCATTCATGATGGGAACTGTTCAAAAGCAGAGGCCAAGTAGAGTTTTGGAATTACTGGGTTAAAAAACAAACAAACAAAAAGGTTCCTCAAACCTAGTAAATAATCTTGTGTTTTTTCTCGTGATGACACTACTTCTGGGAAAATACCTTTCATTTCAATTGGACTATATGGAGAACAGTCCTGTTGAGTGAAGCTGCTTCACTAGCTTAGGCCTGCTCCGATAGGAAACAGCCATGAGAGAATGCTAACTTTCTTTAGATTTAAGTGCCTAGTTTATACATTACAACTCTTCTCTCTCCTGTTGGAGTGTTTTCCTGCTAACTTTGTCAATATCTAGGAATTAAGCTGAGTATTTTTGCCATTGTTGGTGATAAAATTTTGCCAGGCAAATACAGCTCTTATTTTTCCAGTGTCCTTTGACTTTCATTTTTAACTTGGCAATTTTTGTGGTTATGAAGTTGACATGGAAAAAACTAGTAGTCCTTTAATAAGTATTATCTTATGCAAAGAGGAGGATCATCTGTTTGACCTCCTCCCTGATGTCTTGTTTTTGTGAGCAAGCAATTGTGATATGAGCAGAAGACAGCATATCTGTTCAGGAAGAAGAAAAAGACAGACCTTCTAACCATACCATGGAGGTGTGGTTGCTCATTTCAGGAGAACAATTTAAATTTCTCTGCTAATATTAATATATAAGCAGGGAGTGATAGTAGCTTCTTTCTTCTGTGTTCTTCCTTCAGCTGATAGGAAAAAACAATCATAAATTTATCGGAAAAGAAAGATTTAGGATATTAATATACTTATATTCTGGAACTTTTTTTTTTTGTAATTTGTATCAGCTTTTATGTCCAGATATTTATTTAATACACCTTGCTTGGAGCATAACCATCATGCCAGCAGAGCTGGATGCTCAGAGCCAGCAGATCTGTTAAAAGCAAAGTTGCCAATTTAACAGACTTATTTTAAAACATGATTCTTTGCTTAAAAATGACATTTGAATACATCATGATTAGCTCATTAGACCTTTTTGAGCTCTCACGTGTGGCAACTCTATTTTTGCCCTCTGTCTCTTCCTACAAATTGTTACACTATATTGAAACATTAAATGAAAGCAGAAGAAAGCCAGCCAGCCATTGTCTTCAGATGTTCTTGCTCAGTGATTTGGGTTCTTGAGAAAGGGGGAAGTGCCAATGCAGCTGTTCAGTGTTTCCAGTCAAGTTAGACATGGGTGGCCTCTGCCTCAGGAGAACCTTGGAGAAGGCCTGCATTCTTGTGGCTACATTTTCCCTTTCTGGCTTCACCTCATGACTTCTTCAGCTGCTGGAAGGGTCATTGCATGACTGCTACTCCAGGCAGCGCATCATGGGACAAGAGCTGATACAGTGATGTCTTCCTAGGAAGCTGAATCTCTTGCTCGGTCAGTACATAGCACCTGGTGCTGCCTACACTGGTGGGCCACAGTACTGGGTACCCTCCCTAAGCATTTATAATTCCAACTTTGGTGCAACTTTTTTTTTTTTTCTTTTTTTTTTTTTTTTTTTAAAAAGTAGTTAATTCTGAAGTAGGTGATATGGGAGGAGATTTAAGGACATAAGTTTAGAAGGCTAAGGAAACATCAGTAAGAAGTGACTTCTATAAACCCATATACAAATGATTAAAGATTCCAAAGTGGTTTCTTAAATAAATAGGTGTCCTATGAGCATCCAAATGTAGAGCACATAGAGTTAGCTTGACTCTTTCTGTAATTATCCTGAGAGAAAAGGATAAAATTCTTTTAAAGTTGCTTGCTTCTATTGTTGATAATACAGAGCTTTTAATTTATTAGTTTTCTGAACAGTTTCAAATGCAGGAAAGCTTCACTAATCCATTTGTTCATTGACCAAGTGTTTCGATCAAGAGGTGTGATAATGTTCACATTAGTCTAAACGTTGCCTTTTTTGTTGTTCTCCATTTTTTGAATATTCAATCTACTGCTTTTTTCTACATTCCAAACTCACGACCCCAAAGTGCTTCTCTAACACAATGAAAACTATCATTTTGCCTGAATTTATTGCAAGAATAATTTTTTTTTAATTCTTTCTTTCCTCATGGTGTTGCAGAACTGTTCTAAAGTTTTCTATATCAGAATAATAATGCTTCTGTAGCATTTTGATCATTGCCCTATAGAATATGCCCTTTATAGACAGTAATGTGTAAAGGATTTTCACATAAAAAGGTGAAGATACAGGTATTCAGTACTAAGTTCCATTTCTCAGGTTTTCTTACATTCTCAATATTTCACTGCTGTAGGTTTTGGTGGTTTTTTTTCCCACCTGCAACAAACTTTCAGTGGTAGAAATTCCTTTATTTTGGTGTCAAAGTAATCATATTGGAAAGAACAGTAAAGCTCTGTAATTCATGGATAATGTTGCAGCAAGGACTTACAATAAAGAGGTAAATAGTATGTTTTGCCACTGTTTCTAAAATACCACTTAGACATTTTCTGTCACTTCACTGTGCTGTGTCAGTTGAGGATAATTTGCATTTCAGTCACCAGTGTTAAGGAAGATTCTGGGAAGAAAGAATTTAATGATCAGTATAGGTTCTAGTTTGGGCGACAAGAAGTAATGCAGGTGATGTTACAAAAATGTATCTTCTAACTAAAGTGAAACCAGTCACAAATTCAGGATTCTTTTGGACTTGTGTTATAAAAGGGGATATCAGGTCAATAATGGTATATTTTACATGGCACATCTTAAAAGACAACTGTGATTCCTGTGTGTGAATAGAATCCATAATTATGCTGTACCTGAGCCTCTACACAGCTTGCAGTTCTCATGAGACATTCTCTATTGTGCCATGGAGAGGATGAGGACTGGGATGAAGTGGGATATGTCAGGGGATTACCTGCTAATCCAGATCCCTATAGTTAATTTGAAGCAATTTTAGTTTTATCAGGAGCCAAACAAGTATACAGAACATGTGAGAATCTGTACATTTTATTAATCATTAGATTCAACAGGGGGAGATAGAAGGTTTGTGCATGGGGTTTTTTTAAATCTCCCTTTTTTGGGTGTATGTGTATGTGAAAGTTATCACTGCTGCTGCACACCTTGAAGAACTGGGTGAAATGATGTGCTACATATACACAGGTATTATGGTGATGTGCTTCCTGCAAGTAGACTGGGTAGAGAGTACTCCAACTGATATCTTGTCTACTGCCTTGAACTTAACTTTTTTTTTTTCCCCTGTGTGTTTGAGCCTTGAATTTTACTTTCACATCCAAGTGTTTCTTAAAATGTCAAGAATCTTTGAATTCAAGATTGCAAGTTTGATTCATATGGGCATCTGGGTATGCACCTGAATATAAAAGCTTGCAGGCTGTTCAGGAAAGAGTGTATGTTATTGATACTAGTTTAGGTAACACCTTAAGTTTCAGAGGGGTTTATTATTATGTCTTCCAGCAACAATCTGATTTTCTTTTTTGGCTTCTAAGAGTGTATGTGGTTAATATTGTGTGATGGATATTTTTGGCTTTACTCTACAAGGAGAAGATACTAATGAAACAAAGCATGTTTTTACAGCACTTTTGTGCAGCTTGGGCTTTAGAGTGGTTTTTAAGACTTTTATTTCAACCTGTAAACCTCAACTGCACAGATTGTTAGAGGATCGACAAGTGTACAGATTCATGGCCAATCCTTGCATTATTACCATATGAAGAATATTCTTTTAGTTCTCAATGTCACATAAAATGGAAATAGTAATCGCTTTTACTCAAGCAAATTTTTAAGGCTTTTATTTAAAATTAACTTGAAAATACCGATACATGGCCTATGAATATTATGTATTGGACATTTACATGCATATACATGAGCTGTATGTTTATTAGTGACCAAGCAAGTTCAACTGAATCTCTGTGGAATAACTGTCTTCTCATTTAAGTGTATTTTTGTGAATATGATTTCATTATTTTCTTTGTTAAACTCTGCTCTCTAAAAGACTAAATATGTTGTGGATGTGTTTGGGCCATAAAGGTGTCACAGCAAACCCACAGTTGATTACTTTGATGTAAGTGTGGTATAGCAGCACTTAGTCCATTCTTCAGTCTTTTCTTATGGCATGCAACTCCATCCATTGGCAGTTTAGTTCTTTTCTCCCTGCACTTTTTCTTAATATATCCCACTGTAACTAACACATGCAACAGACAGTTGTGGAAGAAGCAGGTTTTTAATCACTGAGACTTTTTGGTTAGGATCTCAGTTGATCTGTGTTATTCTACAATACCCCAATACCATGTGATACTTCAGACGTGAACTAATTTTTCCCATTTACCCCAGATCTTTTTTTAGTGATAGCATTGCAGTGCATGTTCCTGTTGAAAATATTCTGCTATCACACTGAAAGCTCATGTGTGGTAACCTCTGCATTTTTACTATGAATATTTTATGTATTTATATATATATTTATTTGCCTTTCAGTGTCGTGATTATACATGAACACTATGTAAATCAGGTGGCCCTGTAAACTTACTCATTGCCTAAATCGTATAATTGATGCCCAATAGTAAGTTTAGACAGACTACCCTGTTGACGTGGATGCGCTGAGGTTTTGGATATGGTCTGGGCTGTTGTCATGGGAAGAACAGGGACTGCAGAATTAATTTGAGGTACCTTGCATATTATTGCCTATACCAATCACACAGATTATGAAAGTTATCTACTTGCTTAGGTTTTTCGTACCCCCTTCTCCCAAGTGTGCCAATCTTTGTCTCATTAGACCAGTTTCTGAACACTTCTACAGTAGATAGTGCTTAGAAGAAGTAAGGGAGCAAATAATGACTCTAATTATTTGCTAGTTTAGTGCAAGGCAAAAAAGAATGAGCTAGAGCTTCTGATTAAACAAAATTATGTAGAAAAAACAGGCATAAGCTGCTAGTCTTAAAGAATATGCTTACAGTGAATTTTTATGGAAAAAAAAAAGGAAACCAAAGGAACTCATGAAAAACATAATTATGCAAAATTATTTGTGCTGTGGCAAGCTGCATTTCATCAGTTTCTCTGGAAACAGTCAATAGCTTGGGCTCAGGAGAAGGAGGTTTACAAACCCTTACATAGTGTGTTGTATATTCTCAATGCTCATATTTACAGCTGTTTGCTTAATTGCTCAAGTCAATCTTCAGTGCTATATGTGACTGTTAACTACAACCTGTTCTCATATTCTCTATGTTAGTAACCTCATAGCAAGTTTACCCAGCTCAGCTTTGACCTGCAGCCTACTTACTTGCAGGTTGACTAACATGGAGGCAGTACTGAAGTTTTTTTAGAATGAGTGGCAGATGATGGTATGTTGCAGAAAATTGTGTTTTGGAGTCAAATTTTAAGCAATCATATAGTTGAAAGTTATCAATAGTGTGGCATGTGAGAAAGAGGAAACTCAGTAAATGACAGTCTTCTATTTATTCTTCCTGGTGGATTTGATATAGCAATGACAACTTAAAAAAAAAAGGTTTCATTTGCTGTGTACAAATTCCTAGGCACATAAAGGTAAAGCTTGTGGTGCAGAGCCCTCCCTCACCTCCTCATCACTGTTGTGGATCTATTCAGCAGACTATGCCTTAGGATGAATGAACTAGAACTGAAGAATTTAACAAGGGAAGGGTACTGCATTGCCTATTTCAAAGTTTTTCAGTTGATAGGCTTCTTAATTTGACTTAAAAGAAAACAAGTATATGTTTATGTGTGTCTCTGAATACAAAGTTTTCTTGAAAGAGTCCTCAGAATTGATGGGAGATCATTGATGTCTGCTAACAAAATAAACTTAAAAATTCCAACAACTGTATGAAACTCTGGCATAGCACAAAGATGCATTAGAGGTTACAATGAAAGCTCTGAAACAGGTAACACAAACTATTTACATATACTCAGGTCTATATGCAGATATACAATAGCTAGTTTTATTAGCCCTGAAACACACAAGAAAGATGGGGAGAAACTTTTTAGTAGGGCCTGTTGCAATAGGAGTAGGGGTAATGGTTTTAAACTAAAAGAGGGTAGATTCATACTAGATATAAGGAAGAAATTTTTTACAACAGGGGTGATGAAACACTGGAATAGGTTGCTCAGAGATGTGGCAGATGCCCCATCCCTGGAAACATTCGAGATCAGGCTGGTCGGGGCTCTGAGCAGCCTGATCTAGTTGAAGATGTCCTTACTCATTGCAGGAGTGTTGGACTAGATGACCTTTAAAGGTCCCTTCCAACCCAAACCATTCTTTGATTCTATGATACCTTTCTATAAAATTTTCTTGAACTCACCTGGAAATATAAATTATCATGTGCTAGCAGATTAGGGTAAGTGTTACAGTTCGTCACTAGCACATAAACTCTTAAACTTGTATGGAAACACTTCTGACATAACTGCTCCATTTACTCTGTACTGAAGAATGTGCTGATTTTAATTGAGGGGTTTTAGCAGGTGTTTTATATTTTCCAACTTTGTGGATAAATATATTGTAAATATTCAATATTGACACTTGTAATTTAATGAGCACTAGAATCACTCTTTGAAGGAAATAACCTCTAAGAAAATGAGAAGTGGCTTAATGAGGGTATTATTTTTATAACTTGGTCAACTACAACTAAAGTAGTAATGTTTATTTCCTTAGCAGAGCTAGAAATTTGTGTAGAGCTTGTCTTACATTTGTATTCTACTAAAATAACAATCTTAGCAGTGTACTGCTAACAGCATCTAGTTGCTTCTTTGAAAACAGAGCCTTTCAAAGTGCAGGTGTGCTTACTGCATTATTTCAAACTTCAGCACTGCTACTAATCCACATTTATATAACTGAATTTTTAAAAGATCGAAGGTTAAGAGGTGCTCAGCATTTGGAAAGCAAAACCTGCCTCTAATATTATAATCAGGTGTCCAATTTGAGACATATGAGCTTGAAAAATATGACTAATATTCTAAATAATTGTTCATAGACAATAGAAAACCCCATTGTTACTGAGTGCATTTGCATTGCTCATTGCTTTCTGAAGTTATACTTGAAAAATCTGAATATGCAATTTGTTAAGAGTTTATACTGTATACCTTTCTAAAATACAGTATTTGATATTAAGTATACTACTGATGAAGCACTAATGACATGCAAGGTAGGTAGCCCTTGTATTTGGTATGCCTATGATGATTTTTTCAGGTTTCAAGTGAAATTACATGTATATACTCGTTGCAAACTACATAGACTTTTCAGATTTAGGCACTGATGCTGTTGGCAGATCAGAAAGGAGCTGTCAAAAGATAGAGAATCATTTTAGAACCACAAGGCCTATTTTATATGTGCATACTTTGCGTGTGGCGTACAGCTTTTTCAGCAAGGTAGTATTGGTACATAGGTGCTTCTCAAAACTGGACACAGAGCAGGATTTGCAATGTCAAGCTCTGTCCTATGTAAGTAATAGATGCCATCATGTGCATGTACATGTGACTACTGAAAAAAACCCTGCTGTGCAAGAATGCTTCATTATGTGCAGTCTGCCCTTAAAAGATGTATTTTCAAGAGCAGCACTAATTTAGTGAATTTGGTTGATTTTAAGTCCTTGGTTTGATTATTTTTTTTATTTTTAGATTTTATGCAATACCAAACTTTTGACAATTCCAGGTTATAGGTTCATGCATTAAGGTTTTTTAGAAACAATTTTCAAAGCCAATATTGAAATCAGTGGATTTTTTTCTTGTGCCCTAACTACCATTTTCTAAAACATACTACTCTTAGCAGCCTAATACATGCAGATGGTTTGTGGAATGGATGTATAAAGATACTGAAGAATGTAAATCTGTTTCCTAATAAAGCTTACATCTACCCACATGTCATCAGAAGCTTGGACAGCTTTACCTCCTAAGAATATATACACTTCACAGTCTTCTGACTATTTCTTTCTTAAGAAGATAGGACCACTTCTTTAGCTGATAATTACAGAATGAAAATGATGTTCTGAGAAGTTGGTATTATCAGTCAGGACTAGGTCATCAGTTGGTGTTAATATTGCCCTGCTGACTTCAGTTATTTGTATATAGCATTGGAGATCTGGCCTTAAGAAGATGGTAGGGGATAAGCTTAAGTAAAAACTTTACTGTACCAGAAAAGAACTGCAGAACTAATAGAATACTATTTATATTAAGTATATAATAATATGCAAATCTTTTGAAGGACCTAGTTCCAACATTGCTTCTTAGCATCCTTCACCTCAACAGAGCAGTTGGTTAAATTGTGAAAATATTGTTGTGTCAGGATACTTATTTGGGGCGTACCGGCTACAGGCTAATTCACTTGGGAAGTTGTGGAGGTGATTTGTTTCAGTTGGATTAAACTGGTCACTGAAATAACAATTAATTTCTGAATTGCATTTTGTCACCTGCATCCGATGCTGCCCATGGAGAATACTGCCTGTGTGTGATTACATATATATGTATTTATGTAACGGAGGTAAAAAACTGCTGAACAAAGGCCTGATGAGACCTTTTTCTCAAGCCTAGAAAAAAGCACAAAGCTACTGCAAAATTAAACAAGGTTTGAAAATGAGACATCAAGGAAAAATGGAAAGATTTATACTGTTTTCCAAAAATTTAATTTCTAAATGAAAAGAAAATACTAAATTTCACAGCATCTGATCAGCTGCAGTGATAATATCAAAAAACAAAATACCAAAAACTCATTTAACATGGGGTAAAGTTCATTTGTAAATCATATTAAAATACCATATTGTAAAAAAAATGCAATTACTAACCTGTATAAATTCTACTTTAATTGGCTGGCATGGCTTCCTTTAAGAGTGTGAGCTATTGGTAACATGATGACAAATGACCATTAATGAAAGGTAATAGGTGTTAGAAAGCATACTCTTATTCGTAAGTGCTGCTATAGCTGTCGATGCATTTTTAAAGCCTGATGACATGGTTTTCAAATGTACAAAGAACTTTTTTTTTCTTGTAGCATTATGTACATTTAATGTTTTTTTAAAAATTTGTCTAATGAATGTCCAAGTTGGGTAAAATGCTACATATTATCACACCTATTATCACTGGTCTTTTTTTCTCATATTAAATTGAAATAGGCTTTCATGTTCATTTGCAGCTTTCCCTTCATACACACATTTTTCTGAGTTAATGTTTCATATTTATTTTCATTCTTCCCATTAATTTCTTCCTCTTCAGGTGCAATCTAGCTCCTGTGGTGGAGTTTGCTGCCGATGTGGGAACTAAATCTGATTTTATTACCATGAACCCATCAGTTGTACAAAGAGCATTTGGAGGCTTTCGGAATGAGAGTGACAGAGAAAAATTTGTGCATAGACTATCCATGCTGAATGACAGTGTCCTTTGGATCCCTGCTTTCATGGTCAAAGGCGGAGAGAAGCATGTGGAGTGGGTTAATGCATTAATCCTTAAGAATAAATTGAAAGTGCGAACCGCCTATCCATCACTGAGACTTATTCATGCTGTCAGAGGGTAAGTGTCTGGAAAAGACTGATCTGTCCTTGGCACAATGAAGCTAATAACTAGAATTCCTAACAGGCAGAAAAAAGCTCAAGCAAAATGTTGAAAGGAGTATGGTATTTCCATTATTGTCGTAAAGGATTGCATTTATGATAAAATAAGTTTGTTTGGTAATAAATATCAGCCACTCATTTAGCCTACTCTAATGCAAACAACTGAAATGCATTAGCGCAATAACTTTTCACTTTCACTTTTACAAGATTTTTTAGTGATCATTATAGTGATAAATTAATGACAAAATAGTCTGAATTAAAAGAGCATCTGTGAGTCATCAAATCAGAGGACAATGAAAGTGCTACATGTCTTCTTTTGGGCAAGACTACAGAGATAAAAAGTAAAATTCAAATAGCATAGAGGTAAGGTAAC
The DNA here is from genome assembly GCA_025311575.1 of Elanoides forficatus. Classification (NCBI taxonomy): domain Eukaryota; kingdom Metazoa; phylum Chordata; class Aves; order Accipitriformes; family Accipitridae; genus Elanoides; species Elanoides forficatus. Next base: position 27,478,941 of record JAOBAS010000072.1, read on the forward strand.
AACTGTGTAAATTATGAGGCCTGGCAGATCTGAAAATAATGAGCTCCTTCCTAAAACATCTAGGATTTGTTTCAATCTTTTTTGGGCAATTCAAAAACTTTTTCAGTGATTGTGATCAATACTAATGTTAGCAGTTGGTAAAAAAAAAAAATAATAATTCATCCATGCTTTGCGCAGAGACTTTTTTTTTTAATCCCATAATTAAACAAGACTGTCAGATGAAGGCTCCAATGTTGTCATGACTACAAGTAAGAGTACATAGGGCTGTGCATGAAAAACATTCAGAAGATGATAGTAGTGCAATACCTGTTTGTGCAGTGAATTATGACAATATGATAATATTCAGTTTGAGTTCCTTGAACTATGCTGTCTGTGGGGTTTTGGGAGATGCCTTAAAGTATTGGTATTGGCTTGTTACCCCAGTTACTGATCATGTATCTGCCTAAAAAGTTGCTACTGTTACAGCACCAGAGATAAGATCAGAGGGAATGTTTGAGCTGTTAGCCCAATATAGTACAGGAGTATGAGAATAAAGCTTAGAAATATGAGAAATATGTTGTTCTTCAGGATATTAGGACTTCTGAATATACTTTTCTCCTTCTGCCATGTCGCAAATAGATTAACTACTGTATTCTTCATGTGGTACACTTCTGGCGCTGGAAAAAATAATCTGTTCCCTTTGGAATTTGGAAATCCTTTAATTTTTTACTGAGTTGCTCAGTTTCCATAGCTGTTTGGATAGTTGTTTTGTTATACAGTTACACTTTAGCTATTTATGGACCTTGATTGTGTGGAATTTTCATGTATTCAAAATGCCTATAACACGTGGATAGGTGTAATGGGTTTTGTGTGTGTGTATAAATCTGAATAAATAAGATTACTTTCAGTTTACAAATAGCTGTTCTCATTTTCATCTGCTAAATCTGGGCAAAATTATCAAATGTGAACGGTAATTCAGAATACGCAGTCTTTCAGTTGGCCAACTTTAATGTCCTTTAGGGGGGTTTGTCTTAAAAAAATAATTAGCACTGATGTCTCTCTGAAAGAAAGGCACCAAAAGCTCTGCCATCAGAATTGGTGTTGAAAATTTAGACTATACTGTATTTCATATTATACCTAGCAGTGTCATCTGATATGACTGCAGAAATTTGTAGGGTTATTGAATCTGTGCTCTAAACGTTAGGTCCTCCACTTCTTGTGGGAAGTAACTGAATATCAAATTGTACTCTTTACTGTTCTTTTTTGTAATTTGAGTAGGAACAAAACAAGAAGTGAAATTTATCTTTGGTCTAACTCTTGACTTCATGAAGTGAGGTGCATGAGGTAAATATGTCTTTGTGAGTCAAGTTTTGAAGTGATACAGTTAGCAGTAATACATTTGGAACAAATATTCTTTAGATTTCTTAGATGGCAGTCTTAAAACACCAGCCCATAATAATGAGATTTTTAATACAGCAAAGTTAAATTTAGGGAAAGAGTATTGTCTCGTTACAGGTTGGATTACATCTTTCTAAGATCTGTTAGGTTTGTATGTCAAATGGAATACCATGGTAGTATGAGAAATTAAGCAAAAACTGTTATTAAATAAAAATGTGCCTGAGCTAAAAATAAGTATTTTCTACAAATAAGTAAAGTGACTTGAAAAATAAAGTAAAATTTAAAGCTGCATGACCTGATTATCAAATCAGTCCATTTTGAGCAGTAAGACCTGGGAAAGTTTAAGCAAGTCACAACCGGTAACTGCAGTTTGAAACTAATGGACAGCTAAGTCTGCTGCCATTTAAAACAATGTGTGCAACTTACATATTTAGCCTTAAGGAGAATCTTCATAATACTGTGTTCTATCTGTTGTACTCACGTTTATTTCAAATTCAATGTAAACTGATGATTTATGAACCTCAGAAGAGACACCACCGAAAAGGAGCTCCTATAAAACACTCCTGGTTTTATGAATCTGAACTAATTTTTTGTATTTGTTTTGATAGATTTGATTTATTTGTTTGTATGTTTGATGCGTTTGCAAGCTCTCTGCTTGCAAGGTTGTAACCATGTTAACAATGATGACCTAGTGGAAGCCTGTGGTGTTGCAAAACAGAAAGGGTAAAATAAACTGAATGTGAAGATTCCTGTTAGTTGAATAAGAAGCAAAACCAGGAAATCTACCCACAAAACCTGCATGTTAAAATATACAGTAAGACCTGTGCAGAGCGCCTTATCACCTTCATAGGGTACCTAAGCATATATGTAAGACTGTGAGAATGCAAGGCTTATGCTACCTTTTTCAGCTCCTTAAGCAGTAAGAGGTAGGTAGAGTTTGATCTGTTGATGAAAGCACGATAAGGAAAGCTGAACTGGAAGAAGTGGGTTTTGTAGACTGTCTTACTTTATACAAGGAAACTACCTGCATATGCAATCTTTGTTTTGTAGGTTGTAAGCATTCTCAGATGGTTGTGTCTTTGCACTCAAATGTAGCTCAATGATTTTCATTAAAGGCTACAAAAGTTTAGAGGAGACACATGGGAATGTAGCGTTTTCAATCATTGTCCTGTGTTAACATTTGTAACGTCCCCAAACCCCTCTTAACCTCCATGCAAGTAAGAATTAACTTCTTTTGTTTCTGGTTTCTTTCCTTGATAATTCCAAAGTACTCTGGCTTTACTCTTTATTTGAGTATGCATATTTTGCATTAAATAATAATTTGTATGAAAGTAGGTAGACCTGTTTTAAATTAGACTTTAGTGATAAGAGAATCAGTCAAGAAAGTCAGTATGGGTCTTACATTATGTTTTATATTTTGAAACCCTCCCAAATTTGTAAAGACAGTGAGATTTTTGTTAGACCATGCCAAAGACATAATATCAGGAGAGTCTACTGAAGAACTGTCCTCAACTTGAAAGTATATTCTTATGGAGATGAATAAAAGGTGCAATTTTATGTTTAATAAGCTAAAAGATTCCATTAAGCTGTTTCAGAAGACTTATGCACCCATATCACTCAGCTGGTTGAAATGAGGCTTTTATTTGAAACTTTAATGTATTATATTACAACTATATGTCTTCATAATCTAAAAATACAAAACACTGCTACAGGCCTGAAAACTACCTGAAAAGAGATGATGTCTGTTCTAAAAAGCTATAATTATAAGGTCGTCTTTTTTTTTTTTTTTTTTTGGAAGAACAAACAAATTCCCAGTGTAAATTTCAATTCATATCAAGAGTTCTTTGATTTAATGCACCTAGTATTTTATTAAAAATATGGAAATGTAGTGTATAGTGGGCTAAATCTTCAAGTAACTAATCGTCAATAAAGTTAAGTTCATAATTCTAACCTGAGATATTAAGTACTAACAGAGATGTTTAATGCTGAAGGGTACAGGCTGACAGCCACAAGGCTTGGAAAGTATTGTCTCTATTTCTCTTTGTGTGTATCACACTGCCAAATTGGTCAGGCAAATTTGTTTTTTTCCTTCATCAGCCTTTAAAGCATAAGGCATAGGCAGTTTCTAAAGACAGAACATTAACTTTCTTAGACTTCAGTGCTGATCTAGTGGGGCCAAATTCTGTATTCCTGTGTACTGTTTTACACAACAACAGGGCAGTTTTGCTGCATTAAGATATGGCACTGAAATTCTCTCTCCTATTTTTCCTTCTCTTTTAATGAAAGAAACTTTCTGAGCAGCACATAGTATTTGGTAGTTGCTTTTGATCAGATAATAGAATAATGACTGCATTCTAAAATAATTTTGAAAAACTATTTTTTTCCTGACCATTTGTGCACTTTTTGGGTAAAAAAAAAAAAAAAAAAGGTAATGTGGTGTTGGAAAAAAATTCACTTTTTTACAA
>JAOBAS010000072.1:27482792-27495766 GCA_025311575.1 Elanoides forficatus
TTATTTGAAACTAGTGCAGTAATTTAGGTTGTCAAAATGTTAAATTTCTGTTCAGTGTAATTGTGGCTTCCTTTTTTACAAATTCATGCCTTATTAAACTTCTGTGAGTGATAGCCACTCATGTAAAATCTCAGAGGGATTCAGAGTTTTGAAAACAGATTATGTAAATACTAACTCCAAAATGATAGCTACTTTTTTGATCAGTAGCATATCTTAAATGGACATAGGAATCATATTTTTTACTTCAGTAGATTTAGATCAAGTGGTTTCATGTGATAATTTTTTTTCTCTATTTTGCTTTTGTATTTCTTGATCACCAAGTTTGTGTTTCAAGTTAGAATATTGGATTGGGAAAGAGATTTGGGGGCAGTTGCATGATTTTTTTCACAAAGTGTTTCTAAAAGCTGTTTTATGGAACTTTAATGTAATTGTGCATATATTATTGAGAACATAATTGAGGTAGTCAATATGTAACAGAGTTCAAGATGGAACTAGAATCTATAAATTAAGAGCTTAGCTGATTAAAAGCATTTATTTGCTCTCTAATGCTACTGCCAGGAAGGTTAATTATAATGAGCAAACCACGCAACTTTTTGTTTGTTTGGTTGGTTGGTTTTTTAATTGAATTTAACAGCAAATTTCAGAAACTTTGGTTTATTAGTAGGCCTGAGATTTGATGTTGAACTCTTTAATTAGGATTATCTTTAATAATATTTTCCAACTCAGATGACACTCTTTGAGGTGTGGATAGTGTCTGTATAGAGTCTGTTCTCAGTACCAGAGCTCTAATGGAATGTGCATTAAACAGGCAAACAGGAACTGAGCCTGCTGGGACTAGAGTCCAGATCTTGTTGTTTACTTCCAATGGTAACAGACAACCAAACCGGAAAGTAGAATCAGCAGATGCTTTCTGCTATGGATCCTGCCTTGCAGTTCCCTGGAGGGAGTAGAGAGGGCTCCTGACACTAAGCGTCTTGTTGGTACATTAGTTGGAGGCCAGAGTTAACTCCCACAGCCTTGCACAGCTCTTCTGCTTGTGCTGGTGATTATCTGAAGGCATTTGCTGAAGAGGCAGAACACCGCTACCCCCTCCGCCCAGCAAGCAATACAGCCTTTTACAATGCAGTAGTTTTCTGAGAAGTTTCTTGTCATGTTTCCTCTCCCACCTCCACAAAACAAAGTTCTCACACTCATCTTAATGTGTAAGAATGTTTTCTTGGCCTTTCTTCCTGTTGGAGCCATCCCATGAATTCTTAGTCATTCAGCTGCAGTATTGCTGAAATTGCTTCACATAAGATTCCTTCCCATCTTCTGGGTATAGAACAATTGCATGGACATCCATCCTCTGGGATTTGCCTGTGCTCAGCTTATTTCCTCCTTGATACTGCCTGTGAAGGAGTGGTATTAGAGTTGATCCTGCATTAAACATGGCAGAATTCCCACTGAAATCTCTGTGTTTTGTCTGTGTGAAGAGTATGCTGTGCCTATTTGTGGTCACTTCAGTGCAAAGTCTTGTCTCCATTATCAGTGAAAGCAAACAGCTGTTGTTTGAATGTAGTGACCTTTTACACAATTTCACCATGGCTCCAGAGTCCTTTGCTGTGGGAATTACAGGAAAAATACTTGGAGAAATTCAAATACGCAGAAGTCAAATAGTTCTCCAGCAGCATTGTCCTAATGAAGAAACAATTGCTGGGAGCACTCTGTATTGTAAACACTTCTGTTTCTTTTCTTACTGTTAACAGACTTTACTTTTTTCTTTACTGCTAAAATATATTTCTTAAGAAAAGACATTTTGGAGTACATGGATGAATAAATAATGGCAGCAGAAAACAAAAGATTAGGAAGAAAAAGGCCATTAGGCTAAAAATACAATGCTATACTTAATATAAAAATGACTATGTCTGTTACATCATGTCATTCAAATATTCAAAATATTAGGAAAAAGATTCACACGTTTCCCTACTTTTCAGTGGAGTACAATCCCATTTTTCATATATGTGGATGTTAAGATAGGACTTCTGCATTACAGTACCCTTGTGCCCTTGGCATAACTTATCAGTAGAGCTGGTATGTTATACAAACAAATGGGATGCCAGTTAGTTTGAATTTTCAGAACTTAATCTGTTGTGTGAAGTCATTTTTTGGATCCCAGGATCCTGTACTAACAAGAGAGCAGGAGGTGATGCTCCTATTCCTGAAGTGGAGACACTCCGGGGTTGATCTTTCAGTCTAGCAGCTAATTACCAGGGCTTCAGGGCCCATGCACCTCATAAGGGTGCCTCCTCATCTGGTTCAAAGTTTCTTAGGATGCACTTTTATTTCCTTTGCAGAAGATCTCCTATTTTATTGTGTTTTGGGAAGATTTAGCAAGGCCTGTCAAGAGATATGTCACTTTGTGAGAGAAATGAGAGCTTTTTCAATGGGGGCAAACACACTTTGAAGTAGAGGAGGACACCAGGAGGAAACTGAATGTGTACTAAACTTGTCTGCTTTTTGTATTTTTCATTGCCTGGTCCATTTTACGAAGTAGGCTATGAAAAGCCTGGTAATGATTGTAGGTCAACAACTATTATTTTTATTTACCTTTTGATAATAAAATTCTGTGAGTTTTTGGTTTGTGGGGTTGTGGGGATTTTTTTTGTCCCTTTTGCTGTGGCAGCTGCTTTGTTCCTGATTGTCAGGAATGTATATACTTAAGACTTGTAAAACTCTTGCTAAGGTTGAATTTCATATTTCAACTAGAGGAGAGCAATAGTATCAGTCATAAGAAAAATAGTAATGAAATTGCCCATTTTCAAGTTTTGCTACTTCTTTTGTCTACCATGAGCAACAGCACTGTATATAATGCTAATGACTGTTGGCAGCTAAGCAGGGAATAAATAACACATAGTTTATTCATACAGTGTATTTTCAGATTTATATTTATTTTGAAAACTATTTTGCTACTGTATTATTATAATTTTTCTTTTTTTATTATCTTTAGTTCTATAAAATATGTTAATTTCTGTGTTTCCGAAAACTATAAAAATGTGCAAAATTAATTCTCATTTGACCATATCATACTCCTGTAACAGAAATTGTAGCTGTGCAGCTGAGAAGCAAACCAGAAACAGCTTTTATAGTCTGTCTTTGAGGATCAAAGTACAGAGAGGACTGGAGTCCATAGAGAGTCTTGTTGGACAGATACTATTAATAGGATGGAGAGTAGCTTCTGTCTTTTTTTTGACACGTAAGGTCAGCTGTCTGTTGATTCTATATGATACATGTGTGCATGAGGAAGTTCTGTCAGGTTTCCTTCCTTTTGAAGTGCTGCTTCTAAGGTAAAACTTAAATAATGACAATTCTGCTATTCTTTGTTTTGATTGTAATGCCTTCCAAGAATTTTCGAAGATGTTTGCATTTAGCTTTGATCTTACTGAACTTTTGTGATGAGGAGCAATTGTATTGAGCATCCAGCCAGTAACAGATTATTTCAAGTGGTTAGTTAATTACTGAGGAAATGTGGAAATAAACAAAGTTATAGCTTTATATACTACATGGTATGGCATTTCCCTTTGTCAGTTCAGGTCAGCTGTCCTGGCTGTGTCCCTTCCCAGCTTTTTGCCCAGTACCATCTGGCTAAAAATGCCTTTTGATCTGAACTTCTCTGTAAAAGTGGAGAGTTGTTATGATACCATGTTATCATTTGACAAATTCTACTAGTTCTAAATATATTTATTAATCTTTTTTTAAGTTGATCCCTTCATCTGGAAAAAAATAATAAAAATAGTTATAAAAAGAAAATTTTAAAGGCTAAGCTTTTTTTTTTCTTTTCATCTTTGTTACATTTTGGGGGGGGGGACGGGGACGGGGACGGACATGAACACACAAAACAAAAAGTCCAAACCAAACTGAAAGAGGGAAGATAGAAATGGATACACATGCCTGTAGTTGTTCTTTTGTAATTCTTCAGTGTTGTATTTCTAGCTGCAACATTGGCATTAGCAGAGCTAGATCAAGAACAGAGTATGGCATTGCCTTCTGCATGGATGACCATGACGGATGGAAGATGATGCTGTCGGTTACCTTATACTCCAATTCAAGTCATTGGGTTGTTTGTGAAAATGAATCAACAGTCCAGTCCTTCAGTGAAATAATACACTGGGACAATCCCGAAACCGGTGTCAGTATAGGAAGAAGCAGTTTGGCTTAGTATCTTCTGTACCCTTGCTTTCTAGTGTGTGTAAGTTTCTTGAAGAATGCTTTAATGGGTTTGTTTGAAGTCCTTGGGTTCTTGTTTGTGTATGGAGAAAGACTTAAGTGCTTCAAGTCAGAAGCACTGAGTAGCATTTGGGCATTTTATGTCTGAAGTTACCAAATGCCAAGGCTAATGGCTACCTTCCTCTCAAACACAGCTTGTGGGGAAGCAGTCCATCTCTTCCTTTTACAAAAGGAGTCCAGGGTTTAGACTATTTCTCCGTTGTGTAGGAGAAAAGCTCCTGTTCATCCCTCTTTCTGAGGTGTACTGGGTCTGGCTGGGATGCAGGTAACTTTCTTCATGGCAGCCCCATGCCAAAATACAGGTGGTGTGTTTTGGATTTGTGGGTAAAATGCTGTTGGTAACACTGTCCTGGCTGTTGTTGAACAGTGCTTGCACAGCCTCAAAGCTGTCTCCATGTCTCGCTCTCCCACCACCAGTGAGAAGGCTGGTACTGGGCAAAAAACTGGGAAGGGACTCAGCCGGGACAGCTGACCTGAACTGACCAAAGGGAAATGCCATACCATATAGCGTCATGCTTAGCGATCAATAAAACTGTGGTAGCAGAAGAAGAAGGGGGGGTGCGTGGGGGTGTGTCTTCCAAGGTGCCCGTTGCCAAGATGAGGTGAGGCTCAGTCTGCTTGTGGATGGTGGTGAGCGATTGCCTTTTCCACCCCATCTTTCATTCGCTCTTTGATTCTTAGTAAGCTGTCTTTATCTTGATCCATGAGTTTCCTTGCTTTTGCTTCCTGTTCTCTCCCCCATCCCACCGAGGAGGGAGCAGGAAGGGAGAGAGCAGCTGTGTGGTGCTTGGCTGGCTGCTGGCCAGGGTTAATCCACCATGTGAGGGAAGGAATTTGTGTGAGTGTTTGCTACATCAGCCAACTACAGGGTTTTCAGAGACTAAGGGAAGCCTACTAGCCTGTTCCAGTTTGCATCAACGAATTAAGAAACTGAGTTAGAAAGTGAGAAAAAGGGTGAGCATTGCTGTATTTCAAACACTTGGGAGATAAAGGGGCCAGGTGGTTAGGTCAGCGCTGTCATGCCTGGTGACATTTTAAGCATAGAACATGTTTTGAAAGAAAATAACTGGCTCATCAAGCGGTAGGTCTGAATTCTGCTTCTTTGGTATTAGAAGGTGCACCATAGTTGAGTTAGATGCTAGGTGCCTGTGTTTCAGATGGGATGAGATTTAAATCTCTCACCAGTCCTCATTTCCTTCCCAGGCTAGACTGAAGTCCCTGCTCCTCTGTGCATTCTGTCTTACGCATCTCTTTCAGCAGATGTTCCTGTGAATCCTGTTCTTGGGTGTCCTGCTGTCCTTATGCATATGTGTAGACATAAGGACATGTCTACAGATATGTGGGAGATTAATGTTGTGTGTGGATCCACATGATGAGTTTAAGACAATAAGGTTGCTGCACTAAAGTCCTTTTTTGAAATTTGTCCTTCAGTCTTCAACAAGTGAATTAATGGGCCACAGGAAGAATTAAGAAAATAACCACTACTTCTAAAATGTAAAAAAACCCATTACTTTTATTCCTACTTCTTTTTAAACAATATTTCTGTATTTAAATAATAGTTGATATACCTCACGAGCACTGTGGAGACAGCTTATTTACATTTTCCTGTTCTGTATTTAATGGGAACCAGAGTCATCATTTTCATTTTTTGAAGCATATATCTAGTGAAGTAGTCAAAGAAAATTGACTTGGAGAAAGTTATTGCTAGAATGTTCTTTTTCATTTTAAACTTAATTGTACTTTATTGGCTAGCAGTGGGATACAGGGGAATTTCCAACCAGAATGAGTAATCATTTTCTTCTGCAATTTGCATGCACAGAAGATCTGTAAAAGGATCTGAGATAAGACCCTACTGAGAACAAGTGCAACTGCTGGTTTCAGAACATTTTGGAAGCTTGTGAGGGTTTTTTTATTTTTACTTTTTCCATTTCAGTATAAATGTGGGCACACTCACCAGAAGTGTTGGCAGAGAGGAAGTAGTGGGTGTATCAGTCATACTGAAACCAACAGGTGGCACAGCTTATGCTTATATCAAAATCTTTAGCTTCAGATCAAATGTAACATACAGAAGGGCTAAGAGGGCAGCATCCTCCTGTTTGTTCCAGACTGCTCCTACAATGTAAAATCTATCTGTGGGCTTTGCAAACTGTTTGAAAGATTCATGTTTAGCATGAACTTTCCAGATGAGCCTTTTCTCACCTTTAGTCAGTAAGGAACAGCGTAGAAGAAGATGAACAAGAGAGAAGATGGACTACAGAACATAGGTCTTGGTGACAAGAAGCTTTCAGAAAATAATCTGTGGGGTTTTTATCTTCCACTGCAGAGCTAGCAGTCATTTTAAAATAAGTGAAATAAACCCTGAGGGCTGATAAAGACAGGATCAAGGAGGGAACCCCTCCCTCAATGCTGCAGTGTGTTCTCCTTTCTAAACAGTGAGGTACACAACGCCTGCACTATCTGGGAAGCTGCATGGGCTGCGTGAAACCTCACAAGTGTAGCCGTGAGGCGTGCTGGGGAGATGGTGCAGCGTGGCTGGCTGTAGGAGATTGCTATAAGCTGGCACTGGAAACAAAACACAGGGCTTGACCTGTAGACCACTGATGGCAATTAGGATTTCTGCTGCCTCCAAGGGGTTTGTTGTGGGTTTTCATAGAGGAATTGATTTGCTGTAGTTTGTGGGTTTCTCTGAGTCCCCAGGGAAGTTTCACAGTGGATCCATAGAGGTGACACTGGCTGGCTGTGGAGTGAATTAGAAGGTGAACTGAATGAATTCTGAGGAGGGAGAAGGACAGGTTTGAGAGGATATGGGCAGAGGAAGATTTGGCTCATGCATTTTGGTATCTCAGCTCTCTGATGTTGTTAGTAGTGAACACCTGTCCTTTTCCTACTGAATCCCTTTCGAAAACAGTAGGATCCTGTAATGGGTAATGCAGAAAGGCTGTTGTAGAGCGCAAAATTTGCCTGAGATCTCCTGCTTTTAACTCATGAGATTGCTAAGCCATTGTTACTATTTGGGTATGATGATCATCCTCTGAAACAGAGGTGTAAGAGGAAGAGGAAATCTGTCTTTCTGGTTTTGTTTTCAATTTCTATAAACTTGTTTGTAATATGCAAAGCGAGTTCCGGGCACTAAATATCTGGGAAATGTGCCAGTGTGTAAACACACTTCATTTTTATAACATTGGTGACTTGAAGTTGAGTAGCTTAAATTCAGACTGAACAAATTACTGTCGATGACATGGCTGATGGTAACTTAGTAAAGCCACTGGCAATATACCATGACTTCTAGCATAATAGTAACAGTAAGACAGTTCAGTTTTTGCTTAAAGGCTTTAATCAAGAAAGTGACAAATATTTCATTTCCTTTTAAAATAATTTTTTTAAATGCACTTATACAGCCTTTTTCCCCTTGCTTTTTTCTTCTTTTTTTCCATTGTATTCTTACAGTTTAGTGAACTGGCAGGCTGATATGTTTTGGGATTGTCATAATTCCTTTTTTTTCTTTATTTGATTTATAACAGCAGTAATAATAGTAGACACCTACCTGCTGGATGCCTCTATTGATACATTTTAAAGTACATGAAACCCAGAGAAAGAAAATAAAACAAGTTATACAATGGAGAGGATACATCCCTAAATTTTTTTGGCAAATATTAGCCAATAATGACAAAAGTCTTTTGTCATATTTCTCTGTACTCCTTTCTGAAATACATAGTAGAAAAAAGAAAGTGATGCAGAAGCTTTTGTCCAAGATTTGCTGATAGGACAGCCAAGCTAAAGACAGGAAATCTTTCTGGAGGAAAAACATCCATTAATCTCCTTACTTGAAAACCACAGGAAATCTGTTGGGAAGTTATTGCTTATAAAATCAGTAGTGGGATCTGTAGCCTTTTGCACAGGTATCAACTGACCAAGTGTAGCAGTGAGTGAAAAGAGTTTTTTCTTGGTCTATCACATGGCCTTGTGAAACCATTTGGAGGGCTTGGCAGAGCTCCAATCACATCTCGCTGCTGCTAATTGGCATTTTGGCGGGCATTGTTTGCAGTGAATCTAGAGCTTAATAGGATGTGAAAAGTGAGCAACAGTTGTTCTTTAAAGGTGCTGTTCCTTTGGCGTAGCAGCATGTGGACTCCTATGTATTATTTAAGTATATTTTTCATATTTAATGGACTTTTTAAGGCAATCTCTTACTTTTGAGCTATACATTAAGTTGTGATGCAGCACAAATTCTTTCTGTTCAATCACATTCTTCAACACATGCTTGCACATGCTTCAGTGAATGCTTTTTAACTGTTTAAAGGTTTTGTGTAATCTTGATCCTAAGGAGTAACTTCTGCCTCCTTATTTTACTGAAGTAGCTTACTCTTATTTGTATGAAGCCTGGCTTTTCTGGTTGATTAATTCAGTGACAGCCATGGAATTTATTATGGTAAAATCAATAGCTTTTATATCTGATTAGCTGCTCTGGTTCATTGCATTGATCACATTTAAGGGCCTGTAATAAGATATTTTATAAAATAATCTCTAAAAGGGAGACTTCAGATCGTATTGATTAAATCAAAAGAGGTCAGATTTTCTTCTATATAACGGAAGTTAGTCTAACAAGTAATGTAGCATTGAACATGTTGTTTTGCTGTATCTGTCCAGAGCTAATGTTAGACATTATTGACTTAAGCCTTCAAGAGGAGTTGAGCACAAGCTGAAAGTAGTTTTAACCTGTTCACCAGTCCAATGAGCAAAGAGCATCCTGAACATATTCTCAAGTTCACAGGCTACATTTTTCAACATCAGTTCCAGTATTGGTGCCATTAATGAAATGCTCCATGGTACAGGGCATAGTCCTCATCCTGGGATCATCTTTATAAATTTCCCCCTATTGCAGAGACACAGAATATAATAGTCCACAGCAGGGAGCAAAATGTCCCATAGTTGTGTCTTTTTTTCGGTAGATTTAACAGTTGATATGAGGTGTTAGAAAATGGTCTTTCAAGAATACAGACCTGTGGAATAGATGTTCTGGGGAACAAATAAATTATTCCAGGGTTTTCTGAAGTGACAAAGACAGAATTTAACAATTTGAGTAGGTCTTTCCATTATTGTGTTTCTAATTCCTTAATATACATAGTGGACACACTGCATTTTATTCTTGTTCCTCATATATTTGTGGGTTTTTTTATTTTCTGAACATGACAGCATTTGCAGTGTTTTGAAAAAGAGTAGTTAGGATTTTTTCTGTTACAGAAATATGTTTTCTCGGCATTAGTGTAAGAACAAATATTCACATCAGTAGGAAAGACTAGATCTAGAATTAGTGCAAGTTATTAACTTTAATTATACCACTCTAGTAACATTCTGTTGCCATTTGCATAGGAAAAATGCTAAATCAATTGTAAGTTGTAGTAATGCTTTCATAAAAAATTAAGAATTCTGTAGGTTTTTCAAATTAATATTTTCTAAATTTAAACCAGTTACCCGTGTGTTTCAAAGCACTTAGCCATGTCCACCAGTCAGTCTGCTGCACATTACTATTACTATAACTTTGCAGTAAGACAACATTGTTCTTTTTCCCTTACTAGCCTTTAGATGAATTGTTAACTTTGTTCAAACAAAAGGTTTTCACCTGTTCTTAATTTGACATGGCTTTCCCAGAGAAGCGTTGGCTGATGTGGTTGAAGAGTCTTGTCCAATCAGTCCCACTCTTGTATTGTTACAAACCGAATACCTTTTCCACTCCATTTGCCCATGTTTGCCACAGGAGATAGCTTTACATGTGGTAATTTTTAATGAACGTTTTGTCATGGCCTCACCAATCACCAGAAGAAGTCAGGACCCCAGGGTGCAGTCTGACAAATCACATACATTCAAGATTAACATGAACATGTGGTTATGTTGTACTATATATTATTTCAATGACATGGGTATGTATTATTTCAATTGAAACTAAAATCCAAACTCACTTAACTTCTCTTGTAGCTGAAATATAATCTCTGTAATTGCCATCATGTAATAGATATTTAATAGTCATGCAATAGGGAAATTATCATTTTGCATTTTATTAGAGAATTCATCACTGCTGTGCAGGATATGGGTCAAATTCATTTCTTGACTGCAGTGTCTTTGCTGACCCAAGCCATTATCAAGGTTTCCTACCAAGGAACTGCTTCAATAGCCTTGCTGAGGCTTGAATAGCTACTCCGAGACATATAAATAAAGGCCCTTTCAGAAAGGAAATGTGGCTGGTAGAAAGCAGGCTGCTTATTTATCCCTCTGGCTGTTAAAATTGTCCCTGTGTGCCAGGTGAAATCAGATGCAGTCTTGGGTTCTCATTTCCATTTTAGCTCCAGCAATAAGAGAGGTCCCAGTGTGGGCTTGTGTTTCCACCCTTCAGCTGGAGGTTGATCTCTGGTATCAACCCTGCTGATGCCACAGACCCAACTTCTGCCTAAGGAGCTAGTCTACCATAACAGTTGGTCTGGATCAACCCCTAGGTCCATGAAATGTGTCAGCAGCAGGGAGCAGTGGTGCTGTCTCTTATGCCACCCCTGAATGGGAAGAGTCCCAGAAGATGAGTGGAGAGGAAAGGAGGGTTCTCCAGCAGTGGTTACCACTCCAGGAAGAGCTTTTCCTTCAAAAACAGACACAGCATGATTATGAGTCAAAATATAAGCTTAGGCTGTAAGTGTCCTAAAAACCTGAAAATCTCAGTGAAGTAAAAGACCTGTCTTCTATGACTGCTTTCTTATTTTGCTGTTAGGAAATGCAGGTTTTTTCCTATGCACTACACATTTTGTTTTCTCTGTCACTTTTCCATCCTTTCACTCTCTGTTTTGCCTTATTTCCCCCACCTCTACATATGTTTCTGTGCGTGCAAGAGTTTCGTAGGTAGTCTTATTTTGCTGAATAGAAGATTATTTGTGAAGCCAAAAGCAGTACCTTCTCAAAAACCAATAAAATACTGTTGTGCCATCTCCAATCTGATTATGATTTTTCTCTTCATCCTGTTCATTGCTTTGCTTCATCACTTCTGTTTAATCCAAACTAATGCCCATACTCTTTTTAGAGAAGGAAATAAGTAATATTTACAATATATATGAGAAGAAAAAAGCAACTGACTCTCTCTAAAACATAACTTACATTTCTAGCCCTAATTACTTAAAATGCAATTGCTTCCTTTTGCTTATTTTTATAACTGTTTTGTTGGGATTGGGCCTAGTGTGCTTTCCAGAATGGAAATCCAACACTGTTTTTCCTGACAAAGTTTTTTGTTTGCACTGTCAGTATGCTTGACTTTTATGTTACTTGTTTGTGTTGAACTGTTGATTGGAGAATGGAGACATAGTCGTCCTCCAATCTTTAGTCTCTAAAGATTTGTATAGAAGTCTGATTTGGTTAACCCATTACAATGAGTTTAGAGGTGCTTGCATATTCCCTAATGTATGTTCAATCACAAAGGAAAACTACACAGTTCAGTGCTACTTATAAAGTCACTGGTCTGAAGAACTGTGTTCACCTTGAATAGCAGAGACATTCTCTAACTGAAGCACTTTAGCACAACTGCATAAGCAAAGCAGCACAGTGCCTTTCTCCCATTATGCTTAGCATTTTCACTGGTCATTAGCATTAACTCACATTCTCTGAATGTATTGCTGTCTCCAGTCATGAGTGACAGAGAACTGTTGCTGTTATCACTAGCTGTTAGGTAGGTCTGTAAGACTATAAGATAGAATTGTCCTTCCAGTCAACAACCTGTCTCACTCAGAAAAGCTTTGCTGGGTATTTTGTGCCTTCCCCCTTGGTCATAAAAGACAGCCAGATAGTGAAAGTTTGGACTTTAATGCAAACCTGCAGGGTGTGGAAAGGATTGAGCTGAACTGTATTCTAGATTATCCACAGACTAATTGTTTACGAAGTTCCAACCAGGTATTTCTTTCCAATTGTGTTGTAGGAAATTGGGAGATACTTGTGTAACAGAGGGTATAGCATTAACAAAAAGGTGTCATGAGGAAAGATTCCTGTTAGATTATGTGGATGAAACCCAAGACCTACTGAAACAAAACAGAATACACCTATGAACTTCCATATAACTGAGATAGCACCTTTTGCTTTAACCTGGCCTTTATAGGGTTAGCATTTGGAGCAGGAAGAAAGTTGAGGAGAAGAAAGAAGAATCATAGAATCATTTAGGTTGGAAAAGACCTTCAAGATCATCGAGTGCAACCATCAACCATGCCCACTAAACCATGTTCTGAAGTGCCTTGTCTATGCACTTTTTTAATACCTCCAGGGATGGTGACTTAATCACTTCCCTGGGCAGTCTGTTCCAATGCCTGACAACCTTTTCAGTAAAGAAATTTTTCCTAATATGTGATCTAAACCTCCTCTGCCACAACTTGATGCCATTTCCTCTTGTCCTATCACTAGTTATTTGATAGAAGAGACCAGTACCCACTTCGCTACAACCTCCTTTCAGGTAGGTGTAGGGAGTGATAAGGTCTCCCCTCAACCTCCTTTTCTTCAGGCTAAGCAATCCCAGTTCCCTCAGCTGCTCCTCATAAGACTTGTGCTCCAGGCCCCTCACCAACTTGGATGCCCTTCTCTGGACATGCTCCAGCACTTCAATGTCTTTTTTGTAGTGAGGGGCCCAAAACTGAACACAGTACTCGAGGTGCGGCCTCACCAGTGCCGAATACAGGGGAACAATCACCTCCCTG
>JAOBAS010000072.1:27497207-27509706 GCA_025311575.1 Elanoides forficatus
CCCCTCCAGCTTTCTCGCTGGCTGGGCTTGAGAAGCTGAAAAGTCCTTGACTTTAGACTAAACACTGCTTAGCAACAGCTGAAAACATCAGCATTATCAACATTCTTCCATACTGAACTCAAAACATAGCACCTTACCAGCTACTAGGAAGACAATTAACTCTATCCCAGCTGAAACCGGGACACACCTAAAGGTCACTCTGTTCAAGTGTTCTCCATGATTTTTTAAGGTTTTATCTTAGCCCAGAATTTTTCCATGTTTTTAAACAGTTCTATGGGGCAAGAGTAAAATATATTAAAAATAGTTTTCTTAACTGTTGGAAATGAAAGGGAAAAAAAAAGCGCCCATTAATGCCAGTAGCTTTTAACCAGTGTATAATAAAAAATAGTTTACTTGATGCACATTCTGTCTATGTTAATCAAAAATAGATTTATTTGAACTTGCAGACTGACACATTGACTTTTATCTTGTAAGTGTGAATGTAGTTCATTCATTTATAATGTGAGGAGGGGGAGTAAAACAAAAAGACATTGATGCAGTTTTATTAATCACTGGTGGGTTCTAGTTGATGGCCACAAATTGAAAAAAAAATATAGGTTTTTTGAGCAAGGCAGAATATGTTGAACTGAAGGAAACATGAACATATCTTCATGTCTTTGTATATGAGCTGGTAATATGCACTTGCAGCCCAGAAAGCCAACTGTATCCTGGGCTGCATAAAAAGAAGCATGGCCATCATGTCAAAGGAAGTCATTCTCCCCCTCTACTCCGCTCTCGTGAGACCCCACCTGCAGTACTGCATCCAGCTCTAGAGTGCCCAGTACAACAAAGACTGTTGGAGCAGGTCCAGAGGAGGGCCACGAAAATGGTCAGAGGGCTGTACCACCTCCTGTATGAAGACAGGCTGAGAGAGTTGGGGTTGTTTAGCCTGGAGGAGAGAAGGCTCTGGGGAGAACTTACTGCAGCCTTTCAGTACTTAAAGGGAGCTTATAAGAAAGACAGAATGAGGCTTTTTGCCAAGGCTTATAGTGAGAGGACAAGAGGCAATAGTTTTGAACTGAAAGAAAGTAGGTTTAGATTAGACAGAAGAGATGTTTTATGATGAAGGTGGTGAGAGAGTGGAACAGGTTACCCAGAGAGGTGGTAGATGCCCCATCCTTGGAAGTGTTCAAGGCCAGGCTGGACAGGGCTTTGAGCAACCTGATCTAGTTGAAGATGTCCCTGCCCATGCAGGGTGAGTTGGACTAGATGATCTTTAAAGGTCCCTCTGAATGCAAACGATTCTGTGATTCTGTAATTCATAGGATTCTGTATTTTGCCCCATTATCTGTATTGCAGGAAGATGTTATTATCTAAGTATGTCACAGAGAAATAAGGTGGACATGGAGCACCTCACTGAGAGATGTGTCTCTCTTCACCAGACCTCAAGAAGGAGCTGATTTGCAGGAAAGAAAAACTTTTCACCAGAAGCTTACCTATTAGCTTTCTTAGTCTGTAAAATGTATTATAGGTCTGTTTTACTACACCTTCGTTATGTACCTGTGTGCACATCTAGTACACCTGTGATATCTGAATAAATTATTTATAACTGACTTCCTTTAAATTAAGATATGTTTCACCTCTAAAAATGGTTTTGTGCATGAGTTGAGGGAGCAACGCTTTTCAGCAGCAGCATGTACTGTGCTAGAATGAGTGTCAGCTGATGACTCCCATGACTCTGAAGCCAGGATAAGTGTTTAAGTCACTATGCAACAGAAGACTAACCACATTTACTGTCAAAGGTTCAGTGCCTTTTTTGGTGTAAATGGATTCCTAAGGGCTTAAAAGAGTTTAAAAAATAAATTTATGGATATTCTTTGCGATTTTCAGTAGCTACATATGTAAGTAGCCTCTACTATCCCTTTCTTTCTTTTAGTGTGATGTATGAGAAAGAATATTTCTAACTACCCAAGCACCAGATCAGTGTTTCCAAGGTGTTTTGAGAGTTGGAGGAAGACAACAGTCTAGCCAAACTCGGCATGCTTGGAGCAGTAGGGAATAGTGACTGGTGGTGGGCAGGTAAAGAGATCATGACTTGTTACAGAAGTAACAGAATTAAAACAAGTGCAGGCAGAGCTCTGACGTGCAGCCTGAGACACTGAGTCGTTTCTGTGGCATACAAGTCACAGTGAAAAGAGAAGTGGTTTGAGGGACTTCACAGAAGCTTGAATACTTTGATGGAGGAGGAGGTGAAAAGGAGCTGTGAAAAGCCCCGTTCAGGTTTTTCTGTGAGGAGGAGGTGAAAAGGAGCTGTGAAAAGCCCCGTTCAGGTTTTTCTGTGAGAATGCTGAGCAGTTAAGCACAGCCTGAAGACTGTCCTGAAGACACTGAAGGTGTCCCATAGATGTCAGCAAAAGCTTTGCTCAGCAACCTTATTTTAAAAGTTGTAATGAATGTGACTTGCATTGTGAGAAAAGCATGAAGATACAGTAAGAGAAGATGCATCTTCCCTCACTGCTAAAAACATTGTGAGAAAAGCATGAAAATACAGTAAGAGAAGATGCATCTTCCCTCATTGCTAAAAAATATTTTGTGGCTAATTGTAAATGACAGTGAATAAATGATCTGGAAGACCAATAATAAGCAGGAAATAAAGCCCTTCTACAAAAATAAGTAACAAAAGTGACCTTGGCTTCTGGAGGATCTTAAGGGAATGTTAAATGGACCAAAACTTAGGACCTGAGGAATTCTAATACAGATGCTCAGATGCACAAAAGAACGTGTTAAGTAGGTCTTAAAAATAGTATGTCAACAGTAGAGGATGTGCATGCATTCCAGCCTACCCAGTAAGGCTGTGAGAAGATGGTTATTGTGAAGTAAAGAGAGGAAACATGGATATGATGATCCTCCTACTAGTAATTAGTTTGGAGTAGATCAAGCCCAGTTTGTTAATAATAGCATTGTGTTATAAACAGTTTCATTCAGCATGCTTCTCTGGTGATCTTTATTTCTAACCTGATTCTCCAGTTAAGGTAATCTTTATCACAATACATTTAAAATGTCCTTGTTCTATTGCTTTGATTTTGGACTTCATTGTCCTGGAAAATATGTAGCTGTTTCTTAGAGGATATTCTGCATCAAAACTGCTATTTCACTGTCTCGCATACAAGCACACACATGCACATTATTACTTCTTTTTCATTCAGGTCTAGCTATTGTGCTAACATCAGATTTGCAGTCATTCTTTCCTGATAAGTGCTAAACCTAGCCTGTGCTACCAAGCAAGAGTTGGCATCTTTTCTCATGAGCTCCATTCTTGACAGATATGTAGTCTCTGATGAGAATCAAGAGGCATCACTTTCAGTATTTAAAAAAAAAAAACAAACAAACTATTGCTTTTTCAAGTACAGTAGGCCAGTTTTAGTGAGAAACCTCAAAGAATTTCTCAAACATGCTACTTCCAGTCTTCAGGAAACATCTTGGAGACTATATCTGTTACCTATTAAGTCAATAGTTGTCATTGGGTGTCTCTACATTAGTGTTTTCAGTTTGCATCAGAAGGCTTTTTTTTAGGTAAACGTCGTGATCATTCTCTTTTACTGTTCTTTCTGTCATGGGAGGGTCTTAAAGCACATGATATTCAGATTAAAATAAACCGGGGCATTCCTGTGGCTCACCAAGTACACCCCAACTCAGTCTGTGATGAAAAAAACCTGAAATGGTTATGGTGTGGACATGCTGTACTCAGCACCATCTGTCTTACCCTATAGAACAAGTCCTAATGGTCCCCACTGCTTGCTAATGTAGCCCTAGTCACTGACTCCAGGGGGAGCAAAAATCCAGGTAACTTTCTCTGGGAACATTTTAAGTACACTTTTGCCCAGCCCACTCTGCTTTTGAGTGGTGGTTTAACTGTGGAGCATTGCAAGGCAGATATAATTCTAAGAAACTATTTTCTACCTTGCATTGTAACATTGATTATGTTGTAGAAGTAAACATAATGAATGGTAAAGACAGAACAGTTCCCCCAGCCTGAAAAAAAGAAAGCAAGCCTAGCTCTATGCTTCCATAGTTATGATCAATTTTTAGGATAGATTCTGCTATGAGGCATACTGAGACAATGTGATTTGGCAGAAACTGTTGACTAAAAAATGTTAATAAGATTTTTGGTACAGGACAATGTTCTGTAATTTTACTTTTGCAAGTGTTTAAACTCATTTAGCTTTTTTTAATGTTTGACGCTGAAGTATTTATCTATCTGTTAGTATCTGACTTGGGAGACATTCTCTATGTACCAAGGAATATTCACATAAGAGTTTAAACTATTTTATCAAGAAATCTCTTCTAGCAAGCTAATTGCCATAGCATTTTCAGACTGAAGTCAGTTCAAAATATTTGACAGGCCAGTAGCATGTAAGTAACACTCAAATTCAAAGTGAATCAGTTTCCTCTTGTGTAATCTCATTGGCAATCCCATGTCCCTTATCTTTAAACAAGTAGTTTTTGAACACAGTTATATCAGTGTGTAAATCAATTTAGGCACTTGAGAGTTGCCTGTACGAAGGGTTACAGGGGTGGACTTTCACAGCTATTGTCCCTTAAAAGAAATCAGTATTTATTTTCAAAAGGGCTATTGATGTGCATGCAAAATAGATTTAGAAGTGCAGTAAACAATTTAGGTTTTGCTCTCAGAGTACCTGTAACTCAGCTTATGTCAAAATAATGTTAATGATAGTAACTCTATGAATTGCCAGATAGGTTATGTTGCCAGTTTGATCATTAGTATATTGCGCATGGAATGAAAGCAGGTCATTTTCAATCACACCTTGGCTGTCTTTTGGAAAAAGACATCACTTGCTTACTTTGACATGTTTAGCATTTTGGAAGCTGCATCAATTTTCTTTTCACAAAAGCACTTTGAGACATTTCTTCTTAGTCCTACGTGTAACTTACTATTGCAAAAGAAAAGATATACAGGCCTGGGCCATTATCTCTGCACTCCTGTTGCTTTTACTTAGCCTAAAGATTGAAATTTAATGTAAGATACTACTTTACAGTCTGGTTCTTTATGGACCTTCTGGAAAAGGTTAGTACACTATTATTGTTTACACTGGTGGCAGCTATTCTTATCATTGAAATCTAAAGTGAACTAGCTGTTAAATCATTGTTTTCTTTCCCACACACAGTCTTTTTCAAGATAATTACAATTGCTTTTCAAAAATATACATAGATAGTATTCCAACTGTTTCTGCAGGTTAATTGCAGAATTAATTGGAGCGTGTTGTCTTGAATAGCAGTAAATGTGTATTGTTTATTGCTTAAATGTGGGTTCATTTTAATTTCTTTTTTGTTCTGTGAGGTTTGCAACTGCTATAGCTTGAAGTCTCTTCTGCAGGGGTTTACTATCTGCTTCTGGAACAAATCAAGCGAGAGTTAACTTCTTAAACAAGAAGGATGTCTCTAATAGAAACTGACATTTCTTTCAAATTTGAGAGCATCTTTTAGGAAGTTTTTCCTTTTTGACAAAGAGTCACTGCTCTACTTACTCTAGTAGGTTTTGAATGGCTTTATATCCATCTGGATACATAGGCATTAACTAATTTCACAGATACAATGTACTTCCTACGTGTGAAAATAAAAGAGCATTTGCCGAAGTTTCATGGCTAAGTGAAGATAATGATCTGGTGTCAATTGAAATACGTTTTGTACAAGCATTTTTGTGTACAGGCATAATAAGTGTTTAAGGAAGCAGCTGGGATTTTTCTAAAATTTAGAATTTTGGTCATACAGTTTAACATTTGTTCTGGAATGCCTTGGTCATGATAGCAGTGAGCGGGATGCCAGGGTACCTCATTGCCAAGCTTTGCAGATATGTGGACAGCATGACCTTCTCACAGCCTTGTAAGAAGAGCTTGATCTTGTAGGTATGCTCTACGGAGGCCCTGTGCCTGTTAAAAATCAGTTTTCACAGAGATGTACTGCTATTTTCTTCTAGAAGTTACTTAAGCAGATGGGAGATGATGGCTCTCATTCTCTTTTTGTAGTGCAGCACAGGGTACACAGCACCTGCAAAGGCTAAAATTTGCTTCCTCCCTCCCCCATGTGACCAGGTTGAGACCCACGTTTTCTGCAGTCATGCTCAGCCCCCTGTCTGCTGGGGTCTTTTCTGGGGAAAGGGACGTTGTCTGTCTCTCCTGCTGGAATGCTTCTACTTTAAAATCAAAAAATAATTGAGCAGTTTTGAAAGTCCTTGTTTGTGAAGGAAGAATCAAGGATTCTGCAGCATGGGCATTTTATATTTTGAAACTAATGATGGTTTAACTTTAAAAACCTTTGTCATTGGTTAATCAAGGGTTTAAGCATGGGTCTTTTCCTTAGAGTGAATGGTTTTATCAAATGATTAAGAAAGCTTATTTATCCTGTAATTTCCTTCTAAACCTAGGTCAAGAATTTCTTTTTTTAGATGAAATCTGAAGGAGCTAGTGTGAGTTCAAATAAAAGTATTCTGATAGCTTGGAAATACTGCAGAAGTCGGACAGAAGTCGAGACATGTTCCCAGCCTTAAACGTATCCTTTTAATTAGTCCTGAAGGCTTTTTCCTTTGTATATAGGCCTTACTACCCCATCCTTCCACATATTATATAGGGCATGTGGCTTATGGCTGTGGAGGATTCCAGTTGTTACACCAAAATCTTTTTATGTATGAGAAAAGAGTTCATAGGCTTAGCTGTTCTTAACTTTAGCAAGCATTTCTTAATTCACTGGCAACAGAAGGGCAATGTTACGCTGTATTTTGATAGTTCTTTATCCTTAGCAGATCCTTTTCCTATTGAGGTGATTTTCCAAAAGTTGATTAAAGCAGCTTTGGGAGCAGATCATGCTAGAGCAATGGTGCAAAGCAGAATAGGCTCCTACACCAGGGAAACTGAACCATTTTATTTTAAGACAGGTAAAAGTGGCTTTAATAAATTCTTAATTATTTTGCTATAGCTAGTAAAGACTATGCTCACAGTGGTTAAAATTCTCAGCAATGGCAGTGACACTGAATGGCAGCCTGCTGGCCATGCTCTCATTTAGCTGTGGCAATGCAAGGTATGCCACACAACTGCATTCACCATTGATATCACTGTTTTTTATTTTCTCTTTCTAATGAAGATTGCCAGGCAGAGTCCAGTCTCTTGAGTGGTCCTTGAAATCTGCTTTATAATCAAGAATTTGAATTTACTTGACAATATAAGATGAAGGGGTAAAGGAAGAAAACCCCAAACAAAAAAAAACCCTTAACATTAAAGTAGTGAATTAAGTTTGCTAAAAAGCAAATGACAATTTTGGGGAGTGTTTCAGCTCTTTACATAAAGTGCATTATTCCTTTTAATGAAATATTTTTTGTGTATGCTATTTCAAAATACTGTACATTGAAAACTGTAAAGTAGAACTTATGCGAACACTCAGCAGTGTTTTCATGCTGCGTGTCACACTCTCAGTGTTATTGTTCACACTTTAATTCTTTCACACTCTAGAGTCTTTGTGCAGCCTCCTGCCCAAGGCATAGCTCAGTAAGAAAAGGACGAATAATGCATTTTTAATTAATACAGTCACATAAATTGAGAGGGTCAGTTGAAGGGTTGTTCATATCGTTGATGTGATTCATCCCACTGAAGACATGAAAGCACAAGCAAAAGTTTTATTCTTTCTGAGTTTGAGGAAGTTATTTTAGCTGACACCTTCTAGAGAAAGCAGACACTGGGTCCAAGAACATAAAAGTGGTTGTTTAAGTAGATCCCTCTCTAGCTTGTGGTCTTACCCATGCCACATGCCAACACAGAAGCTTAGAAGCAAAGTTAGAAACAGAGGAAATGTCAAGCGTTTGCTCCCATAGCCAGTGGCTTAGCAAACCCTTGAGAAGAAACTTCATCTGCACTGCTGTGTTTGTGAACTTTTAACAATTTGTATCTTTTTAGTCAGTTGCACATTGTCATCCAAAACATCCTGTTGCAATAAATTCCACTGTTCAATGATGCATTGTATAAAAAAGTACTTTCATCTGTTTATTTTAGACCTACTACTGAATAACTCCATCAGGTCCATAGTTTTACGTTACAGCACTTGTGTTAGAGTAGTAATTAAATCCTCATTTGCCTTCTTTACATACTACATGACTTTGGAGTTTTCTGCCATATTCCTGCTTAGTTGTCTCTTCTTCAAGCTACCCTGTTTACTCTTATACAGAAGTTACTTTATTTTTCTGACAGCCTATGTTGCTTTTCTCTGTCTTGTCCTATTCTACAGCATTTTTTGAGAGAGTGTAATTAAAAGTAATTTGAAGTGAGATCTTCGGTCCGAATTCAAGCTACTCAATTTCAGGTCATCAGTGTTATAGAAATGAAGTGTGTTTACACATTGGCACATTTCAATAAATTCAGAAGTCTGCTCTACAGCATCGGCCCACAAACGAGTTGTTGTAGCACAGCTATCAAGAGACTAAATAACTGGAGCACTGTAGTGGCGCACTGTGTGACTGCAGACTTCCACTTACGGGCTTAATAGTGATGCTTAAATAGCAGACTCCATTTTCTAACACAGCAAGATGCATCTATTTCTTTGTCAATTAAACTTACTTCTCTATCCAGCCTGAAGATCAGAAATTAGTCATGGGTGAAGATTTAGAGATGAGTTATGAGAAACAAGAGATTCTTTTTTGGATCTGTAGTAAATTGCTTCCCTCACATTGTAATCTTAGTTATACAGAAAATAAGTGTATCCCAAATAAATAGGTAAGAAGGGTATCTTTAGGATTAAAACTAAAGTTATAACAAAACTCAAGAAACTGAAAGCAGATGCAAAAATGGTCATTGGTTAAAGCATTTACAACATCAATCAATCTCTAAAAATCAGCCTTAACTTAGTTTTGTGTTAGAGTAGCTACTTGAGTGACTGAGAAGGTGACATATATTTCAGGACCAAAATTTCAAAGACTACTTATACCACACAACCGATTTTATCATTCAAGCAGAGGCTGGGAGACAGAGATTTGCAGAGATCAAATGATTTGCAGGAAGCTTCAGCCTGGAGCACTGAGTGCCTCTGACTGTTTCATTCATTGCATTACTTGTGGTTTTTTCATCTGAAGTAGAATTGTTCCCAAATTGCAGAATTCTGATACTAAGTACAGCAAGTACCATATTTTGAGTAGGAAGTTTGGATATCTTTTTCATTTTTAAGAGAAACCAAACAGTTAAACTTCCCTTTTGTATGATACCTGAATATGACAAGCAGAAGAAAAGATTTGCTTTTATATACTAAAATTGTGAAAGGCTCTTCATTAGATCTTATTCCTTCATTACATACTCCTGTACAGAAACGCTTAAGTAAGAAGATGTCCCTTTCAAATATTTAGATCCACCTGTTTACTGTTAATTTCATTCTCTGCCATGATCATCATATTCCTGGAAGGGTGAAATTTAGGTGGGACTATAGCAGTTGTGCCCTGTAGTAGCAGATGCATCAGGTTTGCTGTTTGGCTAGAGATGTTCATGTAGGTGGCTGACTGCACATGATCAGAGCGAGTACCAACTTTTGAAGAGACAAATACCAGTTTCTACAAAAATTAAATAATTAGCTTTCACTTTTAATCTGTTTTGCTGTATCTGTGATGAAGTGCCAAAAGTGGTCACATTTGTTTCTTCAGTAACTTTTCTGTAAGCAAACATTTAAAAAAAAATCTGCTAGAATTGGAGTCTCTCCTTTGGCTTGTCCTGTTTTAAAATGTTGCAGTTTCCCAGAGCAGGAAGCAAACTACTTAGCATCTTATCTCAGAAACCTCTGTCTGAAAACTCAGGTTTATGAAAACAATTAAAAAATTATATGCAATACATTTCACATTTGTACATGTAATGATTCCCCATTGCGCTTGTTTCTTAAATATGCTTTTTACCATTCTGTTTTTGACAGCCAAACAAAATTCTGAGTCATTCCCTCTGTTGGCTTTGGAGAAGCAATCACTCAGCTTAGAACTGCTTTCTGCTTGCAGAGTCTTTCAGCTTTCAAAAAAGAAACTGAGTACGATGCAAAAACCTGTTATCTTTCACATGCATATGTATCTGTGATTCAAAGACATCAGCCTTTAGGCCCTCTGGTTTTGGCAAAGGGTGAAACTGAAAAGGCTAGTTTCAATGGGATTATTATTTTTAATGTTGCACAGCATCTGATGCTTTTAAGACACTTTAAGCTTTGATTAAAGACATATTTTTGCTATCCTGTCTCATAGTGGTCAGTGGGATGTTCCTCCTGCTGCACCGCTAAATACCTTTAAAGCAATCTGGTCGTATACTCAAGAGTTCCAACCTTTTTGTAACCCTGTTTAACACTAGGCTGATTCTGGTCTGATGGGGTTTATCTCCCTTGACCCCCTGTCTAGGCTATGCTAGAAACAATTCATGGCCAACAGCTAACAAAGAATATAGTGACACAATGCAATCATTGAGGTTTCTGTGATAACGCTAAGTAATGACTTGCTTGCTCCCTTACTTGCAGCCGCTCATTCCCACAGTTTGACCAGTACAACTGTATCTGTTTATCTGAACCAACAGAATGACCAGGTTTGAGTTTCTAAATACCCTTTTTTATTCGTATAAAGCACTAACAAATTTTACATTGAATTGGGCTTGGGAGAAGTGTTTTACCGGTAATAGGCTAGCACTATTTTAATGAAGTTTTATTTTTAAAGATTGGGGATGTAAAACAATGTTGGTGGCAGATTTTGAAGGTACCAATGTGAACCGCATGCTGCAATCCAGTTCCGTTCCCATGTTCCTTCTGTACCTACCCACCATTTGCCTCTTTGAAAACTCTCTGCAGCTTCTATGGAGAAGGTGTTCTACCACAACCAGACATATTGTTACTGGTTCAGGAAAACTGTCCCATAGCTTCAGTTGGATCTGTGAGCTGTTGAGTACAAAACAAAACCTTTTTAAAATTATTAGTGTAAGATTTTGCTTTTCTGGAGGCTGCCATTAGCATCCAGGAAGCTTTACGTACTTAATCACAAGCAAAGTAATTAAAGTTTCACTTCTGTTTACTTCTGAAAGTTACATTCTTAACATGTTATGTTCATTATTTCTATTTACTTTCTATTTAGGCAAGCAATCTGTGAAGTAATCACTAGGCCAATCAAACATTCAGTGTAGGGCTGACTTGATGAGGTGAATTGGATACTGCAAGAGTTCTAAGTTTGTAGCAAGAGACTATTCCCTGGTCTGGTTGAGGAGGTTAACTGCAGTTTTTTAGCATTTGCAGGCTTGGTGACTTCTTGTTAGGATTAAAGCCTGAACTAAGAACCTTAGCTGGCCAGCTTTTCTGCAGCACTGTGTTAAATACGATCTCACTTCTCTTCTTCTAAGTGGAATAAAGGTGTGCCAAAACAGTGTCATCATTTATGATCTCAGTTTAGAGAGAAGAAGGAAACTTTTGCCTTTTTATAGTGTAAAATGAATGCATAATAGATAAAACAAGTTGACAGGATTTATTCACGTGAAGTTGTATGAGAGTTTCTTAATGTACTTTTTCTTTCTCTGCAGCTATTGGCTGACAAACAAGGTCCACATTAAAAGACCCAGCACCGGTCTCCTCATGTATACTCTTGCCACCAGATTTTGTGATGAAATTCACCTGTATGGATTTTGGCCATTCCCAAAGGATTTACATGGAAAACCAGTCAAGTATCATTATTATGATGATCTGAAGTATCGGTACTTTTCTAATGCCAGTCCTCATAGGATGCCATTAGAGTTTAAAACATTGTATGTATTACATAACAGAGGAGCACTTAAACTAACAACAGGGAAATGTGTACAGCAATAAAGCACAAGTACAATAAGAAGTACAGAATACACACTTCATCATAAAGATGTTGTGGAACGGCAATGGGATCCCAGTGAGGATATGTTTAAATACCCACTAAGCCATCGGAAAAAGGAATTTTATCAGAAGTACATAACCAGCTATTATACCTGTAAAGTGCTATATAACTAAGCTATCTTGACTGCAAGGGTTCAAGTAAGTGCCACTTTCACTAAGACCAAGGCTTGAATGTATATTCAGTAGTGTTTACAGGATCCAGTGACACATTCGTCATAAATTAAAGAAGAAAAATACAGCCTGCATACTTTTGACTTGCCACTGTGGTCAGACAGCCCACAGAAGAAATCCCAACTGGATGGAATATTTTCTTGAGCAAAGAAACCAGGCTTTGGCAGAAAAGATCATGTTGGAATTGAGTAGAGAAAGTGAAGTCCATACGATCAACCAAATCAGTAAATGCCTTTAGTCAGAGGACTGTTTCTGATCTTGTATTATAACCTCAGCTTTTGTTGCTGTTTTTCTTATTGCTGTTGGTTGGGTTTTGTTGCTTTTAAGTATTGGAGCCCTTAAAGGATTTTGAGGATGTTACAAGTAATTAAAAGTATATATCATATGGAATTGTCTTAGGAAAAAGATTTGTAAGGGTGGGAGGGTGGAGGGA
>JAOBAS010000072.1:27515029-27533034 GCA_025311575.1 Elanoides forficatus
GTGTTTGTGGGAGTCCGCTATGGGGGGGCTGTCGGAGAGCCTCCTCTGGGGCAGCGCGTGTGACCGGCCGCGTCAGTCCGTGTGTCTGTGTGTCACGGGGACGTGTGCTCAGCTTCACTGCTGGTTGAGCCTGCACATGGGAAAACACCACCCTCGTCCCTCAACCTGGGCTGAGACCCCAGGTCCCCAAGCACCAGGCTGGGCTCCATCAAGAGGTTCTGGCACGAAGTGATTGGAGGAGGCAGCCACTCATAATGCGCCATTAATACAATCTGTTATAAAATGTTTGAAGTGGTTCACATGAGAGCAAAACAGACCCAGTGACGGCCAGAATTATTCTCTGTATACATTTCAGAATTTAAAAGAAAATGCAAAAATAGCTTGTACAAATCATATACAATACTGAAAAAACCATACACTATGCTTTAAAGCCTATTAAATCAATCAATATCACATTTCAATCAATAACAGATTTCTGTTTTGCCGGCCATGCTGCAAAAGCAAATATATAACTCCACCCTGGCTATAGAAAGTAGAAAAAAACCTCAAACTCTTCTATAACGGACTTGATATTTTTATTCTATAATTGCAGATTCAGCCTTCACACACTGTTGGAGCTTGTGTGCATTTGAAAATGCTGTGACAGTCAATATTTTGCTATGCTGTGTTCTTTTTCATGGCACAAGTGCAAGAGGCCATGTTTTGCTAAATCCTGCTTATAGGTCTGTAATATTAATTAGATTATTTTAAATGACTATCCATTTTTATTGGGAAAGTGCTGTCTTCTGATTATTTACTGCAGCAAGAATATAAGCATATAACTGATAATCAGTAACTATGTCCATGAAACATTCTTCCACTATAATGAAGACCTGCTTACACTGCCAATATTCAGCAGTGCTTCCTCCTGTGACTTTTAACAGTGGCCTTGTGAGCCCAACCTTCCTGTTATCAGTTTGTGCCTTCTTATCTTCTGTTTGTCTTTTATGTCCCCAAATAAATATATATATAAATCAAGGAGATGTTTTCACCTTTTTCTTATTGCAAAACTTTAAAGATTTTTTATGTGATTCAAATGCTGCTTCTAAGCCTTAAGAAACCTGATTAACCATATGAAAGACTGCTTCTCAAAGGAGTACTGCCAAAGGAAGTGTAATTTCCACTTCCGGTTTAGTTTTTCATTTAGGGCACTCAGGTGATAAAAGAGCTAGCCAACTGCACAGGTAGCTAGTCAGCACTGTAGAGAGGCTGTGGTCTTGAAGAAAAAGAGTACTTCTGTCCTGGAGACTAAAATGTATTCCAAGGGAAGTGCAATGAGAAACATAAAATGGCAAAGATGGAACAAGAAAGATCTACTCTTAAAGGACTCATCATTGCTTGAGTCTCAGTGTTCTTTGTTTTAGAGCAAACAGGAAACATATCCCCTTAAAAAGTGTATGTTGATTACAAGTAAGCCTCTTAGTCTCTTTACAGTCATTCCATGTTCTTTAGACTGTTGTATACATACTGTGTGTATTCTCAACTTTTCCATTCATTTTACATTGCCATAATTTGAATGGAAGTAGTGGACTTGATTCTATTTAGTGCAGAGTGTGTTTAAAATAAAATGGTATTTAGTCTTTTGAAAGAGTGAGGAAAAACAGGTCTATAGACACGTCATATATTACCTGTGCATCAAAGAAGAAATGCTGTCTTCACTCTGTGGCTATTAAAGCTACTGTCTAGAGTTAGATGGGAAGATTTTTCCCCTTTCTTCTCTATGGACTAGCATGCCTTGTGATGCACCAAGGACCATCCTCTGTTGAAAAGCCAGTGGGCATATCATGGCTATTCTCCATTCTGAGAGGCAGTGTGAAGACTGAATTTCTATCTCAGAGTGAAAAATGCAGGCACGTGCCCAAAATACAACTCCTGTAAAGCTCGGGCAAACATTACAAAACAAAATATTTCCAGTCAGGAATGGCAGACTGCTGTGCTAGGACCCCAAATGCCAAAACTACATGTGTGGACATTTCCAAATATAATATAAAAATATTTCAGTCTCTCAGCTCTTTATTTGCCCCAGAGAAAAATAAATATCAAAATAGTTTATTTTGCCTAAGCAATAGAATTTTTGATTCTGTATCTGTGGATGAACTCAGATTTTTCTGTTTTGTAAAACAATCCTTCCAGTTCTTCCAGAATAGCTTAATGGGACTATTGTATTTCTCCTCAGGACTAGACAATTTTGTAGGTCATTATTATTAATGGATTTTTTATTTCTGTTTACTGTGGTTGAACAGCTCTGAGTGTTACTATTATTTCAATGTGTGGATAACATACAGAGAACAATTGGGAGTCTACTGAAGTAAAGTTCAACTCCTGCCTTTAAACATAGTCCCCTTTTAACAGAGACTCAAAGGCATTCCTGGAAATCCCCCTGCCAAAGGAAAGCCTATCAACACACTGGGATGCTGTCCAGGAGTTAAGCCTTAGACCAATATACAACTGGGAAAGTGATTAGTTCCATCATCAGGATGGGCATGGAGAGTCAGCCAAGGCCCTGACTGTCTGAAAATATGCTCTGTACATAGAAGGAATCCTTCCAAATAGTCACCATCATCCTTAATATTAATGTATATCTCTAAAAAATGCTTTAAGGAGATGTATGCTTTTTGTATTTGGTCTTCTTGCCTCAAATTAGTAAGTAATCAGTCAATTTCTGAAATCCTGATAGAGGGAAATCATGCTCACAAAGTGTTTTGCTAATGCAGAAGGACTGGAATGGGCTGTTTCTCTGGATGGTAGCAGGTAGGCAGGTGCAAGCTCTGTGTTTAGTGGTGCACACCTTTTTTCAAATAGTACCTTAAGAAAAAAACCTTATTGATGAGCTAGCTGTGCTGCCCAGGTAGTGTTTCTAAGACTTCTTTTACTTCCTTGTTACCTCACAAATATTATTTTCAGTAGCTTCTGTTCCTTTCAGATATTGATGGCTGCTATTAAATCCAACTAATCTGCTTGCTTTTACTATCAGGTTTCTCAGACCCACCTTCATGGCTCAGCAGCTGTTCTGGAGCATTCAAATCCTTGTCTCTATCCATTGTTTTGTTGCACTAACAAAAAACAGCTTCAGGTCTGGTAAGTTCAAGAACAGTGTCTGAGCAGCCAACTCCCACATTGTTTTCCTATATAATCTTCTGACTGCAGGAAAGCAAGAGTCAAAGTGAAGGTTAATGACATTATGATAGTATAAAAACAGCAAGAAAAAAATAACAGTAACAAAACAAAAGCATGTGCTTTCAAATGTCCCTCTTCTGAACCCCCAATTGCATGGCATTCACCCTTTCCTCTCCAGGGCCATCCATTTGCTCTCCAAGCTCTCTGTTACTCCTGCTGAATCATTCACAAGTGCCAGCTTGAACTCCTAAATCTGTGTGTGAAGAGAGACTATTTGAAACCTGAGGCAGTGTTATGTAGCAATGCGCCAGCCTGGAAGAAGAATAGCTATTGTAGCGTGGTACTCCATGTGGATGAATCACTTCTTTCAGAAGAAGGATGGAGTAGACCAAGCAGTGCATCATGGTAATGCTCTCTGCTCTTCTTCTACAGTGCATAGAAGAATGCTGTGTGATACACAAACAGCATTCAGTGCTATAATGGCTCTAACTCTGTTCATCAAACAAGTCATTGTATGAGTAGTACAATGTGAAAAGCCTGATTTTAGACAAAGTTATGTCCTGAAGTAACCTCAGCTTCTCCCATGCCAGCAGCATCACTGCTTTTCCACCTTCCACCTTTCCACTTCCAGCGTCTTCTAGTGTCCTCTCACTGAGCTACTTCCTCTTCCAATAATCCCACATCCCTCCAGTATCCACTAGTGCAGCATGGGACAGAGGACTCATTTTGCAAAGGCAGGAGAAGCTTATGAGCCAGGCAAGGAAAGGTGCTTACGATGCCAGATTGCAGCTATGCAAGGGCTATTATGCCCATGCTAATAAACCTGTATCCTGTTTAGAGAGTGGGCAGTTGCTGGTGATGGACTGCAGAGTTCTGCTTGTCTTTCCTGCAGCAGCTAAAGTGGTGTTCGCTCTCCCTCTCCTTGTAACTTATTCATTTCCAAAAAGTTTTAGGAATTTAAGAAGTTTTAGGAATTTAGGAATCTAAGAAAGACAGCTATTCTTCTGGCAAAAGTGGCTGAATTTGATTGAAGGGATTAGTACAGAATCACAGAATCAGTAGCTTGGGGGGAGGCTCTTGAGATCACCCAGTCCAAATCCCGCTGCTCAAGCTGGGTCAGCTAAAGCAGTTTGCCCAGGACCATGTTGGGCTTTGAAAGCCTCCAATGATGGAGACTCCACAACCTCTCTGGGCAGCCTCATCCTGTACTTGACCACCCTCACAGTAAAAAAAGGATTTCCTTGTATTCATATGGAAGTTTCAACTTTTAATTTGTGCTCATTGCCTCTTGTGCTGTCAGTGTGTACTACTGAGAATAGTCTGGCTCCCTCTGCTTCATTCCCAGACATCAGGTATTTATACACATTGATGAGAGCTCCCTGAGCCTTCTCCAGGCTGAACAGTCCCAGCTCTTTCAGCCTTTCCTCATATGAAAGATGCTTCAGTCCCTTAAACTTCTTTAAGGGCTTGCGCTGGACTCATTGGCTAAGTTACTAGCATGAAGTGACAGGCAAGCAATGGCATCATATAAACCTTACTGCCTTAGGAAACCAGCCTGAAGTGAGCTGTACATAAAGACAGAGCTATGTGACTGTAGATAGTATGGGAAAATACCTGAAGAGAGCTAAGGTATTTTTTTTCCCAATAAAAATAAAACTTAGTTTCCAGCCTCTACTACTACTGCTAGTACTTGAAACCCCCCTCACTGTGGGTATCAGTTGTGACACAAAGGCAGGTGAGCAGAAATCCAGCTCATATTCTCTCACTTTTATTTTTAGTATCTTCTTATCTGGAGCATACGACAAAGTTTGGAAAGACGATGTGGAATTCCTGATAGGGAAAGTAACTTGCTTTTCAAGAACTATATGAGAGTTACCATGCAGCCCAGGAGAATTTTATTCCTAGATTCTTGTGATTTGCTAGACCAGATTATACTTGTATAGCCTTAACATGACTTCTAGCTTGAGCAGATCTTTAGGTGACTATGATGAAGCAAGTGACTCTAGACACACTTGTGTATTGTTTACTTTCATATTTTGGAAAGGGTGTCAGTTAATGGAAAATCTATTAAAAACATACGGCTTTGGTTTTGATCTTTATTTTTAGAGCTAAATAGACCAGCACATCTGGAAGCTGGCTTGCAGGCAAACACGCTGAAAAAAGATGATGATTTGGATTTTCTCCAATTTGCTGTTGAAAACAGTTATAAGAAAAAGAGAACTTTGTGGTTTGAAAACTAGTAGTTCTCTAAAAGTAGGAAAGATTTTTCATCTCTGTATCCTGTTTATTTGTGGGCTTATTTGAATACCACGTAGCACTAGAATATATGTTTGTAATTATTTGGCATAGAAATAGTTTGTATAAAGTATATTTCTTAGCAACTGCTTGACTTTTTTTAACTAGTATACAGCAAAATGTTGATAAATTTTAGTTTAAGTTCAGTTGCTTCCATAATGAAAGTCAACAGAAAGACAGAAAAGAAATAGCTAAGATGAACATCCTTCTGTTTTTATATAGTACACATCGAAATGGTGTCTTGGTGACTAAGCAGAGGATCTAATGTGCTATAGCAATACTCCTAGTTAATTAAAATTCATAATGTAAAGTTTGAAGCTAGTGCTCTGACTTCATTGTGGGGCTTTTTCTTGCTAAGAAAACACTGTACTCTTTTAATGAAGGTGTTTTCCTCCTCAGAGTGTTCATTTGCTTGCTTCTTTGATAATTGTTATGGAACATACACGGTTCTGTATTCTATATATATCCACCAACATTAAGAGGAAAATTAGCAGAAACCTTGTAAACTGGGAAAACACCTGTGTGCAGCCAATCTTTTGTCACAGGGCAACAAATCCATCCTCACTAGGTCACCTGTCCAGGTCCTCAGCTCCTCCTTGCTAGGCAGGAGAGCATAGCAACATGAAAATTGTGTTTTTGGGGGACAGGAAGTCAGTTACTGTGAGCGATGCACCAGTAGTTACCATACAGACACAGTTTCCTACTCTCAGGTCAAAATCCTGGAAAGGAAGGTTAGACACGCAGGCAGTCTGAAAGAAACAGTAGAAGATCTGTAGAAAAATTACTCAGTTGTTATTTATATCAGTCACTGGTCTTCACAGGAGGTGAGAGTACCCCTTGGCAGAACACAGTATGGCAGGATTGCTGCTCTGAAAAAATCTCTGGTTTGCAGTAGCACTGTTCTACTTAGCTGTTGAAGAGAAGCATACAGGTTCTAATTTAAGCCAGTTTTTCTTGAGTTGCCTTGATAAAATAGTAAATATTTTACAGAGTAGGATAGATAAAACATGCAGATATATATTTACTTAATTTATGAAATATAGAAATATTGCTCAGCATCCAAATTAGTTAAATGCATTTGAAGGAATAAAGCTGATCAATAAAATTTTTAAGCAAATTTCTGATTTGCAAAGGGCAAAACCTGTTACTTTGGAACACAGAATGCATCATAAATCAGGAAAGAGCCATAAAACGTGTGACTTCAGACTGAGTTCATTAGTAAAGTATATCAGAACTATGGATTTTTCCCTTGCTTATGGCTGATCTCACTGTTGAAGTGGCTGATGATGCAGCTGGCAAACAACTCTCCTGAATGCTTTTCTTTTCCTTCTCATCATAAGAGAAGGAGACATAATCTAAAGTGAAAAAAAGGCCAGCTAGAAAATAGATGTGTGTTATGTTACACAGACAACAGAGCAAAAAACTCATTGGGTGTGATTACTTTAGACTATCAGCCGATGTATGAGGCCAACTTACTTTGTGATAATGCTGTAGGCAGGACTGCTGTCTCACAATTTCTTATGCTCAAGTAATATGGAAGACACTTACGCTTCTGTTGGTTGACTTAGATGAAGTCCTCAGGGTCACCTGAGTCACTGTCTTGGCTTATACTACAGTACAACATATAAAATA
Organism: Elanoides forficatus; assembly: GCA_025311575.1. Classification (NCBI taxonomy): domain Eukaryota; kingdom Metazoa; phylum Chordata; class Aves; order Accipitriformes; family Accipitridae; genus Elanoides; species Elanoides forficatus. The sequence goes on from JAOBAS010000072.1 coordinate 27,522,113, forward strand.
TGTGCAGAGAAGCAGTTTAGATTTTAGCTATTTGAAAACGCATAGTGTTTGGTGAAACCCGGGTTTCCTCAGCACTTAATCAAAGTAGTTTTCAGCATATTGTTTCACACACAAGACCCCCAAACATTTAGTATGGATATTTGAAAAACATACTTTGTTTTCAAATTTGATTTGGGCCAACAGCATATTTACAGCTTCTCTCTGGTGGTATGTAGGATAAATTGAAATATTTCCTTCCAGAAGAAATATATCATGCAAAGACAGTGAAACTAGAGCATGTTCACTGTTGTGGCTGCTTTGTTGCAGCCAGCTTAGAGTGTGGATGGGAAGCAGATGCAGCAAGAGCAAGGTGACTGAGTGGTGATGTTTGACATGTGTCATGAATAGCTAATATTTGCATCATTTTTTAAATTGAAGAATAGTGATTGTGTTGCCTTAGGGAAAGGCATTCTGGAATAAAGACTGAAACCACTGGCAGGAATAAGTACATGAAGGAAACTTAGTCCAGGAAAACTATCAGTAATAATGAGGTAATGGACAAATTATGAAGACTGTAAATACAGCAAGAAGGAGAGGCAAGCGTGTGTTTAGAAAGCTGATGTTAATGGTGTGAGCCTGTTGCTGATGCTGTGTAAGTAGGAGTGCAGTCAGCTGTGCAAATGTCCCCTTCCAGTGGCTAGGACAGCCCTGCAGCATGAGCCTGCTCACAGCTGTGAGTCAGGGGACAGGGTTGCAGCTGCTGGTCACTAGTTTTCGTCTGAGGGGATTTGGAGGGCAGGGGGGAGTGACAGAGGAGTGTTTTTTTAAATTGCTTCTAGCAAATACCATCTGGGTGAGTGTGTTTCAGAGCAGCAGCACAATAAAGACATTCACATTATTTAAGATAGTCAGGCTGTTTGGATCTTAAGCTGTTAAAATAAGGTTCATCAATGCAGAAGCTTTATAAACATTTCTGGGTTTACCTTCAGTTTATTGGTCCTTGAACACTTACGCTAGTTGCAACTCAGAATGTTACACGGATCTATTGAAATGAAAGAGCAAGAAAAACACTTTCTGTTCATTAGCTAGCATTGACAAAGCACAACCGTAATTCTATTCATATATTACATATATTACCACATGTTGTCAGTCATTCTTTTCTTTTTCTTTGTTTCTTTTTTTTTTTTTTTAACAAAACCTGCCTTAAGCAACAGCTAGGATTAAAACTAATGAGTGAGTTCCTGAGTGGGCACCTTTGTATCACTGCTGATTGCTGTCAGGCTCTCATTTTACCTTAAAAGCTTTCCTGCAGAAAGCCAGGAATTAGGAGTTAGAGGCAACTGATAGCTAGATTGTTTTCTGATGCTGTGTGTGCTCAACAACTAAAAGGCAAAGGAATATTTGTATGAAAACCCAGGAGGATGCAGAAATAATCAAGAGGAGATAACATCGTTTATACACAGATACACAGGAAAAGTGCCAGGAGCTAAAGATGGAAAAAAATTTTTGAAAGGAATCAGTGGCCAGAACTGAAGCTAGACAAATTCCAGCAGGAAAGAAGTGATACCATTTTAGCAGGGAGGGTGACTAAGTAGCTAGGCATGGATAAATGTGGTAGCTGGGAAGAGTAAGACGTCTCTGGAGGAAGTACGCTCCTAAATCTGGTAGGGAGACAAGAAGAACTAATGCATGATCTAAAGGCCTGAAACAGGGCCTTTGCTTTTACTTTTTTTCCAGTTGTTGTTTTACAGAAATGAGTCCAAAACTACTTCATTTTAAAGAGATAAAAAGTTTCTGGTTGGAGGACTGTATGAACATATGGGCTGATTAAGGGATACCTTAGGTAACTTTAGTTCAGGGAAGAAGCTATGAAGTTGGAATGAACTTTGGGAGCTTCCTGTTTGGAAAAGAACCAGGTAAGCCTTCAGTGCTGCACGCACCCTTGCCGGCACAGGCAGGACCTGTGTGGGAGCACCCTCAGTCTGTGCCCAAGAGTAATAGCAGTTCAGTCAGCCTTGCCTGACAGTTCCCAGGTGATGAGAAAGTAGGTGTTCATGCAGGAGGGTAAGAGCGCAGCTGAGGCAGCTAGCAACCACCTCACCAGGGAAGAGAGCTGTAAAGGAAATACAGGTTTGGTTTAGGATCATGGAACTGTGTGTTATCTGGAAATGCCTGTTAACCCCTTTATCTACCCTGAGTTGGTTTTTGTCTTGTATTAAGCCAACAGATGTATGTTATTGGGAGGGGAAAATTAGCTTGTTCGGTACCAGTAATTTTAGTTCATTTTCCCATGAGTCTGGACAAGGGTGTAAGCAAAACTGAAATTTAAGAAAGAAAAATTCCTCTAAATTTAAGTGCCATTGTCTTCACCTCTGTAAAGTTCTAGCAAAAATCTTAGGTAAGACAGTGGTGGCTTCTCCCTTTCTTGTGGTCTTTTCTGGAATATGATTTTTAAATAATGATGCATTATTAACCTCAGCATAGAAATAATACAGAAGGCTGGTAACCAAAAGCACTTCTAAGTCCTGCATGTTCTGTGAAACAATTCACTGCCTATGGCACAAAGTTTCATACACAGACTTGAAGTACAAGAGAAGGTGCTGAAGCTGTTTTACATTACCACAGTACTGCCAAAAGCTTTGAGGTGAAAAGGAGTTAAATGAATTTTTCTTGAGGACAGTTTGGATGTCTGTCGCAGTCTGACAGGAAATAAAAGTGATAGAAATTCAGTATTCCTTCTCTAGATACTTTTTTAACAGATCCTGGATATTATGATATACTGAGACTGGTAAGTTCAGTGACAAAAATCTTTTGCCTGATGGAAATGGCTTTTTTGGCTATAAGTGTTGGGAAAAAACCAAACCAAAAAAACCCCACCTGAATCAGTGGGCTAGAGATTTGAACATTCTTCAAAAGGAAAGAGAATTTCCAAGCAATGATCATTAAAACATGTTTCAGTCCACATTAACCTGTTTTAGATGCCAACATGTTAAATCTCCCATTTATCAGCCAGGCCACTTGCCAATGCTGTACAAAAACCACTGAATTACCTGCTTGTCTGTCTTGTATTCCCACAGAAAAAAACCTGCCTATTTCAGTGCTCAAAGTAATCTTATGGTCAGATCCTGAGTGTGAGGAGAAAGCACACCAATGTTAGTGCTCATAACTAGAACATATGATAGACATAATTTTGATTTACCAGCTCTAAGAAGGTCCTTTTTAGCATTAACTCAAATGTTTCTTGATAGACAGTATAAAAAAAAGAATAACACAGTATATATGGAAACAGGAAATTTTATGAAAAAATTCAGTCTTGGCAATGGTAGCAGCTTCCCACAATTTTTTTTTTTTTTTGCCTTTGTTTGCCTGTGTAGTTCTGATTGCATCATTCTTACATTTCTAGTCTCCTGGGGACACTTTTACTGCTGGCTGAATTTCCTGAATATTCATCCAGCTGAGAAATGTAATGGCACAATGTCAGGTTAATACATAAATTACTTTAAAAATCCTGTTTATGGGCAAAGGAAACACACTTTACAGATAAATCCAAGAATTTATTTTTAGTATCACCGAAATCTGGACAATATAGTTCAAGAATCATTATTAGCCTAGATCTATTACAGAAAAAGAATAATAATACAGTTAAAATACAGGGGAAAAAAAGTCTTAATAATGATACAGTTTGAATTGCAAAACACACACTTAGTTTCTGGGTTTTCTTCTGGTGCTATGCTCATCCTTCCTCTGCTCCTTTCTGTCCTCATGTCAATGTAGTCATTCTCATGGTTCATGGTGACTTATGTGGAGTTGTCAGCATCCACTGTTCTTTGCCAGAAGGAATGTGATATTCATGTGGGTCATTTCTTTCTCACTCTAGGATCCACCTAGGGTCATTTTTAGGTTTGCTAACACATCTTTACATCTTGCTTTCTCTTCATTAGTCTGTAGCTCCATGTTTTGTCCAAATTTACTATATACACATTTTAGATGCCTTTGTGTATGTTGTACCCCATTTCTTTGTTACCTAAAATCAGATTTTACTTCCAACTACAAGTCTGCATTTTTTCACTGACTACTGGTGAGTTATTTATTGTTGTGGGGTCTCCGGGGCCAAGCCTATGCCTCATCTCTCAACCCACTGCCTTATGCCACATCCTATGACTCCACTTTTCAAAGCTTCTGCTGTTGTACCAGACCTGTGCTTCTCTACATGATGTGTCAGAGTAGTATCTCATGCTACATAGGATGACTGCTTGTTACTATCAATATGAAAAATGTTGCTGTGCCATACAAAGAAAGATAATAGAACAAATTACCCATAGACAGCTTGTCAGTTAGAGGAATTGCTGTCACAGCTAAACCAGACAGAATAAAGCTGCAGGCAGGTCAAGAAAACTCAGAGCAAGCCTGTGCCAAGCCTCAGTGCTGAGGCCTTGCAGACTCAGTATAAAACATATGGCCTGTTACTAGCAAGGTTTTAGAGTGCTACTTGGTTATGCACAGGACTGGGCGTGATCATGGCCTTGAGCTTAACAGCAGCCTATGGTATCCCACCTCTAAAGTACTGCTGACCTAACATTTGTGGACTGGTTTCTCTTTCTCCTTTTTTCCCCAAAATTTCATCTTAGAACTGGAAAAACAAGTCATCTGAATGCCTTTCAAAGCTGTATTTGTTGAAATCAATGTAGGGTAGATAGGGGAAGTAAGTATATAATTTTAATTTAGTGGCAAATTTTCAATAAATTTGTATTAGGAAAAATTTCTGGACCGAAGATGTTATGATGTTGATTATTTTTTACCTGTAATACAACATTTCTCATGTTGCATTAATCTTTGGTTAAGAGAGCACAGAATAAATGCTCTCGACTTTGTAAAACACATGTAATCATGAAATATGCCATTTTTGATTGAACAACCACTTTAAGATGACTATTGAAGCTAAAAGGCAGGCTGAATATAAAGGGGTAAAAGGAAATGGAACCACAAATGAGCATATGTAGCATTTCTTAATTAGGGATATCGCAACTGCTAGGACAACACCCTAGTTTTTAAAGCTGTTCCCACACACAAACAAAGCTTCAGCATAGTTATGGAGTGCTCAGGAAGCATGCTTATTCAATATGTCTTAATTTGCATATGTATACATAAGAGTACAAAGTGGTTTTGTTGTTGAGGTTTTTTTCAACCATGTCTGACATGAAGAAGAAATAGGTAGGCAGTTTTGTTCATTATCAGTGGCCAAGTTCTTGCCCTTTCTTTTAAAGCAATTGCTCCAAGTCCTCAAGCGGTGGTCTGTCCTTGTGAGTTTACACAGGTGTAAGCTAGATTTACTAAAAAGCATAGGATATTACTTGAGCGTTATTATTGTGCAGAAGTTAGGGACTGATGTTTTAAAGCACCTGATTACTCCTTTGGAGTAACTTGTATTGCCTAACAGGACACTGCTTGGTTGGGTGCCTGACCTGGTCTGCAATGCAATTCCAGATGTATGTACCCAATAATGCTTCAGCCAGAGAGGTAAATCAGAGAAGGTGTAGGTGACTCTATCCTTGAAAGAAGAGTTCTGTCAACCTGTGACAGCAGAAGCAATATAAGTTGTCTCAGCTATTAGCTCTAGTTAACAAAGTACTATTACAAAATTTATCATGTTGCCTGAGAAATGACAGAACATCTCTTCAAAGGTAATATTTAGTGCTCAAAAGTTAACAAAATCTTCATCAATCCTTTTGACTTCCCCAGATATTAGGCAAGGATTATCTGGTCAATGATTTTCAATTTTTAGGCTCCGTATATTCAAAATAATGTAAGCCTACACAAAAGATTTGTTCAGTGAAAACAATGTATGAAGCCATCCATTTAGCTGGCAAATATATGCGAAATAAGATATGATGGATGATGGCAGGCTCATCTCTCATAATTGTATGAAGTCAGAAATCAGTGTAACCTTTTTGCATTCTCCAAATGTATGATTCAGTCCCCCATTTTTGGCTACCTCATTCTTTTAAAACAAATTGTCTCTTGTAGTTATCAGGGGTAAACAGTTAGCAGGGAAAAACAGCAAAGTTGTTCCTCACTTGCTGACAACGAGGTAAGTATCCATAACATAAAACTTCTTTATCTTCATTCAGGTGTAAAGTTGCAGTCAATTTTACATTAATCCCTAAGGTTCTATATTTTCTTTTCCTTCTTCTTTTCTTTCAAGTATTATCACTTCACGTGTATACTTGCCTAGAACAGTGAATATTCTTGTTTATTTTCCCCAGAAAAATATGTAATCATAGCAAAACTTCCATGAGGTTTAGAAGAATCCCATAGGCCTTATACAGTATGAAGTGAAAGTTGCTAAACTGAGAGTAAGAAAACTTCATATTCAGGCAGACGTGGAATTTCTATACTCCAGATATTCAAAGTAAAATGTTCTCAAACTGGCCAATCACAGAAGTTTAATACTCAAGATGAAACAGTTTCAAAGGCTGTGCTTTTCAGAATTTGATAGATGAAGCATTTCTGCATGAAAAATGCCTTGTGCTGAACATCCTGGAGTAGAGACAACCATAATCTTTATTGCTTAGAAAAATCATCACCACTATCCAAAAAATTTTTACCATTATATGCTTTTAAAAATGAGATATTTTTTTCCCAAATAGCTTTGCTGAGTTCTTTCATCTTGAGAGCTCTGTGAGTAACACAAGGTGTTGCACTCTCACTCCTGTGATGTGCTGAGCATTGACATCTTACAAGATCTTTTACAGCGGGTAAAAGCTTTCAGTACCAAGAGAAGTAAATTTGTAAGGTGGAAAAGCTTCACAAAGAGATTGAACTGCAGTAATACAATTTTGCAATAGCGAATATGAGAGAGACTCGAGGAATGACTTCACTGGAGATTGCAGCCCACTTTCTGAGCGCACTGAATGTAAATCAGCTTTGAGCCTAAACCTATTTTATCGCATTAGCTTAAGTCCATTGCTACACTAATGTCTTCTGCCTCTTATCAGAATTCATTAACTTAGTTTCAAGATATGCTAACTTAACTACACATATTTTGATTTTCTGCAGGCTTCTTTTTAGCTCAAAATGTGGGCAAAACAATCTTTCATATGATCATGTCCTCCGATGATATTTCACATAAGAAAGCTGATGAAAGTTTTAGTTCAAATGGACTGTAGGTGACTAAAAGGATCTCAGAATAGTCTGTATACTAATTTATTTCTATCTATGTCTGTAATCAGATGAAATTAACATCTATCGAGTAGGATCCCATTACTAACAGGCAATTATTTTACCCTGTGAAAATGCAAAGATCTATGTAGAGACATACGAGTATATTTTGTACTGCTTTTGTGCAAAAATTAAACAAAATTCTATATAAAGATAGTTGATATTTGGAAACCATCTATTCAAGGGATGGTGGCATTATTCTTAACAATGATAGCGTAAAGAAACAATATTGCCATAGTGTAAGAGCCAGAATGCAGCACCAAATCCTTTAGTTCTTCAGCAGTCAAACTCCACTTAGCTGAAGGGAGACCTTTTATAGTAAGAATGTGACACAATTGTAGGCAAAATCTTGAGCACTTATGTACTCTCTAATTTATGTACTGAAATGCCTAAAAATGACATGCTTCATCCTGAGAGCATGATCCAAAGCATGAAAGTTAACTGCCTACCTCTCTATGATGCCAACAAGAGTGCCTATGATGCATCTGAGGGGCAAGCCACTTAGTTACTCAAGTAGTAACTGAGTAAATAACTTGTAGAAACTCAGGTTACTACACTGAATGAGACTCTCTTTAAGACCTCATTTTCCCTAGTTCTTTACCCCTCCTCTTTTGCAGTGTTTGGATATCTTTTTCTGACCCAAGTCCTACTCCCTGTGGACAAAAATCTCCAAACAGATTTATTTAAGCTATCATTAAGACATTTTCCCAGTGTGTGCTCAGCAGCAGCAGAAAACATCTCCAGAACTGTCTAAGCAGTATGTATTCCATTTGTTAAGCAGTATGAGTCTGTACCCAGTAGGAAGGTAAGATGCAATTAGTTGGGTTTTGGCTGGCAAGTGTTTTGATTCTTAGCTTTAGACAATTAATTCATCCTGCATTCCTGTCCACCTTCTGGGAGGGGTGAAACAGAGACCTTGTCAATAGAGATGCGTATCAGCTTGCTGATAGACAAGTGCTCATGGTAGCAATATTTAGAGTAAAATATCTTCAGGCAGTTAAATGCAACACTCTTCCTCCTGTTGTAGTAGTTCATTCCTGGGGCAGTACAGCTACCCTACTTCAGGATTGTAAACATACATTCTAGCCATTTATGCATAATTTAGGTTAAATTTGTGTACTTTTTAATGTATATGCTTTTTTTTCAGATTTTAAGACACAACAGACTTTTAGCACAACCTATGTAAAAAAACAATTAACTAATATATTTAAAGGTTTCAAATCTGATGGAAAGGAAGCTTCTTAGTGAAGTGCTACTAAAAATAAACCTTGGTTTTAAGGAACTGTAAAGTATCAACTTCCCTGGCATGTTCTCTTTTGTCTGAGTGTTTAAAGAACAAAGTAACAAACCAGTACTTAACAATACCAAAAAGAGATGTGTGTTTGTGTGTCTTATTAAAAATATGATTGTAAAACCTCACTTTATACATGAGTAAGTAAGGGAAGATGGGGGGGAAAGAGGTACATGTTTTCCATTGTTTTCCAAGAAACAATGCAAACACACAAGCAAAAGGCAAAGATATAGTCCTTATATTACATATATTTTCAAAATTTATCATTGAGGAAATTGTAACTTCTCCTTTTATTCTGAAGATCTTAAAAAAAATAGAAAAAGCTACTTAATGCGTCTCTCATCTAAAGTGATATTTTGTGTTCGTAGTTCTACAAGCTTTGTCCTTGAAAAGCAGATGACACTCATATTGTCATTTTTCTAACTCATTGTCTTGTATCACTAAGTGAATGTGATCATAATTGGCCTGCATATACTTTTTTTTCCCCAAACTATTCAGCTTTTTCATACCACTTTTCCATAAATGTGTTTTGTCAGTTTTTCTATAAAATATGCGTGGGTTGTTTATGCAAATTTTCAGAAGGCAATAACTTTCAAAAATATATAATTTAATGGGATGGCTGCAGCTCTGGCATCTTTAATTTGCTTGATAAGAGACAAACTGCAAAGTTGGATTTGTCCACCTCTGTTGTTCCCTGATCCATGGACAGCCCCTCAGCAATATTTGACTAGCCTTTGAGCTCAACTGAGCTGAGCTGAACCGGCCTTGAGAGACCTGTCAGTTGCTGAACTGTTAATAGAAAAGAAATCCTGTGATCTGTGGTCACTCTGTCTGCAGGAAACCACCTCGGAACCACTGTAGAAAACCCAACACCTGAATTTTTATTCTGATACCAGCCAAACATAATAGAGAGATATAACTAAACCTTTTGTAGAGGTAGCTCCATGCAGAGACCTAAGCAAATCCTAGCAAAATCCTTCATCCCTCTACACAGAGTGTGCTTTAGACATGGGTGCACTTAGAGGGACAGGGCTTGGCGCTAATAACCTGAGAGGGCTATATCTTCTGAAAAGTGCCTGGATGAGGACTGCAGGACTAAACATTGATGGCATTAAATACCCTCAGGCTAACATGGTACTTGGCAGATATACACCACAGGCATTCATGTAGTTTTTAAAATAACTGTATTTTCTAGTAAGAATCACAGGAATGCATCACAACTTGATGCTTCTTAGTGCTTGAATGAAAATACTTAATTCTTAGCAATATTTTTTTTAAATTTACACTCCTCCTGACTAGAAATTTGCCTGAAATATAGAAAAAAAAAGATGAAAGGTTAGTCCCGTGTAGGGTTTATTTTGTGCTTTAAGTTGCTCTGGTCAACATGATGCAAGATCCGAGTGACAGGATGCTGTCATAGCCCCTATTGTACCGCCACACCCTTTTCCTCTCCCCTGCCAGTAACACAGAGAAGAGGAAGTTAAAACAATGATGACCTGATAAGCTACAGACAGCAAACTGAGCTTTACTGCCTGAGCATCATGTGTCTCTTGCACCCTGGCCACTTCAGAGGCTCTTGTGATAGCTTGACACGAAGAGCAGTAGCACAGTTGTATTTGGGAAGACTTCTTCCCACAATAGCCAGTGCACCAGCTCACAAGGATAGGGGAAGGTGATCATGAATATTGGTAGAGGAACTGTCCCATTTTCATTGTTTACAAACCATGTTCTGGCATGGGAATGGATCAAAGCAGAATATGATTCCTTTATCATTTTCAGGGTGTTTTGCATATCTTTTTGCTTGCAGCCTAGTAAATATTGTAAGATGAGATAAGAAATCCTTTAGAAAAGAGTATACAAATCACATTAATGAAAATTATTGAATGAGCATTTACTTTAGGGTCACTTGCTCAGAGCTAGTGACAGCTCACCAGGAAGTGCTCGATAACCTTTCACATCTCTGTTGCTCACCTGCAGGTGGTCCAGTTGTTCTGGGAGAGGCTTTTAATTCCACGTTGATCACATTTTTCAGGCCTTCATTCATATTATGCCACATCGTGTGCTGCAACGCACCATCAGGAATGAATCTGTTCTGCTTGGAATCTGTAGTTAGCATCTCAGAAAAACGGTCATGATTAGCCAAATCAAAGTCTTTCAAAGACAGCAGCCATAGCCCAGCTGAAGTGCTGCAGCTGATGTCACCCTACTAAAATACTGTCTTCATTTTAATCAGTGACTAGAAGACATTATTTTATTTAGTGCACACAGCGCATATAATGAATTGCCTCTTGCAGACTGAATCTTCAGGAGGAGTCAAATGGGGGGTGGGCTGGAAGTTTGTGGGTCGAGGGGTTTTTTTTTGTTTGTTTCTTGCTTGTTCCTTGCTTCTGTACTCTAGATTATACAAAGATTCTGTACTCAAATTATAATAAAA
>JAOBAS010000072.1:27543175-27560832 GCA_025311575.1 Elanoides forficatus
GGGGGGAAGTGAGTGAGCGGCTGCGTGGTGTTTGGTTGCTGGCTGGGGTTAAACCACGACACTCACAAGACCAGTACAGTCCTCCCTCCTCCATTTTAGAAGAAAGTGTACATCTAGGTTATCCTCTATAATTTCCTAGGTTTGTCAAATATTGTAAATTCTTTTATCTTGTTTTGAATCTTTGTTTGGACCTTTGACCTTTCAGCATGTAAACGTTTATGGTAGAGCATGTTTCTTAGTGCAGTTCTCCTTCTTCTGCCAGAAAATATGCATCCTGTTGTTCCTCAGCACGGGTGAAAGCAGAAACAATTCCTGTGCTTATGGTCCCAAGTCTCAGCTATTGTGTAAGCTGTCCACAAGATACTGTGTTCCATCCCTAGGAAAGTGACCCTCACATATATGCCTTTGATTTCATGTATATTAATGTAGTTAGTACTGTTAAGAGGAAAATATATCATGCCAGATCTGACAGCCCCCAGATCTGACAGCCCAAGAGAGTTGAAGTTGCTGCAACTCCATGTTTTAATTTTACACACAGAGAAGATAGGGCTGACTGCATTATTCAGGTGCACGGCATGGCTAGACAAGTGTACTGACCAGCAAACTATTTACACACAACCGACCCTTTTTATTACCTTATTCCTCTATTTTCCCACTCTTGTTCCTCCCAAATCAGTTAAATCTACCCCCTTCCCTGCTTGTGGTTCCTGCCTACACATCCCATAACTAGTCTTGTCCCCAAATGCTCATCCTCTGCATGCCATAATGTGTCCCATTCCCCTTAGGCAGTGACTATTCAGTCTGAAAGGTGCTCTGGAGTTGACTCATCTTGAAGTGTTTCATCCCTGGACAATGCATCTGGGGCTGTCCTGGGACAGCTCTGGAAGGGGCCAAAACAGGTGTCCCTTCTGAGTCCTTACCTTGGGCTCCCACTTGTGTTTGTGCCTCTGGGCTCTTCTGGCCTTGTGAAGATGGCCATCTGATGGGCTGATGAGTCCTGTGATGGGCCTGGAGCCGGCAAGGCAGTGTATTCTTGGACTTCTATGCCTGCTGCTGTTTCTGCGTACTCCTCTGTGGCTGTGCAGATGAGCTTTCATCACATAACCTAACATTCCCACACTTAAAGCTGCAGCTAGAGGGGATCACACTATCCTCTCTCCTTGTACAGCACTTGAAGATGTCTCTCCTGGAAGAGCTCTGCTCCCAGAAAAGAAGACTTAGAGCTGCTACCAGGTACCTTCTAAGGGGGCTTGCAGGTCTATGTGGCTCCAGTGTGCTGAGTCTTACAATCCCACTCCCCAGGAAGGGAACTGCAGCATCAAAGTTGCTGCAGGTTTCAAGGTAACTCTGTACTCAGCTGGAGACAAGTGTACCACTTGTGCATACTGTAGGTTCCTTTGGGCTCCATTCCCATCACAGCATTCTAGACTTCCCACAGCTGGGGTTGCTGACTAGCTGTGTCTTGACAACAAAATCATGAAATTGGGAAGATTTCTTGGCTCTGCATGTCAGCCAATGGTAACAGTATGCCAGGTTTAAAGGAACTTTGCTGGAAGCTATATGCCCTTAGCATCTATTCTGCAGCCTCTCCACTTGCCACTAAGCCTGCCTCCCTCCTTTCTTCCTCTGCGAGGAGACCCAGCAGGTAGAATCTCAAACACCAGCAAAGAAAGAAGTTGAGAAGTCCACACATCAATATATATATATATATACACCTATCTATCTACAGTTATACATGTATATATGGGAAATGAATTTTTCAGCTCAGAGAAAAAACAAGAATTCTGAGGACTGAGACTACAGTTGGCACTTCTGGTTTCAAAATAGAAAATGTTTCTTACACAATGGAACTCCGGAATAAACTAAAAGACATTTCTCACAAGCAATTCCAGATCATGTTATGATTGTTCTGATAATTTGTTCTGATTTTCGCATTCTATGTGTTATTATTTATATGATAATATCAACAAAGTGACAGTGAGCAGAACATTCAAAACAGAATAAGAAGTACCATTTTGGAAACAATGGCAGTTTCAACATTAGCAAAATGCTTCATCTTGTTATTTGAGTTATTGTTTTCACTGAAAAGCCATCATTATTGTTGCTGTCCGTTTGCATTTCTCAATGCACAAAAAAAAGGCCTTGCAGACAACTCTATTCATTGCAAGAAAGATCCAATTAAATGAAAAAGTTAGCATATGTGTTCCTTGACAATCTGTTACATTTTAGGCTTAAGAAATCAAAAAGAAAAAGATAACATACAGGACTCATTCCTTGTAGTTCTAGCTGTTATTTCAATTATATGAATATTCATTTTCCAGAGAACTGTGTTCTAAAAGCTTTCATCTAAGAAAGATAGTAAAAAAGATTTAATGACTCCAAATAATTACAGTTCTTTTTAAGGGCCTTTTAAAGCAAACCTCCCTTTACTGTTGCTCCTCTGGCTTATGGTTTTAAAGCTATGTGTTTCTGACTGCAGTGATACCAGCTTGTGATAATCAAGGAAGACTAAAATAGTCTTAGGCCCCATTTATTCTACTTGGATCTAGGAAGAAAACTTAATAAAGACTAGAAGTACTCCTCGGATGGATTGTTCTGTATTTTATTCTGACCGTGTTGGAGAAATAACTGTTTAAATGTGTCAATTTTTCACTGTTGCCACAGTAGCCAAGGTCCTAAAATCTGTGGACACAAAATCTGTCTTGGCATGGAATCTTGTAGATTTGGTTAAACATTGTACTTTACATCTGTGGAACATAATTTTGTTTTTTTAGGCAGACCATGAAATAGTTCTGAACATCAACTTCAGGGACAGGGGTTTTGTTGAGATGTTCTTTGAATTAGAAAAATGAAAATCATACACATTTTAAAAATAGAAAAGGGGACAATGAAGTCAGTGGGACTTTGTGGAGAGTCTGATCAATGCTTTTTGCATCCACACATCAGTCCAGACCTAATCCTGCTCTCTTCTGCTCTAAGGTCTCAGAGTATTTTGTTATTCAGGATGACAGCATTGCTTGTAATGCTATCCATAAAACTACTGATTATACAGGAGTAAAGTGTAGTATTTGGGGAACTAAAATAGCATGAAATGGCCTTTATTATTTATGGCTGTTCTGTCTGTATTCTGATGATGTGGGTGGGTGCTACTGAAACCTCCCTGTCCAGCCCACAGTCTTCACTTAGATCAATGAAGATGGAAGCCAAAAATGCCAAAGAAAATTGAGGCAGACACTTGCATTTCTACCACTGTTGTGAAGCCATCCTAAACAAGGCCTAATGTATGTTTTCAGTTCTGCTTTAGTTCTGATTATGTCTGGGTTTTATGGAAAAACTTCCTAATGTAGTACAAAAGGGTCGTGGAAGGAGGGACAGGAGCTACCTGGCTGCCTTTACTGTAGGATTAATTTTAATATTTGTTCTTGCAAGTTTTTTCATAGGCCCATAATATAGTCTATAATCAGCTCCAGATGTGATCTCTGGGTTGTAACTTCCACATGGATTGCTGGGAAACAGGGAAATCTGACTCCTATCAGGCCAATTATTAAAGTCTCTTATTTCTTGGGTGACTGTCTTACTTCTGCATTAATAGGCAGAAGACAGACAAACCCTTCTCATGTAGATGTGTTTTAAATCAGAGTATCAATGCTCTTTTGCTATGCAGTGAAGCCAAAACATACCAAGTATCACATAGTATGTCTAATGGAATGGGATCTTCGCTGCATATCAGGATGGGAAGAACATATTGCCTGTGAGGCTTAATCAATTTTAGATACGACAAAGGTTCTAGATGCTTACCATCTTTGGGAATGCTCAAAACAGAGTTGTCAGCATCTAAGTCACCTTAAGTCCTTATATACTGTGCATTGTGGCTATGTTTATCATATATAAGTGGGATTGTTTTAAATTTTACCAGATGCTTTTAATAAAATATAAAATAATAAGAAGAAAATTATCAGAAAATAACTTTGCCAAGGGAGACTGTATTTTTACAAAGCCCCACCAATAATTATGAGATGAAAACAATATAATAAACCCCACTCTGTTTATTGAACTGACTTCTACTTCCATGACTGTAATATCTGTGTTCTGCTAGGTAT
The DNA here is from genome assembly GCA_025311575.1 of Elanoides forficatus. Taxonomy (NCBI): domain Eukaryota; kingdom Metazoa; phylum Chordata; class Aves; order Accipitriformes; family Accipitridae; genus Elanoides; species Elanoides forficatus. Next base: position 27,547,276 of record JAOBAS010000072.1, read on the forward strand.
TTCTCCCTTGTTATGCTGGGCAGAAGACCCATGACCTTACACCTCAGTGAAACTGCTTTCTAAACTACTTAATTATGGGTAGTACTTCTTTCTGGGCTTTACTTGAACACATTTACAGCACTGCAGTCCTTTGGGAATGCACAAAAATCTTACTGTTGATCTCACTGACACAGGATAATCTCAAGTAATGTCTCTGAAAGAACGATGTTACTGTGGGCTTACAAATTTACTTGTGACCTATCATGCAACATAACAGCAGTACCACCAGAAACTAGCAATCTCTCATTATCTAACCATGAAAGAGAGGTCTGCTTCAAAATACATATTCTCCATTAGCATTCTCACTTAACATTTTAATATTTTAAAATTCTTTGAAGCATGCCTTCCCATTTAAAGAGCAGCATACCTGAACGAAAATCTCTACTGCAAGGCTCTGCCTTTGTTGTTGAGCAAGTATTGGAAAAATACAAGCACTGTGAAGAATTTTACAAGAATAGAAGGATTCATGTCATCTCAGATGAATATTAGGAATATTTAAATATTGCAGGATCCTGAGCTCTTCTCAAGGCATTCTCAAAGAGCTCATAAACTCTCTGAATTCCTCAGGAATTTAGAGTATCAACCCATTTTTATTCATATTCAAGCACTGAAGATAAATAAGTGAGAAATACTGGTCTTGTGGAAGAAGTTCTTCTTTTTATTAGCTATTCAGACAAACAATATCATGGTAAGGAGACACTGTAAGAATATTTTTTAAAAATAGTTGTATCTTGGAAACAAAATATTTGAGCTACTTCATAGCTTCTACAAAAAAATAGAGAAGAAAAATTTAATTCAGAGATAATACAAAACTGTTATAAAATTTTATTAAGCACAAAGCATAAAAGAACTAGTGAAGCTTTAAAATTGGTAATTAAAATAGCTGATATGCGTCTAATGCATTTCCTCGGTGTCTTCTAGGACCAGACCATGATAAGGTATGTTTAACTTTTTCTTCCATTTTATTGAAATTATTACTGCTAAAACTCCTATCTTAATAGTCTGTCAATATCCTTATATGATAGCTATACTTGGAGTATAAAAGCAGCAATAGGTTGTCTACTGAGAATTCAGTGTGTGAATGCACAGTAACTGAGCCATCAGCTTTAGTGTTCTGCCTAATTAGAAGGCAATGCATAAAGCATGAACTGACACAAACAAACACTGTCTCTGTAGCACATCATGTATGTTTTAGGATTGGCATAATAAATAGCTTATAGAGGAAGCAGAGGTATTTAGTGATCTGTGAGACTTTTTGTCCTTCCTAGTGAATGCTGCCTATCACAATTCTGTGCTTCCAGATTTTATGATGGGATGTTACTAAAGGTTGAGGGTCTGTTGAGCCTTGTGCCCTTGCTAGTATGGTGCTAAACTCCAGAATTGCTAAAAAACTTTTGGTATATCTGACTGAAAACACAATTCATAGACTTCAGGTTATTGGAATTATACCCTACAAAAATACACATGATTTGGACAAACAATGCAGAGTGATATTTGTTGTAGCAAGTGCATGGTAATCTGATTCACAGATTCTAAAATTTGTTTTGAATGAAACCTGTACTGTCACATAAATACTTCAACATCTTGGTTTTCTCCTTTCCAAAACAGACTTCATGCTTGCTAATATGCTCTGCATTTTTCAGTCTATCTGGGGTGTATTACATGCCAATCTGGAATATGTATTCTGGACAAGTGTGTTTTCCAACGTTTTCTTTAGGCTTTTGAGCTGGTTTCCCACACAATGGAAGAATCCAGCTGTGTTGGTCTTTCAGATCATTCTATCCTTACTGTAATGATCATGTCTCTACAGTCATTTTAGTCCAGTTTGTACATCTAGAAGTGGCAAATATTTGTAAATAAGGTGATTCCTTTTTCTTCATGATCTTCTTCTAGCCCGTCAAGGGATACAAGATGCTACATGCCCTTCCAAAGGCTATCCAGCTCTTTGATCCGTTCAGTCTGCTTATTTGTTTGGAGAGGGGAGGTTCTAGCAAAATCCAGCATGTGACGGGCATGCAAGGAAGATTGTTATTGGCAGACACTTTCCCTTGCTTTCACTTGCTTGCCTGTCCACTTGCTTTCTTATTCTTTAAAAAAAAAAAAAATTCCCTTAGGCAATTAGTCATAGCGCTTGCAGATTTTACACCAGTCTTTGAGGTGCAACAATTCCATTCTTCTACCACCACACCATGGAGTTGTCATTTTAAGATACTTTGTATATAATTGTTCTCTTCTATTTTTCTAAGGTTTATGAGGAAGACTTCCAGCAACTTATTGTGAACATAGAAAGCAGAAGAAGGGATTAGTGACTATTAATAAATTAGGGATTAATGACTATTATATTACCTTCTACCTGGAAAGGCTTAACATATGATAAGGTGGTGTCCTGGTTTCAGCTGCGATAAAGTTAATTTTCTTTCTAGTAGCTGGTATAGTGCTATGTTTTGGGTTCAGTATGAGAAGAATGTTGATAACACACTGATGTTTTGAATTGTTTCTAAGTAGTGTTTAGATTAAGTCAAGGATTTTTCAGCTTCTCATGCCCAGCCAGCAAGAAGTCTGGAGGGGTACAAGAAGTTGGGAAGGAACACAGCCAGGGCAGCTGACCCAAACTGGCCAAAGGGATATTGCATACCACGTGATGTCATGCGCACTATATAAACTGTAGGGAGTTAGCTGCAGGGGGGAGGGGGGTGGATCACTGCTTGGGAACTAACTGGGCATCGGTCAGTGAGTGCTGAGCAACTGCATTGTGCATCACTTGTTTTGTATATTCCAATTCTTTTATTATTATTGTTGTCATTTTATTATCGTTATTATTATCATTATTATTTTCTTCCTTTCTGTCCTGTTAAACTGTTCTTACCTCAACTCATGAATTTTACTTGTTTTCCCCTGATTCTCTCCCCCACCCTATTGGATGCAGGGGGTAAGTGAGCGAGTGGCTGTGTTGTGCTTAGTTGCTTGGTTAGACCAAGACAGGTGTAAAGCCTGGCAATGCAGTTGCGATACCTGGTTGCATGTCACAACAGAACTCAAGGTAAGTTGTTCAGAGACATCTCTCTGAAGAGCTAGCCTGGGAGAATCTGATCACGTTTCCAGCGGTTTTATCCACATGGGAACTGCCACAGTTACCACAGTGAAAGGTGCTCTTTCCAAAAGATTACTCAGGAGAAACAATATTTATGAAATATTTGTTCCATAGCTACTTTTAAGGCAAAAATAGTCTATTCAACTTGCATCTTTCTTAGAAGATTTATATAAATACAGTTCCAAATGGAAATACTTATACCTGAAACGGCTAACACCAGCCAATAATATATTGTGAACATACAAGAGGCTGGGCTGAGAGACTCTTAAAACAGCTTGATAATTCCCATTTTATCACTTAGTGAAGCTCTTGGATCAAATGCCAAGAGAGCATTAGATGTTGTGATACTTTCTTCTGTCATGCCTTCAAGTTAGATTTCTTTCTTAGAAGTAAAATTGACAATGCTGAGTTCAACTGACTGAATTCCCCACAGCAATTTGGGCAAATTTAGACACTCAAAAATGCGTTCACAGAAACCAGCACAGAGAGCACCAAAATCCTTAATAATCCTAAGAGGAAATGCTGAAGAGATGGAGATGCTGAAATTCTCTCTCCCTCCTAGATGCCTAACAAGAGCTATAAGGAAATTTCCTCTGTAAGGTTGAAGTCCAGTGGCAATAACTGCTTCCAATAGTAGATGTCCATTTCATGCAGTTAGGTGGGCATGGGCAACTGCATAATTATTTGCTTTTTAAAAATGAGCCAACAACTGGCTGTGGATGAAATCCCCTTTTTACACGGTGGTCTTGTGGTTTAATCTCCTGCTCTCCAGTGAGTACGCTGGACAGTGAGTGCCTGAGCTTGTGGGAGTCTGAGACCACAGCACTTCACTGCAGATTTCGTCCCAAAGAAGTACTAGACAATGTGCATGAGAGAGACTGCGTGCGTGTGTGCATGCGTGCTGTGTGTATGTATAGAGATAGTAGGCATATGTGTGTGTGGATATGTGTGTAGTCACACATTCTGTAGAGTCCGGGAATCTACTGAAATATACACCAGGTATGTACCCTTCCCCACCACCCCAAAAGGGAAGAGGCATTTGAGAAAGCAGAATCATAGTATTATAAATATCTAATATTAAATATTAAATCAGGTGAGAGAATGAAAAAGACTGTTCTGTCCTGCATGGGTATTATCCATTAAATTGCCATTTAAACTGTCTGGATAAAATACAGAAGTAATCCTGAGAATGGGTCTTGTGGGGTCTTTGCTCCTGTGACGACTATTAAACAGGTATGTTGGGACGTTCAGGATGTACTCCTTCCATTTTGCAGTGATCTTGTTTATTCTTCTCTGGTGTAAATCAAGACTGATCATCTTTCTGTACTATAAAAGAAAGAGTCTGGTTTCACATGCATCAATTTCAAGTTTAGCAGGGTAAAACAAGCACTCAATTTTATAATCCCAAAGCTTCCTCTCAGTTTCTATGGATTCTGCTTCCTTTGTATTTTCGTACTGCAATCAAGGAATAGCAATACTTATCTGAATTATAAATCAGACTTTTATTCAGTCTAGCCAGCTGTAACAGCTTATCTGTATTACTATAATTAAGGAACTTTATTATAATTTCTTTGTGGAGGCCACCAGGTGCTCTACTCGCTGTTCTTTGCATGACAAAGGATGCAGCCATAAAATTGTCTATAAACATTTCTTTAAAGAGGTATCTGTTAATTCTTCTGTTCTTATTTTCCCCTCTCTTTCAGGCAAGTCGAGATGACAGATTGTTTCTCCTCCTTTCATTTTCTAATCCATCTACTTTTAATCTTTGTTGTTTCATTCATTTAGACATTTGCTATTCGAAGACTCCAGTTTATTCTGGAAAAATCTTTATTCTGGAGAATGTAGATCTACATTATTCACTTTCATTTCAACTTCACTCACCTGTAATATCATTTTCTTCATCTCCTATTAACTCCATCAACTGAGGTATAGAGGTTATCAACTTGGTTAGTAATTTAATTTTCCCCTTGTCTTTAATTCATCTTTTAAGTACTTAAATACTGTGTAATGCCAAATTGCAGTTTTTCTCTCAGCCAGAGCTACTACTTAGAGCAGCTTCATGAATGAGATCAGCCTGTGCATAAAGGGAAAAGAGGATATTAGCCACATGCATTCCTGGTGTGGCTTCCTCCAGCTGTTTGAATGATTCTTTTGCATCTTAGCTGTTTAATTGCTCCATCAGATCATATTGTCTTCTTAAAAAATAAACTAAATTCTGAATTCATAATTCCCTTTCCTGCATTCTGAAGAGAACAAAGTAAAGGAAAAGTGCCTTCTGAAAACAACTACAAGGTGTATTGAAGTCCACCTCCTCTCAATATAAAATCAAGAAACTTTAGTGATAAGCCATTTCTGGTCAGCTGTGAATTGAATTGAAAATTTAAAAGCAATATTGTATAATTTATCATAATTTAATATATAATTAATGGGAAATATATAATGAATAGGATATCAGTTGCCAAATGGCAACTGGTACAGATGAGTTCTGAAATAAAGAAAGTTGCTAAGGCAGGTAAGGATTTCAGCTAAACCTCTATAGCTAGATAGAGAGAAGAAGAAGTTTAGGATTTTATAGTATTCAAGGAGAAGAAAATGGGTATTTATTATACAGAAAGGGGAAGGTTGATAATATTTGTTTAAAAAACAGATATTTCTCCAGTAAGTACTTATGAGTGAGGATGATTTGATTGTACCACAGAGTGATATGTTCAGTAATAATTGGGAAGGTGCTTTGTTGTGAAAGGAATAAAATTATTTTTTAAATCATTGGGCTGCAGTAATTGGCACCTAAGAGTTCTAAAAGAGAAGTGTAAATCCTCTAAAAAAGGCGAAGTATACTAAAATTATGCTGACTTTAAAGAAAACAAACAAACAAACAAAACACAAAAAACCACGAACAAGGATGATCTAAATAATCATGGGCTAGAGAAGATTCACACAAATAATGAAAAAGCTCTTGTGAAAATAATTTCATAAACAGTTTGAAGGATATAAATTTAATTCAGCTAATACTCTTATATGAAAAATGGATCTTTTCAAACAAGTGTAATTTTATTCTTTGCTGAAATAACAAATTTAATCAAGAAAGGCAAATAGATATATTTGGTTGTTATAAGTTATTTGACCATGTAACACACTGACTAAAAGCTACAAAACCAATATAATAAAACCAACATGGCAAATGTTCAATAAAATCTACCTGACGGATTAGTTTTGAGTTATACCTTAATAGCTAGAGTACACAATAAATTATAAGAGTGCTCTTCTATCAACATGGCATGGAAGTAAAAACAAGGACAAAATTAATCTTGAAGATGAATTGATGAGACTGACCCATTTTGATGTAGAACTTTTTTAAAAGGTAATGGAAAACTGGATACAGTATGGAAGAGAGATGCAAAAAAAGGTGTGAGAACAAAGAAACCACTACAACATGAATGTGACAGTTTCTGTCTCATTTCCTGTTTTCTGATCTAAATGTGCCATATTTTCTGGGAAATATGTTCCAAGTAAATGCAAGTTAGTGTTTTCTTTCTATATAGTTGAATTGGTTGCAATACTGAGAAGAGTGATGTTTGTTCTGCCTTTAAATGCTGTGACTTTCTGGCTGCTGTACCTCATCCTCTGCTTATTTTTAAATGTTTTTTAATCATAACTTAAGTGATTCCCAAGTTTTATGGAGTTAGTCTTATGAGACAACTGCTCTTTCCTTTACAAGGACAAAGGTTTAATATGTGATACCTGTCAAACATGCCTTTGGTAAGCTGAAATTCCTTCTTAGGCAAACTCTTTTCCCAGCAGTTTTATACTGAAAATTTTTCAGCATCTTTCCTGCTTTTTAAGGTAAAAATCTCTAAGATGAGTTACAGATAACTCAGTGTATGGCTAGCAACAATATTTCTTTTTCAACCTCTCCGTAAAGCACTTTTGCTTAAAAAGTACTATGAATTTACTTTCTGTAGGACTATGCTGTTTGAAGATGAAACCTCTGCCTCTTACTGAGGGTTGGTACTAAAATGCAGAATCAACGTTTGTTGTTTAATGTTTATACTGCCATAGAAACCAGAAGATTTTATTAACTTGTCACATCAGGCGTACTAGACTTTCACACACCTGTGTGGACAGAAGAGTTTGCTAACTTTCCACGTGGAAAGATGCCATATAGAACTCCTCTGAGGAAACATGAATAGAAGGTCTTATGGTGACATTTGAATTAACACATGCCTTGCTACTACCAAACCCACTTCTGTACAAATCATTGCAAAAGTGCACTTTTAGGGAAGAGTCTGTAAGGGGATAATGTGGTTGTCTAAAATTTTGGCATAAGTCACTTCCATTGTTTTTTGTGGCTGCTGTTATAAAAACTAAAGAACTGTTTGAAAGGACAAAATGCAGTCTTTGAGATTAAGATAATGTTTAAAAATCTGTTTGGAGTCTTTGGAACCTTATATTAATCTTTGACAGGACCAGTACTTTTAGCACTAAATACAGCATAATTCAAATGGAAATCTCTAGCCTCCTTCTAAATCTAAGTGCAGTAAAGGGCTTATAAGGAATGCTTACCTGAAAACAAATGAGAACAAGGCAGCATTTTATCAAGTATTTTAATGTAATATCTTCATATCTGTAATTACTTTAAGGTCCAGGAAGACTGATATGTGTGACTAATTTGGTTTAGAGGAACAGAAATCAAATATTGTTTACTATTACAATAAGATATATAAAATATAAAGAAGCATTGTAAGATGCTTCCTTACAATGTTTTCATAACTCATTGGTTTCAAATAATATGAAATCAGGAAATAGACAGGTCAGCTTCTCCCCGGCTTGGATTTTTTTCAGAATCAGGACTAATATTTAGGATCTACAAGCCAGAGCTCAGACACACAATTTCAGTTCAGGTGGTGAGCAGCTTTCCCAGTGTAATTCTGAATATGTGATCTGCTTCTAATTTTGCATCAATGTATGCTCCATTTACCACAAAGCCTTTTTCTGTATTTCTGCATTTAGATTCTTACATATGTCTGAAAATTACTACTGCCAAATGCAAGTAGAAGTTTATGCACCTAATACCTTTGGAAGTAATGGGTTTTGAAACTCTTTTGAAAATTTGGATTAAGATGCTCTTGAAATTTGTCTTATTTATCTTACAGTGCAGTTTTTTTCATGAATATCGACTGTATTTGATTAAATAGTCAAAGAAAGTAGTTCTAATAAGTAGTGACATGTTGCTGAGGAAAAATATAAACAATAAATCTGTAAAAGGTGGAAATAATAATGAGCAATAACAAAAGGAAATAAAGTTCTGCACAGGGTTTCAATGAATCTGCTCTAAAAAGTACTCAGTTAAAACAATGCTGATTAAATTTTAGTGAAAAGCTTAACTATGATATGACGCTTGATAAACCACAGTATTAATGTTATATTTCTACATGGGAATTTTCCTTTTTGTGCATTCTGTATTTTTTCCTTGCAAAAATAAAACAACAATTGTAAGCTAAAAAAAAAAAAAAGAATCTTCTTTAAATTTATGGGTCAGTTTCACAGTGTTGGCTGCATCCTGATTTATACCATCTGAGAAAGCAACCCAGAATTTCCTTATTTGTCAGTGACTTCCTTATATGTCCAGCCATGTCCAAGCATTTCTACTTGTAGTCACAGAGGCATGTTGTTTCTCTAGCATTTCTGCTGTGTACTACTGTTAAGCAGGAGAATTGTCTTAAATTGCATCTGATATCTGTGTGCTATTTGCCTTTTCTGATAGGGCTGTAGCCTGCTTCTATATTAGTTACTTGGTTATATGTATGAACTTTGCTGAATTATGAATGTTAAATTTAATGCAGATTCTTGTTTTACCAATCTTAAATACTGATGTATTTTATTAAAAAGCAAAAGACTATGTTCTTTATGATTTGCAGGGATAACATGTTGAAAGTTTTGCACATTTCCTCATATCAGAAAGAGTTTGACATACAAAGTAAATAAAAGAAAAAAAGGCAACTGAAATCAACAGGTAGGAGATAGGCATTGGATCTGAGAAGACTTTTTCATTAAGATTTTGTGTATTTATCTGTAAATAGTTTTCTCTCTCTTCAAATTTCACTGTGCTGCCTCAGTAATGTGTACCCTGACACTGCTAATTTTACACATTCCATCTCATTTTGGCATCAGCCAGTTGTATTTCCTAACTTTCTTTGCTTCTGTGTTGAAACACATCATTCTACCACAATTAACTTACAAATGTCCTTTGTAGAAATGAGAAAGCATGATTCCTTCACTTACTGAACTCCACTAAAGAAAAAGGATGATTGTGGTTTGTTTGGGTTTTGTGGTTTTGTTTTTGTTTTTGTTTTTGTTTTTTTCCTGACAGCATCAGGACATGCTGTGTCAGTGAAAGCTGCATTTGCCATTAAGGGAAATGAAATACCATTAGCTTTGGCATGTGCTGATTTCCCTGTTGCTTTGCACACTCCCTAAGTGTCTGCCGGAGACATTTTAGTAAAATTCTCATGCTTCAAAAATAAAGTAATGTTCCAATGGGTCTGCTTATCTTCTGTCAGGGCAATAGGCAGTCACAAGCTGTATCCTCCATAAAGGACTTGGATATTGCCCCAGTATTGCAGTCCATGATCTGCTCCTAAATTAAGTGAATGTATTTCTGGGTTCCATTTCCTATAGTTTTATCGAGAGTCATGACACTAGTATAAAACAGGCTATTCCAGTCTTGACTGTATCACTGCCTTACTCTACCCATGGGGCAATAAGGGCTGAAGCCACTGGCAAGCACACTGGGGCTGTTTACCTGTTCCTTTTCCCTCTGTTCAGGATTTTGGTGGCAATTTGCTCATGGTTACTGAGGAAGGGTGGAACCTCTCCATGAACTTGGAAACTTGCCGGATTTAAAAAGTTCTAGCATCAGGAGTCAGAAGCATCTTACTTCAACAGGTCAGGCAGGGGTAGGCTGGTAATATGACTTCATACTATCAGCTAGGCACTCTGTGCCTAAATCTTATTTACATAAACGCAGAGCATGAGTTTGGAGATGGACTTTTGTATTTAGTCTTTTTTTCCATCTTCTATTGTGCTGTTAAGTTTTAACAGTTTATTTACCTCTATTTCCTTCAAATTTTCTTCAAATTACACCGTATTTTATAGATGGCCAATTTCTAAGGTTTTCAAATACCCTATCAACTTTTTACAATGTCATTCCCAACCACAACATTTATCTGTCTCCTGTGGATCTTCTAAGCCTTGTTTATGGCGAAATTCCCAAAGGATCTGCAGTCTCAGGTACACTGCTGCCTCTGTAGGGCCAAGGCCAAAAAAAAAAAAAAAATTCCGTAAAGCACTTGCCTAGTGCTTTGGCATCTTCAGGCATACCCTTAAGGGGTGTTGACATGTGAATCATCATTGAGAAGACAGTGCTGAATACTTTGAGTTTCCAGGCACTCGTAAAGACATGCTTTCTCTCTCTGCCCCAGATTCTTCAAATGACAAGGCACCATCCCTGGTGCCAATAAGATGGTGGTAAAAGATAACTAAGAAATTATTTGCTGACAGGTGCTGTAGAGCAGACTGGCCACCAGGCGTGCCAGTATCTAAGGTGAAGACCACCTTGGGGACTTTCTGCAAAGGAGGCTTAGGAATAGGTAGAAATCTCAACACTGCATTGCAATGTGTCATTCCCACATTGCCAAACTTCCTGATAACTCTCCTGATCCCCCTACTTAGCCAAGAGCTACCCTGGTAACCTTTGGGCAGAGGGCCTCTGTCTGCTGAGAATGGATCTGCTCAGGTTACAGTAGATCAATTTCCTGGGCTATGTTGCAGAACAATCCCATTTTTATTATATTTTGCAGAACCCCACAAAGGTTTATATTTCCTGTTCCATAGGCTTTTTAATACCAGTCATTTCACAGTTGGTTATATTTCCATTAATAGTTTCTCTTTCTTGTTCATTTTTCCAGGATTTTCACTGCTGTGAATATTTTCCTCCCTGACCCATTCTTTTTAGCTGTTGGGCAGAAAGTCTTCTATTTTTTCCTTCAGCACTAGAATTTTCTAGTTTAGCTCTCTTCATCCAATAAAGATATATTTTGACTTTAGCTGAGCTCTGCTCTTTCACCTTTGTAACTTTATTTGTTTTATTAACCTATCGTAGGCCATAGCAATATGGCTAAGCAAGGAAAGAATGGCTCAGGACTATTCAGGTCCCAAGGTGGGGGTTGGTGTGAGTGGCCATGATAATTTATTCAATGTTGGACCCATAAATACGTGGCTATTTTGGGGAAAATGGATAGTAAGTGGGTAAAAGAGCATGAAGACTAGATAACTAACTAGCAGGTTATCCAGGTATGATTCATAGAACAGTAACAAACCATGCAGGATGGTTGGGAAAGGAGAACATTGGCTGAAGTAAATCTTACTGTCTTTTGAATTAGAAGGGAGGAAAAAACCAAATTTTTTCCCTAGTTTTGGATAGAGAAAAGCAATGTATTTTCAGGGCTGCAAAAGCACACTAAGGGCAGAAAGAAAGGAAAGTAGTGGGGTGTTTTTCCTTATTCTCAAAGGCTTTGGAAGAGGACTAAGAATGAAGGTAGTCAGGCTGAGTTTGTTTTGAATGGTTGCGAGACAAAGAAAGGAATGACAAGGAAAGATAATTTTGTTTTGTTTTGTTTGTTTTTTTCTTTTGGGATAATACAATGTGTGCATGTATGAATGTAAGAACAGCTATGTAGGATCCATTTGGTCTATTGTCCTTCAGCTCTATACTCAGGATGACACTGGTGAAAAGTAGGTACCTACAGAGACTGTGAAAACTGGGAAAGCATGGCATGGCACATTATACAGAGGTTTTTTTAGTCTGGCTCTGCAACATCCTTACCCAGACTGCAACAGGCTGATGTGATCTCCATGGTAATAGTCATTCTTGCCTTTAATTGATCCTCCACATTTGTCAGCAGGTCACTAGTCAGCCAAAACCCCTGCATGATCCTGGCAAGAATGTTTGTGTTTTCACGAGCCAACAAGTCATCCATGCCTGTGACTGATACATGTGATGCTGCTAAATCTAAAGTAATAGCCGTGGCAGCTCCTCCATGCATATATTCAGACGGTGCACCTGTCTGTCTTCTGCAAAGGGATCAATAGCTTAACTCTTATTCAATAAAAAACATGAAGAATAGGACTAAATTAAGTGGCCGGGTGCCATAGTCCTTAGGTGCCAAACACCTAGGGTCTCTCTTTAGATGTTAAATTCAGTGTAATGTATGTGAGGTAGACAAGTGGTGCGTCTGGGATACACAACAGAGGCCTGAGTAAGAAAGGCTTATGAGGTAGCCATGCAGTTAAGGTGTAGTCTTGGATACCTTAAACACCATGCATGCAGATTTTCTATTCTAGCAAGACCTTGTTTTGTACAAGACAGGCACAAGTTATTTACACTGAAGGATCTCAGAGCTGGCATTTGCTTTGTGACAGGGAGTGCACAGGATATTTTGAGGTAAAGTTACAACTTTTCATTATACTGTCTAACTGCCACAAATATATGGATACCTTATGCTCAAAAATGAGCCACTGGGACACTATTCCTACTAAAATGTAAAAGGCAAGAGAAGACTTATGAAATGTGTTTCAGAAAGTATAATTAGGAGCAACGAAAAAGAACTAAGGAAAAGAAGTCAAGAAAAATCTGCTAAAAATACTAGAACTCAGATTCAAAAATAAGTCATACAATGGAGAATTTTTCTGTACATCTTTCCTCCATTTCGAATACTCTTTCACACATATATTATATTTAAACTTCTTATATATAGCATATAGGTAAAAAAGAAACAGAGAATAAGACAGGGGTGTTTTAAGCAGAACATTAAAGCCAGAAAGTCTTGTAGTAGTATGTTATATGATTAATATTCATTGGGTTGAGGAAAGAAAAGAAATAAAAGAAATACATTGTAAATATGTAAATAAAATGGTGTTAAGGTCATTAGAACTAATTGACTAGTCTGAACTGCCTGGTTAGAAAATGTCACAGAATCACATCTGTGACTGGCATGGTTCTCACCACTGGTGGTAGGTACCAAGGAAGTCAGTGGCATAGTCTGCAGCTGGCTCCAGGGCAGTGTGTGAAGCAGCGTGGGCTTCAGAGCAGGCAGAGCCAGGATGCTACTGCTGGGATGGAGCTGCCAGTACCCGCAGCCATGTACTCGATGGCAGAATCGCAAGCACTGTTGGTGCTTAAACTGGTGGTGTACAAATCCTATTCTTTTCTGGGCTAGGATCAGAAGTGTTGTGGTTTAACCCCAGCCAGCAACTAAGCACCACGCAACCGTTCACTCACTCCCTGCCCCTCCAGTGGGATGGGGGAGAAAATCGGGAAAAGAAGTAAAACTCATGGGTTGAGATAAGAACAGTTTAATAGAACAGAA
>JAOBAS010000072.1:27560932-27575464 GCA_025311575.1 Elanoides forficatus
GGCTGGGCTTGAGAAGCTGAAAAATCCTTGATTTTAGACTAAACACTACTTAGCAACAACTGAAAACATCAGTGTTACCAACATTCTTCGTATACTGAACTCAAAACGTAGCACCGTACCTGCTACTAGGAAGACAATTAACTCTATCCCAGCTGAAACCAGGACAGGAAGACAGGGAACACCTGCCTTTGGGAGAAGTTGGAGTTATGTGGTGCAGAGAGGTAGGAAACATGAGAAGTGAAAAACATGGGGTGTGTCCTTTTTTGGTGTTTGGTTGTGTGATAAAAAAATGCAGACAGAGGCTGCAATCCTGTGTAAGTCTTCAGAGAGCAGCATTGTAAGCTGTGATGGGACGCTGGCTAGCTGCTGGCAGGCGCTTAAAAATCAGGAGAGAACCTGGTGGTTTGGTGGCCTATCTTTTCTTCGCAAAACACTGTGCTTCAAGCTGAACCCCTTTGTATTTCCAGAAGGAGCTTTCATCCTGCCTACTCCAGGATTTCTTTAGTTGGGAGCCAGGGCTTCAAGTCTCACTTGTCCCGGGTGTCACCACTCTACTTTTCAAAAACGCATTTCTCTGCTGGGCTGCTAGGAGAAAACAAAACTGAATCTTCCACCCACACTGTTTATTTTATTGCACTGAGGAACTATTTCTTGGTTTTGTGGACTGCAGTGGTTCACTGCATATTATTTATATTGCCATTATATCTTAGGAATCTGCATTTGCTGGAGTAAGTATTATGAATTAAAGCTTTTGTATTTATGAATGTCCAACTTCTCTTTTCATGTGTAAGTATATGAGGATTTACAAATGTTGAGTTGATTCTTTCAACTCCTGCATTGCTGTTAAGTGCTCTTACACCATTTTTTAAGCTGCCAAAGGAGTTTTGTCTCTATATAAAATGCCTTAGGCAGTTCTAAGGAGCCTGATTGTCGGTTACAGATTTCAGAGGCCTTGTACCTAGAGAGTAAAGAATTCCTTAAAAAGTAGCGGATTGGACTGACATTTTAAAAGTTTGTAATTGGAGTAGATGATGTAGGCCCTTCAACTCTGAATATTCAGTCTTCAATAATGAAAAGAGCTGTTCCTGAGTACCCAAGAACATTATAAAGGCTTTGATATTTGGTATCAAGATCCAAATGGCACATTCTTGACTATATGGTTCACTCTGGCTTTAGGAGTATATGCTTTTGCTCAGCACCTCTCAGTGTCTGGCTCAAAGTTATAAACATTCAAGTTCTGATGCTATGACATCCTACAGAAAGAAGACTGTGTAACTTTTTTTTCCTGTAATTTTATCAGTTTCATGTGATTTGCATGTGTGCTTTGATCTGTTTAGTCTTCTGCATAGCAATCATTAAGCAACAGCTTCCCAACCTATGTTAAGCAAAGGATTTTTCAATAACTAAATCCACCTTTTCCATACTGGGTATGCATTGAGTAGTAAGTCCAGATGTGCCATTCCTGGAGCATTGCCCAGTGCAGTGCTATGCCATTGCCCAAGCCAGCTCTAGTCTATTCAGTGCCAGTACCATAAGCAAAGCAGCCCCATCACCACAGGCAAAGTAATCTCCTTTCTCAGCAATGCATCAGAGATGCAATACCATGGCAAAAGAGCTGTATTGCTTTCAGGTTCTGGTTGGTATCTATGAATGATGCTGCACTGTGCCTTCTAGGTGTATTTTGCAGCATTCAATTAACTAAATGTACCTATTGTTGTTGCAGCCAATATACAATATTTTGCCTGGCCTTGAGCTGTCACTGCACACATGACCTGTCATTAAAGACCTGTGAGGCCCGTGCCATGTCTGCCATCATGCAGATGTCTTTCGCTTCCCATGGATTCTCCAATGGCACAAGAAACCTGTCTTTAGGCAGGTGAATCCTACCTTCCTGCTTGGAAGGCAGCTTGGGGATCTTGTGCAACTACGTACTGCTGAGCACAGGCATGCTCTTCCTTTGTGACCAGGCTGGGAATACTGCTGAGATGAAGCCAATGTCAAAGTCCTCATCCACACTGACAATAAACCGACACTTATTGGTGGTGTCTTCTGACAGTGGTGGAAGCAAAACTGCAGACTGGGCCTGGGGTTTTCTGCCAAGGTGTCATGTTACCCTCCCTGGGCATTGCTAATAATAGCTGGGTTCCAGCCATGAGTGCAAATTATGGGTCTCATTTTCCTGTAGATGTGGCCAAGAAAGGAAAAAGGCTTGCAGAATCCATTTTTCTATGCCATGTTGTGATATATGGTTAGATGTGGCAATACAGTCTTGGAGGGGTGTTTTGGTCTCTCTGTGCTCCTGAACTACTGTTCTGATGATATTGCTGCAGATGAAGAAGAAAAGATGTACACTTTTTTTATAGAAACAGGTATGGAAATTTCCTTAGCTTGCAGAAAAAAAGGGAAATAGATGTCTTCTCAGAAAGAATAATTTCTCAAAAGGCATGTGGGACAGTGAGAGGTGCATTAGAGGTAACATATTTTAAGCAACATGCATTCAATCAAATTGTGGGTTACAAAATCATGTATTCCACATGTTTTCCACAACACCTACACACTTGCATGAGACCTTCCCACTTCTCCCCTCCTGAATTAAAACACTTTGAGAGATGACTATTTAGTATGGGGATTCACAGTCAAAAATTCCCTCCAGAATGAAGCACCTAAGTCATGTCTTAAAATGCACACTGTTGGGTCACTTCTCTTTTATAAAGCCAGTAAAGATGTAAGAGGAAAACCCCACTTTTTGCATAGTAGCTCAGCGCTTACTGGTGACTACATGATCAATATTAGTCATACTAGCTGGGTACATTCTTCTAAAAAGTTGCTGAACTCTTGGTTCCACTGAAAATGGTGATTCTTTTTTTTCTTGTGGAAAATGCTTTTTTTTTATTCTGAGAATGCAACCATGCACATAGTTGTCAGATTTGATTTTTCTGACATTTATTAGACATAGCTGGGTTACTATCTCCTTAATCTTTCACACACACATGCACAGATGTGTTTTTCTCCTCCTGCATCTCCAGAGCACCAACTATGGCTGACAGCTGTCCCAAGTGCCTATGACGGGTTCACTCACAGCACTTCAAAGAGAAAACTAGCAACTTCTTACTTTAAAAACATTTTATCTATTCAGCAGGAAAAAGTCAATCCATGTTTGCTTCACTATTCATTTCTTAATCTCTCCATCCATGTTTGATTCACTATTCACTTCTTAATCTCTCTACAAATAAATAAATTCTTGCCACTAAATCCAAGGTTTAGAAATGTATTTTTTATTTTCCTCTGCAGGGCCACTGGGAATTTGCCAGTACTCTGCACTTCCCCCTTCATTCCCTTCCAATAACAAAGTAGTGGCAATGGAGGCTAACATATTATTTAAAATTATTTAGTTCCATGGTGTAGTGATCACTAAATATTCACCATGATCCCAGACTTGTGTGGGATTTCTAACTGGTGTCACTTCCAAAGATTAGTAAGGCCAAAGTTTACTTACTTTCCAAGATGAATTATGCATTTATCATGGTAGAATCAAGCCACTCAGAGCAAAAGAAGTTATCAGGCCCAAGAACTCTTCTCTGATTGATATCGGACAACAAATGATATCTCATGTATTTATGAGCAGGTGTAATGTAATTTAAATAACATGGACTCTGGTGCAAAATGGAAGCATTTGCTGAGGTGGAATGGGCAAAAAAATTAGTCTGCAGTTTTGATAATACATGGAAACATTTCACAGCAATTCTTTCAGGCAATTTCTGTACCAAATGTTTCACAACCTGCTTTTCTCTGTGAACTGATAAACAAAATTGTAGATAAAGAATTAAAATCCTTTGAAGGGCAAAAAGGATTTGTTTTCATGTAAGATTTGAAAAGAATGAGGGAGAAAGAGAAGTTCACAAACATATGCTAATAAAGTGGTAGGGATTAAATGGTTTTATATGGGGTCATCTGGTCATAAAGTTCTAGCAATTCCTGTCATTTTCTGTATTGCAGACCATTCTGTGAAAGCTGATACACAATGGGAAACATGGTGAGTTCCCTGAAAGAAAAGTATTTATTATTGAATAATGTCTGTTAAGAGGATGAAGTAACTCAGGCTGTTAATAGTAGTTGAACCAAGGGACAAGCCTGAAGCTGCCAACAAAACTGCTTGAGTTGTCTGCCAAGATGCCAGATGCTGCTGCTAAAAAATAAATATGAAAAATTGTTATCCAAAATTGTCATGTCTGCATTCCATGTAAAAGAAAAGAAAACCAACACAGTAAAGAAGTATCTTTACTATTGAGCACTTACAGTTCTATTTTTTATAATATTAACTGCTGGGGTAAGTGGGAAGAAACACCTGATCCTATGTAATTCTGAGGCTTGTAAGATTCAATTATAAATAATTTTACTTGATACTGCAAATCCTTTCCTTCCCTGAATTCTTTGTATTCCTTCATACAAAAATTAAAAAAAAAAACTAAAAAACCTCTTCTAAGTTCCCAGCAGAAAACATTATTTCTATCTCTATTTGTAGTTAGCATGGAATTAGAGATTGTCTTCAGAGTTTTGCAAGTGTGTGTACACATGACCCAGAATTTCTATAATGTAAGCACTTGGCTTTGTTCTTCCACATTTCAGTGTTAAGACAAGAAAGCTAAACTTTTCCTGGCAATATCCACAAAAGGGATTTTCCTAGCACAGTTCTTACAGCTTAGTGGTGGCAATTTGCTGTGAAACCATGAGGTTGCAAAACCTGATTACAGTGATGCTTATTCAGGAAAGACATATGGCTGGCCACAAACTTAAAAAGGTTTAAGCACATCCTTAAGTTCTGATCCAAACCTGCTGATTTCGGTGTGAATATTTATTCTGGGCTCTGCTCCATTTCAGCAGAGCAGGGGTATTCAGCTCCTGTTCAGTCTTGAATATTTGGACAGAAAGAAATGAGGTGAACAAAGTACTTGCCATGCCTCAACCAGAGCTAAAAGCAGAGAATGAGAGTCAGGGCTTCTACTGTGTTGGTGGTCTGCCACCTGGCTGCACGTATGGCTGCAAGCTAGAGTTCAGGGGTCCCTGACATGAACACAGGAAAAGTCCATATGATACAATGCAGCACTGTGTAAGATCCCCATACTGGCAGTAAGTCAGTATGGACAGTGCAGCTCTACTGGAGTTCCAGACTTGTACCTTTCAGACAAAATAAGCTGTCACACTTAGCCCTTCCTGAAGCCCAGGGAGCTGCTTATGCCAGGCAACAAGGAGTGAAAGGCATGGTGGACACTAATGTACACACAAATCAGTATACAGGGCCTGGAGAGGCATTTAGATACCTACGGTCTCTTTATGACTGCAGCTCACCATTATTTTGTTCTGGATAAGCTTTAATCCCAGCTAAGAAATCAGAAAAAAACCCCTAAGCACTGGATGCCTTTGTGATTATTCTTTTTAACAGAACATATAACCACATATTCTCAATCTACATCTCTATTGTTTGTGACATACATTAGTCCCTTTATCAGCATTTGCAAACAAAAAGCTTATGTTTCTGTACATCAGGCAGAAAATGCACTTGCCTTCTGCATGTGTTTCAAGTTGTAGATTATGCAATAGTTGGAAGGAGAGTAGTCATAAATACTTTATTAATATAATTTTAAGTCAAGATAATTAATGTTATCACATATTTATACATTAAATTTAAACCCTAGATTAAATATCTTTAATGAAGGCATCTGCCTTTCTTCTTCTATGCCCTTCTTGCCTGCTGTTTTGTATCCCAGCCATCAGCCAGTGAATCATCAAGCTTTTATCAAGGTGAGTGTCAGGGTAAGTATGATACAGAAGCAAAGCTATTTCACAACATTTCATCAATACATAATACAGCCAGGTAAAAAGAAATCTAGTTAGGACACTGAATAATGCATTGTAATCAAAACTTCTATCCTCATTTAGCATGCAAAAGAATTGGAGAAGCCAAATACTACTTGAATGTCTTAGTATCTCTGTCTATAAAAACTGGAGCAAAACTATAGCACCCACTCCTCCCATCCCAATTTCAAACTGGTATTGGCTGCTTACAGTTTACATTTCAGCTATTTCCAGGAAAGATGGCCTTTCAGAAAAAAAGGCTCTCGTGTTTTGAAACGGAATGAGCAAACTAAGAGCTTGACATTTTGTATAAAATACCGGGACTGTACCAATTTACACAAACAGAGCTTTAAAGTGCAAACTGCACCTGGACATGTTCCTTTGACTTTAGTGCACATGTAGACAAACAAGAAAGGTGCATATGGTTAAAAGGTGATTGATTTTTAAATACCTAGAAAGATTTTTAAATATTGAATTCACTGCTGTTATGCAGAGCAGTGGAAACACATTACTTGAGTTGTTTCTTCCACAGGGAGAGTTCGACCATCCAGCTTTGGGGAGCTTGGGAAAATTACAGTGAAATGTGTTAGTGAAAATATACGCAAAGCTTGTCGTCTTCAAATCCTTCTGCAACTGTTTTGGCTGCTTTTAACCATATGAGCAGTGCCAAAGAAATGGACAGAAACTTGAACCTGAGAAATTGTTAGGCCAGGTAATCACCTCAGTGTGATCACTTTACATACTTACTACCAAAACCTTTGCAGGAATGTTTTCACTGACCGTTCTTTGAAACTACTTTCAATCACTTTCTTGGCAAATCCCAGTATTACTGCTATCTGCAAATGCTTATCAGACAAGCATCTCATGTAATAATTTATGGTGGCCTTCAGATCCAACTTTTCATTATTTAGACAGCACTGTTCTCCCACTGAGTCTGTTCCATCATTGTGATGAAGTTCACAAAACATCATATCACCACTGCATTACTAATCTGTCATAGATCATTGTGCATAGATTTTTCTTTTGTTTTCTAAGCAGAGATATTTAAACACAGTTATTTCAAATTTAATGAATGATTAGAAAACACTTTTCCTAGCTCTATTATCATTTCCTTAGTTAAATTACATATTGGGCAAACCCAAACAAAACCCAACAAAAAGTGATTCCTAAATTAAAAATTAAATTAAAAAGGAATAATGTGGTACATGGATAGACTTCACAACCGTGATGGACTGCAGTCCAAAATGTGCTGTTAAGATTCAAAACCATCTAAATGTTGTTGCCTCTTTGATAATCGTAGCCTTTACGATTACACAAAACAGCATGCATATCAAAACAGACACTGTATTAGAGCTTTTCAGCAGCACAAATAAGAAGATACAAGGCAAATAACAAAAACAAGCAAAATTTCTCAGTGACATCACTAAATCTGTATTAATCCCATTTAAAGCCTTGACATGAACTTAACTGTTGAATAGGGCCTGTGCTGATCCTCTGCAAACAGGTGATCTTTTTATTTAGGCAGACCTCAGCTTATTGCCCACTGAAACCTTATTAAACAAATAAGTAACGAACAGACTATTTAATTTTGCCCTCTATGTTAGGAGTGGACTGTAGTCTAATGCTAATTCTGTATATAAGTACACACATTTCTGTTTGCTTTTCCTGACAGTGATTATTAAAACTGCAGAGCAAAGCAACCTGTAAGTATGCTGTTAACCAATGGTGCAGTTTTCAATCTGTTCCAGGGCTCTGGGGGTTACGTAGATCTTTGCAGGGCTGATTTGCCCAGTATGGTGCGATAGTTTTGAATTTCCAATATCCATGTGTAATATCCAATATTGGCAATAAGATTTTAGCCCTCCAACCTAACCAAGGCATTTACAGCCTAAGCTTTTTTTTTTTTTTCTCTGACTGCTTTATCATCTCTATTTAAATCAACTCTTACAGGTGTATTTTGGATAGCTGTCATTTCCACAAAATTTGTGAAGCTTTTACAATACAAAAACATCACATTGTGTATATATCATGGTTGTTCGAACACTCTGAATATACAATTTCACAAATTACAGGGAAAACATTTCAAAATCTTAATCTGAAAAAAAAAATCAGTGATAAGATTTACTTAAGAAATTAGTTTTCTTGATATTGATACCCACAATATGACACAGACAGACAAATGTTTTCTCTTAGAAATTGTAATAGCTAGCCCAGGATTCACACTGTTGGGGAATGAAGCTTTAGAGAAAGGCACATGATGAAACTTGACAGATGTTTTTGTTTCCATTTCACATTTCTCCTCAGTTCACTCAGCAAAATATTGTAAATCTTTTTAGAAGACAGTTGAGGAACTATTAACATCATCTTGTTATCTACCTAAAAGAGCCACTGATGACTTGGCCACCTGGAATGACACTGTACTTTTAGTACCCAGAAAGGTGGAGTTTTCTGGTGGTGATGGAAGAGAGAAGGAAGATAAAATAAAGCATCCTCAAAATCTTCAGCAAGTTACTAGATGTGTAAAGATCAAAGAAATTAAAACCTCTTGTCATGGTGTCTGTTCTACCAGAAAGCCATTCACCTGTTTTACTGTGTGACTAGGATGCTTTAATGCAGGGCTGAAATATATTAGACTTATTTACATTAGAGGGTGTGATATGCTTCTGTGAAACCACCCATGCCATCAAACTACATGGTTATATGAAACATTCCACCTGCTGGACTTTTTGAGTTTTATTCTTATATTTAATAGGATAAAGCTGATTTGTAACACTTTGTTAAGTGAAGCTTTTAAAAATTAGCAGATTTAGCTAGTATAATTAAGCATCATTGAGAAGCTCTAACAGAAGAGTTATCCAAGATCATGCAAAACTGACAAGATACAATTCCATTTTAAATGCAGTATATCTTCCAGATGATGTTATAAATTGTAATAGCCACATAATTTAATTGATCATGCTATTGTTACTCAATAATTGAGGAGGCACTATCAAAATCATAATCAGACATTTAAAATATAGCTGGTACAAAGGATTAAAGTGCTTACACCAGCCTATAAGTTAATAATGCACAGTATTGGTATCATGAATGTGACTAGTAGCAGCAAAAAATGGTCACTTTGACATTCATGTTGAAAATAATAATGGACAGGTACCTATTAAGTAATTTCTGTTCTTCTGCATTAGTTAGAAATACATCCTGATCATAATAACATCTAAGTTATTAAAATGTCATAGGGTCTAAATTCTCAGCAGAAATTCAGATAACAAAAAAGATCAGAAGAGTGCTTGAAGGATGTCTTGCATTTCATTATAGCTTTTTCTTTGTGTCCTATTAGACTTCCAATGCTGCAGATCAAGTAGATGCATATAAAGTTGTGAATAGTACTCAGGGAAATATGACTCCCTGGAGAGGATGCATTACTGGACTACCTCATTTGTCTGGAAAGTTCTGGGGACATCAAAACATGAAAATACATGGGCTTTGGATAACTCAAGAATTACTGGGTTAGTGACTCATGGCAGGGGACTTAACCCAGATTAAAACTGAAATAGGAAAAAAATTTGTATTGCATAGACATTTTCTGTAGTTAGTTACTAGATCAATCTCTTATGTGGTCCATTTCAGATACCTTTCATGTTTGGGATGCTCTGCTGTTCAGGAGAAATTGCACCGGATCCTCCATATAGGCCCTATATGTGCATATGAAGATATAAAATCACAGAATGGTTTGGGTTGGGAAGGACCTTTAAAGATCATCTTCTCTAACTCCCCCTGTCATGGGCAGGGACATCTTCACTAATCAGGTTGCTCCATGCACACCTGACCTTGAACACTTCCAATGATGGGGCATCCACAACTTCTTTTGGAAACCTGTTCCAGTGTCTCACTATCCTCATAGTAAAAAATTTCTTCCTTATATCCAATCTAAATCTAGCCTCTTTTAGTTTAAAACCATTGCCCTTTGTAGTCTCACTACAGGCCTTTGTAAAAAGTCTCTCTCTATCTTTCTTGTAAGCCCTGTTTACATACTGAAAGGCTGCAATAAGATCTCACTGGAGCCTTCTCTTCTTCAGGCTGAACAATTGCAACTCTCCCAGCCTGTCTTCATAGGAGAGATGTTCCAGCCCTCTGACCATTTTTGTGGCCCTCCTCTGGACCTGCTCTAACAGGTCCGTGTCCTTCTTGTGCTGGGGAACCCAGAGCTGGACGCAGTACTCCAGGTGGAGTCTCCTGAGAGCAGAGCAGCGAGAAAGAATCATGTCCTTCGATCTGCTGGCCACGCTTCTTCTTAGGCAGCCCAGGATATGATTGGCTTTCTAGGCTGCAGGCACACATTGCTCACTGATGTCCAGTTTTTCATCCACTGGTATTCCCAAGTTCTTCTCTGTAGGGTACCTCTCAATCAATTCATACCCTAGCCTGTATTGATATTGGGGGTTGCCCTAACCCAGATGCAGGACCTTGTACTTGGCCTTGTTGAACTTCATGAGGTTCACATGGGCCCAGTTCTCAAGGCTGTCAAGGTCCCGCTGGATGGTAACCCTTCTCTTAACTGTACCACTCAGCTTGGTGTCATCTGCAAACTTGCTGAGCACGCACTGAATCCTGCTGTCTATGTCATTGATGAAGATATTAAATAGCATTGTTCCCAGTACAGACCCTTGAGAGCCACCACTTGTTACTGGTTTGCACTTGGACTTTAAACCATTGACCATAACTCTTTGGACATGGCCATCCAGCCAGTTCCTTATCCATCTAATAGTCCATCCATATCAAAGGCCTTACAGAAGTTTAGGTAGAGGACATCCATAAGTCTTCCCTTGTCCACTGATGCAGTCACTTAATTGTAGAAGGCCACTAGATTAGTCAGGCAACATAAATATCTCAGAAGGTTGTCCACAACAGCCAATCACAGGAAATGAGGAGTTAATTTGGCCAACAAAAACCCTGGGGAGCAAGATCAAACTGCAGTCCTGTCTATCTCCAGGCAGCACCACTTTTACCTCAGAGGGCGTTTAGCCTGAACTCTCTTCTGAAGTCAGACATTAATGCCTAGCCTTTTTCCAAAAACACTTCTGGCAGCAACAGACATACTTTTTTAACCAATACTTAATAGCTGTACTGTTTCATCTTTGCCATTTCTTCTTCTGAATAGGGAAATTTGAACCCACAGCTTCCTCTCTGTCCCCCACTCTCACTCTCCCTTTGCTTTCTGCACCTGAATATGACAGAGGCTCTTATTGTGTGTCAGGTATGAAAACTGCCTTGGTGACATGCATTGAAGTCTGGAGTCATGTCAAGTTCCCATTTTGCATGGGGCATTGAGCAGGCCACGGAGGAGGAGATCTTCTGGATCTTTTTTTAGGCATTTTCTGAATGAGGAAAGAGATACCTGAGTCTCACTGCGTGATACAAGGATTTAGTCATTGAGCATCAAATGGGCAAGAAAACAAACCACTGTCACTCTTGGGAATGAGGAAGAGTAAAACATTTCTAGGTCCCCTTTCAGTATCAAGAAACTTCCCTCCAGATGTTATGCACTGACACTGCAAACAGCTGAAATAGCATATCTGAACCTCTCTCCCTCCTGTTCCTTCAACTGTTTATTGTGGGCCTCCTACTTGTATTTTCCCAACCCCGAGCTGAGCTGGTTGAACAAACTGGCTGAGAGGGGTGAATCTGAGCAGCGTAGAGGGACTGCACACTCACAATCAGAGGTCTTGCCATGCCTTATCTGGAGGGACTGTCACGTCCAGTGGGTGACATTTCTGAATAGCTGTTGGTAAATAGTTTAAACCATTTCATGTGTATCTGCAACCATGTCTGCAATGTATCACTCACTCTCTAATTCTGTTCTGATATTCAGGCAGCTGACTGTCTGTCTTACACATTTCGTTTCCAAAGCTGGTTCTCTTTCAGAGAAGCAGGCACTCTTTAAGAATGAGCATTGCTGTGAAAAGTCTTGGGGGACACATAAGAACCAAATCATTTTTTAAAGTGCAGCCAAAAAACCATAAAAGCTGCTTTTCTGTATCCAGGCTGAGGGAAATGTATTTGATGCACTTTGTGAGCGCTGTATAAAAACAAAGGTTGGCATAACTAAAGATTATGCACATCAATCCCACTTAATTGACTGCTTACATGGTTCACATGTCTGTTAAGTTAGTTAATTAACAGAGCTTTCAAATCACTGTTGCACTGTATTCTCTGGAGCTATCCAAGTTTTTGCTCCCAAC
Organism: Elanoides forficatus; assembly: GCA_025311575.1. Taxonomy (NCBI): domain Eukaryota; kingdom Metazoa; phylum Chordata; class Aves; order Accipitriformes; family Accipitridae; genus Elanoides; species Elanoides forficatus. Next base: position 27,573,025 of record JAOBAS010000072.1, read on the forward strand.
CCCAAGAGCCTTCCTGATACTGTCTTCTGCTTCTGAATGAAGTAACTATTCAGCATCTAATTGAGATAGTGTAAGTATTCTATTAGTGTTGTAATATTTTTCCCTCAAGGAGATAACCTGCTTAATCCATGAGATTAGGCTGATGCTGTGTTTCTATACATCAGGAAAGCCTAATACATACAATCTTTTGAACATTTCTGTAAGACTGTATCATACATATGCACAGCTTGCAATGCATGTTACTGTTGCATGTTTTTAAATTTAGTCCTCTGAGGTTATGCTCACCTTAGCAAATAGGAGTGCATTTGTAGAGAAAAAAATTGACACTAAGGCCTCACTGTCTGTAACACGTGTATTTCAGGGGTTTACCTCAGACTAGCTCCACTCTGGTTCCAAGGACTGAATGACCATCAGTGGCTAGAGCCTGATAGGTGTATTCCCAGAATGCATCTTCTGTCTTGTTTTCATCTTGCCATTCAGTGATATGAACTAAAGCATGCTAAATGGGGACAGTTAAGAGTTTTGTTTCAAAAGTGCACCCCTGCTAGGAGCAAGATGACACAGAGACATAGAAGTTTTGAAAATAAAGCATTAATAGTTTGTTGCCATCCTCTCCTAGTCATTTGATTTGCTCAAAGGAAGCTCCAAAAACTTGTTTAAACCCTCTGTTACTCCTTATTTACATGACATGACTGAGACATGTCATATATGTATATATATATATATATAATCTCTTCCCTAGTCCAAGTTAAAAGACACTAAAATTAAAACAAGAAAAAACATCTTTGCACCTTAAAGGAAAATAATTTTGGTTATGTCATAAAAGCATCAAAGAAATACTATTGGGGTTTTAAGTTTTAATTTAAAAATCTTTTAAATTTGTATATATACAACATAATTGCAATATGTAAAAATAACTTGCATAGAAAATATCTTTGTGGTAAGTATTCCATACCAGTAAAATGCATAGAAACACTTTGATTTCTTTTGTTGTTCTTGTTCTTAGAGGAGGTGATATGCAAATTGTATGCATTGAGTATGTAAAATGATGCACAAAACCAGCTGGCAAAATTCCTTTACTCTCACTTCTGTCATAAGGATCCCTGATTTCTATCTCTCAGGCAGTTTCTAGCTGCAGCTGCTATGGTGTTCTCTACATGAGTGATGAACATTTAACCCTCTGTAGAACAGGGCGCAAAACATGACCACGTTGGAAAGCACCAGGTCCTGACAATATTTTGCAATCAAAACAACCCAAGCCCTGACCTTTTGGCTTTATCCAAGGAAGGTGTCTCAGAGAACCAGCTTGCACCCCTGATATGTCTGACCATGGGTTCAGGAATGCTGGATCTAAGACCAGGATTGGAGGAGGAGATGTGAGTGGTGCGTGGCTGCAGTACCATTGATACAGTAAGCTCCACTGGTACTGCTCAGGTGCTTGCCAGTATTGTCACTGCTAACATTAATCGTAGAGCTGATAAGGAAAAACCAATACAAGTGAACTGCTGTGATTTATAGGTGTTTCTGTATCACAGGATATAGATCCTATTTTTGGTCTGGGCCCAAGAAGATATCTTTTGAGCAAGTATTCAGTGTCCACATGTATTAAATAAAAAATTTTTAAAACTCCCCTACCACTTATCTGTGAATGCTGCTTAAAATTCATTAGCCTTTGCTGTTGTTTAGACTTTCCCTTTAATTAGTTTTCAGACTGTACATTCTTTATAATTACCCCAAGCAAGATAAAATGAGAAAGTTTAATACACTCCATTTGTGCAATGAACTGAATAATTTGTGGAAGGTGCTGTATGATTAAGATAGGTTTGTTGCCAAAGTACCATTTTCCATTTGATTACTGTTCACTTATTGCTATGTCTAATTTAGGCTGCTATTGTATGTTGTGTCTATATCTTCAAGATGTGCTAGAAATGCCTTCACATATTGAAAAAACAGCCAGAATAATTTTTGAAAAATTTGTTCCATTCAAAGTGTAGAAGCCAACTGGTTTTTGTTGTTTGGTTTGGGTTTGGGGTTTTTTTGGGGGGATGTACAATAATTTGTCATTTTAATGTATTTTTTTAATAATAATAAACCCTTTTCTTTTGGACATGTACAGGTACTGGATCCTAACCTGTTACATACCATTGCTTTTGATCTAAGGAGTGTAAAGGTTACTGAAATCAATTGTATTTTTATGATAGCCCATCATCACAAGAAGAATTGCTGTAATATCCTCTGTAATAATGTGTTTCTTCACAACCTTTATGAAAACTTACAAATAAAACACTGATAATTATTTAAATATTTTCTGATTTTTTTAATATTTAATGAAGTAATTTATTCTTTATTTTCCTTGTTATATAGAAAAAATGGAAAACCCTGTTTCAGATGGAAAATTGTTTTAACTGTTTCAATTCAAACACCAAAACTGAAGCTATTT
>JAOBAS010000072.1:27584844-27604830 GCA_025311575.1 Elanoides forficatus
GTACTTGAATGTGTCCAGAGGAGGGCAACCAAGCTGTTGGAAGAGCTGAAAGGCATGTCCTGTGAGGAGCAGCTGAGGACTTCAGCTTTGTCCAGTTTGGAGAAAAGGAGGCTGAGAGGTGACCCCATTGCTCTCTACAGCTTCCTAGAGGTTGTCAATGCCCCAAGCTTGTCAGTGTTTAAGAGACATTTGGACAATGTCCTTAATAACATGCTTCAACTTTTGGTCAGCCCTGAATTGGTCAGGTCTTGGACTAGATGGTCATTGTAGGTCCCTTCCAACTGAAATATTCTATTCTAGTCTATTTTAGAGCCTTATGCAATGCTGCTAATACTATGTACTACTGTACCTCCAATATGTGTTGTGTTCTTGGCTAAATTTTATTGCTAATACTTCAGAAATAAATGATCCTTCTGCCATACTACGTTGCCTACAGTCTTTTATCACATTCATAAATTTACTTTGAATAAAAGTCTTTCCTTTTTGAGGAACAATCACCGAGTTCTTGTTAGGTACAGGGCTTTCCAAAAAGTCTGATATGTTTTTTCAAACCACAGCAGAGAACAGTGAATTATTAAAATGTCTAAAATTTGTTTCTCCTTCTTAAGAACCTTCTTTATTGAATATTAATTACATTGGACCTATGGATTAAAAAAAAATTTCACATCTAAAAAAAGTTATAATTTGAAAAAATTTTGGAGCTGGAAACCTGTTGATATTTTTATCGACCACCAAATCTAAAATGCTGGGACTAGGTAGTCTAACAATTTCACAGGAATGAAACTTCCTTCAAGTATCTGCATACCTGCTGTGCTCACAGCAGTCAATATGGTTGCTGTATACAGTGTTTTCCCAATTTCTGCAGGAGAAGCTTTATACATCATGAGAGCTTGGGCAGTTTTATAGGAACGTGAACTGCTAGTTTGGCTAAAGGAAAAAAACAATTCCATATTCAGTGGAACGAAAACATTCTGGTTTCCAATGTATCCCTCCTGCACACATTGTGTTCAGTTTAATAGGCTAAGTTTGTAGTTTTCTCTAGGGTCTCTCTTCTCTATTTGACTACCTCTTTTTTTATCTTTTTTTTTTTAGTGTATAGGAAGATAATGTCTTTGAGAACTCTCTCTCTCTCTGTTATATCTAGATGAAGTGGGCCAGCATCTTTCATTATTATGAGAGGCTAGCAGAAAGACTTTTGTACTTATGCAGATAATGTGGTCATGAAGCTTGTTTCCTTAGAAAGCCAGGCTAAAAGCAGGAACTTACCTACAATAGCATTTCCTTTGCAATGCAGTATAATCAAACTGAGAGCCAAAGAAAAACAGAGATGTTGTTTTTGCACAGTTTATAATTTTTCATTCTACTGGGAAAGATTTTTTGCATCAAGAAATTGCACAACAGACATTATTCAGCTTTACAGCAATTGTTATCAAAATGAAAGATGACAGAAAAAGGTGCAATTTACACACAGTTAAGAACACTTAGGAATATCTAATCTAATATCTATCAAGCATAAAAAAAATCTTTAAAGTTCATTCAGTGGCACAAAATGTTTGCAGTGTGTATGTGTATTTATTCATTTTTATGTATTGTATTATTTCCAAAACATATTTTGGAATACTATGTTTCTTGGTAATGTAGATCCAAAGGGATAATACTCTCCACCATGATGAGGCATCAGTACTTCAGATTTTTGTTAAATCCCTTATTTTGAATGTTACCCAATAGAAGCTCACACTCATAAACAAAAATCCAGTTTCAAGTGTTTGATGAAGTTTAAAATATATAATATAACAATAAAAATAAATGAAATATTCTTCAAATGAGGCAAGAATGGCTATTATCTGCAAGGCTAAAATTTATGGAGGGTCTTGTCCTTTTCTTTCCTCAAATGTTTTTTATTCTGTCTTGCTGAATCTTTCTCATATTAAATAAGCTCTGACAGGAACAGATAATAAGAGTGTGAGTTTGGCAGTTTATAGATATTTTTCAAGTTTTATTAATTGCCAAACAAATAGACAAACCTTTTACTGAACATGGAACACAGGAGCAACATGTCTCCTGAATAATACTACAGAAATAGTGCCAGAAGGACACTGGGCAGGATAGGAGAGAGCTCTTTGTGACCTACTATGTATGAAATGAAGTGCCAGTATGTTTGCTTGAAGAGAAATAGAAAACATTACAAATGTAGTGGGAATTATAGCTCACTGAAATATGTATGTTGCTCATGTAATCTTAATTCCTGTTGCATATTCACACAGAAAGCTACTGAATTAATGCCATAGAGTGTGTGTATGTGTGTGTGTTTAAGTAAAACAATTAAGAAGGGGAAAAGGGAGAATGGTTATGTCTGGCTAAATTAATTATCTGGAAGACTATGAATTTCTATCTGCCTTCTCACTTACTGGTTTATATGAGGTTTCTTTTCTCATTAAATTGCAATTGAGAATGTGGACTTTTGATAAATACTTCAGTTCTTCTTACCTCGAACTACTCGCAAAACTGCCCTTTTCCAAGACACACAGTCTAAGAAAGGATTTGTTCCATTGTTAAACACTGCTACAGACAAAAAAGAATGCTGGGACACTCAGGGTTTTTATTAACACAGCAATATTTATCATACATGTCCAATTTTGAACATGCGCTCACATACAGAAGCATCTTCAGCCTTACTAGTGTAACTAACCACACTGGTGAAGAGCAAAGGCTCTTGGACTAATGTTTGTTCTCTAATATATAGCAGGTTATTAAACATGCACAGTGAAGTAACCGAAGTATGACATGCAGCTCCATTAGATGTATGTAATAAATAGAAGACATTATAAAAGGAGATTTACAGAATCTATTACTGTTCCATGCTGGACAGAAATATATAATGAAGTCCTAAAGGAGATATATGATAAGCCATGGAATACTATGCAGCACTTGTTCCCTTAGCGGTCCAGTTTAAGGCAGGCCAAGCAGAGGACAATGAAGAGCAGGTATAAAAAGTGCTTAAACCTTGGGGAAGCATGAAAGGCCATTGTATGGATAGATAGTTTATAATCTGAGCAGCTGCTTTACAAAATCAAGAAGGCAAAAGAAAGAACTGGAAAATAATAAAAAATTAAAGACACATTATTTTGTTCATCATGAAAAATTCAGTAAAAGGGGTATTGCTTAGTGAAACAAAGGTAATTCAGCAAAAATGTGTGATTTATCTTTGCCAAACTAGTTGCAGCAACTGACAAAAATCTGTCCACTTGTCTTACACTGTAAGCTTGATGCAGGCATTGCCAATAATTCCTTGTCCTTGCTTCTGACATCACAAGTATCTGCCTTTGGAAATGACAGACCTGGTGATCAAAGTGTAAACGCAATGTACTGCATAAAGAGTTTACAACCAGCATCTCACCTATGCAGTCAGCAATGTTAATTTCTGAGAACAAAAAGACTTTGGAAGGTGAAGTTGTACAGATGTCTGAGCACATTAATCAAAAAGAAAATAAAAACTGAAGAAAAATGTCCAAAGGGCAAATATTCCTGTTTGTTTCGATCAGATGTTTTCAGATTTATGAAGAGCACTGACAATAATTGAAACTCTTGTGAGGTAAAAGTATATAATGAATAATATGAGTGTTTCATGTCTAACCTCCATCCCAAAGCACTCGATTATATTTTACAGATTTTGGATCTGAGCCTATGAGCTGTGCTGCAGACTCAAGTTTTTTTTTTTGACTGGTGTTCCACACAAGCACAAAAATCTGCCTGCAAATTGATAGGTAGAACTGACCTGGTGAAATTGGGCTGCTACACAGGTGCCTACTTATTTTCTCATTTCAAAGAACATGAAACCCTTGCCTGACATCTTCTGAGGTTAACTCTGCTGGCTGGAAATGTTCCCATTCCAAGGTGTTCACCACAGTTCTAGCTGGTTGTCACTGTCCCCTCACTTCTTCCTGAAGAGCAGTCAGGTAAACACTTCCATTCCTGTCTGGGGTAGTACATACGTACATACATACATACGTGCGTGCGTGCGTGCGTGCGTGCGTGCGTGCGTGCGTGGATACTAACTACCCTCCTGCTACCCCCCCCCCCCCCTGAATTATAAAACAAACACAACTGCTTTATATGAAGTGACTAACTACTCTATGTCAAAGGGAAATAACAAACAGGTGAGCAGAAATAATCACATCTCTTTGCAAACTGAGTATTTGCTTATCCCTTCTACAGTCTGCTAAAGGTTTGAACAGGTCTTCAGGTATCTGACCTATTCCAAAATGAGTTTACAGCACAGATTTTCCTCTTGGTTGAGAAGCTGGTATCCATAACGGCTAATTTAACAAAACTTTGCAGCAATGTACACTATTGAAATTTTAAGCGTCTGAAGGCTGGAGGAAAGCTTATACTTACAATTTAGGCAATCAGCCACCCTTTCAAATTGATGAATGTTTACTCCTTTTCAGCAAAACCCTAATGATTTTTAAACTATGAAATTATATATATTTCTTAGCTTCCTGTTCCATTTTTCACTAAATCAGCATACAGAGTTGCTGCTTTTGATGTAAAGCTTTGTGGTTTGGTTTTTTTTTTGTTTGGTTTTTTTTGTTTTTTTTTCTTTATGAGTATGCTGGGCTCATCCTAGAGAGGAAACAAGCATTTATTAGAACACATTCCAGGACATTACAGAGGTAAGTCTACAGTAATTTCTACAGTCTCCAAGGTTTTGCAATAGGGGCAGAAAGTAGTCCACCGATGTCTGACATTCTTCTGGTCTACTTACCAATAGTATGTGTCCTAGCACCTTCATTTCTGCTACCTGACTAACAACTAAAATGAGATAATAAGATTCAGTGTCACTCTGCATCTGCTATTGTGGAACTACTCCATCTCTTGAAATGACAGGAGAAAGAAAGGGAGAAGCTTGTCAGGACACTGCCAGTCTGAAAAATTAGCACAATGAACTAGCAAAACTAATCTGCCATTTTTAGAGTGTTTAATTAGTAGCTCTTAGACATGAGTCACAGTTGCAGCCAGTGTTTGACCAACCTTTCTCAGCAATATCACTCAGGTTGAATTTTCGTACAGGAAACATCCTTTGGTAGCAGTATTCACTTTCAGGTGACATTTTAAGAGCAAGAAGAGTACTGGCAAGCCTCCATAGGAGAATCTGGGGTTAACAAATGTAAATAGGAGAAATCGAAGGACACCAGGACTTTTGGAAGGCTGGAACTGATAAATATTGTTGGCTTTTTGTGGGGCAGAAGGGAAGGAATTCCTGTTTTTTCCCAGCCGCTAAGCTGCATCCTATTTTGCCTGTCATCTTGAACCAGCCATAGCACAGCCATTCTCAACATTTCCTCAAGAAGTTTTCCATGTCATTGCTGAACAGGTTTATTCTTTGTGTACCAGACATAACATGGCAGCAGAACCTTTGGGCATCTTCTTGAGTAAGCAATACTCAAGCACAGTCACAGAGCCAAATATTTTCAAGATGCAATTGGCTTTGTCCAAGAAGGGCAAAGAGCTGTGCTAATACAGAATAGGGCTGTAGCCTTTGAGGGGAAGAAGGGAGAGAAAGAGAATGGACGAAAAAAAATGAGTTAAGCAGGATCTGCAAACAGTGGAGGAAATGCCACTAAATGTTGAAGTGCAAATGATATGTTATAAAGTGATGTGTTGCCGACAAAATTAATTACAGGGGCAAAGATAGAGGACAAAAAGATCACTATAAGAAAGAGTACGCCCTTTCTGTATGTAAACATATACACACAGAGGAAGAAATGCTAGCCCTCATATTTCCCATTCCTGCGGGGTTTCCAGCATCTGTATCCTCTGCCATCTTTCAATTACTCACCCAGTGACCACAGCTGAGGTGGCTGTGTGGCCAGCACTGGGGTAGAGAGAGGAGGAAGCTGAGATTTTGCCTGCATGTTACCCTGCTCTGACTGTGTGTTTCCGTAACAATTTGTCATCTCATCTCCCATCACAGACAGATGTAGCAGAGAGAAAGAGAAGTAAAAAAAACCCCAATAAAATTCCAGACATCTCTGCTGCCAAGCACATATTTTGTTTGCTTATTCAGCTCTATTCTAGTATTTCATATTTAATGATTCACTTTTCAGCTGGGAGCTTGTCTGAACCCCTTCCAGGCTACCTATAAGCTACATTTTGGAACGAAAGCAACTATTATTGGTTTTAATAGAAAGTTCTTTTGTTACAGACAGACATGTTTGTTAAACCTCTGTCTCACTTCTCTCTTAAAAATTTGACCATCAGTATCACAATAAGAGCTGAATTTTTCTGAAAATCCATCAGCTATTTAAGTGCCTAAATGGGAATGAGGCTTTTCTTAAAGTCTAGTTCCTGCTGTGCTGAGCCCAACAATGTCTTTCTTGAAGTTTAAAAATCAGGTTTATTAGAAATACAAGATCAAGCTTCTGCAAGCAAAACCTCAGATTTGCCTTCAGTAATTGAATTTAATGAAAACCTCTGCTGGGCTTGTACTTCATGAAAAAGAAACAGACCTGTAGGGTTAGGGGGAAATAAACAAAAGGTTGACCAGGTTATACAAGGGCATTTTTGCTCTTTGGAAATTTTCAATAGCACAAAAATTGTTCTTTCAAATTAGGACAAAATTGATATAGATAGACATTTTGCAGATGCAAATATGCTCTGAAATGATATTTCAGAATTCACTGAAATTAAACATTTCATTACTTTAAAGCAACATTTCAATATTTGACTCAGCATTTCAAATGGAATTTCAAATTAAATTAAGACATAAGATGGAAGGACAAATGCCTACTTGGGACTTGAAATTTTTCTTTATATCAGGAATTGGAAAAAGTGTGATTTATTTTTTTCTTGGAAAGAAAATAAGAATTATAAAACTCTTTTAAAAATAGAAAATATTTTTGCTGAAATAAACATTTTTCCATATAACATTTTACCTTCAACAGATTATATTTTTGGCTAGCAACATTTCCAAACTAATATTTTTAGTCTGTAGTGATGGGTACTGATTTCAGGCAGTTGTATCCTCCATAGTCATCCCCATATTAAAATATTCTAACAAGTGTCTCCAATGATCCCACATTTATTTTCTATCAAATTATGGTGTGTTTTTTTTTTCTCATACAAAACTTGTAGACATGCAAAATATCTCTTTGAAACACAACCATGCTGTTCTGGCCCATACTAACTCCTGAACTATGCCTTAAAATTGTCTGGAGAGTATTAACAGAGAACTGTCTCAAGGGCCATTAGGAGCATGATACATTCAGTTAAGTTCCAGCATCTAGAAATGTTTCTAGGGAATATTTAATCTAATGTTCTTTTGAAACCTTGCTTATTTAAAGCAACAGAACATGACTGATGAGAATGCAGTTTGTTCTGAAATTTGCTAAATGCAATGTTCTGAAAATGTATTCATACCCCAATACCTTCATTCATTTCCTTCCATGTAAACACTAATTTTTATGGAAAGTGTACATAACACTTTGTGTGGACTTTCAACTATCTCTAAGTAGAGATTCCCTACTTCATCCGTCTTGACTTGGTAACAGCACAAATACATTAAACATGGGAAGATTCAGTCATATTGGCATGATATATTCACACCTGACAGAGTTCCCATATTTATAAATCTGTACCGAGAACATATAGACAGCTTGTGATCTTGCTGACATGTCACACAGTCAGTAATAAAAATCCCAGCTAAAATGCATCCTTAATACTCTATTGAAAATTCAAAGAATTCAGCCATTTTTTAAAAAAACTGTTCACCTGCATAAAAGCGTATTGAACCAATACACTATTGCAACTATTATGCACCACTCTGTAAATACCTGATCACCGAGGATATGTTTATTGCACAGAAACATATGAGGCCTATTCATGACCAGCATTACTTTTTTCCTAAAACATAGCAATAAGCTCATTTTAGACAGTAGCCAACTGCCTGAGATACGAGAGACTTTTCTCTGGGAAGAATCTTCTCTTTCAGAGGACTACATATGTCACAAAACTGATGCTCTCCTCCTGGGCGAAGCAGCTAACCTAAATACTGGGTTTTATTGTAACTTAGAGTCATGGAATCACAGACTGGTTTGGGTTGGAAGGGACCTTTAAAGATCATCTTGTCCAACCCCCCTGCCATGGGGCAGGGACACCTTTCACTAGATTAGGTTGCTCAAAGCCCCTTCCAGCCTGACTTTGAACACTTCCAATGATGGGGCATCCACAACTTCTCTGGGCAACCTGTTCCAGGGTCTCACCACCCTCACTGTAAAAAATTTCTTCCCTATAGCTAATCTAAATCTACCCTCTTTCAGTTTAAAACCTTGTCCTAGCTTGTACCAAAACCTGAGAGAACAGAGCTTATATTTGCACAGGAGCTAGACAAACTGCTGAAGTGTTGAGAGACAAAATGTATTGCGGATGACAGTAGATTCATAGACTATACTGCCATGACAAAACAAGAACTGGGAAAACCAATTGAAGTAAGATGGGAGATGAGACAGGGAAAGTATCCTTTACAAAGAACATGGCATTGACTGAACTCAATCAAAATCTCAGCTCTCAAACTCTTCTGCCTATTGTGTTGCCATGATCAGGAGCCATTTACCTGACCTTCCATGGGAGCTACTGGCTAGGTGAGGTGGCATACCATCTCTTCCTACAGTTTTGTGCAGAACCTGAGCCTGTGCTGAGATGTACTGCATGGCACCATTAAGCCTTCAGGTACTTTAATGACATCAAGATTGAAAACTGGGATGCCCAATTTTGTGTCTTTGCAGGAATGGGCAGCAACTGAGGAAGAATTTTATGGAACTAGATGTTGCACTAAGATGAGGAGAATAGCAGTTGTGTTTAAGACCTATTTTAAGTCCTTTTAAGAATCTAGCCCTGAAAAGTTACACAAGTATGTGAGGTAAGAAATGGTCTTCAAAGAACATGGTGTGATTTGAAAAAGAGAAAATAATTTATGCAGTGGTATAGTGAAAGAGAGTAGGAAGTACTAAAAATCATTTAAATAAATATGAATAACCTCTGACTTTTTCAATTTCCTTTTTATGAAATCTTTCAAAATATGTGTTAAGGAAACAAAATCCTTGCACTCTTTCTAGCAGACTCTCTGTCTTCTTCTTTCTCTCAAAGAATAAAATGACCATCCTCCCATTTTCAGCACCTGGTTCCTGTCTGAAATCTATTAGGAAAGTTTGGTGTCAGCAATGACAAAAATCTGCTTACATTAAGTATGGGATCTTATGGGAACTAATGAAATGAAAAATGACTGCACTATGCCTGTTCACAGAACTCACAGCATACATTGTCTACAGGAATCCTTACCTGCTTCATTTTTCTCTTGGACAACAAACACATTGCATTTCATGTAACAAAATTTAACCAGCAGTGCTGATCTTTCTTTTAGTCTTCTCTTTGATATATCTCTTCTTCTACTTCCATTTTTATTGCCATAGGGTGCCCCTCTTCCACTAAACCTTCCATCCTTGCACTTCTCCAGCTCCCTTCCTCTCTGGATTCTACCTTCAGGGGTGCTGAAGGATCTGCGAACTTTGCTTTTCTCTATGCAGGCTGACACTTCCTTGTCTCCTGCCCTCATCATTTTATACTGGTTTTACTTGCAGCCAAAAAGGAAGAAACTAAAGTGCTAGCTGCACTTATGCTTCATGTACCAGTCCAAAAAAAAGGGTACTAGTCTTACAGAAATAATTTCAAAAGCTTCCACCTAGATTCAGGCAGAACTCCAGAACTCTCCTACTTAAGAAACAGTCTAACCATGTTTCCTATGGAAAGAGAGGCCTAAATTAATGAGGATCAAAAGGAGGCATGAATCATATGATCACAGTGATTAGTGTGGTCCAGTGGGGTACAGAATGGAAGAAGGTTCTCTTTACAAATAATAACCATTTTAGTTTGCATTTTTATTACACTATAGAGCCTATCAGCTCAAAGGAATTAACAGAGATGTAAAGTCTTGCCCTGACATGGTCTCTCACATGCAACACTGAGTACTACCTGGTAGTTTTACAGCCTGCAAAATACCTAAGTTTCCCAGTATTTACTCATGTATATCCCATTTGGGTGTTAGCTTAGGATCACAGAAAGCAGTCAAGAATCCATAGGCCAAGAGATAACAGTAATGAAGGAGTAAAAGGAGCTGAAGACCAGCTAAATGTTGAGAAGTGAGGGCATGAGAGAAGCAGAAATCCCAGTTTAGAAATGGATTAACAATGAATGTCAGTGTCTATAAAAAAGATTGTCTTCAGTAAGTTCTGAGTTCAAAACAGTAATGAAACTCAAAATCCTGGACTGAAAATGCAATATGCAATCAATAATGTTGCTAGTTAATTTCATTTTTGTTTTCTTGTCCTTTCATTTTTGTTGTCTTGACTCTTCCCAGCTTGGAGATATGAAGGCTGAGGGGTGAGCTCATCGCAGTCTACAACGTCCTTAAGGCGGGCAGTGGAGGGGAGGTACTCATCTCCTCTCTCTGGTGACCAGTGATAGGACACAAGGAGATGGAATGAAGCTGCATCAGGGGAAGTTCAGTTGGACATTAGGAAATGGTTCTTCGCTGAGAGGGTGGTCAGTCACTGGAACAGGCTCCCCAGGGAAGTGGTCATGGCACCAAGCCTGTCAGAGTTCAAGCAGTGTCTGGACAACACTCTTAGGTTAGGTTAGCTTTAGGTAGTCCTGTGAGGAGCAGGGAGTTGGCCTCAATGATCCTTATGGGTCTCTTTCAACTCAAGATATTCTATGATTCTATGATTCATCACATTCTAATTCCTACCTTTTTCTGATGGTTTAGTTGTATTTCTCTTTCCAACTTTTTAAGATGCAGACAAATCAAAGTTTGGTGATTTGCAGACTACAGAGTAACACAGAAGTAGTTATCGCCTGCATATCATAATGGTATGTTTAGAAATAATATTCTGATGTGAAATATAACCAAGTACATTAAAATAATTGCTAACTTCCTGCATTACAATGATAGCATATACTAAGTTACACACTATGCAAGAATGCTAGTGTATGCTAGTATGCTAGCACTAGCTGTATTTAAGCTACGATTTCATGTATTAAATATTATTGTGTTTAGTGAATTCCTACCATTGCCTTTGGTTACACAACCACCAGTACACTCCACTAAGTACACTTTTACAAAAGCAGTGGTACTGTTCTTATAAAAGTGGTTCACACAAGATGAATAATAGGAGATTAACTATACAAACAAATGGCCGGCTACTGCAGAAGAAATGGAAGGTATTCATCCTGACCGAAGAAAGGTACTGGTCACTTGGGGTCTCCCAGTTGTAAAAGAAAGACTTTGGTGAAGAAATAGAAAGTTCTCAAAGATCTACCTTACCAGAGTAAATATAAAATGAAGCAAGTTCTAAAAAATGAATGTAGATCAAAAGGAAACAGGAAACTAAAACCAATAGCACATTATTTAAAAAGATAAGGGTGGATATTTTTAAATAGGAGTGTATCGTTAGAACCTAAATACAATGACATGGTCATTCAGATTTGGACACTGCTGACAAGAAAAGGACTTTGAAAATATGTATTCCATAATTTTGACTGTAAAACCTGTTTTTAAGAAAGGCAGGCCAACAGATGCTAAAATACTGCATGTAAATTTCTTTCCTTATGTACTTACAACAACAAGGCTACAGAAGGCCTAATCTTATCGTGATCCCAATTTAAACTTGATTCTAACTTTCCTAGCCTGATCTAGGATGTCAGCAAGATTATTTTCATTTTAGTTCTTCGCATCAGTTTTGAATATAAATGCATTGTTCTCTAACATGAATGAATGACAAAGCACCTGCAACATTGTTTCCATTAATTCAGTTTACTATCACAGTGGACACAAAAGGAATCAGTACAACATATTCCAGATTATATTTATAAATAAAAAGCATTATCACACAATAAAGAATTACAACATATGTGAATAAAAACTGTTTTATAAAGCAGCAGGCAGTGAAAAATATTTAACTTCAAGGCAATGTTTCTGACACATATACTCTGTTAAATTTTACATGGTTTTTTTCAGTTGTTTCACAAGCACAATAATCACCTTGTTGGATGTCCCGTTTTTCAGATGCAATCTGGATGAATAAATAGGTTGATTCAAGATCCACTGCTGCAACATGAAGAAAGGTTTAACAGCCTGAAAAAGAATGGTTAAACCAGAGCCAGAACTCTGCAGTACTTACAGTCACTTGTAACTCTATTACAGCAAGATTTAGCCATGTCTACCCATTTGTTGGAAAAAGGGCATCACAAAACTCTTTACAACTGAGCCCAATATTGGCAATTATCTACTCATTTCTGTAATTATTCTGGGTCAAACCCCAAATTATATTATTTAGTGCAAATTCACAGATCTAAATCCACATCTTCATAGTTTTTCTTCACCCTCCATTTTCCATTTCAAAACTGTAAGCTGAGCTACAGGAATTTCCATGCTGAAATGACCATAAAACTGAAAAATTAATAATATGGAAAATAAATGCATTTTCATACTAGTACAAATCACTTCAGGGAAGAATTGTGCATAGCATTTTTTCCCTACAAAAATAAGTATTTGAACATGCTCACTCCATTTAGTGTTTTATGTATGCCACACTCTACTTTGACTTAAGTTTCTATCTCAGAATCCACCATGAGACATATGCAGTATATTGCCTATTGGCATTTTTCATAAGCCACAAAAATAGAATTAAATTGTCCAGCCACTGAAAAAATGCCAAATTAGGTTTCTTCAGAGATAATTGTCTCCTGAACCAATCTCAAACAACACATGAGTCTGTTGTACCTGTCCCAGTGCAGTTCACACACTTCCTTTCCGCTTTCTTTATCTGTTTTCCTCAGTGGACAATTTATTAGTGTGATTAGAGACATTCCTTAGTGTTTTGAGGGAAACACCTTTGCATGCTGTACTTTCTCCCACAGTACGCTCAAATATTATTTCTTGGTGTAACACTTAGTGTGGAGTAGGGTGCTTGCTTTAAAGAAATAATGTTAACACAGACATGCAGTTCATGTGTCAAACTAAAAAGATTACATTTATAGATGGACAAAGGATAAAACTGCCTCTTCTATGTTCAGGAGAATATGAGTTCAGGAGAACATGAGTAGCAATGCAGCTTATTTTGCTGTAAAAGTCAGGATGATAGTATTTAAACTGTTATGCGAAAACATGGTTGCTCTCTATGTTGTGAAACTGCCATTTACAATCATAATGATGAAAAGCCATCAACATCCTGTGAGAATAGCTTGATTTCTGAAGAATTATGTCTTTCATAATTCATAGCTGAGAGAATTTGACTGAGTCTGCTTAAATGAAGGTATCTGAGATAACGTAACATACAGGATACGGTTCTGCACATTCTGCACATTGTGGCAGAGTTGTGGCTTTTGGTGCTTCTATTTAAATGCATTAGTCTTTTCCCTAATGGATCAGTTATAAACCACTCCTGCCAGCAGGCACACTACATAAAATAGGATTCAAGTGAATATTTACAGGGCATTTAAAGGGATCTTTAACTTGTTCTCACCAGGATTCCCAACCATTAGACACTAATAAAACTCAGGATGTAATTCTTGCTAGGAAAAAGAACAGAAGAATCATAATAAATGCAAGCAAAACACATTTTCAGCAGTATTTAAATTTTCAATAAATGGGGTTTGTCATCCTTTAGTTGTCCAAAGGCAAGCCTAAAAAAAAGAGAACCCTGGCTTGTTTGAGGAAAGAGGAAACATAGAACCACTTAATATTTTCCATTAATAGATAATACATGAGTCATTTGATGGAACAATATTGGCCATATTTTAGAATAAATACTTTCTTTACAATGTGAAAGTATTTCTTCAGAGGAACAAAAGTAAAGTTGTACTTCATTGGTCTAAATAATATCTCATGTAAGCCAAAGTTCTCCAAAATACAGATATATTGTGAATTTGAAATTTTATAGTATATTTTATAAGACATACAGTAGTTCTGTTACATTTTTAATCATAATTCTAAAATCACTATACTTAAAATACATTATTTTAATACTAATCATTTTAATACTAATACATCACTCAATAAAAATAGCATTATCTCTTAGAGAAGGGTAACTTCAGCTGTTCTCAACTGAGAACAGTAAGATAATTTTTTAAGTAAAATGTATCATCTTATCTAAATGTAATGAAAATTACTTTTTTCTCCTCATCCTTTATACTTGAAATATATTTGAAAGACTTGTTCCTGGTATGCACTTATTCACTGTTATATAGCAAATTCTGAAGCAAATTTGGAAACTCATTCTCCTAGCTGATTAGCTGCTGCATCCTATTTGCTTTCCTCCTTGACAGCTTAAAAAAAGTCCTATCTTTCAGTTGAATACTTATTTCCTGCCACTTTCAGCAAAAGTTAACATCATCACTGATTTGGGGCACTGAGGTCTTGTAGTAACCTGTCAGAGACACCATTTGTTAACAAACCTGAAATCAGAATTTGCACTCTGCTTAAGAATTGAGACTCCAAACAAAAAGTAAAAGGAGGTATTGCAAGTTCTACAGCTGCATCTGGGGCTCATCGGAGGGTTTGGTGCTCCTTATTCCTCCCTCCAGATCCTGGTAAACCCCTTGAAATAGGGACCCCCGGGCTTGACCCTTGGTGCTGCCACCCTGTGGCCAAGAAAATGACTATGGATGATCCCTAAAATTTCTAAGCTATTATACATCAGGAAGTCAAGGATTTTTCTTTAACGAGGAAAAAAGAAAAAAAAAAAATGGAAAAGTGTTTATTCCCATAGAGAATGAAGCCAAAGGAAAGGAAGGAAATGAATCAGGCATGGAAACCTTGGATACCAAACAACAAACATAAATTGCTTAACATTGAAGTGACTCCAACTAAGTATTAGCAAACATGCATTGTAATTTTCCCACATACTTAGGCTGATCTGCAAAGTGGAGCTCTGTATACACATCTGGTTTTAGGGATTCAACTTCCTTTCAGAAGGATTAAGTCACCAGTGGCATTAATTCCTGGCTATCCACTACTTCCTGCTGCTGCTCTGGCCTAGAAGAGCCAAGCATCACTGAAATTCATTGAGTGTGTTTGTCCCTTGTGTGGCTGAGGGATCCAAACTCTTTTCAAGACCTCTGACTGTGGGAAGTGAAATGCCGCCTCTCCGTTTGCTGCAAGCACTTTTCATTTGCAGCTGCTCTGACTCAGCCTCCCTAAAGTGTCCTGTCTGTCCACATTCAACCCAGTACGACCAACCACTATTACACACAGACATGCAAATGGGAATCTGGTGCGTTAATTTCTCCTCCTCTTTGCCCTAAACATTTGTAATTATGTTTAGGACTGACATGCTGGAGCAATCACTCCCTGACCAGCAGCTAGTCCCCTAACTTGTCTTTTAGTCCAGCCCAGGGATTGCATAGATTGTGGGTAAACTCTGCAGTGTCCTCTGGAATCCATCATCCCCAGAGTTCCTGTTAGGTAGGTGTTCGGGCATTACTAGTAAGGTAATTCCTCATTCAGAATAAAAATTACCCTTTCTTATTCTCATATTTCATTATGTATTTACATAGAACTACACTTGTTAGCCATCCAATAGAATCTACATTAGTACAGGAAGACCAAGCCCAACCATCTAATTTGTGTTACACAGTAAGACAGGATGTATCTTTCCCTAGTTCAGAAAAGACACCTTACTTAAAAACTTAACAACTTAAAAGTTGTCACATCTCTCAATAAAGGAGATGTAACATCTTTTCATAAGAAAAATAAAAGGAAAGCTTCTGATCTCACTTTTCTTCAGTGAAAGATCAAAAGTGGTTAGACTAGCAAAGAGTTTATGATTTGCCCTACCAGATGCAGTTTGTGGCAGTTGGTAGTGGACAGTACATCTTGTAGCTGTAAAATGAAGACACTGCTGCTTCTTGTCTATTATCCCTTGTCTGCTTAGCCTGCTTAGTTTCCAAGCTCTTGGTCTGTTATTATATCTATGTTGAACCATTTATGTTGAACCATACACAGCAAATCTTTGATTCTACTTGAGGCACCTTTATCTTTCTTATTAGAAACATTTTGTAGGTAAAGAATAAAACCAAGTACAAGTGGTTAGGAAGGAAACAAACCAGGTGTCTACAAAACAGAGCACACAGCTGTACCACAGCAAGCCAGACTGCTAACATGCATCTATTACAAACTGGAGTAAAGCATATCCTCAGACAGAATTTAAAATTTACTCCTGCCAGATAAATGGTTCTTCCAACCCTTCAACCTGCCAAGCACTAAATTTCTACCCAGTCATCCTAGAGCAATAACTACTGAATTCTAGATAATTCATGCAGTTCACAGACCCAGCTTTGTAACAGGTTATTGAAAGCAAATCAATTCAGTTTCTCTTAGAGAATGAAGTAAACTGAAACCTGCAGAAAGCATACTCCAAAGACTGGTCTTTCTTCTCTTTGTACCATATCATATCCCCTACCCTCAAAGAAATCCCCCTTCCTTCAGAAGAATCTTCAATAAAATATTCCCTTCCAAAACAATCACAAATTTAACAGTTCCCAAGTTCATCCTCCTTTTTTTCTCCTGATTACTAGCTCAGTTCTCCAAAGACAAATAACTTTTCTTTAATAATACCAGAAGAAAGTTGCCCCCTTGTGCATATGCACTGCAATACAGTCCTTAATTACATAATCAGAAAGTATTTTTCCCAAAGGACCCTGCTTCATTCAGCATACCAGATGGAGTACACTCCAGGAATGAACTAGGGATACATGGCGATTAAAGATCTATGCACTTTATTACAAGGTTGAAAGGAAAAAGAAAGGGAAACAAAATTGAACACTCTACAGAAACAGATTCTACTCCAGGCTCTGCCACTGAGTTTCCAGTTGATGATAAACAATCTTTTAACTCAAAATTTGTCCACTTCGTCCTTCCCTACGCATTTCTCATTTTCTGAATGATCAAACAAAGATTCTGGCTCTGATCTGCAATTGCAACACAATGATGAATAAAACAACACATACTTAGAGCATGTGAAATGCTTCAACGCCCTGAAAAATCATTTCTAGCTGTTTGAACTAAAGCAAATTTACTATAATAGTAACACTTTAGTCTCTCACAGTCTCAGTACCCTATCTGTAAAATGGAAATAAGAACTTTTGGTGTTTCTGTGAAAATCAATTTGATTTTATTCATTTGAAGGTCTAAGCCACTATTGGCATGGGTGTCTTGGAGGAAAGCTAAGAGGAGAGCAGTAATTGTTTATGTAGAAAAACATTTGAATTCAGGAATATGGCCTATATCATGCAAATGTGTGAGGAAAACAATACACTGAAAACTTATTTATTGATTAAGTTTCTTCACCCTGCAGTAAGCAAGGAAAGTCCTGTGAAAAAACATTATATATTCAGTAATAATGATGTTATCATTATGCTTATACCTGAGAATTAAATTAATGTTGCACAGAAAACCTGTATGATACTTTCCAACATTTAAGCACTTGATCTTTTATTGTAACTTTAACTATTTTTAACTTCTTTGCACGCAATGTGGACACACACATGCACAAGCTCTGAGAGAAGCTAACAAGAGTCAGTGAACTTCTATTTGAAATGATGCCTTTATACATATTGACAATTAATTCTCAACTAAGAGATCAACCTGAAAAGGTTTTAAGAGTAAAAAAAAAAAAAGAGTGTATAAAACCAGACCTCTAACCAGTTACTCTAAGCAAATGCAGAACAGCATAAAAGGGAAAACCAAACTTCTGATCATGAAGAAGGCCAAAAAAACCCTTATGGTTAGTGACATTAAAGATTACTTGGAACAGATGTTATTGAATGCATGTAAAGATTTACATCTGTCTTAAACACAGACTCATATCAAACAAGAACCTTCAAGCAAGTGAATTTCTTTTTGAAGATATCAAGGAAAGTGATATCTATGAAACCTGATTTTTACTTTAATACAAAACAAAGAATAATGTTTAATAAAACATGTAGTTGAATTTTCAGTATTGTATCCTGCCATTAAATATGTAATTGCCATTTTTAAGTTGAATGAGTGCTCCTCTTCTTGGTACACTAACGTGTCTAACCTGCTGAATATCTGTTGTTGAACACACATGTGAAAGTGGTTTGCAAGTTCTTCATGTGTTGCAAGTGATCATTTAAATACATCTACTTCAGAATGAGCCAAAACTCTATAGTATGTCAAATTTTGCTTAGTACTACTAAGTAACACACAATTTATTGACATGAACAGGGTATTGTTTCTGCCTGCATGCTTCCCCAGGGAATGGCTTTCCAGTAGCCTAGTACAGTTACCTGATTTTTCCAGACAAACTGGAATTCCATTACTATAATTTACAGTGCTTCAAGATCTTAGATGAGCAGAAATGTTAGACATAGTTTAAATCCAGTTGACCTCTGTGGTAGTTTAGCATATGATTAAGTGCTCTGGTAAGTTTGTTTGTTTGTTTGTTTGAAATAAGCATAAATATTAATGCATAGTAAGAATATTGCAAGGCAGAGCTGTGAGTAGTGGTTATTCTGGAGTTAAACATGTACGTTGCTTGTTAATAAACTGCTTCGCCTCTTAGTACACTGTGTTGAGAATGTAAAAGAATCTCTCTCAGTTAGAGCTCCTTAAGAGGGAATTAAATACATTGTAATGAGATATAAAACCATCATGCCTAGATTACTCCTTCACATCAAATCTAGATTTGAAATGAAAATGTTATTATCTGCTGTTAGTTTGAGCTTATGTCTGCCTAAAATGAGCTTGGTTGCCCTGATGGCATTCACCTTAGAAAAATATGTCACAAATATGAGACAATGACTTGTAAAACTGTCCTGTTTGCACATGCTTGAGTGACTACACCTAGGTCAGTCTGCTAGGCCAAATTATTCCCAAGCATTTATTTAGGCTACACAGCTTCACCTATATGCACATAACATTCCCACATGGCAATATATCAGTATATCTGCACTCATGCCTACGCTAATAAAACACAGAGGGACTGCTTAAATGAAGATTTAAGACATGAGGAAGGCAGGATCTAAGGCAAAACTTACACGATTTGCTCTAAGTTTGGCAAGTCTGTTCCGGGCCTTTTCTCACTACCAAGTCATCGGCACCTTTCTCATCTATCGTGTAGGTTTTTTTAAGCTCTGCCTGCCATTTACCTTCAATGTCCACACAAACCTCAATGAGCCAGTATGGTGCATCAACCTGCAATCTACAAGGTGAAGGCAGAGGAGACAAAGCTTTTACCAAGCAGAACTTCAAGAGACATCTAGTAAAGCACAAGAGAGACAGCTAGTGAATCTGCAAGAACTTGGTCAGAAAGAAAGAGTAAGTTGTTGTCCAAGTAGTTTTGAGTTGTTGGCAGTTTTTCAGCCTACATCCACCATTGTTAAAAAAATTACAGGTATACAGGCTGATCCCCTCAACTTCTGTACCCATAAATTTTTGGGTGCAGGAGGTTACATTCCTGAGCCAGTTGTTGGAGCTGGTGCTATGTTCAATTCAGCAACCTGCATTTTCTGGGGTTTTGTTGCAATCCTGAAGCAGGTAACACTAACCTTCAAGGGATAAGCAGCACAGCAGTTTGATATGGCACGCTCAATGTGATTATAACCACGGTCTGTGGCACCACCTGAGATATTTAGTGTAAGGGCCATAGAATTCAGGACACATATCCAACACTGCCAACCCACAGACAAGAAATCCAGTGACTAACACAGGGAGCCTGCTGTCACAATCAAAAGAATAGAGTGAAATGACAGCATTGTCTCAGCAGAAGTGATTCATGCACACTTACATTAAGCCTACTGGCTGTAAACAACACTCGTGTATCAGTATGTGGTAGGTTGACCCTGGCTGGACGCCAGGTGCCCACCAAAGCTGTTCTATCACTCCCCCCTCCTCAGCTGGACAGGGGAGAG
>JAOBAS010000072.1:27631477-27645508 GCA_025311575.1 Elanoides forficatus
GGTTCCTCTCACATTCCAATCTCCTCTCCTGCTGCAGGTTCCCCTTCTTAAACCTGTTCTCCCAGAGGCGCTACCAGCGTCACTGATGGGCTCAGCCTTGGCCAGAGGCGGGTCTGACTTGGACCCAGGGAAGCTTCTAGCAGCTTCTCATAGGAGTCACCCTTGTAGCCCCTCCCCCACTAGCAAAACCCCCGCCACACAAATCCAAAACATAGGGGTATATTCCCCCATTCCATGTGTAAACTGTAGAACTTTTCTTACTTATGAAAGAAATGAACAACTTTCATATCTTACACCCAAAAGGTGAAAGAACTTGAGTACTAGTGAAAGACCTAGAGACTGCTAAATTGTCCTTTGAAATTAATGGAGCGTACTTGACTTTTACCCTTGAGAAACGGAAAATGGGCCAATTTTTCATAGTTCCTTAAAACAGGCCTTGTAGATGAATTGAAAGAGCAGAGAAATTACTTTGCAAGATTATGTGAGTGTCAAGGATGTCTGGGAAGGGGCCTTTTCATCAGGAAATGAAATGGTAGTTCAGAGAAAGACACTTAGGAGCTTGTATATTCTTTCTTTTTCTGAGTTTGCTAGTTCAACTAAAATGTCATTGTATGTTTCCTGATACTTGTAGTGAAAAAGGGCACAGTACAGAAGACATCTATTTCTTTTTTCCTCACCCTATCAGTCTGTCAATGTCATCCTTTATGAAGACCTTGTGGAATGACTTCCAGGTGATCTTGAGAAATGAAGAAACCAGAAGTGACCGTGCTTCCCTGCTCTGATAGGAGGCTACGCAGGTGCAAGCTGTCCTCTGCCCCTATAAGCCATTTTAAGCTCTTAAACCCTGAATAGCACTATCCAATTCTACAGGTCTCCAAACCACACTCTTATCACTGTTATTTATGCTATTTGAGGAGATCATTGTCCAAATATATCTATACTTACCCTTGCATAAATCAGAAATCTTTTTGAGCAATCAATTAAAAAAAGCCCAGAGGTTAATCTGTCCCTTCTCTTTTAATGACTCTTCCCCCATGATACGTAAACTAAGTAACTACAAACTGTGGGAAAGGATTGCAGAAGAACATACTCTGCAAAGGATTTACAAATACATTTTGTAAAAAAGCACATATATAACTTTTCTAAAAAAAGAAAAAGTGATGCATTTTACATTTATGTATGATTAGCTGGAGATTGCTCCCTAACTGCTTTTTACAATGCAGCTGAATGCATCTTTAGGTAGGTGCCTTTAAAATCCAGCTATTTAGGTCTGTGTAATTGTTATTTTAAATGTCTTCATTAGCTCTAGACCAAACTAATTAAACTATTATATTTAAAGAAAACTTTGTGAAGAAGACAGTATGATTTCCTGGCTGTAAAAATTGTATCTAGAATCTGAAGGTAAGGAATATTTCCAAAGTTTGAGAAAATACTATCTAAAAACAGGTTTTGAATGGTATTCTGGTGGTGCACACAGACTACCCCAAAGGAGACGTGGAATAGCTCTTCCTGTACATGTGCAATTACAGAACCAGAGACTAATGTATCTGGTACCACTGATGTAAAACAATTCTATGGTGTACGTGTCATGGTACTCCTATATAAAATGTTTATCGTATTTAGAATAATTGATTGTATTTGTGTGTAAGTTTTTGACAAAATGCCTTGAAGGGATTAAGGAATCTCATCATGTTTAGTGTTATATTTTCATGTTTGCTTATTACGTTTTGTCCTACTAGTACCAAAAGGCTCTGCTAGTGCCAGGATCAATTTCTTGTGCTCAAGAACATGAAGTAATTAAGAGGACAAAAGAACACTAAAAAAAAAAAAAAAATCTCTCAAGCTTTTTATTGTAAATCATGAACATATACTTAGGAATATATCACATAAGTTTAAATTCTTTTTGGAACAGAATGTTTGGGATGATGTTTGCAAATAAAATCACAGCATTTTATGCACTCTGTATTTTGCTTTCTTATTTTGGGCAGGAGAATAGTAAGAGTTAACAATAAATGTTGCTTTTCTATAGTGCTTTTGTAAAATTGTGTTGCCAGATACAGTCTGCTTTTAGTATTATGGCAAATTGCTGAAGGTAGACAAGCTACTTTAATTTGTTTCAAAGAAGAAATCATTTTATATACAACTATAAAAAATTGAGTAGTTTATAGCAGAAATAAATTGGCTTAAGGTTTTTTAAATGAGTTCTTATTACTGGTCTGAACAAATGTTTCTTTGGAAAGTTTTCGTATACATCAGGGTCTTCTAGTATTCCAGTGAACAGTATTTTTCTTTCATTACTCTCACATTTACCTTTAGATCCAACAGTTTCCAGCAGAATCTAGGCCTTTACCTACGCTTGAAAGCCATATGGGTTTTCTATTATGCATTGTTACACGTGACCTTCCATCACAGTCCCTTGATTATTTTTTCTTAACTGAATTGATCTAAATCTCTGGTTCCTACATGTTTTGAGCCTATGGACCATTGCAGCCTCTTCCTCTGTCATAGAGACTTTGTAAACTTCCTAGAGGCACACTGTCTTGATTGAAGTAAAAAATTGTTGACACCAAACACTGTCAGCTGCAGTGTTTCCTGAAAATCTTCTGCTCTCTCCCCCATAAATCACAGCTATGTCCTGGCCAAGCAATGAGCAAAAGGACAAAAAGGCCTCTGTAGAAAGAGCCACAGTGAGTGCAATATATTAATTGTTCTCATGACAGCAGCTAATTTCTTTTCTGGGCTACTCCACTGTACACAGACTCACCCTCACAGATGTGCTACTCCTGGCAAAATCTGTCTGCGTGGTACACATGCTTGATGTACTGATGGTAGTCCTGTCCCTGGAAACACTGAATAGTCTCTAAAAGGATGAGTGGCCTGTGGTTGTTTCCTGATGCTGAAAACACGTTGATACAAGATGCTTTATATCTTATGTTGTGAGAAGAACAGAGCAGCCTTGTTATGCTGACTAGTGGTGGGTAAGAAAACCTGTATGTTGCAAAATGTTTAAGATACCAGAGGAAGCTGCTTTTGGTCGACCTTGCAATTCCCTGGGAAGATGAGAACCTTAGGCCCTTTTAGATAATTTAGCTTAAAAGCATCAATGTGGCTTGTGTTCAAAGAATGAGAATCAAGAAAAGATAGATATTAGAGTTAATAAGGAACGTTCTTTAGGATAAGTTGTATCAAAACTTGTAAAGTGTCCCACTGCGCAGAATCACTGGAAGAGGGTGAACTAGTGGACAAGTGAGGAATACTGTCGAAGACCACCAGAGGACCCCTGAAGACCACCAAAGATCTCGAGTGCGCCTGCGCCAAGGACATTTACATATATTAATGAGTTCCTGGAATTCAGATTAATATGTTAATTATTCCAGGAAAAAGCATGAATATGTATATCCATTTTGTATATAATCACAACTGTTGAAAGAATTGGTATGCACAATAGGCGGAACGATCCCCTGTGCATCTAGCACTGCAATAAAGAATGCTTGCTTTCTAAAACTCCAGAATTGAGTCTTAGAGAGTTTCTGAAGTGTTGACTATGGTAACAATGTAAGATGTCTGCTGTTGAAAAGGGCTGGAGGCTGGGGCTTCAAAATAAACAGTACTGCTTACCACTTTAATTACTTCTTAAAAATCTAATGTATCTATCTGTTTTACAGATTTATATTTATGACTGTATCATTAGACACCAGAAATTTATCAATAATTTCCACACGTGTGAGTACTCTCTTGGCTTGCATGATTATTTACATTTTGAATTTACATGTTCACCTGTTTCTGAAACTTTTGTGTTTTTCTTGCTTGCATTCTTCCTTGCAAAAGCATCAAGAATTCAGTGTGTTACCTCAGTGGGGATCTATACCATTTAGGGCTTTAGTGCACTCCCAAAACATGATTTTCATAAACCTGTGGACTAAAAAAAAAACAAAACAAAAATAAAGTCTGTGCTGTTTTTCTTGTGTTGTAAATGTCGACAAAAAAGGCTTGTTTTAGGAACAATAAAAATAGAACAGGTAAATAAATCAGTTACAGAAATGCATTTTATTTCCTGTGTGAAACAATACCACAGTTTTCTGCTTAGAACTGCCTGGACTGTTCACAAAGTGTGAATTAAATCTCAAAGGCTTAGACTCTGTGTTATGCACACATGTAATTTACATTAAAACTTGTAAGATTAGATGCAACTGTACTTTGAAGATGCACAAAGTAGAGTTCATTATCAAATTTTACTGTAATCCTAGAACAGATGGTGGTGTTAAAAGAATAGTCAGTTTAATACCTAACTGGTTTTCGACATAAAAGTGAGTAGGAATGTTTTCAGATATAGCCTACACCCATGAATTAGGGTGTCATAAAGCACAGCTTTACAAATGGACTTTAAGAATTGTTTTTATCTTTCCTTACTCTGTGTCTTCAGAGACAGGCTGAGTGAAAGAGGGAAATGAAGAGCAGACCATATTGGGGTAACAGTTGAATTCTATTTAAAGAAAATATAGAGAACACTTATTCATTTATAACACTTGATATTTGTTATTATTGTTAAATATTTGGAGGTGTTACCTGTCAACAATGGAATACAATACAGACAGAAGAAGAATTTTTAATCAGTAACCTTTTGTTGAGAAATGGAAGTTTAGTGAAAGAAAGTATGAAGTGTGTCATATCCAAGCAAGATGCAGACAGAAAATAGAGCCCTAAAGAGAGCAGAAGATTTCATAATAGGGCCTGTCTAGACAGTACAGCAAGACTCAGGTGTACTGTAAATCAGGGGGTTTATGGAGATAAACCAGCAAGTATGTCTTGCATATTTACATTGTGTTCTTTCACTAGATGATATTACAGTAGAAAACAGAACCTATGATTGCCATAACTAATACCTACAAAAATTCAGTCTTAAATTGTGTGATTAAATGCTGTAAAACTATACTAATTTGTTATGGGAAGTACTTAGTTACGGGGAGTTTCCTTTTATATGTCAGCCCTTTTTAGCATTAACAGCTTTTCCAATGGGAAATTTTCAAGAGTGGCTTTGAGGGTTTTTCTCACCCTCTTTTATATACAGGTTCCTTACAGATAAATTTAAAGTGAGGCTGATGGCAGATGACATTTCTAAATTAGGTTCTTAGAGTCATAACACCCATCTTTTCCACCTAAAGTAGATTAGCAGAGTACTTACAAAAAGGGGTGAAAAAAGAACACATTCAAAATGTACTCTTACGTACAATTTTATTCCAAGAAAGTGCCTCACAGAAAGGTTGAAAATACCTTTAAAATTGTAATGTCTTTGTAATCTTTTAATGGCAGGGGAAAATACTGGTCCATTTATTTGAATCTGATACTTTGTGATAGAAAATGAAGCTTGCAACCTTTTAACAGTTGTCTGCCGCATTTAAATGAATATTGTAATGCCTAATTCTTACTATGTAAGATATCACATTTTATCTGAAGAGGTTTAGGAGGAAAATGAGAGAATGTCTTGTATAAGTTTTCACCATGGCTAGAGGCAATGCAAAAGTATATTGACTGTAAGTGATGCCTGTAGTGGAACTGTTTTTCAGACCAACTTCACACTCAGTCAGAATTTCCATTTTACATCCTTATTTCTTCAGATTAATGTCTGCCTCTGAGAAACTTGTGACCGTTTATATGTATGTATATCATTCATGATACAAATTTCAAAATATAGTTTTAAAACATAGTTAGAAGCTTGTATTTCTTAATGAAATCTTTGACTAACAGAAAAAGGAAAAGAATAGCATCCTAAAAAAAATTATTTAGTCCTGCAGTAAGCAGAAACCTACTAGAAGCCAATATAATGCACCAACAATATTTGCTAACATAGAGACTTGAAAAATCTTTTTTGGATTGGTATGATAGGCAATGCCCACTGCTGTTGCCTCTTTTGCCTGCAGGAAAGCTAAGTAGATGGTGATGAGGCTTACGTCTTTGGTCCTCCTTCTTCCTTTTCCTTCACCTCCATGCATCATTCACTCTCCCTTCCTCAATGTGGTGTGCATATTGTATACCTCATTTATCAGCTTTGTCTTTTCCCTTCTCTGATTGCCTCAGAGGGCTGGGAGCAGGTTCTTTGTGCCTGCCTCTGACAGAGAAGCCACAGAGGGGAATAAATGCAACCTGCTCATGAACTCTGCAAGGCTCTGAGGAGGAAGATGCTGGTGGTAGTACAGGTGGCATTGTTAAAGAAAAGACCTCCAAAGAGAAGAGCTACCTCCTGTATGTCCTCAACCCAGCTGCCTGACTGATGTCGTGGGTATGTGGACCCAAGTCACAACTGAGGTACAAAGGGGTGCAGAAGAGTAAGAAAGAAGAATGTTGAGAGTGCAGACTTGCCTGGGTGCTGTAATGGTTGTTATGACACGGTCTGTATTAGTTATGTTTCCTCCTCAGAAGCCTGGTAATTGCTGTTATGCAGTGGTGGCCTGCCACCTTCACGGTTCAGCTTATTTGGAAAAGTGGAGCAAAGCCTTAGAGGAAAAGCTGTTAAAACGAGCCTACAAACAGCTCTAGATAAATCTAAATTTATGTTTTATTTTAAGTTATAAAGGTAGCACTTGCCTTTTTGGGATGCTTTAACATCATTAACACTGATTTTTCCCCAAATGAGTTTTTTTGCTGGACCAGATTAGTGTAACTTAAGAAAGAAATTCCATGTGAGTGAAATTCAGGCTGGATGAAAAAAGGGTCCTTTCTGGATAGCTCATCTCAGTGCTCAGCATTATCTCAGTGAGACATTCCTCCTTGCTTTTCTGACAAAGGACTGTCCATAATGTTCCTCAATATTTAATGTCTCTCAAAAGTATAATGAAGCTTATCTTCTATGAAAACATGAGGTGATGACTGTAATGGAAGATAAAATGAAAAATAGGTATACAAAGATCACAGCTATCAGCCTGCATTTCTTTTGGCCTGACTCCTTTTTCCTAATTGCAGTCACAGAAGTTTTTGTGCATAGGGGCACCCATGGGCACTGATGAATCTATCCAGTCAAAATTAAATCCCTAAGGAAATTCCATCAAACCTTCCTTCTTTTCTGACCTTCAGTTCATCCCTTCCTCTGTCTTCCCTCTCTCTCCTGCCCTTAAAACCTCTCCCGTCTGCTGAGGAGCAGAGTGCAAGTTTACTTTATCAATGGAACAGGCTACAGGAGCTGCTAACTGTGTCCAGGCAGTGGCTTAATTGCTGGTAGCACAGAGGTGGTTTTCTTAGTCAAGCCACATGGGATCACAGGATGTTCTGTGGTAACTGCACTGAAACCACAGTCGGGATAGATCTTCATCTTCACAGGGAAGGTTAAGGACTGCCAATGTGAGCAAGGCACAGATATGGAGGGTTCAGGAAAGGCATCCTCTTCTGGAGGGAGTCTTTGCAGATGAGGAGTACAGAAACTTAGGACAATTAACATAAGATGAAAGAATGGAAGGACTTTTTTGAGAGTACTATGGCTAAAAGTGAGTAAGGGAATGTAGGACAGGACTGGAGGTCCAGTATTTAGGGAAAATTCTTAGTATGGGAGGGATGAGGATGGCTTTTCTAGATCTTATGGTACAAGGGTGATGGAGGTTAGGTAGTGTGGACTTCTACAGCTAAAGACTCAGGGCTGCAGTGTATTGATTTACAGTAGGTCATTGTATGACTTGTATGTATATGGGAAAGGAAAGAAATTTTGAAGTGTATGTCTGATCTCAAAAGTTTGATACCTTCTGTGTTAGGCTGTTCTTCATTTAAATTTAGAGCAATATCCAATTGCCAGTAGGTAAGTTAAATGCAAAGTCTCTGTAGTTTTCTTGCAGATTAGTTTTTCTAAAGTTGTTATTAATATTTTGCAATCAGAGTTCTCTGTTTGCTATTTTCTGCTTTTCAGAAACATTCAATAAATATACAAGAAAAGACAAAACCTTTAACAGTTCCCTTAATATATTTCAACCAATTCCCATCCTTTCTGGCAGTCTGTCCAGTCATTGTCATTTTCTGTGTTGAACATGTGACCTTTTTTTTCTGTACAGTTAGAAAAATATTTTTGTACAAATTGTCATGAGCCACAGTTTTCAAGGGAATTTCTTCAGATTGAAAACATGCTGTTTCTAGCTCCTAGTACACAGTTATTATGCCATAAAGTTAAATCCAGTCAAATGACTAGTTCCTGCAGTTTCAACTTCCCAGAATTTTAAGCTTGAATCAGAAATGCAGTATTGAAAATAAATTTCTCAGTCACCAGCCTCTACATTCAATAAGACTTTTGATTACCTATTGCCTTAGAAAATCTGATCTAACAGTTTAGGACTGAGCTAGGATCTGTTAATCCTCTTCTTTTAAAAAATCCTATTGTACTTTTAATACCTAAATGCTCCATACCATACAAGTGCCCTGGACTAAATAGAGCAGTTGTGTATCCTTGCATATTCAGTCTTTTCTTCATTTGCTTTCCACTCATTTCCAGTCTTGCAGTAGATGATCTTTGTGGCTAGACTCAAAGTATTCATGACAGTCTTCTCTGTGATAATTTTTTCATACTGCTGGCATTTAATTGAAATACTTCATTGTTTGCTTGTTTCTTGCTGGTTTTCTTTGTTGTATAGACTGCATGTGCTACTTTGTGTAGCAGTACTTCATTGTGGCTGTGGAAATTTAAAGGTGTGAATGAGGCTGGTGGCCAGAGGTAAGGTTTTTGGCTCAGACCCATGGAGTTCATATGTGCTTTTCTTACTGGATGATGTCAATGTGTATACTTGCTAACTTGGTAAGGAGAGCTTTCAGTTAAATTGATCAGTGGGGGTGGACAGTGTTGTGACTTAATGCCAAATTAGAAGTGTGGAGGCTAAGTGGATTTGCATACTTCAGTCACAGATAGATGTGCAGTGCTACTAATTATATGACTTCCCTGTCCTAATGGACGGCACAGCCTGGGGCCGTCTATTATGTATTCTTTGAATCCCTTGGCTAGAAACATCTTCTTCCTTGCAATACACTAAGTCTTCTGATGGCCTTGAAAATTCTTGATGCCTGTGCCCATTCCATACCTGTTATTTTTCTCATTTTTATTTTTCCCTCTTACTATGCCAGTCCTTTTCCACTACACTGGGCCTTGTCATCCTTTTTTGTTAATTTCTGGTAAATTAAGCTTTCTCTGTTTACCCATACAGACTCTAAACTTACTTTTTATACATAGCTACTACATTTTCTCCTCATTGAATCCTTCCACAAGGCTCATTTAAACCATGTTACTGGACAGAAAAAAAAAACAAGACTAGTAAAGGATAAAAATTAAACCCAGAGAAATTAAAATAATTTGTAAAAGTTAGACAAAAATTAGGTGTATATATAATTTTTTATTAAGAAAGAGGAGAGGATAAAAATACCAATGAAGGAATAGTATAGTAGGATTAATCACAGTGTACAGCCCCAACTCAGCATCAGAATCTGCTGGCAATGATCACTGGAGATATGTAGTCGTTTAAAGGTCAAATAAATTTATGTAAATTAATCTCAGTGGAAGTTATAAACTTTAAGAGTTAAAGGTAGTAGCTGCTAGAGGTAGGTATGGTAATAAAAAATAGAAAATCAACATAAGAGAAAAGATAAAAGAAGCTGAAGCTAGCCCAAATAAAGGAAGATATATTAAACATTAGCTAATAATATTAGCACTGCAAATGCTTCCATTCTTTAATGCAAAAGGTTGGTCTTTGAGAAGGGGTGATGGTCCTCTTAAGCAGGAAAAGTTGGCAACTGGAAGATTGATAGAAACCCATCACAAAAGAACATTTGATCTGAGGAAAGGAATTTGGCGACATTCAAAATATTACCTGTCACTGAAATTGTGATCTGCTATAGTATCTTTTTATCAAATAATGAGGAAAAGGCATTTTAATAGTTAGATTAATTTTAATAATAGGGTTAATACATGGCTATGAGTGACAAGCTATCTTGGAAGCAAGGCTGGATTTACCAATTAAACTTTTATCTCTGCCAAAAAAAGGTGCAGACTGATACCTAACTTCAGGAAGAAACCATAAGCTGTCAGAATTAAACATGAGTATATGATTTAGAGTGCCTTAACTGGCTCATTGTATTTGCTATGCCAGAGTTTTTCTTGTCTTTTCTAGTATTAGCTTTTGAAAATCATCATTATTAATACAAAGCCTCAGTATTTTGTTAAGTTCTCCACATCATGCTCATGTCTTATATTCTGCAAAGCATCAGAACTAAATTCTGTTGCTTGCTGTGGCAGACTGGAGAGTCTGGCACAATAATAAATTTTTATATAATAGATTTAATACACTATATATATGAAAAATAAATTTATAATAATAAATTTAATACACAATAAAGTAAAGATAGATTGCATTTTTCATTTTCTTACTTACTTAATCAGTCCACTGTCTCCTATGTTATTTTCTTGGAAATTAAATTCAGTTTATCTTAAGCCATCACTACACTTACATTTTTTGTATGCTGGAGGTTTCTGGACTGGTAACACAAAGCTGAACTGATAAGGACCACAGATCTGCAGGCTTTAATGGCTATGTAAGGTAGAGTTGGGCCATAGCAGAGAAGATGTCAGAGAGGTTTTCAGTTGTAGTATAAATATCTGAGTTGGATGATTTGTCTAGAATATTCACCAACTATATCATTAAGGCAGGCATTGCGTTGTAGTTTTTATTTTCCCCTTAACACTCCATTTAGAAGATAGCGTGTGTAAATACTCTTCAGACCTCTTGTTTCAGGCTCTCCCTAGATTTACGGAGGAAATGCTGAATGGATTATAGATTCTCTGTGCTGCTTTCCATAACACCATTTGTATGGAGACCACAAGAAAGACTTCCTTTTCTGTACACATTTTTCAGTCCCTAGGGTTATTGCTTCCCTTAACAAAAGCCTTGGGTTTTGCATACTATCTGGAAAAGGTCCTGATGACAAAATATTACCCAGCACCACCCCATATTCAGGGGTAAACCACACCCTGCAACTATAATCTCTTTGTCATTCAACAGAGTGCCAAAGACTCTCAGAAATTGGCTTGCACTGTACCAGTACTGCTAGTCTGCTTAATGGGGACAAACAGAAAATAAGAGATGTTGTGGATACTGTGCACTGTACCCTAAATGCAGGTTGTAGACGAAGACCTTTGCCAGTGAGGTATATTTAGAGCAATCCTGAAGCCTCCCTGAAATGTGCTGCAGCTGAGTTCATAGAGCTAAGTCATCAGAGATGCTGCTGTTCAAGTCATCTCAGAGGATATCTTTGAGAGTAACATTTCCGTTTTCATACAAATATCCAATTTATTCCCATCATCAAGGCCCATTTATGTCTATAAAACCAACAACCCAAAAAACACAGATTTGTTTATTTTAAACATTGCCCACTAGTAAGTAAAACTAACTGTAATTCCAAGATAGTTTATAGTCCTGGAGAATATTTGTATTCATGCCATTGGACAGTGGATCATTCCCAGCTAAATGCATGGTAATATACTTTCTTGATTTTAGGGATTATTTCAGCATTGATCTTTATTGTGATAATAATCTACATTAAAAAAAAATGGTTTTGCTACTATTTTCAGTCTGGAAATCAATGAAGGTGTGGTTAAATCAGTTGTCTCACTTATTTTTCATGGTGATTTACACATTTCTTGGAATTTTTCCATCCGTTAAAACCGGATGGAGAAAAAGCATGTGCTTTTTTCTTAGCAATGCTTAGAGACATAGCAAAACATAGGCCATTTGGTGGAGCATAAATCAGCCGCTCTCTCCACCTACATTCCACTTTACCCATTTTTCAAAATGAGAAGTACTTTAATAAATAGCAGCTCTTGCCACTATACATGCACAGTGATGTTGAAAAATCGTCCTCATTCTGGTCATCTAGATTTGCAGTTTTTTAAAAAAGTCGGACTGCAGTTAACCGTATCACTGCTATATATTTGCATTTGAAATCTGTTTTTTAGAAAGGTTTTGTCAATAGCCTGTCAATACAATCAGGGCAGCATTAGTTTAATTCTTTTTACTTTTATCTTTCCTTCTAGTTATGGTTTTAATACATCTTTGTTTCCCAAAGACACCCACTGTGAAGCAAGCACTAAAAAAAAAGACAGAAGGAAAAGGTAAATACAGTTCTGTATAAGTGAAGCAGAAAAAAAAGTGAATATAAATTAAGTAAATGAGTAAGATTCAGAAGGAGGCAAATCTGGAGAAAGAGCTAGCACCAGATTTGGAACCTGATTAATGGAAGTCAATCTTTGATATATGATGTGAAAATGCACAATGTATTCAGGACAGTAAGACCCATCCAAGATCAAGAGATCAGCATGAGAAAGCATGCAAGGAAGAGTAGGAAGGAGTAGCAAAGTAAAAATAGTAGGGGGAATGCTAGGGCTAGAAACAGGGCAGTTTTAAGAGTGGTTAGATGACCTAACCTTCAAATTACAAAGTAAGATCCCATCACCACACTAGACAGAGAGACACGGTTCACAGCAGATTTTCAAGGGTAATTTTAGTATATCCTCCTATCTACCTAACTTGGAGAATATCTAAATTACACTTAGACCTTTAAAGTTCCTAGTACCTTGTATTTCTGCTTTTCTCATATGCAGAACTGGCAATGTCAGACAGGCATGTCTCAATGCCTTTCATGAGTGGGTGCTAGCAGGATTCAGTCAGGCCAACAACCCATGTTCCAGAAAACAGGAGCAGTACACTGAGGAGACTGCAGCTCAAATTCTGTTGTTTAAAAGCTTTTTTAGAAAAGGACAGATCTGTTTTGAAAACAAAACATTTTTTGCCAAGCTGTAGTAGGACTGGAAAAGTGAAGTTTGAGGCACAAACCTCTGCTTCACATTTCCTATAGCAAGCTTAGGAAACTCCCTTTTGAGCTTCCTGGCTTTTCTTTTCCTTATTCCTGCTAAGAATTTCCTGAACTGTGAATTCCAGTAGCTGAGAGAGCATTTTTGGCTAGTAGTCCAAACCTCAGACTCATTTGTGAAGCCAGTCCAACAGAGGGAATGACATGCACCTCAGAGAGTCCAGGCCCTCTCAACCATGCAAAGCACAACTGTTATTCAACAGTGATGCAGGTCTCATACTATACCATTATTACTTATTTTGTTGTTGTTCAAAAATGATGCATGCAGTTTTCATGCTGTATCATTATTACTTGTTTTGTTGTTTTTGAAGAAATTTATTGATTTAAGAATTTATGTGTAATTGTCTTTGTCTTTCATTTGATTTCCTTTTGTAATTTGCTTTTCCTCACCTGCTCTGACTCTGTCCCAGACACTGTATTGATCTAATAATGCGAAATGAAAGTATGGGGGCAGTACCGGCTGTTTACAATGCACATGCAATTAAGACAGTAAACTTCAGGGCTCTTCTTGAAGCTCTTCCTCACACATGCACTTGTACTCCTCATATGTACACAAAACAACTAACTTAATTGAAGCTGATGGTTGTAGTAGCATAAAACCAGGATGAAAGAGAAATGCATCAGCTCTTCACTTAATAGATACTGAAAGCTGAATTCACTACTAAATCATATTATTAATTCTTCCCTGAACAGACATATGTGTATGTACCTGCTCATGTGTATGCATAGATCCTGCAGGCTATCTAGGTGTTACTTACCAGTCTAGGTTAAATACAGGAAGTTATTGAATGCACTTCAAGGTTTATGCCCTGTAGGTGGTAAATATCTTAAATTAAAAATCTGTCAGAAACTTTGAAGAAGCCACTAGAAAGATGACTAGGTTAGCTCACAGACTTTTTTCTTTTTTTTTTTTCCTCTTGCAGATCATGTTTATGGTTGAAAATATTCATTTGAAGAATGGGAAGAATTCTGCTTAGAGACTACTTGCACTGGGATTACTCATTGAGTTTGTTTCACTGTAGTAGTGGTTATTGGAACATAGCTGAACCAACTGCTGCACTTGGCAGTAGGGTGATGTCCTGGTTTCAGCTGGGATAGAGTTAATTGTCTTCCTAGTAGCTGGTACAGTGCTATGTTTTGAGTTCAGTA
>JAOBAS010000072.1:27666111-27685177 GCA_025311575.1 Elanoides forficatus
AGGACCCGGCACTTGGCCTTGTTGAACTTCATACAATTGGCCTCAGCCCATCGATCCAGCCTGTCCAGATCCCTCTGTAGAGCTTTCCTACCCTTGAGAAGATCAACCCTCCCTCCCAACTTGGTGTCATCTGCAGACTTGCTGAGGGTGCATTCCATCCCCTCATCCAGATCACTGATAAAGATATTAAACAGAACTGGCCCCAGTACTGAGCCCTGGGGAACACCACTTGCGACCCACCGTAAACTGGATTTAACTCCATTCACCACAACCCTCTGGGCTCATCCAGCCAGCCAGTTTTTTACCCAGTGAAGAGTACACTTGTCTAAGCCATGAGCCGCCAGCTTCTCAAGGAGTATGTCATGAGAGACAGTGTCAAAGGCCTTACTGAAGTCCAGGTAGACAACATCCACAGCCCTTCCCTCATCCACTAGGTGGGTCACCTGGTCATAGAAGGAGATCAGGTTGGTCAAGCAGGACCTGCCTTTCATGCTGGCTGCGCTTGATCCCCCAGATGTCCTGAAATAAAACAATGACCTGCACTGTGACAGAAAAAAAAACCTGACAAGAATAAGCCAGAACCTCTGTCTGCTTTATTGTGGTGGTCTTTCAAGGTTGTTGGTGTAAAATATGAGTCACAACTCATGACTATGAGGTCTTTTCAGTATAACAAAGGGGACAGGTGTTTTAAAGATTGCCATGCTTTTCAGTAAGCTGGTATTACAAATAGAAAACTGATCCAACCATTATGCTCAAAGTTTGAAGAACCAAAATCCTTATATGGTGTATCAGTTGGTCAGTCCATTTTCCTTCACACTGTGGCACAGCACCTGGAAATCCAGCAAAGGAAAAGCATATAACGCATGTGAAATTTTTTGAAACTTCTTTTTGATGTACTTGTTAAAATCAGTAAAAATTTGTTGCCTTTTCCAAAAGAAATAATTTTAAAATCAGATATACAGAGTAGTGATTTCTTTTAACTTATGTTGTAATTTTTTTTTTTACTCCTTTTGGAGGCTACCAGTCACTGTATTACATGGGGTCTGAATTCAGGGGTTCCAGCACGTGGCATTAACCTCAACTCTAGGGTAACCTCTCACCCTCTTTTCTGTCCCATGACCTAATGCAGTAAATCATTGGTGTAGTCATCAGCTGCAAAATTATCATGTCCAGGGGGCACTCCCCAAACTTGTACGCTTTGTGGCTGATAACAAAATATATGTGCCCAGCAATGGGAAAATCTGGTGCAGAAGCCAACTGCATGGGCTTCAGGACTGAGACCTGAAAAATTTGACAACTGTATCCTGAAACTTTTTTCTGCAGAAAACTGGCACGGACAATGGCTTGGTTTTGAAGATAAGTTCTCACAGAAGTAGGTACCAAGAAAGATTTCTTCTTATTTTTCTTTTTGTTCCATTTTCCATTTTTTCATGCTTTAGAGGATAGTAAAAAAAAAGCATTGATTATTACAAGAAACTAGGGAGCTGACTGGTCCACCACTGTGAAGAAGAATTAGAGATCGCAGTTTATACAACTCACAAAATGATCTTCAGTCATGTTTCCCACATGAAACAGAGGAATAATACTGTAGTGCTATTTATTTCTAGGTGAAACTCTTCACCTCCTACCTATCTTTTCCAAACAGGTCAAAACCCCAAAACCGATAGCTGGATTCCCCTCTCAAATCAGTTGGAACCTAATCCCATTACTGACCTCAGTAGTATCACTCTTGATTTCCTTAGGAAAAAGAAGGAAATGTTTCAGTGCTTGGTGTTTGATTTCAAAGATCACTTATCAGCCAAGGACCCTGGAATTGCAGGGACCTTCTCCAGACACTTGATCCAAGACAGTGCATTCTAAATCCTTTCCATTTCTATTTTCCTCTTAGCAAGCATATACCTTCTTGTCATTGAAAAGGAATGACCCCACTCTCTTGATTTTGTTCTGCTCCTGTTCTCTCTTCTTAGGGCCTAAGTGGGATTCTACTGTAAAAGGAGGACAGGAGAGCTGGCAAAGACTTTTTAGTAAGATACTCTATTTGAATGCTTACAAGACTTTTTCCTCCATCTGTTCAACTTATGAAACAGCTATTGGAGGTATCTAGCATACCCTGGGTTGGGGTCCAAGGCCATCGCCTGCAGGTCCACTGTTTGGACCACAAGTGAAAGCAGGACAGTGATGGTATGTTGGCATTTGGCTGTGACTTGGCTCTGGCATGAAAAGAGCAGAGGCTGCTGCCAGCATAGACCTTGCAAGCCATGGGTTACCTAAGGCAGGCAGGCTTGCCCAGGCAGGCTGCATAGCTGGTGAAGCTGGGTACATGACTGGAAAGGTGGGAAGTCCCAGCCCTGGTGCAAAAAGGGCTATTTGGTACGGTGGGTATAGCATGACTTGGTGAAGTATCAGATGCTGCAGGAGCAGCACCCTGGATGCCAGCTGGGCCATGGCTGCTGCGCTGTGGTAAAAGACAGAGCAGGAGGAACACCAACAGGGAATTTAAATTCCCACTGCTTGCTACAGTGGGGTCTGAAAATATTGGATCAGCTGTGTGTGAAAACGAAAAGGCACTTTTGACTCAGGTAGTCATGTTAGCATGTTGCTTGGCAAGTGGGAACTTCCTGCGGGCAGATGTCTGTGTGTTCTCCTCTGGAGTTGGCACAAACAGATCATTTTCCTCTTCAGCAGCAGCTCCTCATGCAGGCTAGGCATCAGGGATTCTTCTCAGGTAGTGTTCATTCAAATCCAGGTCCAGTGAAAAGGCTGCCGATGTTCTCTTTTTCACCCCAAAGCTTCTTCTGCACTTTATTAGCAGATGGGGAGAATCTGTCCTAAAATTTGGGTTATAGTAGAAGAGCAACTAAAAAATTCAAAGGAAAAGAGTTAGTTGCCATCAAGACTGAAAGACTTTTTCAAGACTGAAAAAACAAAGATATGACAACTAAGAATTTTAATTGCAATAGACAAACGTGGATATGAAAAAAAAAGGACTATTGGGGTATTCTCAACCTGAAGTTTAAGCTGGATAAAATTTTATGATACATTTCTGTTAGGAAGTAACCAGCTTTGTGATTTCACTGTTTGGGAGCACTTCCAATGTGGGATTTTCAAAAGCATACAAACTAATTTAAAAACCCAAACACCACTAATTTTTAGCACTTTCAGCATGGAACAAATTTGTAGGTAATCATACGATGCTGACACATACCTTCTCAGTGTTCAGCAGATGCCACAAGAAAATGGCACATATGTAGCAAGATACATAGCAAAGGCCAAAAAAAAATCATGATGTTTTGTGGGCTGAAAGTAATTGGAAATAACCAACCTATATTTTGTCAGTGTTGCTGCTACTCAAAAAAAAGTACCTCAAAAACTCCTGAACAAGACCTGAGAAACAAATGACCGTCAGAACACTTACTACCATGCTCATTTCCGATATTGCAAAGGCTTATTTCGCTGGAACAGAAATATATCCCACTAGAATATTCTGAGAGTTAGTCTGCATGTGGAGAATCTGACATACCTCCTTGGCTGCTGCTTCTTCTAGTGAGTCATTGAGTGATCCAGATCCTGGAAAATCCATTTGCTTTCTGGTGAATCTGTGGAGATGGAGGTGACAAGTGAAAGTTTTCATGTATTCAATTTCTGAAATTCTCAGAGGTTCTCTCCTGCTGAGCACTTGTTTCTTGAACAGTTCTTCATAAATCACAATGCACTTTCCATGCTCATCCCACCAATTGACTGAAACTGGTCACTTTCAACAAAGTCCCAGAGCTTCTCCAGAGAGCTGAGGGATGAAAAACCATGACTTTTGCCAGAGCTCTCTTCAGAAGAATTGGGATGCCCTGTTTTTGTCCAAGGTGGATTACTTGAAGTTTGGTAGGCCTTTTCTTCTCCTTAGGCAGTGTCACATACATTATTTTCATTTTATTAGTGGTATAAGTATATGCAGTCAATGTAGATACTTATCAAAAAGCAAGCTTCTGTGTTCTGTATTTCTGTATAGAAAAATTAAGGCACAAGGGCTTTGGAAGATAAAAATATCATCTTTCCCAAGTAGTGAAATGCATCTTTGGTACATTTCTTTGTCATGTTAACGACAAACAAAAAGTGATGAGAAAAAAGTCAGGGCTGTTTTAGGTAGATACTCTAAAATAGTCAGACACCTAAGTGTATTCATCAATAATGAAATCCAATAAAATATTCCCAAAGTTTTTGGATGCATAACTCTCATTTCCTTCAAAAAAAGTTAGAATGTAGTTA
This sequence comes from Elanoides forficatus, assembly GCA_025311575.1. NCBI lineage: Eukaryota > Metazoa > Chordata > Aves > Accipitriformes > Accipitridae > Elanoides > Elanoides forficatus. The sequence goes on from JAOBAS010000072.1 coordinate 27,670,372, forward strand.
TTCTGGAAAATTTACTAGTCAAAAATCTGCATCATGAAGTGACATAAAAGAAAGTCCAAAATTAGCAGAGTTGGTTCAATTTTACATTTTTCAATGATGATTGAAACTTCAAAACAGTATGTAGGGTCTGACCAATGACGACAATGTATTACATAAGCTTTTTTATTTAGAAGATGCTTCAGACATTGAATTTTTCTTACATTTTTTATTTTCTCAATTTTTACTTAAGATGAATATCATGCTGAACCAAAATAATATTTCTGTAATTATTTAGTAACTAAATAAAGTGAAAGAAAATTTGACATGCTGTCTGGCCCTTTTAAAGAATATAATGAATATGTTTCTTGCAAAAACAAATTTCAAAGTGATTAAAGCATAACACATAAAATCCACAGTTGATATCTACATCATTTTTCTGGGCATCCTATAAGATGTCTGAATATGTCCCTGTGCACACAGGAAAATAGGTAAGTCATCTGCACCTTTAAAAAAAAAAAAGATTCTACAAATATGGCTGTATGCTGTTTACTCAAGTGCACCATGAGAGTATTTTTAAAACCTCAACAGCTCCACATGTTGCAGGATAAAGGCTGTAGCACTGCCAATACCGTGTTGGTTTTCAATAACTTTGTTTAGTGTGATCTCTTGCTACTGGCAGTTCTGCAATAATATTCCCCTCTTATGCAAGCTAAAATCATATGTAACATTTTGTAAATTAATTCCTCCAGTTCTGTGTCACTACACATTCCACTGTCAGGGTGATCTGGTGTTTCTTTATTTGCATATATGAAGAGTTTGGGACATCCAAGTAAAGTTTATGTAGGTGCCTTGTGGGATTTGACAAAAAGCTTAGGCATCAAAATCTCATCAAAACTTGGAAAATGAGGCACTTAATTGCTGCAGGGACCTTCAAAATTTCACAGAGCAACTGTTCAGTCTTTGAAATTCTGACTCTTTCATTTTGTTGGAATAAAGATGCAGAGCTTGATTCAATTACTCATTCTTGATCTGAGAAATACAGTGCTGGGGACAGGCAATCCCACTGAGGTAAGACATTACAATTGCAATGCTGTATGGATGATAACTCTCTCCTTATACCTTCAGAAACCCTTGTAAAATATTCTTCTGCATATTCCATGTTACGCTGTCTGTAGCAAATCAACAGGGAAAGAAAATAATTTGTGAAAAATCTCTTCATAAACCATTCTTACTACATACTGGAGATTAATTTTAATAACACAAAGCAGCAGTGAAAATGTGCTGGAATAGACTTTAATATACCAAAAGTGGATATTTTGCTTTTTTATTCCCCTAACTGCACCTGAAAGAAGGCTGTGCTGCTGGGTGAAAATAAATTGTATGGCATATTTTCCAACAGTAAAAACCTGATCTGTCAACATCATGCATATCAAGAGATATTTACTCTATAATCCTTTATTTAGACCCCACTGCCAAGAAAAGTTTTATACTGAGAAGTGGAGGAAACAAATTATTTCACAAAGCCTTATTTCTGTCTTAAAAGCTCTATTTAAAAGAGTCATTAGCACCAGGAACTATCCACAAACAAACGTGAATTTCCTATGAATTTTCATTTATGCTTGGTTTAGGCTATAGGTTTTTTTCTGACTAGCTGATTAACAGGAGATGAAGCAAGGTGTGGGAGTCTTTAAGGAAACGTGTTACATGTAGTCTGGTTATTGTTACTACTTTGCTACACTGACTATTTTTCAATGAAGTGCTATCTGATAGTAAAACAAAAAAAAACCGGAAGAAATTCTTACTAGTTCTGTCTTCAGGAACCTCAGTGTATCAAATAAAATGAATAATCATACTTAAGGAATGTTGATCCTTTCTAGAATAAGGGTGAGTTATAGCTGAACTTGAAATGAGTAGCCTACAAACACACATGCACATACGAACACTCCATGTCCACATAGATGCAGAGCTAGCCAGGTGTGCTCAGCACAAGCAGACATAGCAGGGGTCCTGTATAGTGCAGCAGGATGTGCTAGTCCATTACCATCCCAGTAAGAAAGGCTCTCAGACTCTGTAACATATAATTTAAAATGCTATTTGTTGGAGCTAACGCTGTAAGGATAGAACAGTACAGGTAACCTACATTCCTTGGATGCTGGGTACCCAGGGTGGTGTAGCCTCACACAGGCCTCTGATCCACACTGGGCAGACCCTGTCCATAGAAGACATTCTCCTATTTTGGTTGTTTGCGGTATTATGGGATTTTCTTAGAAGGAAACAACTCTATTCATCATCTCTACTGTCAAACAGATTGTTCACATCAGAACTTCTTGCTGCACTGTTTGATCAAGGCAAGCAATATAAGGGGAATAATCACTGGTACCCAGTGAGAGCTGTCTGCAGGCTCCTCTGTTACAGTGAGGTGGCTGAATTTATACTGCTGCCAAGTGATTTGTGCAGCCCAACACAGGCCTGAAGGCCACCATGTACATGCAGTACAGCACAGCACAGGCCTAGGCTCACTCAGATTAACTGTAGAGGCTTTGGTTGATTTAACAACTATGTTATTGAGATGTACTAACAATACTAAATTGACATAAAATATAAGAGCTAAAGAAGACAAATAAATCCAGTCCATCTGGAAAGGTTAGGTCAGACAGGGGAGATGAGCTTCCGTGGCTTTTTGGTGGTTGCAGACAGATAGCTGTGGCTTTCAGCATTGTTTAACACATCTTCTACATCTAACACAGTGGTCATTATAATAATTTCTCCCTAATGGGTCCTGATAGTTCTTGATGGGTCCAGCTGTCATAGGGCACAGCTTGTAGCATATGATAACCCCCATCAGTGTTATGTGTGAGTTACCTCTGGCCACATGATGTAATTCTTCATAGTATAGATCGCAACACTTAGAGATGATAGTTCCTATATCCAGTGAATCTCCACTTTCTATCACTGCATCTTTCTGCAGGGATTCCAGGAGAGATCAATGAATTCCACCTCTAATTCCAGGACACAGGTCTCAAATACTGCATCAGTAGAATCTGTTTTTACATATATATATCTCAGATATATACATATATATCTTTTTTTTTCTCATCAAAATGTTATAAACGACAAAGACCTGGAGAGAAGGCAGCTTCAAAACTTGAAATGAAACGAGGAAACCACCACACAGACAAGTTTAAGCCTTAAAGGAGTTACAAATTAAATCTGGGCTAATAATTCATAAACAATAGTTTATCTAATCAATATAGGCTTTATTTTGCAAATCACCCATGAAACATTTTCTGATTATATCAAATGTAATTTATTGCTTGATTTGCTTAATTTATTTTCAGAATAATTTATGAAATAATTAATGGTTGATGGATTATAGAAGTAATTTACTGGAAGTATTTAATATTCAAAATTCAAGTGGCTTTGGTTACTTTCAATTGGAAACAAGACTGGAGCTGTTTCAATTCTTTATCTCAATAGGTAACTCATGTAAATACTTGCATTTTAAAATTGTTTCCTTCAAATAATTCTGAATATTTTCCTGAAATTTACTCTTCTACACAAAACACGAGTTCTTCAAAACTCAATACACATATTATTTAAATAAAATGTATTAACATGGTGCCAACTATAACAGAATGTTAATTTGTTTGGGAGTGCAGACAATGTTCTCAGTGATCAATATGTTACTAGTGGTATACTTCTAGTAGTATCAATAGTTCATTTGCAAATATACTTATTAACATGCTTAAAGGAGTAAGTGTAATATAGGTTTAAAAAAACAATAAATGCCACCACCTCTTGCCTTAAAACTATGCTAAATCAAGTACAAGAATACAGGGATAAATGCCGCATTTTTTTTTCTGTAAAAAAATAAAGCATATATTTTATTGTTCTCCTATGATTAAAAAGAGAACTGAATAATGTAGAACATCAGTATTTTGGCACTGAGCAACTTTGGAACTGACTTCTCACAGGCAACTATGCTGCTATTTGACTGCAACATTACTTCTCAGGCTTAACCACAGTTGTACATAATCCCATAGCAGTGTCCCTAAATTCTTGATTAATTGCCTGCTGCACTGTCATAACATGTCAGACAAATTCAAAAGCTGAAACAGTTCAGAATTTAATAGAATTCAAATGGCATTACTGTTATTTTGATCTTTCAGAATATTTATGGCAAGGTCACTGTCTTTGCACACTATCTTAAGTCTCCTTTTCAACATACATTTTTCAAAATGAAAACCATCTAGTCCTCACCTGACAGCCACATTAGAACCTCATCTGCACATGTCACAATACTGTCACCATCCTAGAGATTTACTCAATTATTTTCATCTTCATTTCTGATCATTTAGATCCATAACTTCATTAATAATTCCTTGATATTTTTAACCTAGCTCTTGGTGGTAGAATGGAGAAGCTTTAGTGTGTAACCTTCATGTTTCATAGAAATTCTCCAAAAGAGGGAGATGCTAAATCTGGCTTGCTCTGGACAAATAAAACAAACAAAAAACAAAACAAACAAACAAGTTTATCTGACATGATGTTTCATATGAACAGAGTTTCATGATTCTCCAGACAAATAACAATTGCAGTTGCATAGATAGGCAGTTCATACAGTCCACTGCCCATAAATCTGATCCATCTGCAATATTTACTAAACCTGCATACCTCAACTCTACACTGCATGCAAGCATATTTCTGTCTTGAAAACCATGGATAAACATATGGTAATCCTACTCATAAAAATTTCAGTTTCACTTTGAACCTTCTTTTTGTTTTGTATGGGAGGAAATTTCACCTCTTGCATCTACTGATACAACAGATAATTCCCTGTTGCAAGTACAGAAAAGACTAAACATACACCTATTTTACATTTTCTTTAATTGATGGGTGAGTTTCAATCTATATGAGAAGGTATGCCTTCAGAGTTTCAGCTGATACCATAACAATTTTTTGTCACGCTTGTGTAATCTAGGCTACTGACAGAAATTCCCACTTAAGTATATTCCCCTGCAGTCAATTTGTACAAGTGAATAGAAAGGATTACATATATAGTCTTTTCACTGCCCCAACACCACATACAAAGCAGTCAAGCCATTATTTTCACTGTTTTATTGTATATACTGATTCTAATTTTTCCACTGTATCACAACCTTGTAATGCGAAAACAGACAACTGAAAAAGTGAAAATGATAGTATGTACTCTTTTTTTTTAATCATGGAGCAACATTGTGGCTTAATAGAGATATAAAGCATTTAAAAATTTTAACATTGCTTAAGGATGACACATATTTTGAGTGGCTCCAGTTCAATAGCATTCTAAAAAATATTTTTAACAAATTAGACCATTATTGTTATTCTTTGCATTTGTCTGATTAGCAATACAATCAATGTCTGTTAAGTAAGAATCCTGAATTACGAACACATCTGAAATGTTGTTACTGAAAGATTTTCTAGTGGACTGGACCAGGACATATTCAGAAAGTAGACTTGAACAAGAAAGGAAGCAATATTCATATATGCACACAATAGTAATAATTAATACTTCGCAAGTAAAACCTCAAACACAAGGAATTGTCAGAAAGAAAATTTTCTGTGCAACAGTAAGTTGGCATTCATTTACTGCTCAGTACGTGTTTTTTCCTTACATGATTCCTTCATATTCAATGTGACATATAAAATGGTTACTGGCCTTTTATTCAGAGGGGTTTTGATATACTTTTTTAGTCCTTTAATGGTTCTAGGGCTTGGTTAAGGCAGACTATTAGAAGCTTCACATTGTAGAATCAAATATTTAGCTATTTTCATTAACTCTTTAACAGGTTATTTATGTGGTACTTTTGTATTTCACATATATTCATTTATCTGCAAGAGGAAAATGTAGAATATGATCCTCCAAGGTATTACACATTTTATTGAGATTTGTGAGTAATAGATTATTTTTCAGAGCTCAAGAAGAAAAATTTGAAAAATAGCTGTACAGATTAAACCCAAATGAAGTTCTTGTCAGCTTTTTTGTGGAAAAGAACTGGTTTCAAGTAATAAAAGCACCTTGTATTTTAACATTATTTAAAAAAGACAAAAAAAAGATTGGTAGTATCTTTACAAATTAAATATGTTAAATATGTCATATGAAAATGCCACAGTGAAACATTTGGATTTCTCTCACGTTCCAGAACACTCATATTTTTGTAGGTTTATTCACAATCAAAACTTAACAATCCCTAAAGGTGAGATCACCCATTCTTAGTCTCCTCATTCACTAGACACCTTTCAAGTTTTTCAATAAATGAATAAAATGAGTGATTCATCACCTGAGCATCCAGTCTATGTAATGACTGAGACAAGGTCCTATGGAAAATAAATTCTTTAGTTCAAGGTTGTTTAATTCTTATATATTTAAGTTGCAAGGCAACATCCATTTGTTACTTCCTAATTTCAGATACTGGATCTAATGTGTACGTATGTATGCACACACCTATGCATGTTGGTTTAGGAAGTAAACTGATTTCCATGTCGTATAGTATGTCATAGAAAACGAAAGAGCGATGAAATGTAAATATCTTCAGCTCTTTTCAAGACTGTGTGAGGGGGACAGTGCAAGACTGCTGTTGGCTTGCTCACTGCTAGCTCTCTCTTCATTCATTCTCACCAGCATTAACATCTTATCTCAGCATCTTTGCTTGGCCAGTTCAGCTCTTCACTTGCCAATCTTGCATCTGCTTCTCTGCTTCCTGCATATTTTACCCAGTCATAGTCCCAGTCACCATCAGCCTTATATAGCAAATCCACTTCAGTGATTCATCTTAACCAACTGTCCTCCAGTAACCTTAAGTTATCAGTTCCCCTTTACCTTTCTCCTGTACCATGTGATTTTTTAAGCTTCTTGTTCAACTGATAATTATCCTGAGATTTAACAGCCGAAGCCTAAGGGGCATCTGAGGGTTTCTGTCTTCACAGTATTTCAAATACTTATAATGAATTCATAAATTGTTCAAATTTATGAAAATTTTCATAAAGATGCCAAAGCATGGCTGACACAAAGGCCACCCATGCCAAATTTTAAGACTTATAAATGAAGGTACTATAATATTTCAAAGTAGAACTTCCCATAGTTTTTTAAATAAGGCAAACTTCTTGCCTCTGATTTAATTTTCAGAAACAACTGCATTAATAAGATTTAGTCTATAGTTCCAAGACCCTACTGAGTAGACTGATTGTACAGATATAATTTGGTTTTTGTTTGAGCACATGATGATATTTTTGTTCCACCAGAGCATGAATTAATGGAATTTATGTTCACTTTACACTGTTTATACTGCTCTAAAACAGTTTCAGGTAGACAGGTGACACCTGATTTAACATATGATGGCAGTACAGAATTAGTTTTTTTAAGGTGTTACAAAACCAAACCAAACCAAACCAAACCAAACCAAACCAAACCAAACCAAACCAGTGAATCAATGGTGAATTTGTTGTCCCATAATTGACATAAAATCATAGCGGGTTTTGCTGATTCTCAGAGCTTAACATTGGATTTACCCTCCTGTTACATTGTGGTTGCATAATACTCAGCATGAAAAATCTCACCTCCAGAGAATAAAGTTTGGCAAAGTTTCAAGCAAGTGAAAACAGGATCTTGTAATATGAAATGTCAGTAACCTGTATGATTAGCAATGCTAAGGGTTCAACACGTAATAAAGAAGTATTAAATCTGAGAATATTCAAAATAAAATCAAGATTCTAATGTACATTAATCTAGTGGAAGTCTAAATTCATCTAGTGAAAATTTCAAATTCTCAGAATGCCCCACTAATAATTAAAACTCAAGGAAGTAGAGCAGAAAATATGTGAAATACAATAGAAGGAGGTACCTTAATCAAGTATCCAGATTCACTGGACATGAATCTCAGAGTTATAACAATGATTTGGATCTGTGTGAAAAGAAAGAGCTTTTAAAAGATAAAATAGTTTTAAAAGTATTAAAAACCTGCCCAAACAAAAATTATTCCACTACAATAAAAGTCTGAAAATATTTACAAAGTGAAGAACTTAGTATTTAGTGAAGAATTATCATAAAAAATATGCATACCCATAGCTGCTTCTAAGATTGCAGCATAAAGCATATATGTAGTGAAAGTCTGCACATATAAAAAATAACAGTTGGTTAGTTGAGTAAGAGTTACTTACTAGGAGGTTTTATGGAAAAATATTAAAGGTATTTTTTAACCAATTTCTTTTTTTTTTTTTTTTGCACTTTCCTGTATTGCCTCACTTGGAGCAAGGAAGTAGCTTGTATGGAAGAATGGTTGACACCTGAATTGTATTTCCCATGCTCCTAGGTAACAACACAAAAGCAAGGAGCTCATAGCAATTTTCTTTTCTCCTGTTTCCTCTTCTCCCACACTCCAAAAATCCTAAAACATAGAGCACTTGTAGAAAACAGTAATAAATAAGAAAAAGTAAATTATTGTATGTGTAGAAGAGGAGAGGTAGCACAGAGAGAAACTTGACAATAAGATTTCCCAACAGTGAGAAAGAAAAATTACTCAAGGCAAAATTCTATTTTACTTCAGTAGAAGGAGGAACATGCTCCCTTCATTGGTTGGCATGATCAATGTATGTCAAGCCAGAAATAATGGAATGATAAAAAAACAAAAAATTGTGATGATGGTCAGAATATGTCTTCCAGCTGTGGTGGTCTAGACAGCCAATACAACTCCTACAGAAGTCAACAGAAATTCTTGGATTCACATGGATGAGGCATCTGAAGCTATGAAGCTATCAGGTAATGTTATTAGGAAATCCTAGAAGCTCAAGTATTTTAAAAATTGACTGGACAAAACACTGGAGAATATCAAGTAAGTAGTAAATCTCCGTGGTAAGGACCTAGCTTATAATTCTGAAAACAGCACAAAAGCTGGGTACACTCAATCCATGGAACAAACAGAATCACTACTGAATCTACAATACTGTGTTTTTGATAACTTATTTATGGTTTGACATTGTAATCCATAATTTAGTTTAATTCTCAGTCTGTTTGGAAAATGAGAACTACTAATGAGAAATAACTTCTATTTTATACATTTCTATAAAAACAGGGAAGGGGGGCAGGGAATGATGAGAGATCATTAATTATAAGTAGATTTTATGGTGTATTTGTATAAGTACTTAAAATGAAAATGGGTAATAACATTAAAACTAGTGCTGACAAATACATATTTGGTGGATTTCTGTTAACAGTTGCCTGTGCAGACCTGAAGTGTAACAGAAACATTTATTATAGTTGTGCTCCGCAGGACCATTGCAACAAAATGATTGTTCAACTTTTCATCCTTCAACTCTTGACTTTCAGGGCTACACACTGGAGGGATAAAGACTCTCTTTGAGCTCAAACATGAAATTTTTGCAGTTTTGATTTGGGAAGACATTTAAATACATTCAAACTCCTTCCTAGACAAAGGTGGAATTACAGACGACTAGACAGAGTAGTCATGTGCTTAAATGTTGTTAGACTTTGCGAGTATGCGGATTTTATTCACATTCTCAGAAGGAAGGAAAAGCAGGGAGTATTTGGCCTCTAGCCAACATACAGATCTCCGTATCAATTTTCTGTGATGCAGAGAAGCTCCCTTTCTGTTCAAGCACATCTTTTAATTTCCTTTCCTTCTTCAAGTCCCCATCAATCATTGTCACCCTGGTTTGCCCTCTTCTCCGCATTTGCTATTTTACTCTGGGCCTCCTCCTCCTTACTCCCACATAAACTAATAAAGTTCACATGTTGAGGAGTTCTGTCAAAGGGGTATTGGGTCCAATGTGCTCTGCATCGGGGAAGTCCTGTACTACAGGATATGAAGGGCTGAACACAAAATTATTTCTGAACAAACTGTGAAAGGCAAGGGGGAATTGCTTCACTGGGGTAAGGAGCCAAGAGCTAGGCAAGTTCCCTGTGACATGGTGTCCTTGGAAGTGGTGTGGATGTGTTGCAGATATGAAACCATTGCATTGCACTAGGAAGCATGGAAATACTCAGTAACCTGACAAACATGGGGAGATGTTCTGGAAGTGGACCTATGCTGTTCAGTGGGGACCCATGGGTTTTGGAAGCCTGTAATGTATGACAGAGACGTGAAATTATGCTATGTGGCATATCAACGTTGGCCTTTAAGAAGTCCTTTGTCAAATGACATACTGGCACTGTAAGGTTGACAATGGCTCAAAGTGAGGAACAAATTTGTGTCATGAGGCTGATAGGAGAAGAATAATATGCAGAATCACAGGGCTCTCTAGGGTACAAGATACTGGCAAAACCTATAAAAGATATACATTAATATGCAGAATGTGAGGAGCATTTTGCAAGTCCCGTTTGACTCTTTGTAAGAAACAAGTCCCTGTGAAAATGTTACAGCGATACAAAATTTCTATGTAAAGTGAAACTCCCTGGGAGGAACAGGTATTCCACTTATGCAGACAAGCATGAAAAATTCTCTGTGGATTGTGAACAAAAAGATATAGAATGTTAAAGCATCAGCACTTTTCTAACATTTACAGCAAAACTGATATAGATGCTTCCAAAGTCTGAAAAAGTTTATCTCCTATCTACTTCCTCCCCTTCATTTTATATAAGTACATTTTGCTGCTGCTGAAATAGTTACCCAAGCAAGGACACTAAATAGTTAAAGTAGCTTGAGTAAAAATGTTGCCTTTTAAGGTTTCTTTCACTTAGATAAGATTTTCTCGTGAGATTTCCCACTGCATTTTGCAGGTAGGTTTATTGCCTGAACTGTGCTTATCAGATCACGGTTGCCTTTAATTTTCTCTCCCTTCTTTCCTAATCCAGCAACCTAAATGCTTTCACAGTCATTCCACATGGCAGTAACCACATTCTTCCCTGTCTCACCCCACTGTGAATTTAAGCAGCAGCTAAGGATATGTCATATCCAAGACATCTCAAGGATACTTCATTCCACACACACCCCACCTCCTTTCCCTGACACACCTCTAAACAAGGTATTACAAGGATTTATAGTACAGAAAATGCTGCATTGGATTTATAGGATGTAAGACAGTACCCAGCAAGGAAAAGCCATCTCTGCCACTTCAGAAAGGGATTCTCATCCCTCCTTCCTGGTCAGCCAGTCATCCTTCTTCTGCCTTCTAAACATGGATCAAGGATCAGAGAATCTTCATGGTTAATTATACAAATGTAAATATTTCTCAAGGTATACCATGTAACAGACAAAAAGTAGACAATAGAAAATATCCATGGCTTTTTATTAACATGTGACTGAGTCCTTTATCATACTACTTGTTTTGTTTCTTTAATGTTAAAATTTTACTTCTTTTCTTTTCTTTTCAAAAATCCTCCACTGTCTGTGTAGAAACACAAATGTTGCTAAGCTGATTTCTGTCGTAACTATGTTACCTGTGTGAGTATAAGGTGCTACAACATTTCTTTTTAACTAATGGATAATGAAAACAAATGATCTGCAAAACTGTAATATTTGTCTTTAATTGAATTTAATCCTGACAGATCTCTGCAGCCATAATTTTGATAGTTTGCCTAGTTTGTCAAGAAAACTACATGGTGCTGTCTTTTCAATCTTCTTTCTCAACCATTATTTCATGTTTTGTTTTCCATTTTTATGAAATCATTGATTTATGTAAAACAGAGATTAATAGATGATGATTCTTCTTCTGCTGAGCAGAGCTGGATTTCTTGAAACTTATAGGAAACTTCACACCTATATTCTACAGCTGTATGGACTATGACAACTCAAAGTAACCATATTCTTCCCACTCCCCTACACATGCTAATTCAAGTTTCACACCCTCTATGGATTGTGAAGTAACTAGGTGTAGACTTTTTTACTCTTGGCATTTCTCATCTAGGTCGTTGATACTTCTTATCTTTTATAAAAATAATATTTCTTATTTTTTATAAAACTTCCTTGGGACGCTAGAAGAGATTTCCTTGTGGCTTTTCCTCCCTTACTTTTTCCCTCTTTCTCTTTTATCTTTTTTTCTTTGGGATCTTGTTCAACAAGACATTAAATAGAATCGATGGTATAAAATATAATTTACTGTAAGAATTAAGAGAGTCCACAAATTCAGGTGGCATTTACAATATCCAACAGCTGTCTATAATTGCTTGTTTTCATATTTTTCAATAGTAATCCTTTGTAGCTTGTTTTTGATGTTTTAATTTGTAATGCATATATTTCAATCATAATGAATAAACTTAAGTTCCAGTCAATGATTTAATAGGAATAGGATATTTATTTTTCCTGGTAAATTCCACCTCCCATACACGTTGCTTGAAAAGTAGATGAGAATGTTTAGTGATGAGAATGAGAGCTAACTTACAAATTTGGAGACTGAATAACAGAATAGCACGGGAGAGAGTGACTAGACAAGGAATTAGAGAATTAATATTAATTTCAGCCAATGTCAGTGCTCTTGTCATAGATTCATCAACTTTCCCTTTTTGTTGAATGGTCTGTTGGCAGAGAAGTCTCAGTGAATTTCACACAAGGAGCTTGCATTGTTGTATTAAAACTTTGGAATATAATGTTTTTCTGTAGCTCTATTTTAAGTATCTGTATCAATGCCTGAAGTTTAGAAGCCCTGAAAACCTATAATTCCATTTAAAGGACTGGAAAGACTTCAATGTTATAATTTTTCTAATTAGGTCAGAAATGTAGATGGTGCAATTTTGTCTGTTCTTGACAGAAAATGTTGATATTTGTAAGTGGATAAGTCTATGAAGTTAAATATAGGCAGATGTTATTGACCATTCAGTGACTAAAATTAACATATTTAATAACTGAAATGAAATTGACACAGCAATTTAACTTTATATGTAATGAATAAAAATTTAATCTTCTTATAGTTTTGGAGGCTAATAATGCTCTCTGATCTTGTAGTCGTCACTCAGTTCCAACTCAAACACAGTGTCATGCTTTTTCTACTAATAAAATGACTAAAGAAAATGTTGGTGGTTTAGAATGACTGCATTAAGAAATGTGAAAAAAAAGCATGAGGAACCAAAGATCATCGTTAGAGGTGAAAGCAGATATTCTGCAGGGAAACCAATGACTTGATTTTCAGATTGCTACCCTTGATTCCTCCAAGTTTGTCCAGCTAAAAATTCCAGCTGGAGCCCTCCTTGCAGACTAAGTTCTTCACACACAGTATTTAGAATGCAATGTTTAGAAGATCTCTGAAAATACAGAGAAATGCAAAGGCTATAACATATGTTTAATTTATAATATAAACTGATAACAGTTTTAACACAGCATGACTACCAGAACAGATATAATCAAGTTCCTACTTATTTTAGTGAAACTTCTATGTTCTTTTTATCTCTCTCTAGGAATCAGACATGGGCATGAGAACAGAAATTTGACATTCACCTTATAATTTATAGACAGATAAAGGTGACCCTCTGTCTCCATCCTATTATAAGGAGCTTTTTCCCAAGGAAAAAAAAAAAACAAACAGATAGCAGGTAAATGATAGTAATCTCTAAGAATGAAATTCAAGAGAATTTGATTTGAAAGAACACAGGATAGTCAGCAGCAATGAATGTAGTTATCTATCTCATATATAAAAAAGGTTTCTTGGATACCTTCTTATTAGTGCCTTTAAAAATTCAAAGATGTTGAAAGCATCTTTGCTACTGTAGAGTCATAGAATCATAGAATCGGTTAGATTGGGAAGGACCTTTAAGCTTATTGAGTCCAACCATTAACCTAACACGACCAAGTCCACCACTAAACCATGCCCCTAAGTACCACATCTACACATCTTTTAAATACCTCCAGGGATGGTGACTCAACCATTTCCCTATGCAGCCTGTTCCAATGTTTGACAACCCTTTCGATGAAGAAATTTTTCCTAATATACAATCTAAACCTCCCCCGGCACAACTTGAGGGCATTTCCTCTTGTCCTATCACTTGTAACTTGGGAAAAGACACATACACCCACTTAATTACAACCTCCTTTCAGGTAGCTGTAGAGAGCTACCATAGACTCCCCTAGACTGTGGCCATCTGGGAGTAGATTGTTCCATTTTCTAAATCCTCAGAAGCGTTTGTCTCTTAACTGAGACTATGTGCTGGTTTTAGTGGCGAAGCCTCCTGCCTTTTTTTCATACAAGTTGATTTTTCCACCGAGAAAGGGATTTTGTGATTCAGCCCAATCACGAAGGGAATGCAGAAAACAAATAAATTGCCATGGGAACATATGACTGTCATAATATTGGTAATGTGTTTGGATTTGTAGATCAAAGACAAAGTAGAAGATAATGCTTATTTTTTTCCTTCACTTGTTATATATAAACATAGGATTTGTTATAGACATCAATAAGCAGTGGATGGCAACAAAAAATTGATTGTTTCTTTCTACCACTGTGTGAACATAACCCTAAAAAAGGTTCAGTGTTGATAATAAAAAGCTACAGAGCTACAGAGCTTGAAACAAGTACGTATGTTTCTGTAAGTCCTTCAATGTTCGTTTTGGGGTTGCAGTCCACCGAAACCTAGTTTCAGTATGCAGTGTTTTTATTTCCTGCAGGAGCCTGAGTGTAAAAGTAGTAACAGTCTCAGAAACACTTTTTTTATCTGGAGAAAAATGCAATATTAACTACCTGGATAAAGAAAACAAACAACCCCCCCACTGTCTCAGAATCTACACTGAATAAAATAGGTGGTATATGTATGCATACAGATATGCATATGTGGATATACTGCATCTATTATTTAACTGGAGTATATCTAAATTTCAGGGTTTTTTCTGTTTTTTTTTTTTATTTCACA
>JAOBAS010000072.1:27687840-27708723 GCA_025311575.1 Elanoides forficatus
GGAAAGGAAAGGAAAGGAAAGGAAAGGAAAGGAAAGGAAAGGAAAGGAAAGGAAAGGAAAGGAAAGGAAAGGAAAAATAGAAAGCTGAGTAGCTAATACAAACATTGTAGTAATCAGAGTACAACAGAACAGTTTAAGGCAAAAGTTAGAGGGATAGAAAACACTCGATTTTAGATTGTAATTTGAACCAAAGATACTGTGTCCCCTGCAACATCATTCCTCTGACAAGACAAAGTTACTTATTCCCTGAAACAATCTGTTATCCCTTGTGTAGAAACTCTTGTTAGTTTTCTACAGTTTGCTGAATAAAGTAGCAGATTGAGGGTCAACAAGGAGTAGCGGCGTCACTCAATGAGGAACATAAGGAGTGATGTTCCTGTCCTTATCTTGACCCATGAGCTTTTTATTGTATTTTCTACCCATGCCTTGTTGATGGAGCAAGAGTGATAGAGCAGCTTCATGGGCACCTGGCAGCCAGCCAAGGTCAACTCACCACAAATTGTTTACTTTATTTAAGCTTTAACATAAAACAAGACAGTGGAAGAAAGGTTTCTGTTCCTTATTTCATTTGTAGAATTCTTACTGAAGAACAGCAGGATTCTACTACACTAGTGCAAGTACAAAATAGGAAACAGTGTCTAAAACAATCTAAAAGAGAGGATTTTATTCTGAGTGATCACATACTGGTACTGCATACACGTTCACTTGCGGAGCATGTGACTGATTAATTTGGCAAAACATAAGTGCTCTATGTCATTTTAGAGGGTTTAGACATCCACATAGGTATGGTAGAGATGACAAAGGACTAACATGCCTCAGCCTTTCATAGAGGTCAGGCAGGATAGTTAGACTAGCACTAAGAATAACATATATGTTTAAGCATCAGAATTGCTCTAAAGATGTAGACCCCACTAAACAAATTGTCTGTCATACAGGCCACAATTTGGTGAAAGCTAGTAACTCTGCAACTTGTTGACAATATCTCTAAACTTATAATGTTTTTGTCTTGTTTGGACCCAGCATGTGAAACAGGATTTTGTTATTCTCTGCTCTGTATACTTTTTACAAGCTTATATCCTGCCACTGTCATATTCATAGGACATTTATTAATTTAATTCTACTGGTGAGCTGCCTGTATACTTTAATACATTACAGGATAATTCTTCATGCAGCCTTTTAAGTCTGAAAATACGTGCCCCAGTTTTCACAATGTTTCCTGCTTTGCACCAAACCCTGCTGGGATATGGAAAACTAGTATAAGCTCCAGTGTCTACTTCTCTCTGGTACTTTTGTTTAGTCACATATCAAGGACTTCAGAATGGCCTGTGAGTTAGAGCACATGCTGTCTCACACTGTGCTGCTCAAAAGTGAGAATAAGTAGGTGGAGATGTAATTTTTGTTGAAAGAATACACAAGCAGTTTCTATTTAATCCAGAAGCTTCTAATGAAAATAAAAACAAGTAAACCCTTGCCTTAAGAAATCTATTCATAAAAGGACATTAATATTACTATGAGTTATTCTTTCTCAACATTAAAGTACCTCGAAGTGTTCAGATAAGACAAGGAGCCACAAAAATATTCAACACTTGTACAGGAAAAAGCAGATTCAGAGGAAGGGATCGGTTCCTTTCTAGGGTCCAGAGCAATCCAAGATTTCAATAAAAGCAATTCAGAGGAATTTTACAAAAATAAAGCTATTTCTACTATGAAATAATACCTGTAATAATTTTGCCAACAGGCCTACTGAGCATAGTATTGCTTCTCATGTATTCACGGGTCATAAGCACAGGTGGCCGAAACAAACATGAAGCTGAAGCTGTTTTGAGCTGTTACTGTTCTCCTGGAACAGAACTAACTCAACCTAGCCTGTTTCGCTAAGCTTGTACCACAATGGAATCAACCAATGTCAATTACAGCTGGATCTGAACCAGAATAGAAGTCAGAAATTTGACTGGGTCAGCTTCATGGCTGTTATCATTAGATGCTGCATTTTCTAGCCAAGGCAAACTTGCAATGACTGACAGAATCCTATAAAATATGATCTGGCTTGAGGTTTCTCTCATTTAAGAAGCTATGCATGTTATTAATCAAACACTAGTATCGTTTACAACACTGACAGTCTGTTTACCTCATTTGAAGAAGTGTGGATGTCAAGTAGAGCAGAATTTGACCTAATGTGATTTAAGGTACCACATTTCTGATGAATGAGAAAAGGTTATCTGTAATCCATCAAGCAAAATAAACTCCATTATGTCAAAACTATTGGAAGGCAGACAAGATAAAAGCAAATGTTAGAAGAGGAGTTTACCCAAAGTTTAAAAAACATATAAAGAATTCCTGAATTATTTTCTAAATATTGTATACAAACACACATCTTCAAATTTAAACCTCAGGTCTTCTCATTTTAAAATAATGTGGTAGGGTAAGACAAGGCAGTAAAACATTATGGAAAGGAAATGTTTACACATCAATATTTTTTCTTTTAACAGACAGTGTAAGTAACAAGACTAGAAAAATTGCAAAATTTAACCAGCATGCTAATAACATTTGGTATAAACACAACCATACAAATTCCAAACTCCTTTTATGCACTGCAGGCATAACTATTCATGCAAATGTGTGTGGCCATATATCAAGCTCTTTAAAATGCATTTCACAGCAGTTACATTTTCTTGGGGGGAAAAAAAGAAGAAGCTGTTTTTTTCTGTCAAACACACATATTTCACCCATTATGCTATAACTGTTGGTGTTTCATACACTTTTAGGCAAGAAAGGGATGACTATGATCACCCAACTTTCCTCCATAACTGCATACATGTCAAAGATCTCACCCACTGACTTCTGTATCAAGCCTGTAACCTCTGGCTGAGGTAGAACTTCTCTTTCAGGATGGCAGTAAGTCACTCAGAAAGCCTCAATTTCTGGGTTTGGTAGCACAAAGATTTGGAAACACAGATAAAGAATGGAGTTCCTGTCTGCTGTGGTTTTATACCTGTAGCCTCTGTCCTGTGTACTCATGAATCACCAAAAAGTTCCTTTTATATAATTAAGTTGAAGCCTTTGTCTTCTGTTTATCAGGTTACGAGATCAATTTATCTGAGTTATTATCTTTTTAGACCTTATGATTGACCACAGCATGTCACATTTGCTCAGTCTAAGTAATTTGCTATGCATATTTCAGAAGTGTATTATTGAGGACTGAACATGGTGATCTCATTCATAATTTTAATTAGGAATGGTGACATTTTACAGGTAAATTATAAAACAAAGAGTAAAAGCTAATCACAGCTAAGCATAAGCAAACATAAAACTCCTTCCTGACGCAGGTTATTAGTAAGAACAGAACCAGGAAAAAGTTTCTATTGATCTTAAAACAAAAGAAGCAGCATTATAATGTTACTCAACATTTTGAGGATATTTCACATCCTCATCTCTACAGCATAAAGAAGGGATGTTTTGCAGGTTACACTGTGAAGGCTGAAGCTGGTTCTGAGCCAAATTACACAATCAGAAATAAGCAATTTCTAATGCATATAACCCATATTGACTTAGCTTTAGAAGGAAACAACCAGGACAGCTTGCCCAAGACATCAGGCTAAATGGTGAGACATGAGCCATAGACTGAGTAGTGCAAATCATCAGGATCCATGCCTTAGTCTCTGCCAGGAAGGCATGAAACTAATGCTACTTTTGACTGCACTATACTTTCTGTTAGAGTGTAGCACTTTGCTTTGAGCCCCATTAGCTTCACTGTGGTGATTTCAATATCAAAATAAGTGAGTAAAGATATCACCATCTAATGCTGTGTACTGGATGCCTAAATTGTATGAATCCAAGAGAGAAAAATCTGTACATTCAAACAACAATTCTACTTGATTTGTAGGTGTAAATGTAGCTATTCTCAATCAGTTTTTTTACAGGTAACTTTTCAATTGTTACCAAACCCCAAATTCTATTCCTGAGAAAACATAGTTAAAAGAATTATATTAATGATATGTGTATCAACCACCAGTCCTAAGAAAAAACACTACAAATAATTTCTATGTAAGGCCATGTTTATGAACTGAAGAAAGCTTCTTGCATTTTCATTGTATTCCTTGAAGGCAAAAGCAAAGACTTCCACAAGCAAAGCAAATGACCCGCCAAAAATCTATTTCAAAATTGAGTGTTACAGTGGGTTCTTTCTATATAACCTACCTTGAAAGCCAAAGTAGTCTTATGCTAGTATTGAATATTACATTGTCCTTTTAGATATGATGTATAAGATAGTCTTTTTTAAGCTACTGAATCTTATAATTAATCTTACTAATCATAGACTGTTTGCTGCAACTATAGTGTTTTTGTTGCTTCAGTAGTCTTCTGTCTGCATGTGTGCACTGATAAAGAAACACATGACAGCCTATTATCACAGAGTGTTTTCTCCATGATGTCATTACCCTGAGGTAAATATCAAGGCATTCAAATCTGGAACAATGACAGTTTGATTCCGAGCAAGTACTGAATACCATCACTTTTTTAAAAAAGGCATTTTGTTAAAATTATCACTTTTATACATTCTGGTCTAAAAATAATTTATTTCCAGGTAGTAATCATGGAAAGTGCAGCTGCACTACTATCATCTGTGGTGTTCTGCATTAGCCTTTGTGATATCAAATTAGTATCTCTCTCAAAAGTCTTTGCTGGTTAACTGGGTCTCTGAATGAATATCTCTAAAACATTCCCTTATGGTTTTTTTTTTAAAGTTTCTTTTAATGACAATATTACTACATGTACCTAGAAACCTTAAAAAAAAGCTTTTGGAAGTTGCTTACTTGGAGATGCTTACATGTTAAAATAATTATAAATTTTTATTGGAATTGTTATTGGATCTTATTTTACTTTAGTCTGACTAGCAGTTAATATAAGGTGCTGTCAGTAACAAAAGCTTTTTAGTCTTAGCCTGTCAGAACTCCACCACAGATTTCAGTCAGGATAGAGAGATTATTCTATGTAAAAATGGAGAAATCTGCTTTTTCAGTGACTAGCTGTGCTTATATATAAAGAAAGCTTCATATACTGCCTCACAACTCATTAGTGAAATCATGACCCGTGAACTATATCATGGTTCAGGTGAACTTTACTATGCCAACTTGCATCTCCCAATAGCAGCATGTTCTCATGTGTTTCCAAGTGGTGATATAATTTTTTGTGAAGAGAGATATTTCCACTGATACTCTCACCTGGTCAGTGTGCAAACTATGCAATTCAGCCCCTACTATTTCAGTGTAAAGGTCTGAAAGACATTAAAGAGATTATATGCTGAATCAAATGTTTACAATATGTTCTGACCATGATCATCTTCACTCAGTTTTAGTAGTTATTGGATGACTAATATGGTGTCTTGGCACCTGGATGATACAAAATTCTCTTCTGACATCATACACTCCCCAGGAAAATCTGGGATATTCCACTGTAAGTGTCTTTTCATTCTTGCACTAACAACTGTAAGAAAAAACATAGCAATGTCCATTCTTACAACTGCTCAGTTGCTTCTATCATGGCTGTTCATTCATGTGACTGGCTTCAGCTGTTTGTATTGCTTCAGTAAAACGAACAGATTTTCTAAGTGTTCAGGTCTTAGCAGAAGAGTTCACTCATGCTTTACACCCAAAATAAATAACATGATAATGCACAGTTGCTACTCATAAGCTGTTAGCAAGTGCGATTTAAATACTATGGGTACTTTTTGGTCAAAAGACAAAACCCAACACAAATATGGCAAAACATATTCTAATCAGTCATTTTTCACATGCTGTAGAAGCTCCTATGGTATTCATGGATATATAGTATAGTAAAACTATTTTCCTGCACTTACTGGGTCATAAAACACAGTTAAAATTCAGTGTCTGAGGGAAAAGAAAAAAAGAAATTCTTCTGTTATGCACTAAAGACAGCAACAGCTAAAGCTTTATACCATTTCATCACTGACTGGGTTGAGTGTACTATATAAATGCTACTTTGATAGATAAATAAAACAAAAACTGTTTTCCATCTGACTTTATTATACAAAGTTTAACAGAAAATATGAGCTTTAGAGGTAATGAAATATTTGCATAATGTTAGAAACAAGTTCTTGAACTGTATTTTTTCATAGATTGAAAATATTAAGTGTAATTTTAGGGTTTTTTTTAAAGAATCAAATTCTACATTCATTAAAATCTAGTGCAAAATTATGCATTTTTTTGTTGTTGTTTCCTTATGCTAGCTTTCTCCTAAAATAATTTATCAGTCTATATTAGGACCAAAGACACTGTATCGTCATTTTATGAAATACATTATAAACAACAGGTTAGACTTTCTCATAGTAGAGTCAATGCTCAAGTTTTCTGCTGTTCAACACATTTATCAACTGTTTAAATACACTGACTACTGACTAATAATTTTATGCTTTCTTGCCTACTTCATATTATAACCACCAGATACTTTTAACAAAGTAATGTGTATGTTTATGGCATGGAACATAAGTACTGTTTGAGGACTTGATCATGGTCACTCTGAGAGGGAGGTGGGACCAAGAGGTCCCTTGCTGCCAGAATTTCTGTCATTCTGTGAATAAAAGTGCTGATAGTGAGCATAGGAGCAAAATGAACACCTCAAGTTTTTTTCTACCAATATTTCTCTTCCTGGGAGAAAGCGAAATTATTCAGTAGGATTTTCCTTAGCTTCAGTCTTGTTTTGTATTCATATTCCACAGATTATCCTCTTAATTACATAGTTGTGGAAGATCCAGATACATTACTAGTAATTGTTAGACTATTTTTATAAAGTAAGTCTAAAGCATACAAATTAAAATGGTTACACAGAGCTAAAATATAAAAGGATTACACTATATCACGAATGAGTGGAAATGCAATGCAGTGGTGTGGACAGGCAGAACAAGTCTATGAAGCAGATAGGTGAAATCTGGATACATTATAGATGATTTATTCATTCACAGACCAAAATCAATTTACATAATTATTGCCACTCTAAAAAATGTATTAAAAAAAGAAATATTACTTAACAGGGTGACTAAGACTCACAAAAGGAATATGGCTGTGGACACAGAAATGCAATGGCTACTGTAATTCTAATAACTTACCCCCCCCACCCCCCAAAAGAATTGGAATTAAAAAACACTTAAAATTTTTGGCACAAATAGGACAGTAAAGATTGCAAACATCATTAGTGGACTATCAGTAGAAGAAGAATCACCGGCACACAAATAGTGATCCTTCCATATTGCCCCAAATGGATTCATGTAAAGCAGATGCAATACTGTCTACCTGAGTTTACAAAATTAGCAAAAACCAGCTGCAAGAGAGATGTGAATTATTCCATTTAATGCTGTAGACCTTGCATGTCCAAGGGTGTATATATGGTGTTTTAAAAATGCCACAGGACTGTCAGTTATACTGTTGAGTGTACCATTTTACAGTAGTCAGGTAATCAACATCTTGTTTACAGCCCCACTAGTTTAGCTAGACCTTCCAATATTTCCTGACAAGAAGTATTTAATTACTTTAAATAATAGGAGTTAATTACTTTACTCCTATTCCATGGAGCCAAGAAGTAGAATGTTGGGAGCTGGACCTTAATTCACATTTGCAGACTGTGAGTGGAGAACAGAGCACGTAGAGGCCATTTGGACTGCCTGGAAAAAATATGACAAACAAGGCCTGGCAAAGTGTGTGTGAGAAACTGGCAGTAAGCTTTTTTTTTCACAGTCAGATGTGATACAAACTGATTTTGAGCTAAGAATGACCTAAGATTCAGTGTCAGAATAGTACAGAGAGATTATATGGAGAATGTAATGAAAAAATGTTTCAATGTTATGTATGTTTCAATACTTCAACTGATTTTTCTCTGAGTGGAAAGAAAAAATAAGTTTATTATAATTTATTATGTTTTTTGAATACCATTGCCATGTTAAATTCAAGGCTTAGTCCTAGTTTTTAGGTCACTTCTTAATATCTCTGGCTGCACTATATAACTGAAACAAATGTCCCAGAAACCTCAAAAAAATTTGAGGTTTGTGTCCTGAGTTTATTGATGATT
This sequence comes from Elanoides forficatus, assembly GCA_025311575.1. Taxonomy (NCBI): domain Eukaryota; kingdom Metazoa; phylum Chordata; class Aves; order Accipitriformes; family Accipitridae; genus Elanoides; species Elanoides forficatus. The sequence goes on from JAOBAS010000072.1 coordinate 27,695,917, forward strand.
CCAAACTTTTGCAATATGCTAAATAAAGTGGCATTCTGAAGCCCATTTATGATTAAATTGCAACATAGATTCACTACTGAAATTACATATGTAAATGTAACTCAGTACTGAATTACAAATACTGTAATTTGTGGAAACAGATAAGTAATGATAACATACAATAAAATAATCAATAATATAGAATTGCACTTTACTAATAGCGATGATGTGCTGCATATCTAAAATTTACTAATGTATACTGTTGCCTTAGTTAAAATGGCCTGCTAGATTGCAGCTTGCATAGATTTTTTCAAGTTGCATTCAAATACACTAATAAAAATGTGAATAACCAGAAATGACTTGTAAAGCTGTATATGGAAAACCTTTGTAATCCCTGTCAAAATGGCAACAAAGCTCCAGCAAACAGAGAAACTAGTTTTCTTTTATCTTCATACTGTGGCTGCTCTGTAGCTGTGGAACTTGAAGATTTTTTCTGTTTCTAGGAAGACAGTCTCACTGAGATCTTGTCACTCATTTGCAAGTACTTGTTCTGCTGCATTTTTCCTAGAAACAGGACCTTTATCAGAAAATACTTTGAGAATCATTTAGCAGTTGCTAAGGAAAGACAGATTAAAATCGAGACAGGAAAGGCCTTTGAAAATAAGATAATTCTGTATCTCTTATCTTCTCTGACACTTGCCTTTAATTCTAAAAGTTCTTTTTTTAATGAAGATACGCAGATCCTCTTCTGGATTTTGTGGTATAAAATCCCACTAAAGAACTTTGAGGGCATAATGACCTGGGTGGACCAGATCTTCCTAACCCTAACCTTTATTTCTTAGCCCACTATATAGTGCAGGATAGATAAAAATTATATTTAGAAGTGTAAAATTAAGAACATATAATCTAGCACCAGTATGATCTCTTACTCTGCACCATGACAAATATTTTTCTCATTCTGTTTGTCATATTACTAGCTTCCATAAATGCATCCTGAAAGGTAGTGTCTAACTGAAGAATAAAACCCATCGTAAATACCTCAAATTTTACAATTTACACTTTTACAACATCCACCTTTAGTGGGATGAAAACATTTTCTTTTGTGATGATCTAAAGAAATGAGATATGCTGATCTTTTCCAGAGCTCAAACAAATAAAGCCTATCTCATACAAAAAGTAGTTCTAATTTGAAGGCTGTAAATATATATATATATTGAGAGCATGTGTTCTATTTACCAAACAAAACTCCTGTTGATTTCAACTTTTGTTGTTGTGATTCTTAGTATTTGTTAGAATGGGAAAATTCTAACAAATTCTAAATTCTAACAATAACAATAACAAATTCTAACAATTCTAAATTGGAAAATATATGTGAAAAAATCTGTTCTGTGAGGTAAGTTTCTTCTAGGATTACGACTAGCTTAGTGTATTTCTCAGAACACATATCTTGAGAGTAAAATATGCTGAAGGGCCATTCCTTACTGTAATTTAATACTGAATTTTAGCACTGACAGGACCACCATAAGTTGTCACCATAAGGAGACATCAGAAAAGAATAAGAGCAAGGATGTGGGCTATGTGCAAATTTACAGATAAAAATAAAATAACTCTATATAACAAAGACCTTCAATAACTTATCTTGCCTTGCCTTTACAATTTAGTACATAAAGTCATTCCTAACATATATCAGAAAAGCTCCCAGATATCATCTTCCTTATCTCAGTACCTTATTGAACTTTATTGTGTTGTACCTTACGGCACATTTCAGTTCAGGAAGAAGAATGCCGCACCAGAGAAATGTATTTAATACTTTTTTTTTTTTTTTTCTGATGAGAAACTATGGATCACAGTTTCAGCACATATCTGAGTGTTAATATTTTCCCCTACTTATACTAAGGCTGAGCGTAGCTCTTCAGAGATGTTAAACACTTAACCAAGTGTCTCCATATACCAAAGTTCTACAGATATGTTGAAGGCAACCCTTCAATATCTGCCTATTCTACAGTTCTATTCAGAAATATACTTTCACACTGTTTATGTTGTTACTTCAACTTCTCTTTTAGTCCACATACACTGACAGATTTGGACTTTGCAATTATAAAAAAATACTTACCAAGCTGTCAGAAAGTCTAAAATATACTTTCTTATGTTTAACAAGGATGGATTATATATAAAGCCAATTCAGCTTTGCATTTAATCTGTGACCAATACCATAATGCATAATTTTTCTTTGAATAACATTCTGAAGCCAATTAAAAATTAACAAAAAATATTTTCTTCCTAAAAGTGGTTGTTTTCTGTTGTAGATTATTGAAGTTTAGTCTTTATTATACCTCATTGTGAATTGTTTGAAGTAGGCATTTCTTTTTTGTTCCTTTCTTTCAAGTTATTGCATTATGTATGTTCTTGTTAATTTATTTTTTTTTATTAAAAGTTTATTTAAAAAGCCATTTGAAGGCTAATATTTTAGTTTCAAATGTTCCAACTAATTTTACAAATTGAAACTGGAAGATAAGGCCATGTTATTTTGTTTTACTAAAACTGTTGAAACTTGGGGGGTGAATGAAATTCAGGACTGGAAGTTCTTAATCATCTTCTATTCCTTCCTTTCCCATATGCATGAGTGAAGTGATGTCCCTGATACCCAGTTAAATCTTTGTGTATTATGTAGTAGCTATATACAAAGGGCCTCAGCTTCAGATGTAAAAGTTACCAACTTTAAGCTAATTTCTACATAGTATATTAATGTTGTCATTACACAGAATCCAAGCATTAGTATGTTTATTATTTGTCATCATAAATGAATCATATGATATTTTCTGTAACTGAATTTAAATAAATTGCTTTCTATATACGGTTTCGTTATGTAGGTTTAATTGTCTTTATTAGCCAAGTCGATTTGCTACATTTAACAGTGAAGAAAAGATTGAACCTTAAATTATTTATAATGAAAACTTAATTAAGTTATTAATTGAATATTTATATTAAACTTTAATAATGCAATGTAAATATTTAATTATCTTCTTGCAACTATGAAGATCTGGATTGAAATATTTTAAGCTAAATTAAGAGGAAGGGGTTAGGGTAACTTAGTGTAACTAATTAGTACAGTAAGTGGCATATGCAGTTGAAATAGCTACTTAATTAATTAGAAACAAGTGTGAGTGACTGAAAACCCAATCAATGGGATATAACAAAAGAACTTGCAGCACTCTGAGAATCCCTAGAAAAAAATTCAATTGTGATGTGCTGGTTTATGACTTTTTTAAGGTCTGGTTGCTCATAAGTTTCACAGAAAAAACAAACACAAGACTGAAATAAATACTGTGTTAAAAATTTACAAAACATCTACTATGTAATAAAGATGAAAAGCGAGGGAAGAAGAACCCTTGACAACAGAAGATTCACGAGAGAGAATAAGAAGAGAAAATAAATGTATAAAATACAATAAAAATTAGGAAGGACGAGTTCTGATTGTGGAACATGCAGATGAGAATCAGTACAGAGCAATGAATACACATGATAGTTCATGCAGGGCTTCTTCTGGTCTTCTAGGAGGATTTACTTCATTAATTCAGGGCAACCAACTGTATTTGTTGTTATTGCTACATTCTCAGGGTTGGGAGAGATTCCCTAGTTTTGCTCCAAGGTATAGCAACTGACTTGATGGATCTGTGTAAATGCATCTTTGCTTTCTTCATGTTGGTCTTCTTCCTTGATGAAGGCTCCAACACTCAGATTCCCATTCCTGGCTTTATCTGCAGCTGTTTTGCAGATGAGATACTCAGAACATTCTGCACAATCTGTACAGAATTCTTCCCCATGAACATCACAAATAATTTGGGGTCCATTTTCACCCAGCTATGCCTGCATTTTCTGCCATCAGAGTTCCCTCCATGCCAGCTTTGGTAAGTAACTCCTGAGTTTGGGTTTTGTAAGACCTACCAGGAGGAGCCTTGCCTCGAGTCCTGTCAGCAGAGCAAGGGAGAATGTAGGACAGGTGCAGCAGTGTTGACAATGAGAGCAATGGTTGTTACAAGGGGCTGAGGGCAGGGTGCAGGCTCTGGAGTAGCTTAGGAGGTCCAACGGATATCAGGGCCTGGGAAGAGACATTTCAATCTGGAGGGGTCAGCAGCAAGCATTACCTCTGACTGTGGAAGCACACAACTCCTTCCACAGCTATTTTTGATCAAATGTGGGATAAAACTGGCATGTTGGAGGAGAAGAGTCAAGTTTGCCAAGTGTTTTGTGGCAGGATGCACTTACATGTATCTCTAGGAGGGGAACAAGGGCGGGGAAAGGCGACAATTGGGGAGGGTATTTCTGATGGGAAGGACTTTTCTGGGAGGAAAAGTGAGAAATGGGAAATTGGGAAGTCTTCACCTGAAAAATGAGAGCTAGGGGACAGAAGGAACAGGATGTCAGTACAGTGAAACCCAGCCATCTTTGGCATCTTGTCCTTTCCTAATTGTATCATCTCTGTGCTTTCTGCGGCATTCCTACCAATATCTCCTTTCATTTTTTTATTTCTGTATTAAGTATGACAGGCCAATCTAAATGTTAAGACAATACTGTACAACACTGTGTCCCATCCCCCGCCCCTCTCCCACCCCAAAAAAAGTTAGATTCTGAGGCAGCTTTGGTTAGCAATAATACATTTAGCTTTAAGATTACCATTATAACTACATTTGAGTTATGTTGTTGTTACTAGCATGAGGCAAAACCATCACATTTTTAAACTGCTTAAATTGATTTCCATCAACTTTATTAAATATGCAGGACTTCCGCATTAATGATAAAGCTGAATTACTTACATTAATCTTCTCAGTAAATCACAAATTACTAACATTTACAATAATAATTTCAGGTTTTATGAGATGATAAGTCATTGATTGTGGCAGATTTGTCGATAGCTATTTTGCAAGTTATCCCAGTTTGTAAGGTATTGTAGGTTAGATAATTGGCTAAGTCTGGTCACCAGATAGTGAAACTAAGGATTGAAAACATTCGTAGATTTTCTAATAGAAGAAGGTACCAGAACCAGAGGAAGCAGGAAATAATATGGAAGGAAAGAACTGGAAAAATTGCCTTGCAAACCTCTGTTGTTAAAATATTTTTCTTTTTATAGGGAAAGGTTTCATGGGGTAATAAGATCCACAGCTTTCTAAAAATATATTTTTAAAGTCAGCATATTATTATCTGTTGCTGTAGTAAAATATGTTCCAAGGCCCTGTCTACCGTTGATTTTCATTTGACTTTCAAATCTGGACATTTCTAGCAATATTCTTGTTTTTTTAACTATGGAAGTGTAGGATGGCTACACAAAAAAAAAATGAGGGAAAACCAACTATTAAAAGAAGAAAGAAAAAGGAAGGATGACTTAGGATCAGCTAATCTAATAATATTTCTAATATATACTTTATTTTCCTTTAAAAAAGAGCAAACCAAAGAATCTGGGACAGTATCACCATCAGCCTGAGAATAATAGCCTTACAAGAAGATCCTTCTGAGCCATTTGCATGTGATGAAAGAATTCATAAGAAGACACAGCCAACAGGCTACAAAAACAGTTCTAGGAGCTGTACATCAAGAGCAACTATGCATACATTGTGATCCTTAAATGTTTAATGAGTAAGAAAAATATCTAGCGTGTTAAATACATGAATCATAACTTCATTAATACGCACACTGCATTATAGAATAGACTTATTAATAACTTGCAATGGAATGACAAAAATAATCTGGTATAAAAAATCAGAAGGGTAAGATTTAAATAATCCAGAAGAAGCTCTTCTACATTTTTGTGGTTGTCCTGGTAAAATGGTTCAGAAAAGAGATCATATCTTTTTTTATGTCATCCACATGCAGTGAAGTTTTGTGGTTACTGCTCATAGAAATAGTTCATGCAGCTATGGCTTATGTATTTCAGCTCTTTGAAACAGACTCTCATGAAGCTTTATATAAGCACACTATGAAAAAATAATTCTCAGTTTTCAGATTTCCCTATCTATCTAAATCATAATCTATTAAAACCATCATGATTAATTTTTTTCATGATGGAATTTTCCATAGTCAAAGCTGAAGTAGTCATGACATTTATGAAATTAGGAATACTGCCACCCACTTCTGCTAGTGCAGCATGTGCCTTTTTGTAATGTTGTCACTTCTTAGTATCTTGTTAATATGAATCTGTACTGTCCTTTTATGCATTTCAGCAATTTCACATCCTTTTCTGTAACAGGACACATTCTTTTAATGTTTGACATTTAGTTTGCAGTATAAATGTACACCCATTAAATGACAAGGTTGATATAAAACATGTGATTACACAGCTCAGGCATTTTAAAAGTCTATATTATGCAGCTTGTCAGGTACCTCCATTTTTTAAAATAAATTTGGCAAAATTCATGTTTGATAAGTAACACATGAGAGAAATGGAAATTTCCCTTCTAATCTGTCAGTCACTGGCAGACCAAATTTCCTGTGCTTCATTTAATCTTTCATCTGCAGTTGTGAAATGAGTCATATTGGTTAATTAAGAGCATTAGAATAGTTAGAAAATTGGGCTTCACTCTTTGGTCATGGCAGATCTTGTATGTTATCAAAGATCTAGCCTGGCTTCTCAGAGATACGGATAGAAATATCTAGCCCTCTCTCATGCAAATTGAAATTATTAGGAATGCTGACCAGGAATGCCATGGATCAACTCCTTGAATATGAAGATTTTGGTTCAAACTATTGCCCTGAAAAAGGCACTTAGATTTTTGTTTCCAGTTTCCAGGCAAGTATTCAAGTCATTGACCAGTGGCAATGGGGACACAGAACACTAAGAATCTCCTGGCTAGTGTTATTCCACAAAGCAAAATCCTACAACAGTGGGAAATAGCTAGGTTTAACTAGAATTAGTGCTGCTTTTAAAAGAGCAGCACTCTTTCTCACAATAAATAAAACTTTATTTTTTTTTTAATGAGTTAACTGTCATAGGTGTATTATTTTTAGTCTTTCTGTCTTAATTCAGCAACTTATTTTCAAACTATTTAAGTGTTGAAAAAGCACTTTGCCGTTGTTGCCTTTGACAACAAAGAACAATTTTGAGTTGCACTGCTTATCTCTGAAGTATATTCAAACACAGCTCTTCCATAAAGTATCAATCTAAGAACCACATTTATATTTTCTGTCCCTTTTTAGAGATTTCATCCACAGATGAATGATTGAATATTATCTAGTGAAACTTTCTTTCTTCTAGTGAGCAAAGTCTAACATATGACTTGGGAAGACCCAATTATGTTTTAGAAGTATGCATGGACTGAGGAACCTACCTCAGCAGAATAGAAACTTGTTCTGTGCCACTGAAAATTAAAGTCTGTATGATTAAAATCTTGTCCTAGTCTTCAAGACTCTCTGAACTGTAGTGAAGAAACAAAGAAATTTATACACACCATGAACCATTTGGAAGTTGAGCCATTTATTTGTAGTGGAGAAGACTCAGCAACAAATGTCTTCCCATCATTCGGTGACCACTGAGTATTTTAGGATTGTCTTCATCTCCCCTGATATATGTCTCATGACGCTTAAATAACTAATCAAACTGGCAAAAGTAGGGCTGAACTGAAAGGATAAATCTTTAGTCATTTAAATTCCATTTTATTATTTTATAATCCTAACCGGGATTTTGGCAAAGTGCTCACAGAAAGCTGCTGGTCTACCTCACATTCTGTAAAAGATACATCTATAAAGCCCAAGTCTTTTCTCTACCATGTTTATTTCTGTTCCACATTCATACTGCTTTGCCTATTTCATACACCATTTACTCTCTCAAGTCTTCATGTCTTATCTCCAGAAGACCTTTCCAAAGAATGTTTAGAAAGTTATAAATGAAAGTACTCTCATATGCTGCTGCATTTCATTATAGAAAAAAAAGAAATCCTGCATTTTAGAGTGTTCTGTGAAGAAAGAAGATTGAGGTATTTTTGTCTAAATTCGGAGGGCTTCACTCACATTCTATGCACATTTTAAAAAACATTAAAAATCTGTGTCTTTACTGAAAAATAAACTTCCATAGCTTGGTTTCTGATGATTTAAAATATCTATTTTGAAGCTTAAAAAATAAAGCAGTTTGATCATATCTATAGTAGCACTTCCAAAATTATTGCCTAAGAGCCTTCTTGGAACCTGCTAGGGACTGTGGGAATAGTTTATCAGTTCATATTTTAAATGCATTGAGAAAAAATTCATGCAACTCTTTGCCCAAATGTGTGTGTAACTGCATATCTTGTAACAATGATTACAATGGACATAACCACATGCAATTACGTTACATGTAATAATTACAGCATACAATTATGAGAAACATTTTTCATGTGTTAACGAGCCCACATTTTTCTTTTCAGTTCTACATTTGCATTTACTGCTTATAGCCTTATTTTTGTACCAGAAATATTAATTTGGGAGAGCAATTGAACTGTGGAGACTCAAGCTCTGCTGTCACACCAATGAGCTGAAAATACTCAGACTGCTCCTCAATATATTACTAAAAGCAAAACTAAGCCCCATTATAGAAGGACATTTGTGGTATGTAGTTAGGAATGAATTACACCTCTGTATATTTTTGTGAAATCCATTGGGTTTATGTGATAAGCACTGACTTCTAGAAATCTCTTTTTAAAAGCAACATCCTTCCATAATCTTGCTAGATTACTTCACTGTAAGATATGCACATTTTATGGACAAAATCTCTATACCCGACAATACCTGAAAGATATGGATGGTGCAAGTTTTCAACTTATTTTAAATAAACCTATGACCAGGAAAATCCCCTTGTGCCTCCACTTTTCCCAGCTTTTGTGAAATGCATTTTTCTCCTTAAATAAGTGTGATGTGCAATTATCCTTAATAGTGAGACACCTGAATTCAGGTAAATCCAGGTCTTGCCCAGAACGCAAATTATGTGCAACCAGAAAGACTCTCACTAAGCTTTCCAAAGTATATCAAGTCTAAAAATAGAAAAATAGAAAATAAGGCTACATAACAGATATTAATTATGGTGTTCATACACAAGGCAGGTGTGTAAAGATGTTTAGATCTTCCATGAACAGATGCAGAGGGAGAAGAACGAGGCTTGAGTGCTTTTGCTTGTGTAGATTTCCTGCTCTCATAAAAAAATATCTTAAAGTTGCTTTCTTTCCTTAAGGTACTCACAGAGCTACTCTTTGCTACTTGGCCCTGTATTTTCACAGAAGCTGCTGGCACTTGCCATCATAAAAACTGTAGAGATCACTAAATCTCTATTAGAATTTATTTAAACCTTCTGTTTGATTGCAGCTTCACCATTAGGGGGTAAAACCAGGAAACTTATTTCCATGAGTGTTATATCTAAAAAAATATATATCTGTACATCATTTCCTATACTTCTTTTTCTGTCTGGTTTTAATTTAAAAATCTGAAGTAATGTTTAGAACATGTGGCCTCTCCCTAGTCTTTTTTTTTGATCTCAAATGCCTATGGAGAGCATACAATACTCCATGTCAATAAACCCTTAGCTGGGATGTCAGGGACTTTCACGCCATCTGTGGCATGTGCTGTCTTTTGGTGGCTTGTTCAGCAAGTTCCCAGATTTGAGGTTTTGGGTTCTACAGTAAGACAGGACTGGAATGAAGCCAAAGAGTAACTCCAGCTTTGCAGGTATGTGTAACTAATTTGTATTTTGCAATCTCTGTCAGTACAATTCTGAACTACAAGGCCATACACAAACTCTTGAAAACCCTCTGTTGTGAAGGCACTGATACAGGAAGCTAAAATAGATATGAAGCTCAAAACAACAGCAATGGAACAAGGTCCATCAGACCTCAAAGAAGAAAAAAGAATAAAAAGGGACTGCCTGAGGCTATCAAGTGCAAGCTCCATGTGATACCTTGTCCACGAGTTCCCAAAGTATTTATGTCACCCAATCCCCTGCATACCTCAAGGTGCAAAATATTTCCTAATGCCTCTAAAAAAAGTTATATCTTTTGCATAAGAGGAAGAAAGCAAGAGGAATTTGTAAATGCAGCAGGATTCTAGGTTCCTGCCACTTGGGAATAGTTTCTTAAGTGATTCCAACAGGTTAAATTTCTTTTTTAATTTCTTTCTCATGTGTAGCAAGAGTGCTTTACAACAAAAGAATTGGTAGAGGTTATTCAGAACGTGTAGGAACGTTACTCAGGGAGTGATTGTAGAAGAAAATCTGATCTAATAAAGAAAATCTGAATGACAAAGGGTTTAGTGCAGAAATTATGATTTGTCTTATAACATTTGTCCTACAATGCGACATAATTACAAGATATGTTTTTTAAAAATCAAGGATTAAGTGCATAGCATATACTCTTAATCCTGATATCTTCAACAACACCATGGTGATAATGTCACAAAGAAGAGATGCTATTAGCTATAGATGTCATTAAGAACTGTAAATTTAGGAACTAAGGCAGAATTAAAGCTACCGTCCAAAACACATACCATTTTGCTGTTATTTCTCTCACTGAAAGCTACCTCTACAGTCAAATACACTACAAAGTCTTAAAACTTCTGAGATCCAAAATGATATAGTAATCAGCTATTTTCTGACTAGGATTTATGGGTCAATCAGCCTCCACCAAAATATCATATATCAGGGAGTTCATCCTACTGTTTGGTATATGGAGCTGTCTGTTCGAAAAGGATGTCAGAAGTCAAATGTGTTTTAAACAACTAATTAAAAAGTTGTAAGCAAGAGAGAAATGAATGAAGTAAAGTAGTTGTAACAACTGGGCTTAATTATGTCTTCATTTTAAGACTATCAGTGAAAACATGATTTAGTGTAGTTGTCAGAATCTTAATTTAAGGAAAATCTGAAGCGAGAATTAGAGTGATCCAGCAACTTCAAAGAACGGAAAAGAAGATACGGTTATCTAGAGAGCTAAAGAGTCATTTGACAACGCAAGAGATAATAATTTATAGCTCCAGACATTTTAATCTGTCTAAAAGATGTAGAGTGAATGTGATACCAGCAGCATCACAGAAGGCTGCTGCTTTTAAGCTTCATGCTTGAACTGTCATATCCTATGTAATAAAACAGAATTAGGATTGGAGGACATACAAACATTTGTATCTTCATCAGCCAAAACCATTCTGTCAATTTCAAATATACCAGATAGATATTGTAAAACTTTTTGAAATTGACCTTTGGTTTGTTTGTGTGTTTCTTTTTTTTTTTAATCTAAACATCTTCAAAGATGAAGAAGAACAATGTTATTACTATTTGTGGATGATCCAACAGAACTATTGAGTTTCCTGTAGAAAACAGGAGAGATTTTGAAGGAATAGAGAGGTATCAGAGCTTTATGTATGGTCAACAACAAGTAGCATTATCTAGGTGGTAAGTAGTTTTGGGCAACAGCCTTGGTGAGAGACCACTGCTCATTCTTCCTTTGTATCTTCCCAGCAGCTATTTGGGATGGAACCTATAAGCTTAATTTGTCCCTAAAACCCCATTAATTACTTCATTGTAGATATGAATATGCTGGAGTTAGATTCCAGCTATGCAACTGGATCCCTGGGAACAGACAGTGCTCCAAGGTTAATCTAACAGCAGGGTGACTGTCTTAACCTTTCTTTCTATCTGTGCATTCTGTTCCTATTCCTGTGGATCTCCAAGTAGCGATAAGTCCTTGAAAAAAGCTCTTTCCATTTATTCAGAAAATATCTTAGAGTGTACTTTTATCTCAGCCTGTCTTGACACTTTATCTTGTGAATTTCACAAAATCCATGAACCTGAAATGAATGTTTCATGGGACATGCTACAGCAACAGAAATACTCGTTCTGATATAAGCAGTCTTAACAGGGAAAGAAAGGATTAGAATGTTTAGGACGACTTGATTAAAGGGATTACAAATTCAGGGAGGCTGTCAACATGTTAAATTTTGAATACTGGACAGAATGGGAGACAAACTGTAGAAATGACAGGCTTAAAAACAAGTAAATTCCTGGAAGGCACATGGGATTTCTTCCTTCAACTAGCTTTTTACCTCATTTCTACAATTTAGAAATGCAACTGAAAGACTCATTTAAGTAAAATTACTCTCAGCTGAATTAAGTAACAGAAACATCTTTGGAAATAGTTGCTGACAGAAATAATTGTTAAATTAGATATTCTGAATGTGTCATAGGTAAATTTTTCAGAGGCACTTAAATGCTGAGTCCACAGCTCCTTCACAGAACTGAATCTTGAACTGAATTCAGTTCTAACCACTGGTGGAGGCAGAGTATGGCTACACACAACTGCTGTAATTTGCATTATTACCATTCATAGAACATTGCCAAGCATATAGGGCAAAGATCATTCTTGTTGCTCCTGCCTTGGTACATGCAAAAAATGAGACAAGCTATCAGCTGATATGATCACAGTGTACTAATCTGCACTGAAGTGTAGTGGCCTAGAAAGTAACTAGTAGAGAAGAAGTCATCTAGATGCACAGGTAGTATTTGTAGGCCTGCAGGTGGCATACCTGTATGAGCAGCGGGAGAAGGTGCCTAGATTACAAAGCAGAGCAAAGAATGAAGGACAGAGAAGGTGTGATGAGAGTTTATCAGTTAGCTGCAGTTATAGCCATCTCTGTAAGTGTAATGATGCTATTTTAACAGCTAAAAACATTCCATATAAACAAGTGTCCTGGTTTCAGCTGGCATAGAGTTAATTGTCTTCCTAGTAGCTGGTACAGTGCTGTGTTTTCGAACTAGGTATGAGAAGAATGTTGATAACACTGATGTTTTCAGTTGTTGCTAAGTAGTGTTTAGTCTAAAATCAAGGATTT
>JAOBAS010000072.1:27718719-27745188 GCA_025311575.1 Elanoides forficatus
GGTTGAGTCACCATCCCTGGAGGTATTCAAAAAGTGTATAGACGAGGTACTCTGTGCCATGGTCTAGTGGGCATGGAGGATGGTTGGACTCAATGATCTTGAAGGTCTTTTCCAACCTAAATGATTCTATGATTCTATAAACTAATCATTTTGAATCCTTCCTCACCACTCTTTAGAATAATTTCATGTATTTTGAATTTATTTTAAAGGCAAGCGTATCAGACCTAGGACACTTGTACAACAGTATTGGATCCCTACATACTGTAGATTCAGAAGAGCACAGTATTCATCAGTCAAAAATCCCACCTATTCACCCATTTCCAGATAGCCTGTATTACATGCATTAGAGGAGCTTGTTGTAAGGAACTACACAGAGAGAGCTAAGAGTAAGCACACACATTTTGAACAACAGCATGAACCATTAAAAGTAGCATTTCTACAAAATTTCTGCATAGAATGAAGAAAAAATCCATCTTGATCTTCCACAAGATAATCCTTTCATCTTGGGTCATGTCTCATTTGAGGAAGACCTACAGAACAATCTTTCTCACTGAGGGCTTGTCTACATGGGAAACTTTTTGCAAAGTAAGCTACCATGAAGGAAAAAAAGAAAAAGAAAAAAAAAAAAGGCTTGTCATAACTTTATGCCTACTACCTTCCTAGTATAAACATCTGCAGTTGCTTGTATAGAGCTTTTTCAACAAGCAACATAAATTCACTGAGACCACATACCTGCACGTCTTGTCCAGTGGCTTGTTTTCAATACACTGGACTCACTGTCACGCCCTACTTGAATCTTCCTTTGCTTACCCCTTTCCAAGATTTCTTCAGCCTACAGTACAAGTCAGGATAGGGTGGATTGAAGATACCAAACATATTTCTAAATTGAATGATTCAATCATGATGTCATGATCGAGTAATAATATCATTCAATCTTTCTGAGAGTTGTGGCTTTTCATAATATCTCACTAACTCTACCAATAACCATTAAGACCTTGATGAAAATTGTATATGCCTGGGACATTCAGACAAATTTAACATAGATTTGATGAAAATACATGAAGGACTGAGGATTTCATGTAGGATAAACCAATTCAAGGTTTAATCCAAAAGCAGATGGTAAAATGAGCTCACAAATCAGCACCGTTATTATGGTTCCTTGAAGTAAAGTTTCTTTGTACCATATTATAATTTTCCTGAAGCAACTTATAGCAGCATACCTGATAGCATTTTGGAGCTAGTTATCTCTCTGAAAGGAGCATCTCAGTGGAATTCTTAACTGAAAAAAAAACTTTTTTTTTTTTCCTAAGAAACTTTAATCATGTGATCAAATGCAAAAACCTATCTGTTATCCCTCTTTTGTTCAAAGACTTTACAGACCTCAGTGGAATTTATTTTCTTCATTATAACTTTCATGTTTAAAGTACTATTTGTTATCTTGGCATGCTTTTCAAAATCTCATTTTTAGTTTAGCACATTATCTTTTTAAGAATATGTTTCAAAGCTCTTATACACAGGAAGCTGAGTGAAGACCCTGTAGTTGCTCTGTTGACACAGGAGAGACAAAAAAAAAAAAGTAGACATGATCCCATGATTTTGTCATTGACTATGTTATTTTTTCATTAGCTATAACCAGACACATGTACATTATGTGACAGAGTTCTTTGGTGTAACAGTTCATAGGCGTTTTTAAAAGTTTTCCTAAAAGCAGCACTTATGTGATTTCTCAGCTGAGATTAATTTTATGCGTCTCTTTCTTAACATAACAACCACCTCCAGACTACACTGGACCAGGCAAGAGCAGGCTCCTAGAACATGACAGATTGAATTTTCTCTCAGATTGGCGGGGGGAAGCATCCACAAACTACAGAAAAGCAAATTAACGTTTGAAAATGCATTTTAATTTTCTTAACAAATTTCAAAAGCGTTAGTCCTTTTTAACATTATGCCTTTCATTCTTGCCTTTTGACAATGTGCTATTGAAAGAATGTCTTGGCCTCAGAGTGGGACTTCAAACTCTGCTTCTCACACCTCTTTTTTCAGTTCCAAAATTAGGTCCCTTCAAAATGCGCAACACAGACATGAGACCTGGGGCCAGCAAATCTTTTTTTTAGGCTTCCAATGAAATGGTCAATTGATGGAGCAGACAGTAAAGCAAGATGTTGAATTATCTCCAATCCACATGTCTTATGGATAAATGAAAGGCTCCAGAGCATTTTTTCACAGTAAGATGACAGGTTAACTCCAGAAGTTAACTCATTAGCCCTGTCTCTTGAGCTATTTTGCTTCCCCAGATTCCAACCTGCAAATGGCTCTATTCCCTCATCTGTATTTGAGTAGAGTAGGGACTGATCCTGATTTTGGTCCTCAGGCAGAGCTTGTAACCATTAAAATATTTGTCTGGATTGTACTTTATTCTCCCAAGTGAAGAGACCTCTGTGAATAGTTGGACAAGGGGAAAGATATTAGTCTAGATTGCTATACTGATACTGCTTTTTTCAGGCTTCTACTGGGGCAAATTAAGATGAACTTGCACCTTGGTTATTAATCCTGGCCTCACCAAGATTTGAGTCCAAAAGCTTAAGTGTAAAACCTTCTACCCCATTATGGGTTGACATAAAGGATTTTCTCTTGCACTTTTCTATTCCATATACTGCCTGTCAAATTATATTTTTAATATAATTCAAAAGATTGAGGTTTTTCTTCAGAATTGACATAGAAAGTGATAAAAAAATGCTTTAACCTATTTTAAGAAAGGATTAACTTTTTATCTTATAGGCTTCATTTTTTTGTCCTTTTTTATTATAAAGCTACTCAGTATGTAGTGGCGACAGAGTCTTTCAAAAATAACTTCAAGGACATCATATTTGTTGACAGTCAAATAGAAAAAAGTTTTATCCCTTTCTCATTTTATCATCTTTATTGACTGTGCCATTGGTCAGTGTGAAAGGAGCTTTGGAACTCACATAGCTGCCTTCACGAGTGAACTGATATGTTTTACACCATCTCAGTGCTCTGAGTGACAAAAGGCTTTTTAGGAAGCAGCATAGAGGGAACGAAGCATTTGGTTAATAACATTTTAACATTCCTCAGACAAATACATAGGATTTTTTGCCCTTCTGTCCATTGTGTCACATTATCCATAATTTCTGGATCTTGAACAAAAAAACATAAGGAGGCTTACTCTGGTATGGCTAAGGCAATGCAAAATATTTGACATGGTTCCGATTTGAGTCGTGTCCAACTGCAGAAGTATACTTTTATGCCTCTACCACAAAGAAGTGTTTCTAGGTGTTCAGAAAAGTGGTTTTTATTGTGTTTGGTTAATTATAAAACAAAACCCCCAGACCAACTGAAAAAAAAAAAAAAAAAGCATGACAGGTCTTTGAATATTTAATTAAACACTAAATTCCCAAATTTTTCTATCAGACTATTATAATAACAATACAATTGTTAAATTACACACCACAGAGTACATTGTGTTAGTTTTATTATCTCCATATCGTTACACAGCAAATCTGCTAAAAATTCCTTATTCACATTTCACGGTTATGACCAACAAGCATATTACCTTTGTATGAACAGATGGTTAAACTTAAAGTCTTTTATCAAAGAACTTTTGAATACTACCTTCAGTGCAAATTAATTCAATTTTATTGTATAATTATGTGTGGGCTTGTTGGTTTTGTTTTGTTTGTTTGTTTCATTTTTAATATTAAATAATGTTGAAAGTAAAATCAGAGAGGCATTGAAACAAAATAGAAATTATTATATTCAGGAAGGATCTAAATTATTGCATGTATTGTCATGTAAATGCCACTCACTTCTTCTGATATGTCAGATAAATAATCTAACTTGGAAATTCATTTTCTCTGAGCTTTTTATTTAAAAACTATTCAAGCAAACCTAACTAACTGTAAATTCAGACAGTAATTAGCATTGTAGATCTGAAAGTCTGCAAGAACAAGTCTCTAGATAATTGTAAATGTCTAAGAATATTTATAGGTGTCTCTGGTCATTAGTATTACTGATAACACATGCTAAATTGTGCCCTGTTAAATCTTATGATAACCTAGACAGGTTGGCATGCAGATGTTGTAAGTTTCCACTTTTAGTATCCTCCTCTAGTATTTATTTTTATATTAAAAAAAAGCACTTATATGAATTGCACACTGCTAGCAATAAAACAAAAATCACTTAAAATTTTTCCACTCCCTAACTACTCTGATAATAAGGATTTTAAGGTTGCAATGGGCATGTACAAAAAGCACTAAGATTTTTCTCTCTCTAGAAGTTTAATTTAAAATAGTGTTCAATTGCATTTTCTTTGTCAAGAGATAACATATTAAGGATTTCCAATCATTTAAGAAACCTGTCTTCTGTTTTCTTTTTTTTTTTTTTTAGAAAAATTGATGTGCACAGTTTAGCTTTTACTCTAGAAACATACAGAACATCAGATACTCACTTTCCCATAGTTACTGAAAGAATAAAGGTAAAAATCTAAAATATTTAAAAATTATGTTTGTTTAAAAAAAAAAACACAAACAAATAAAACACCCCCACCACCACCCTCTCTAGGGCTGAGTTAGACAAACTGTGGGGCTGAGTTAGACAAGTTAAACAACTTTTTAACAAAATAAAAGCAAACCAAGAACATTTTAGGAAATCAGTCTCCAGATAAGTCATTATATTCTTATCTTGTTTTCACTTGTCATGTAAAAGCAGGTATACCCAGAAATTTTATTTCTGTCACACTAAATGAAATATCTACTTAGATTTCAACCTAGATAACAGGTATGCCTATTAAAAGAATACAAATGAAGTCTTATTTTACAGTCATGTGGTTATCATTATGTTTAATTTGGGATGCACAAAAAAATATTTAAGAGTAGATGCTAGAATTGAAAAACACACATTTCCCATTTCACTTCATGTGGCTAAGACTCCTTACTGTTTGAAAGTTCAAAACAGTTTATTAGCTGACATCTTATGACATCATCTCCTATTCATACCTATGAACACAGAATATAAATTGGTATTCCCACCACCATTGCATTTAACATCTTGTCTACACTTGCAAATTAAAATACAGTTTAAGTTTTAAAGAAAAAGCTATTGCTAATTAACTCCCTGGGACAAAATACTTTATGTCTATTAATTTAAACAATGGACATTAAGTTTATTCCAAAAATGAAAAAGCTCATTCCAGTGTGGTGAGGTATATCATCTTAACAGGTATTATTCACAGAGAATGCTGCCACACTGTGAATGCCTTTCACAGCTAACCAGTCTGCTCAGGTGTCTCTATAGTACACTTCAGTGTGTGTTATACCTTAAGAACATCCATACTCAAAGTATTCAGGAATAGTTTTTCTTGAGTAACTGCAGAACATAAGCAACCTTTGAAAATAAAACCCCAAAACTTTTGTGGCCTCGGCTTTTTCATCATTAGGTAAGACATAGCTTGGTGCTGGAGATATCTTAGTACTAGAATTCCCAGTAGCCTGAGGATCAGCAAAAGTCATATTACAGTGCACAAAGTATTGGTACCTATCTAGACATAGCCATGAAATAAGCATGTCAAATCTCCAGACAACTCCTTTGTCTGACCAAAGGAACTGCAGGTAACGATGAGTTTTCTTTACCATCTACCTCCTTACATCACTTAGTGTGGTAGAGACCTCCTACATAAGAGCTGCCTCCAACTGAAGTTCAGCAAAAGCCACCAATTAATTCTGACTTGCACAAAATGTATGTTGATCAGTAATTAAATTACATTTTTCTTAGTGTTTCATTTACTTAGAAATTTCCATCTATTTCATATGTCCCCTCATTTCAGGGGACATTTTTGCCACAATATGTATTCTCATTTTGTCTTGTTTCCTTATCACAAAATTTTCTTGGTTCTCCAAATAAAAAGTAATTTTCTTTGAATGACAAATACTGAAAATTAGTCCTTCCTGAAATGCCCGTTCTCTAGTAGTCAATTCTGTATGTTTTTAAATTAACCCTATCATTGTATAACTAATTACTGCTGACTGCACTATCCTCTATGGAACTCACATAACATAAATTACATAGTTACAGCAGTAATTAATTTCCTCAGTGAAAAGTCTAGATTACTTGCAGATCAAATAGTGCAAGATTCAGTGGAAGGAAGACAGAGCTGAAACACAACAAAGATACCTAACAGACTAAAGACTGCTTAAATTGCTAAGTGATATCAGATTATGAAGAAAAATAGTTATAATGTGAAACTAGGGTTCCATTCTCCAAAAGTTCTAATCTTTTTGGAATTTTACTGCTAAAGGCAGTATTGTTTATTTCCACTGGACTAGTACTGCGAGTACAGTTATATTTAAGTGTAAGAGTTTACAGGATCTGTGCCCTTAAGTCCTTGGAGCAGGTATATTCAGGTTTTGTCATAGTGTCCTTACCGTACTGGTAAGGATTGGAGTTTCTACTTTGGCAACTCACTACTGCAACCATTTAAATATAGTTAAAACTAAAAGTGAATGGAAGATACAGCTAAAGAAACTGATAAGAACACTTTGATCTGAACTTAGACTCACATCATCATTTAATAACAGTGGCTGGACTCTTTCAGAGAGAAAAGATAGAAATAAAACAAAGGTTTTCTATTTTTTTTTCTTCTTAAATATCATGAAGATTTTTTTTCCACTGACTTTTTAGTGGAAGCTTTCTTTCTTCAGTAACAAGCCACAGAAGTGCATTACCTTCATACAGCAGAAGTATTAAAGCAACAAACCTGAAAGGAGACAATACAGTTGTAACTGTCTATGCATAGTCCTGTTAAAAAAGCTATGATACTGTTTTCCCATTGTCTGGAGTTCCTTCATGTTTCTCCATAGCACAAAAAAAAGGGAAAAAGAGGAAGATGTGACTGCTGGGCAGTGTTTGTGGTGTAGGAAGTTCCTGAGTGGTCTAAAGATGACACACATGCAGGTAATTTTGGTAGCTGGCTGCAGACAAATGTTAATGCTTTTCTTCCATGTAGGAGAGAAGAACTGATGTTTCAGGCTACTGGCCTCCCACTCATATTATGCTGAGATTTTGGCAAGCATATGGCTAAAGTCAACAGGGAAATACAGAATCTGTCTTTCATTCCAGGTGGTAACAAAGATCCTGGGATAAAACTTCTGAAATTGTAGATAACATCCTGTACTATGAAACTTCACCTCAGACATATGATGTTTCTTAAAAGCCAGCAGAATTTTCGCTAATATGTGAATTGGATTATTTTCATCAGCTGAGCCTGAGCTAAGCACCAGAAATACTAGGGAGAAGAACTGGTGCCCTCCAAACAAGTACAGAACATGACAAATTCCTTAATACCTCTGAGATCATTTAAGTGTAATTACAAGATGTGTTTGAAGAAACATTACAGCCACTGGCTTCCTTTGGTTTTGTTATCCACTAAAAAGTAAGCTGTGCACAAAATAAGTTACAATTAAAAATAACAACATACAAAACCACAGAAAGACTAAGGTGAAACCTATGTGTAAACATTCATTTCAACACACATATGTTTAAGATTAACAAGCAGAAGATCACATGCCTCAAAATGACATTTTTCAGAGAAAGAAGGGATGTTAATGCATGGCTAAATAAAGGGATATTAAATAAAATATTAAATAAAATAATATATTAAAATTAAATAAAATATTTTCCAACATCAGTTATTACATCATGCTGATGTAAGAGTCACCATCTACTTCACTAGTTTATAACTATAAAAACAATGTGTCATAAAGGCTTGATGAAGACATTCAACTTAAAGCCACATACAGTCAATTATAATGATTAAAAGCAAATATTGTAGCATTTTTTTATTCATGTACTCCTACTGAAAGTATCACGTGGGCATTACAGCATAATGAGTGGCCTCTGAGTAAGACAGCTTTCTTAGACTGGTGACTCCATGTGCTGAGATTCATAGTACCCAGCCATGCATTAGGGCCACGTAGTATAGGCTCTCAGAACTGTGTGACAGTATTCCAGGGAGGGGAATACCTACAATCATTAAATCTCAATGTTTCCCAACCAGGCAACCACTTCCATGAACAGAAAATATTATCTAACTTTGTTTCAAGAGAGAAGGAGTTGCCACTTCAAACATCTTAAACCATGAGGGAATGAAAAGGTGTGAAAACCAAGTTTTTATAAAACAGTAGCATCATTGTCAACATATGTATTGACAAATAAACTGTTATTCTCTATACAGGATCAAAGGAATTATTCCTAGTTAACTTCTGATGTCAAACTTTATAAAGATACAATAACAGGTTATATTATGACTTTTATTCTGAATATGCAAGAGTGTATGTGACATTTCTTAGTTGTTGGCAACAGTGTTTTAAAATTAATTTCAGTTTCTAGCCAAATTATGAGAGAAACATTAATTACCTAGTAAATAATCATCTAACACAAGAAAATTTAAAATTAGAATTGAAACTTGCTAGTCTATAATTACTGAAATAAATACATATAGTTGTAACACTGCTCTCGAGAGGTAGTCACATCTACTGCAGAAATTACATTTAGCAGTAAATAAACAAACAAACCTTGAATTTTTTTAATCAACTACTGAAAATGAATCTCTTTTTTAGAAAATAATCTAAAAATTCAGATGTGAAGCATCATTAAGACTATGTAAATGAAAAGTTCCTATTGCTGTTTTAAATTACAGCTGGAAACGGTCAGTTAGCTCAGTTTCCCAGCTATCCACAGCCATTCTTAACCTGTTAATGGAAGAGAATAAAAAGAAAACATTCCCATTTACACAGGCTTTCCCCTCTTCATTTATGAAGGCAACTTGTTTTTGAAAGCACATTATCATGAGACTGCACTCATGCACTTAAGTGGTGACTGCAAAAAATACAACTCCATTTATGTACTATCGCTTAGCCCTGATTTTACCATATTGGTATTGAGCAGACATCAAATTATATTTATTTGTATCCATAACTGCATAAAAGTAGCCACCAGCACTACTCATTAATACAAGCAAGCTAAAGATCAATGTGGGCAGTAAAAGGCTGTTTCATGCATCCAATGGGCTACTGAATGGCATATAAATTAATGTTATAAACTTAATATTTCTCACTTTCCTTTCTCCTCCTAGAAAAAAAGAAATATAATATAGAAAGTTTTGTCAATGTAACTGCTATTCTACAATATAATTACTGTAATGTATTTCTGATTAATTCATTACAGCTAAAATTTGGAGAAGCAAAAAGTACTCAAATTTTAAAGAAAAAAGAGATATAATGCAGTATCAGTGTCGTTCATATAAATGAGGAAACATCTCATTCTTTTAGAGTCTAGTAATCATTTTCAGGATGGACAGAACTGTCACACACAAGTTCATTCTCTTTAGAGGTAACTACAGGCAACATCATTGCAGAACCATATTCACATTCAACAGGTGGATCTTCTGTACCCTCTGCTCCTGGCAAATCACACCGCTCTATGGTCCATCGACTCACATACAGGAAACTCGCTGGAGTGAGGTAATTCAACTCAAGGCCCACTTCCTTCTGAGACTTTTTTATTCCTGTAAATTTTCAAGAGCTACAGAAACAGGAACTCTCCAAAAGTCAAGGTTTTGTTTTGTTAGTTAGTTTGTTAGTATTATATTGGTATTATTTTTGTTAGTATTGGCTTAGAATGGTACAAGTTCAACTGCTTAAACAAAGTCATGAAAGCAGCTTTTATTTCCCCAGCAGAAGCAAAGAAGCAAGGTGGATGTAATAGGAGACATAAGTAGAAAGCAATTGTAGGTTAAAGCACAATACTACTGGAAGCCACCAAGTTAACAACAAAATGAATTACAAGGATACTTTTACGAAAGTGTTTTTTCTATGTAATGTTTATTCTTCATGCTTTTCCTTTCTGCTAGGATATAAATAACATCAGTCAAGAACTGCCTGAAATAACTAGCACGTGACATCTGTGATGGAGATTAATTTAATGAAGGGACTAGGTCAATGTAAACTGTGACCTGAGAAAGCTGGAGGGAAGTATAAGTTTACAGAAGTTCTTGCTTGCTTGGTTTTGTTTAGATTCACTTCTGAATCTCATCCATACTGTCAAATTGCTCAGAAAAAATTACTACTCCATTGACTTGTTAGTTATGCTGTTTCAATTTTCTTGGGTAAAATTCTTATTTGCTCACAGTTAACATTAAGCAATAACTTATCAGAATTTCCCCCATGAATGTGCCACATTTGAAACTCATGTCACAGACTTCTTGTGCTGCCAAACAGTTGACTGGTTTTGAAGCTTCTTCATTTTCTTTTTGACAGTCTCAAAATCTGCCCCATCCAAGAAGTTTTTATTCTCTCAGCATTCAAATGCTTGACTTTACAAGGTATTTTTGTTCAGGAGGCTAAATTATATACTCTCTCTATATATTTAATAACAGTCCTGCAATTTATAATACAGAACTCAAAGGTATAATTTGGTTCACTAAATGATGAACTGGTTTCAGTCATTTCTTCAGTCAATGCCTCTTCAGTCAAAGCAATTATCATATGTGAGGGAGGGGAAATGGCAGCCTTATTATGCAGAAACATAGTCCTACTGATTAAAAAGAGTTGTTGACTTAAAAAAAGATGCAAACTAATATTTTTTTAAAAGTATGCAAAGTTTTGTGGTGTTTTGTTGTGGTTTTTTTCAATATAATATAAGCATCCATAGGCTAAGGCACTTTTATGAGACAGTAACTTTGTAGCTGTACAGTTGCATCCAACATAACATCACTGTTATTGGGACCTTGATACGAATGGGGTTACTGAACTGATCTATGTTAGAAATAAGGTTGCAAAAAAATTAAATAAAACTACATAACTTGTATTTAAGCAAATCAGTGTCATGATGATGCTCTTATTCTGGCAGGAATAGCAAGCCTCAGCACAAGAGCAGGAACCAGCCAGGAATGGAAACTCCTAAGAAGGCTTTCTTTCCAAAGCCAGCATTTTCATGAAAGTAACACCTTTCATGTCAATTAGGTTGTGACAAATAAAATTAGATCCATTATTTGCTAAACTTGGTAACCAATGTCTGCTCAACACATGTAAACCACACCCTATGTTTCATTATGTAAACCAAAACACTGTTAGAATTCATGACATTAATGTTAAAATTGTTAAAATTCTGAACCTTGTACTATACGGATACTTCAGTGACCTCCTTGGCACTTTCCCAAGTTTAGTGAGTAAATTGCATAAATGTTACTCATTTTCCCACTCTTCTTTTTTTTTTTTTTATTTTAAGTTTATATACAGTTCTGTAGTAACTTCTACATTAAAAGCTAGAAAACAAAATATTTTATTTCTAGTCTGTAGCCCTTTAAAACACAGAAATAAAATATTTTAACATGCTTCAGAATTTTCCTGTGAGATGAGCCATACAAATCCAGTGAATTTGGGCTGATGCCTAAATGGCATGCTCTACAAAAAGCATGTTTTGCCCACTCAAGTTGCAGAATAACTCTTCCTCAATTGAAAAATACAGTTGCTTTCAAAACATCTAATCCAAATCATAGTACAATTCCAGTAACTTCTCAGCAGTTCTCTGGTTTGTCATGCAAACAAAATATACATGTTGTATCACTATATAGCTGCCTCAACCCCCTTTCTTTTTCCCTCCAATGTGTGCTGCCTCAAGGGAAGTAAGTTCCAGGTTTGTGCATTCCTTGTACCAATGCAGTCTGTGACAGCCAGGCTTAGGGATAAAACTTTTTTTGGTAACCTGCTCTGCAAAGAGGACACCTCATTAGCAGCTAAGGACTGAAGATCAGTAACTTATATTGGCTAAATACTTGAGCATGGATGGGCTCAGATGGTTAATTTCAGCCATGTGGTAGTATCACAAATGCACACTGATGACCCAGTCTTTCAGATTGATGTAAAAATGTGGTCACAGGCATTTTAAACATGGAATTGTCTGACACATATTTAATATGTCTGGGTGCGGTGAGTTACGATGACCTTATAATTTCCAAGAGGAACTGCAGCATCTCAAAATTATGAGTCATTTAGAGTATTTCAAACAAACACTGCACAGGGACAGTGAATTTCTGGTTTTCTATTGCCTACCTGTATGCCTAACCACAGGAGAAAAAGGCACATAAAGGTTCTAGAAATATACCCTAAGAAAAGGAACCACTTGTCCTGTTTCATTTGCGAAAAGCTTCTTTTTAAGAATTCACAGTCTTACAGCAAACACTTTGAACACTCATTCACAGCATCACCCATTACAGAAATGGGTATGGGCTGAAGCTGATGAAGCAAGTCACCTTCTTTAATCAGCCTGAGCTTTCACTGGTAACATCTTTATTAGTATTAAAAAACACTATAGACCATGCTGAAAACGTAACTGTAATCCAAATTCCATTTTGATACATATATTCTTTTAATACAATATGCACTCCCATTTCCAAGACTTCCTGTTTGTTGATTCCTATTTATGACCTTTAATTAAAAGAGAATGACCATTTAGAGTCAATTAGTACTTACCATTTAGACTTCTTACTCCATATTCCCCCAAGGTGCTACTTACCAATAACACCAAACAGTGATCACAAATCATTTATCTGGGCCCTATAAATGCTCAACATAGTATGACATGAGGAGTAATACTCAGAAGGAACATCTCATCAGGCACAATTCATGCTAAAAGAGCCTTCTTTACTTCTTGAGTCTTCTTATTACTTCTGCATTCCCATTCCTTCCAGCTACAGTTGATCTGGTGAAGGTAGTTACTGACTCCAGGTGCCCCTTGCTGTTTCCCTCTGTTGGACCAATGAAAAGATTCCTCTAATCTGCTGGTTTATTTCCATTGGAATTATTCTAATAAACTTTCAAATACTACCTCAGTAAGTTTCTTGTTGTTTGTGTCATGAGATACATGGGCATTTGTTTCCAACTATGAGCTCAGCATTAGAATTAGGAACAAGATTACGATATAAAAATCCATAGACCCTTGAGTACACTGGGAGCTGTTGCAGAGGATATATGGTAGATGCTTGAGATTTTCATTATACAGAGGCCTCACCCACTATGCCAAAACTCAACTGTTGCAACAACATGGGACTTGTCCTCCCTTTATATTTCTTCTGTTTCCTTTCTCACCTAACTTATTCTTCTCTTCCAGTTACCACCCATATTAGCAGTACAAGGGAAAAACAGCACAAAAGGAATGCCAAAGGAAAGGAGGGAAGGGAAAGTCTAAGTGATACAGTTTTAGCTTTAACTTTTTAATTAAAAAGCTGAAGAAAATTGGTTAAAATAAAAATGTTCTATGAAAAATATTCCAATCTTCAACTTAAGCTGACATTTTTTACAGCCAGCTACACTTTGTATGTAAGTGTTAGTAGAATTTGTGGTTTCCCTTGAAAGCAATTCCTTAAAAAATAGGTGTTCATCTCCTTTCCTGGAGAATGCCTCCCAAAATTACCTTCCCATATGTTTTAGGTAAAAAAAATTGGACATTAATGTCTCTTCATTGCAATCCTTAACAAGCCAGTATCAAGACCAAGGTCTGTTGTGTTTAGTCTTACCTAGAGGTAGATACCTTTCATATCTTTCTGCAAACCATCCAGTCCTCAAGATAATTTACAAACATAATGTTGAACAATGCCTGCCTAGACTAGAAATGTACTTAGGTACCAGACTGGCATTCTGAAATACTTCTTAGAGAATGTAATCTTGACAAGAAATTGTCAAGGCATAAGTTGAAAGTTGTCTTTATCCAGACACAACGGAACTGCAGAGTACAAAATATAGTTTGTTAATAATGCAAGAACATAACTGAAAAGTAAATAATATACATTTTATGTACACGTTTCCCATTAAAATATTCTCCTCACAATGGAATGTTTATCTCCCTGTTCAGTCAGTAGACAAGTGACAGTATATTATGGTTTATTAGGACAGGTAGTAAGAGGTAAACTGTTGCTTTTACTTTATACTCATTTATTTACTCTTTATTAGCAAATCTATAGTACATGTCAAAACTAATATGATGTCTTGGTTAAATTTTGGATGTAGGATTTTTATTACTTCTATTATTATTATCATCATTATTTTAATAATAATAATTACCAGAAGAAATTTAAACTGCCAGCTTTTAAACTAAAAACCTAATTATTTTGATGAAAGTATATCTTTCATCTGAGGGCAAGCATTTCTACCACAAGGATGAAGGAGAATACTTAACAAAAGCTTAATAAAAACTAGGTCCCAGAAGAGATTTTTTTTTTTTTAACATAAGTCTTCTACACACTGGCTTGTCCACATCCCTAGTGTAGAAAACAGCTGTAATGAAACAGTTAGATATGGAAGACCTAAACCTCGTAGTATACAGCAGATATATCACTTTTCATTTGAAAACAACTCCACAATTATTTGGAATTCATGTAATGATTCTGTATACTAGGCTGCATTCAGGGTAAGAAATATGAAATGCACAGTTTAGAAGTCAAAGACAAAGCATATCACATGTCATGTTCTCTGGGCATGTCTTTTCTTCTGCCCGCAAAATACATCTCAATGGAGGAATTTTCTGTATTTATACTAGTAATTTATATACTAGAATTTATATTAATTTTGTGCAGCAGCTCCAAGGAAGTGTCCCTGATGCCCACGTTGCCTACCTGGGCATAAGTGCACGCTCATTAATCATTGATGAAACCTGCTGTACAAATTTAAGTATTGCAGTATTTTTCAGAGCCCTTTATGTCATCAAAATGAGTCCTTTGAAAAGGAAAATGCCAGCTGATTGCCATTGTTCTAATTAGATTCTAGGTTCACCAGGTAGGTATTTTTCCATATATAATATCTATCAAGATGCCACCAAGACATTCACTGGCAATCAGTGCAAATAATAACAAGCTTTATTTCTTGTTTCATAACATTGGAAATTGCTTTACAGATGGCTGAAAATAAATCTGAGTTCCTAACATCAAGCAGACAGAGCAGAAGGAACAATTCATAACTATCAAATCAAATATTAAATGTCTTTTACCTCTTGCCAGTGTAGCATTGTCACCAGATTGTTATTTAACATTGTATTCATTAAGAGTTAGCACAACTCTTTGCATTATGAAAAAAGACAAATTTATGTGTTCAAATGTCACATGTTCAGCCCTGACCTGATTGGTGCAGAATAGTTTATTTTTTTATTAGTTTTTAAACTTGTGTGACTTCTCTGCCAGGAGTTGGCTAGTAGCAGCAAAGGTCATGTCCAATTTAAGGGACTCTCCACAAAAAATACTAGATCAAAGCTCTCCACCTCACTTATCATAAATGGATTTAACATTCCTCACTGGAGAACCTAATTTTCTAGTGCTCAAAATTCTAATTTCCCCTGCTCACTAATATGAATGAAATGGTCAACAAATAATACTTAAAGATAAAAGAGAAAACTTAATAAGAGAGATAAATGAGGTTACAATCACTTCTTCCTGATGCATAGCTAAACCAACCTGAAGTCTGTTCATTTAGGCATGCAGCTGTGAGACCAACAGATTGCTTTCTCCATTCTGCAGTAATCTCTAATTTCATTATTTTAAATCTCAGTGGGTAACATGTCTGATTTAGGCTGAGGGGACCAAGAGGTGTGACATGCTTTTGCTAGCTGTTCCCCTGAAGGTCTTAATCCACTAGCCCCTCTAGCTAATGGTCTCAGCTCTGCTCTGTGTTTTTCCCTTATTTTGCCTCTTGGAAAAGGTCATGCTGAGAACATGTACCTCAGCTCACAGGAAGGCTTTTAAGCATTTCTTCTCTCTTACATACATCACAAGAGAATAAGTTTTTTTTCCTTTGGGTTCTAACCTGCAAGATATTGTCTTAAATTGGGGTGACCTCTTACCCAAGACACATTTACACAGTTAGTTGATCTGGACTTCTGTATGCTGTTAGAACTATGCTTCACTTTTTGATACTGCTTCACATTTAGAAATAAAGCTCAAACTTAAAAAACAATAGATGAAAACCACTCATATTTCAGCCATGCTGGTTTTGGGTTTTTTCCATGTGTCTCGTCTTCAGCACAGATCAATAGAACTTCTCTCCTTGCTCCTGCTCTCCTGCTTTTCAGAGTATTTCTGAAGAGTGTTAATGTGTGAATATTCACACATGAAGCATTTTAAAGGTTCTATCTGGGAATATTGCACAAGCAAATTTCAAAGGGCAGAAGATTCAGAAAAGTAAAATTGAAAAAAAGGTATGCAAAGATGGTCAAGTCACTAAAAAAAAAGTGTCAGTTCTCTCTGGCTTGTGTTGCAGCTCGAGGACATACAGAAAGCTATCAGTTTCTCTGTTAGTGATTACCTTCCTCACAGTTACTTAATTGAACTTACGTCTCCTCTGGGATTCTGTAGAAGATGTAAAAAAAGAAAAATCCAGTAAACTATATCCTGCCTGTGGAAGATAAATTAGTGGATGGAACATGTATGACTGTAGGAAAAGGACTGTGTTCTCACCTATCATAAAATTTACTTTGAAAGCGGCATATTAATTTCCTACTTCTTATGGAGAGAATGAAACCTTTTTTGAACACAGAGAAAAGAATACCTCTAGTCTCTGCAAATTTTAAAAGTTCATTAGCAAAAGAGAAAATAAATTGTTTTGCTTACTCATCACAAGGTGGATCACTCTAGGTAAATCACAAATTTTAGCCCAGCCCTAGAGAAACAGTTGTTGCTCAGCAGTTGCCCATTACCAGCCGTACTGTGGGATAAATATAGCCAATAAATCCAGAATGCTAATACATAATGAAACTTATACCTAAATGTATCTCCTACTCACCTCTTTGAAATGAAAACAATTATGTTTTCCTATCTTTTATCCCTTGTGCCTTTTATTTCTGAGACTGTGTGTTCCTTGAGGCAGGAGCTGTCTTTTCAGTATGGATGTGTACAATAATTAGCATAATATGGATCAAGTTTCTGTTAAAACCAATAGGTCTTAAAACAAAAGAATAATTATTCTCTAATCTATTCTTGGAAATAGTATATTTATGGTTTCTTGAGTAACATTGTTATACCGTTCATAAGAATATACTCAACTGCAGCCCCAGGAGAACTACTATACTTACATAGACAAAATGAGTAAATTAACATTTTCATTATTTTTTTTTACTTTTTTTTTTTCACTTTTAGCAAAAATAAATGCTGTAGAAGCATGAGAATTCCTGGATATTTGTTGATAAGATCAGATTCATTCATCAGTGTAATTATTGGTAGTCTGGGCTTAATTAGATACAGTGCATCATTTGACATTCTGAAGAAGATATTATTGTGATTTCTTTTGCTGCATCATCAGAAAAATAGCAGGGAGTTTTCTTTCACTTCTTTCTTTGTTTTTAAGTCTCCTTTGCTAAAGAAACACTTCTTCTGAGGACCTTCACACACTTAAATTTTAAACTTAATCTCAAATAAATGGAAAAAAGACTAGAATTGATTTTTTTTTCCTTTCACATAAAGCCTAAACCCTCATCAGGCTATGCCAGAGGATAATCTTTGTGGGAATCTGATGCTGCATAAGGTCTAAGGCTCATTGCCATTCCAGTTGTTTTCACCATCTTAAATACAAAGATTATCTGTGGAATTAGACAACAGGGCTGTTCAGAAGTGGTTCACTGTGACATCCAATAGATGAGCAGACTGTGAAAAATTTGTCTTTGATGCAACTGTTTTGTCTTTAAATGAGTTACAACAAGGAGAAACACGGCTTCAGAATGATTGTGCACATGGATATGCATTTAGAGAGGGGAAAAATGTTATTTGAATATTGCATATATTATTACTGTTGATGTTTTGGTTGTTTTGACTGTTGAAAGATTAAGGTTCAGGAAAGTTTTTTTTACAAAAAAACAGTTCTGAAAATAGAACAAATGTAATTAATTGTATTTTGCTGATAAAAGCCTTCTTTATTTCTTAAACCTCAACCTGCTACTCAGTAGCACCATAAATTTATGCTCTTTTAACAGTGCTCCCTCTTGTAATGATTGAGATGATACATCTGAGTACTAACACAGATAATGATGTTTCTCTATTATGTCTTCAGGAATCAGGAAGCTCTGATTTTAGAGCCACATAGTCCAAAGATGGAGTTCAGTGTTGAAGGACACAAAGCCAAACGTCCTTAGGATGTAGTAGGAAAGTTTTCAGAGAGAAAACTACAAAATTAAAGAAAAGCTAATTTCAAGTGTGAATGATTGCAAGAGAAATAGAAGTGCATTTTTCCAGCTAATAAATAGTAAGGAAATTTCCAAAACACAGTGGCTAAGTATCCACTTTATCATACAACAACCTGAAGAAGGACAGCTCATTAGAGTAATCTTAGCAAAAAGAAATAGAAGAGTATGATGAAAACCAAGTGAACTGTCTTTCAATACTGGGAACTTTAGTGCCCAGATGTATTTCTGGAATCTGTGTAGAATCTTCTTATCTGCTTCTACAGCCTGTAGACTTATTGAAAGACTACACTACTGCTTTTTCATTTTTGCATCAGCTTGTATCAACATTCATTAACAAATGTTTCTTTATAGGGTAATTTTGTCCTCTTAGTCTTTTTTTTTTTTTTGACATATGAATCAAACAAAATACTTTTTTTGCAGATTTTTAAAAAGGCTGAAGTGTAGATGTTTAAGAACTAAGAAAATGCAACATGTGATTGTTATGAAACAGCTACATAGGCAGACCTTTGTCAATGTTTTTATTTCAGTCAGAGAACCATTTCATTTGTGAAACAAATAATCTTCTAGGATTTCTACTTTGTAAGTTGGGACATTCACATATAGCATAGATCTGACCCAGTGATACAAAGGGAACTTGATATGTGAGAAGATTAAATCATATCTGTCAAGCTATCAATTATCTACATTTTCTCTTTTGCATGTCAAATAGTTCACAAATAGCAGTGACCTATTGCATGGGGCAGTGTTGGAATACATCTGCTAATACATGAAGTCCTCTGTTGGTAGGACTAAAGCAGTACTAATCCAAATATGCCGTAACTGTGAACAGTTTTTAATCTTTATATTTCTTTAATCTTTAGACTTCTTACATGCCTGAATCTGGTTTCAAAGTGTTAGAAACTGTGGCACCTCTGTTGAGAAGAACCTAGCTCTTTTCTCCAGCAGAAAATGAAAAACTGCAGAAAAAAAAAAATTGATTTTGATAATAAGGGGAACAGGCCAAAGGCATCAGCTGGACACACTACTACTAAAATGATTAATAAATAAAATAATTTCAAAATGTGTTTTTAAATTTTCTTTTCCTAAACTTACATGTTTATTCTTGGGTGTGGAATAATTGCTGGAGGTGACTTATTGATATATGTGTGTGCCCTCTTAAGGGAATGTAAACCTCCAGGGTGGAATGAAGTGGATATGTAAGGAAACTGTTCCATAATAATAATTCCTTAAGCAACACAACCTACAACCTTAGATGCAGGGGAGCTTGGTATGCTGACTCTGAGGAACAACATGGAAGGTGGAGAGGAATTGGAGACACCAGGACCAGGCTCTGTGATATCACCACAGGGATGGGGAGCTGGAACTACTGAAACAAGAATGGAAGGTCCCTGCATTGAGTCCACTGAAGCAAGGAGGTGAAACAATGGGGTTCTGTCAATGCTATGGCCTTACTTCTGATTTATATCATAAATGCCCAGTTCTGGAGTAGTGACATGCTAAATCATGTTCTCTGGGTGAACTTTGCTCATTACAATCTCATTATAATACCAAAATACACCTCCATCCATTGTCTTCAAGGTGCAACCACCCATCACTGAGCATGCGTTCTGAATTTTCTCTAGTATAGACCTTTAAAAGTAAAGCAAGGAGATTTTACACCAATCAAACTAAAGGTATATATGACTAGAGTCACTCAAGCTCCACCTAAAAATAAGAAAATATAAAAGGGCTTAAGAGAGGAGGAATGTTAGGGAAGATACCATCATAGACAAGTCAGGAGGACATTGCTGACTTCTGGGACCTGTCAACGGGCTGAACCTCTCTTCCTCGCCTAGGGATGCCTATTGGGTAAGATTCAAACCCTCGGTTATACCCAGTGCTTCCCTCAGACAACTAGAAATCTCTGGAGTTTTTCCATAATTTATTGTATTTGTAGTTGACTGTATTATTCATATTGTTGGTACTTACACATGCTTTGCAGATAGTGCATTTATCACTGGCAATCCAAAAAACCCTGTACTCTTGTCATCCGTAATCATGATAGTTCAATATATATTGAATATGACCAGACTTACAGCATTGAATTGGTCATCACTCAAAATCTAAACCTAGCCGCCCTCAGGCCCTCTGATAACTGAGGACAAGCTGGAATGCAAGGATTTGGTTTTTTCTGCCAAAATTCTTTACCCTTTAATGCAACATTGGCAACCTGTACTGAATAACCTTCATGTTCCATTTCATTCTCATGAAGTGTGGTTACTCACTCTTAAGGGTTACGTTTTACTCTTTCCTAGTTTCATTGTTTCATCTCATAGACTGTTCCCACAAAGGTTCACACTGACTGTTTGTGAGAGTGAACCTGTTTTTTTCCAGCTTCAGAACATTATCCTCCTATTGGATTTATAAGGAATGTAACTCAAATAGCTTCTCACCGAAGCACACATCTCGGTACTCAGTGTACCTCTCCCATGACCTATAGACCTCTTGTCTATTGACATCTCACTATCCTTTTCTCCTTTGACACCTAAGAAATATAAGGTGTTCTCCAGCCTGTCTCTGTCCCTGTCTCTTTCTCTGTTTCTGCCTCTGCCTCTGTCCTCCGTGTCTCTGTGTGTCTCTAAGTTTTTTTTCCTTCCTATCACTTAAACTCTGCATTAAGAGTGGATGCCTTCTTCCAACAGGCTGGCAGTAGGAATGTCTCAGCCTCTGGGAATGCTCCAGGATTCATTAGGCCACACTTTGCCTTTCTTGTTGCATTACTTATTTTTTTCTTTGCTTCTAGATGTCAGCATAAAAGTGCTTTCCTTTTACTTAGCTCTTTGGTGGTCCATTATCGTTCTTGCGTTTCCCACTGTATTGAGTTTATGTAGCAAGGTTTTGGTAGTTCAAGGGCTGCAGGGGTAGCTTCTCTAAAAAGACACCAGAAGCTTCCCCCATATCAGACAGGGTCAGTTTCAGCTGGCTCCAAAAGGGACCTGCCACTGCCCAAAGCTGAGCCCATCAACAATGCTGGTGGTGCCTCTGTGATAACATGTTTAAGAAAGGGTAAAAATGCTGTGCAAGAGCTGAGAGAGAGGAGTGAGGAAATGTGACGTGAACAGCCCTGCACACATGAAGGTCAATGAAGAAGGAGGGAGAGTAGGTGCTCCAGGCACCAGAGGAGAGATTCCCCTGCAGCTCATGGAGGACAACAGTGGAGCAGATATCCACACTGTTACTCATGGAGAACCCTGTGCTGGAGCAGGTGGATGTGCCCTGAAGGAAGCTGCAGCCTGTGGAGAGCCCATGCAGGAGCAAGCTCCTGGCAGGAGCTGCAGCCAATGGAGAGGAGCCCACACAGGAGCAGGTTCTCTGGCAGGAGTTGTGGCCTGTTGGGGGCCCACGCTGGAGCAGTCTTTTCCTGAAGGACTGCATGTGGTGGAAAGGACCCATGCTGGAGCAGTTCGTGAAGGACTGCAGCCCATGGGAAGGACCCCACGCTGGAGCAGAAGAGTGTGAGGAGGAAGGAGCAGCAGAGGCAAAGTGTTATAGACTGACTCCAACCCCTATTCCCCATCTCCCTGTGCCACTTGAGGGGAAGAGGAAAAAGAGTTGGGAGTAAAGTTAAGCCTGGGAAGAAGGGAGAGGTGGGGGGAAGGTGTTTTTAGTTTTGGTCTTATTTCTCACTGTCCTTTCTTACAATTAATTGGCAATAAATTAATTACCCCAAGTTGAGTCTGTTTTGCCCATGATAGTAGTTGGTGATTAATCTCCCTGTCCCTACCTCAGTCCATGAGTTTTTCATCATACTTTCTCCCCCCTGTCCTGTTGGTGGAGAAGGAGAGGTAGAGAGGCTTGGTGGGCACCTGGTGGCCAGGCAAGGTCAACCCACCACACCCAAATGAAATCTATTGCAGTAAAAGTTTTCACTATTTCAGTAAGATACGCAAATTGCCTCTATACTATGCTTTCGATATTTACTCATAGATGATAGTTTACTTCCCAAATATTTACACAGCTCACTTCAGGAATCTTAGCTTAAGTTCAGAGATTTAATTTTGTGCAAAGCTTCTATTTCAAGAACATGGCAGTATGTGTCCTAGATTAAATCACCAAGAAAAAATATCTGAGATCCACGGAATCTATTCAACTGGTCAATAGACCAGCTGCTTTTAACTCTTCTTCTGATACTCAAATTTCAAAGACCCAGCTGCAAATTAGCTGCCTGAGCATAGACTCTTGTTTACACTCTATCGAGGAGTGTAAATACAGTATTTGGTAACATCAGCAGCTGCTTAAATTTGTGTGTTAGACAAAAAGAAGAAAATTCACATTCTTAAATGTTCCATACTTAATATTCCATGTGGAAAAAGCCAGCAAGGACATAAAAATCCTGTTTACCTCAACAGAAGTGTGACAGCCAGGAACCAGAGTTCAGTTTATACAGCTGTTTCACTACGATGATTGTAATAAGTATTTACTTTTAAAGATGCCTTTTTTCCCCCTAACCACTCTTATACACTTAAAAATATAGATAAGGTTCTACTTCTTTCCTAGTTTAAGTAGATACTCACTACTTTGACAAGCTAACAAAATCTAGAGCATTATTTCTAGCATGTAAGCATGAAAAAACAATAATTGCCATCATACAGCCAAATGCAAATACCAACTGTCAATGAGAACATGATCAACTAATCTCTATAAAAAAATTTGCTGATAGGAATTAACATTGTGGTCTGTAAAAAAAATCCCAAATCTTGATAATGTATGATGAAAATATTTTTTGCCTGAGACATGATAAAGGGCAGACAACTGCTCTGAAGCTGTTGACCTCTACTAAGACTGTAAAGAAAACGGCTCTCTGTATTAGTCAGCATCACAGTCAAGAAGATGAAATAGTAGACCTTTTGCCACAAGTAAGGAAATTAGTTAGAAATTATAGAAATATAGTTAGAAATATAGTTAGAAAACTATATTTATAATGCCAAACACATCCCGTTCAAAGACTTTTGCTGAATTACAGATTAAATTTTTCACTACCAGATAAATAAGCAGCAATAAGCAATAGTGAAGAATTCATCTTCCTGAAGGCTTGCACATCAGCTCTAAGCCTTAGAGTACATACTTTTTGTCACAATGACAAGACTTGTAAATTCCACAGAAATTCAGTACATCCTCTGCTTTTAGGGACTAGATGTGTGCAGAATACATTTTTAAGTGTCACATACTTTAAAGAAAAAATATTAGAGAAGCTGCACCTCACACCTGCTTGCCTTCCCTCTCTGCAAAGCTCAGCTAACTCTGGTTATAGGCTCCTTATGATATCATAGAAAACTAACAGTTTTTCCTGGAAGCCAGATAATTCAACAGTAAAACAAACACTAGTTACACTGGCCTAGCTTGAGTATGCTAGCCAGAAGAAAAACAGCATATAAAGCTTTTTTTTTTTCCCCTTGGGTTTTTTTTCTTTTTTTTCTTTTACCTAGCTGGCTTTCTTGAATAAGGCTGTTACCTGGGGTTAGATGTTTGGATTTTGATATAGTCAGTTGAATGGTATAGTCAGTGAAAAAATGACTTTGATTTTAGCTCAAATCAGAACTGCACTATCTACTAAAATTCAGTTCCAGGTATGTTCAGTCCAAAGCTGCAAAAAACATACCTGTGTCTCACCCACAGCCAGCCTGGTTGCTCCTTATCCTTTTAGCTCTTCCAGTTTGCTCTGAATGTATAATCTGGTGGGTTGGAAGACAGCTAAATTATCTTCCTCATTCTGTCACCAGCTAATCTTGTGATTGGATCATTAACTTTTGTCTACTTTGTTTTCTTCATCTTTATAGCAATATTTTCTGCAAAACTTTTTTGTGTATTAAAAAGTGCCTATATTTTGGCTTACATCTGAAATCTAAAAAAGCACCTCCCTACTTATGATATACTAATATTATTGCAATCAGTAGTATTACTCTGACGTAAAGCCGCATGAATATAAAAGAGGGCGAAGCTGACAGTGTGCTGCATTAACTCTATAGTGCCTTA
This sequence comes from Elanoides forficatus, assembly GCA_025311575.1. Classification (NCBI taxonomy): domain Eukaryota; kingdom Metazoa; phylum Chordata; class Aves; order Accipitriformes; family Accipitridae; genus Elanoides; species Elanoides forficatus. The sequence continues at coordinate 27,742,960 of JAOBAS010000072.1, forward strand.
GAAACCACTTTTTCTGCAGACCCAAAGCATCCTGTATTTCCTGTGATGTATTGCTTATTTTTCTTTCTTGCTGGCAAGAAGATGGGCATTCAAGTAGGACTGCCAGTAAGGATGGGTAGGAATGATGACTCTGTGTGTGGTGTCGAGAAATTTTGCTATTATAGTGAGGATGAGTTGATCTATGGCAAATGTTGTATCTGTTTGCTGTATTTGAGGTGCCAGTGGATTCAGATTGTTAGATGAAAGCCATTTTTTCCTAAGGAAAAAAAAAAGCCACAACAACTAGAACAAGAAACATACAAAAATATAGCCTCACAAATCCATAACTAATTTAAATTATAGAGATGCTTAAGCACCTTGCTGTGGCAGGATTTCACAATTATAAATTATTCTGCAAGCAAAAAAACTCATTGCATGTTTTTGCCCTAGACAAGGAAAATGAAAGTCTTTTATCACACAGCACAGGAAGAAGAAAACTTTCCACAGTATTTTATCCCTACAGCAACAATTAATTAGGAAATTAAAATATTACCAATGCTCAGATAAATTGCTGATACAGCATTTAAATAGTAATTTTTATCATTTTTTCTTCAAACAATTCATACTAAAGAAAAAGATAGACAGGGTCATTCACAGAATTCTTTAAAATGTCAGTTGTATTTGTGTATTGCATTCATTTAGTAAAATAGTCATCTAAGTTTATCTAAGAATAGTCATCTTCATTTATCAAAGATTTTCTTCTGAAAACATATCTAAATTTAATTACATACCTTTATCTTCCTGAAATGTGAGAAAGAATAGCTTACCAAATTATTACTCCCCAGGAGTCACTGGGTTCATGGTCATTCCTCATTTAAACGGCCTCTGTCTGCTCACAAGTTGCCTGACTTTAATAAGAAAAGGAACAGAGGTATACTGCAAACCATCTTGATATTTAAGGCATTCTCCTAAAACTGGAAGCTGTGAAAAAAATCACTTCAGTCTAAGGAGGGAATTAAAACCACTTGCCAGTCATGTTTTTCTCTCTCTTATGATAAAAAAGCAAAATTACTTGCTGTGGTAAGGTTTTTTAAGGTGAAAACCTTCAGGTAAAAACCTTTGGGGATTTTCAAAGGTGAAAATCTTTGTTTTTTCTGAATAGCTACATCTAAATGGCCACATACCTATTAGTGCTCATATCTGACTACTCCTGTCAGATCTGCTTGGGAGTGGGCACTGGCTACTCCCTCACCCTGTGTGTCAGAAGTCCAGGGACACCATAGTTCCCCTGGGGAGGCATCGCAGTGCCCAGCAGGAGCACCTTACAAAACTGCATATCAAACCCCAAGGTTCCTAGTGAGCTCATATATTTACAGGGTTATAGATATTTTGAATTACTTTTTTTGACTTAGGTATCTATAGCTCACTTAAACCACATTCTGGTTTTCACTCTCTCTCTGTGGATCCAAGCCCAAGGAGCCAGGCCAACAGAGATGGTATGAGACACAAAAAATCTTGTAACAGAGACAGTTCAGAAAAAAGATAGGACTTAAATGGGACCCAAGGCAGTTAGCAATTAATTTAATTAATTACTGAAATTTTGGGTGAGTAAAAAACAAATAAAAAAAGAAACAGATTTTTTTTTTAAATAAACAGTTCTTAGTAAATAATATTTATTTTCTGGAACACTCTGGCTATAATTAGGAACATATTCTAGCCAACGAGGTGTTGAGCTAGTAGATGTTACAGCAGGACCCCTGTAATCATTTACCAAAGTTCTTGGGAGGTCCCTGCTGACTGGAAGCTAGTCAACATTATTCCAATTTACAAGGAGGACATGAGGGAAGACCCAGGAAAGTAGAGACCTGTTAGTCTAACCTCAGTACCTGGAAAAATTATGATGATTGTACTGGGTACTATTGAAAGACATTTAATGAATAATGCAATCATCAGGAACAGTCAACATGGGTTCACAAAGTCCTGTTTAACTAATTTGATATCCTTCTAGGATAAGGTCACCCAACCTAGCAGATGAAGGGAAGGTGGTGGATGTTTGTTGTCTGGATTTTATTAAGGCTTTCAATATTGTCCCTCACAGCATCCTTCTGGACGAGCTGTCCAACTGTGAGATGAGCAGGTACATGGTGTGCTGGGTGGTGAACTGGCTGAAGGGCAGAATTCAAAGGGTTGTAGTGCATGGGGCTACATCTGGCTGGCAGCCAGCCAACAGCAGTGTTCCTCAGCGCTCAG
>JAOBAS010000072.1:27745242-27773912 GCA_025311575.1 Elanoides forficatus
AAAGCACCATTAGTAAGTTTGCTGATGGTACTAAACTGGGAGGTGCAGGTGGCCATCTTGAGTGACAGGAGGCCTTGCAGAGGGATCAAGACAGATTGGAGCATCGGGCAATGATTAATGGGATGAAATTTAACAAGTCCGAATGATGGATTGTGCACCTGTGACGGAGTAATGCTGGACACAAGTATAAATTGGGATGAGTGGCTGGAGAGCAGCCCTGCAGAAAGGGATCTGGGGGTGCTGGTTGATGGTAGCCTCAATACGAGTCAGCAGTGTGCCCTGGCAGCCCAGAGGGGCAAACCTCTGCATCGTGGGGTGCATCAAACACAGCATAACCAGCCAGTCAAAAGAGGTGATCACCCCACTGTATTTAGCATTGGTGCAGCTTCACCTTGAGTATTGTGTGCAGTTCTGGGTGCCACAATTTAAGAAGGATGTTCAGGTACTTGAATGTGTCCAGAGGAGGGCAACCAAGCCGGCGGAAGGGCTGGAAGGCATGTCCTGTGAGGAGCAGCTGAGGACTTCAGCTTTGTGCAGTTTGGAGAAAAGGAGGCTGAGGGGCAAACCCATTGCTCTCTACAGCTTCCTGAGGAGGGGAAGTGGAGAGGGAAGTGATGAGCTCTTCTCCCTGGGATCCAGTGACAGGGTGTCTAGGAATGGCTCAAAGCTGCACTAGGGGAGGTTCAGACTTGACGTTAGGAAGGATTTCTTTACCAAGAGGGTGCTCAGAAGCTGTAACTGGGAGGAATTTAGCATTTTGCAGTAATAAACAGGAATGGAAGTTTAACTATGAGTTTCATTTTTCTTATTTTTTTCAAGGAAAGTTCGAAGGAAACTTTGCTTTCATGTGCTGAATCTCATTTGTATGATTTCACAAGTTATGAAGTTATATCCTGCTGGTTAACCTGGGCAAGGCATAATTTAGAAATTATATGACTGTTGGTTCCTTTACTATAAAAAAATTTACATCCCTGACTGATCCTCTCAGCAATTTCATTCATACCTGTTGATTTTAATGTATCCTCTTGTGTAAGTTACACTACAATAAGATTTGACAAACATAAATGTTTAAGACTGTTTTTTTCTTCCACCAGCCCTGTTAGTTAGGGAGGTTGTATCATTCCCATTCAATGTATATTGATATCTAAAAAGTCATGCCCTTCCTAGATGGTGGACTCAGCCAACTCACGTTAAATGCTGAGGTGCCCTATGAGAAGACAGAAGTTGACGTTTGCAAATGGCATTTCTGTACTCTAACCTCCTTAGAAGTGCTAGCTCACAGAATACCCTGGTTTGAGTCGAGCTCTCACATCTGGAAGAGTTCTGGCTCTCACATCTAGAACAGTTTCAGCATTTGGCTGTAGGCTGCTCCTTCCAACCCCCCGTGAGCCACTGACATCAACAAAGCAGCCACATCTACAGAAATTGGTTTTTCCAGTCTTGCCCATTGTACTTACACAGTTAGTTCTCATTCCTCTGACCACATTTAGTGGTTTTCATGTTTTATCAATGGCAGATGGATTTTTTTGTACTTAATTTAACTCAGCTATATATATATGAACTATTAAAAAGTATAAATATTTATTTAAATACTCCAGGTTCATGCTTGAAACTCATATTAACAGCTGTAGTAAAATAATCCAAAAATACAATTAAAGGAAGACAAAGTAAACTTTTATATTTAAATGTTCAGTTGCAAAAAAATGAAAAAAATTGTAATACAAAGTAAAATTTTATATTTAAATGTTCAGATGTAGACAATGCATAAATTGTAAGAGCAATATTTCTGGCTTCTTATGCTGTGTTTTTCATAGCCTGCTATGATTGAATGGATCTCTTGTTCTTTCAAACCAAGGCTCCTCTGAAGCATGGACGGAGAATCTATAGATATCTATTGTGTAGTTTAAACTATAACAAGACCTTCAGAAAATGGTCTGAATAAATATCTCTGGAATACTCAAATATATGCATAAATTTGCTTAAATCAGTAATTCTAGATCAATCACAGATGTCACCTGTCTAAAATTATTGATAATGAAAAAGGTTACAAGATTTAATCTCAGGAAATGGAAGTTTGAAGATTTAATTCTGTTAGTAAATCAAAGCAGCTGTGGAAGTATCATTTATGTACTTCAAAGTATTGTGAATAAAAAATTTACTTTCAGCTCTGCCTACGAAATATTGCACTTTTAGTTTCTGGACAAGAGCACAGCTGTGAAAGATCTGCACATGATATTTTGGGATGTGGAAGAGGGGACAAAAGAGTTGTTCACTTTCCTTTTTATTTAGATATTTAAAGTTTATTTATAAATGGCATTTCTTCAGGTATTTTATTAGAGATATGTTACTCCATGTCATCCTTATTTGATGGGAAACACAGGTTGTATATCCTGTATAATTTTTTGTGCTGAATGAAAGGATGGAGGTACCTGTCCCTACTACATAATTTCCCCTAAAAGTGTTCATCATGTACAGGAGCTAAAGAACTGCTAACAAACAATCAAGACTTAAATGCCTAATTAAAATCCTTTTCCAGTACTATTTAGGCTTTCCATCTCTTGACTCATTCAATGTCATTTCATCCAGATTCTGTGTAGGTAAACATGATCTAAATTGGTATTATAAAAGAAAAATAAACAGAATTATTGGAGAATGAGCTCTGCCCATCAAGATCATTCCAGGCTATACACAAAAAGGGAAAACTGACAAAAATCCAATTAATGCTTAATAAGCAACCTTTGGCAACATTTATTTAATTAATATATTATTTAAAATGCAATTACAATATCCACTATATTGCATAAGACATGAGTACCTTATTCGGAATAAAATAGAACCTCTTAATTTACTTCCATTTGTTCTGATTCTTTCTAATGCCTTTCACTCAAGAGGCCAAGGTGTCTTCAAGCAATCACCAATTTCAATTGATGTTATTACTGAAACATATGTTTCGTAAGAGGTGAAGAGAAGTTGAGTGTTTGCATTTAATATAATTATTCTAGAACAGTGACATCTTAATCAAAAGTGATAGTACCAACCAAGGTAGATATATCTTGTTGATGAACTACAACAAAATAATTTCTTTCTAGAATAGAAAGCTGAGTAATCATGGTTAACAAACAGATTTTTATGTTTCTGTAGATACACTAGAAATAACAAATATATATTTTGTTGAAAAATGAGAGTATTCTCCTTTTTTTTCCTCATATGGACTACTATATGCAAAGTTCAAATCACTGTAAACTTTTCATTCACTGCTCTTTGGCATAAAGAACAGCAGAACTATGAAGACCCCAAAGCATTTGGTCACCTGAGCAAACACACAGGGTTTGGGCTAGGCTTGTGCACCTTGTTTTGATGCCCTGGTCTTTATGGCTATATGTATACTAGCAAATTAAATGATGCTTGGTGCTGTTTTCTGTACTGAAATGCAGTTGTCTGTGAGGACTGTCCCATCCTACTCGATGGGCTCAGGAGAGGTGATCTTTTAGATAGCTCATTGCCACACGCAGGAATCACAACAATGACTCAGGAGGAACAGGGAGAATTTCAACACCCTGTTTTGCTAGGCAAATCTCAGGGCACGATTCATGACAATGGCTCCTAAATGCTCGAAATAATATGTTTTATTTGATGTTGACTTAAAACGCAAGTGTGGCTAAATTTGGCATAGCAGATATTTTGAATAAAAAACTTGACACCTAATATCTGTAGCAAAATATTCCTAAAAACAAGGTAGGAGAAAGAAGAGATAAGAGAGAGAAGAAAGAGAAAAAAGGAGAGGTAAGTATCACCACCCTGGGTGGATTCCCCAGGTAACAGACGCGTGCCTGGGGTTGGTCTCCCCCCAGTTTTATACCCTTGTCCGAGAGCCCTTTGCGCATGTGTTGTGGGGTTTTCTGGAAAGTTCTTAGGTGGGTGGGGGAGGTGTTGCTGATGCCCCATTATGCCATTTAACTTGTTTACACAAGTGCCATGGTAAGGGCCTGTGGCAAAACTCCAAACCTGTGACAAAACAGCTGAAGTACAAACGCTAGAAAACCTCCTGGAAAGACAATAGCCAGAAAGCCTCTTTGAGGCACAACCACTAGAAATCCTCCCAAAATAGTTCACTACCCCACCTCCACAGGGCACGTCCTGTTTTGACTGCTTGCAGCTACCTGCTTGGTTGTTTGAGACAAAATTGTTGCCAGTCTCTCGGTCTCTCACAAGGACATTGCTAGGTCTGATTTTGTTCCATGTCATGTGAAGCATTGCCAGGCATGCTTTGGAACTCAGAGAACACTTGGGCTATATGCATGCATGTAGCCAGCTTACTCTGGAAAATGAGGGCTTATTAATAAACATCAATGGACATTCCTCTTCAGTCAGAGCCCATGCGGAGTGTACTCCTAGGCACATTTAATTGACTAGCATGGATGCACCCTTAGCATACGTAGAGTAGTTAGTTTGGCAATGCCCCATGTGTTACATTCACCTCTTGACTGCTCTGTAGCAATGTCAGTGAAATCTGGCCTCTTGTCAAAGACTGCTAAGCAGTAGATGGATAGGCGAATGGCACTTCTCTGTAAGCAAAAATGTTATGGTTATTCTCAATGGCTACATTGATTACTGCTCACTGGCAGGCACCTATGGGGAAGTGTGAGTTATTCTTAGGCTCTTAAAATGCAAAAAACCGATAGCAGTACCTGAAAGGGAATTTCTTCTAAATGAGTCATAATCTCAAGCTTATGTAGATACACCTATTGCAGTGATATGTCAAAGTTGTCTCAGAAAAAAAAAAAAGGTGAACTGTGGGTTAGAACTAATAGAGCTTTGTGTTTCAAGCAGTGAGATTTCAATGCAGAAGAAATACCACCATTTTTTTAATTTTTTCTTAAGCTTTTTGACCAATGCAATTGGAAAGAAAAGGAATGCAATAACAAAATGAGCACAGAAGGTGAGGTGTGTGTTACATATATCTTGCATGGGTTTTGCAGAGATTTAATTACATCAGTGAATCCTGAGATACATAATAGTAAAGACTGTAAGTTTTACTTGTATTTTGCTTCAAAAGTAGAATCCAGATACACAGTTTCACATACCCCCCTGAAGAAATCACCCAGAGCCAGTGAGAGCGCATCAGAAACTCCTTATCTTTGCCTCTGATCTTTTCGTGAATTCTCATTCACCACATTGTAAACTAAGTCACCATGCCTTTGCTCTTAGGAAAGAGCAGCGCTTGATTCTCACTGAGGACTGTTTTAAGTAGTTTCTTGTCTCTGAATTTAAGAGGTCACATTTTCACAGAAGTACAAAACAAACTCAGAGGGCTGCTTGCCAGCCTTGCTTACACACTCTCACTTTCAGGCTGTCTTTGCTCTGGCATAGCACATTTCTAGCTCACATTCTTCTTTGTCTTCCAAATTCTCAGCTTCTTGCTATTGAAAAAGGAAGAAGCTTGCTTGCTCCAGGACTTTCCATTCAAAGTGACTGATTTCTTTAAGCTTCACCAGTGTGCTCAAGTGCATCTTAATGTTGGAATCCTCAATAGAAGTGAATAATTAATTCCTCATAATAAAGATGTTATCACAATATTTATTCCTTTAAGTGATAAATATTTTACTATGGTTATCTCAGGAAAACAGTAATTAAATCTGAAGGAAAAATCACTGTGTCTTTTATAAGAAAGTGATAAGAGTTCTTAAATGGAAAAAAAAAGTTATGTCATTTTCCTCATATTTTGTCCAAATGTTTTGGTTGTATAGGCATTGGCCTAGTACAAATTAAAAATGCACATACAACTATTCTTCAAGCTGGCTTCAAACTAAATGGTTTGTTTACTTGCTAGAGTACAGCTAAAGAACAAAACTCCGAGGAAGCCACACTGCTTCCAGTTCTGGCCCGCCTATGTAACTAGCTCAGGGGCATGGTAAACCATGGCAATCTTGGGCACTTCAGCACTGTTCCCAAATAGAAGTCTATCAACATGTTTCATTATTTTGGTCCATTTAGTTCAGTTATGGTTCCAGTGGCATTTAAAAGGCAATTCTCGAATTATCAAAAGCATACCATTCATTTCAAAAAGAACCAAGGCTACTTATCCTAAAAGTACAGAGTATCACTAATAGTCTCAAAAAGCTGTGATTCGTCTTCTTTCTAAGAGACATGATTATGTTTTTCTTTGTTGTAGGAAAATCCTAGTCGTGAGTGTACTATAAAAATCACCATAACACTAGGATATTAGAGTTATCAGAGGTAACATAAGATCAAGTTAATTGTGAACAGAAAACTCAGAGAAAACAGCAGATCCTGAAAATAGCAGATGAAAATGTGTTTCTGTAAGTATTTTCCAGAATTGCTCCATAGTAAAAGAGTAAATACAAATGTGAACATTCAACACTACTGAAGGAATTTCCTTCTCTCTCTAAAGTGAAATTCAAACATCCCAGAGAGAGAGAGAAATCAAGCCACAAGGACCATACTCTAGGAAATGCAGATTTCTTCATAAAATGCAACACCACCACCACCACCCCTCCTCCAAATGCCAAAACAAATGCATGTGTCTTTCCTGATAAACTAGCTTCCTCACACAGGTCCCTGAATTCTGTAGGACTTTGACTTTCTGTGTATCCTCAGGCTCTAAAAACTTTTATTCACTTAAAAATCCTCCTTGACATTCTCTGGACTCTTAAGGGATTAGTCGCTGCTTCTAGGCAAGACAGCACAGAGATTTAATAAAGTGCTTTAAATGAATTTTAAGGTGACAGAAGTGTTGTCTGGTGGATATAGCATACAAAGGTGTCCTTTTTTAAATTATCCTACTGCCTAAAAGTTTCATGCTTTCATTTCTCTATCAGGCTATGCAAAGTGGGACAAGAGATAAATCTCCGGCATTGTGTTACCAATATCATCATGAGGAAACTGGACAACTGTCTAGAGTACTTGTAAGGAGGGTACAACAGTCCTTAGTCAGGGAGAGGACAGGAGACAAACACATTTGTAAATGGTTTATACCTATTCCTGGCTTCAAACTAAATTGTTTGGTTTTTTGTTATAGCACAGCTAAAGAACAAAACTCTGAGGAAGCCACACTGCTTCCAGTTCTGGCCAGTCTATATAACTAGCTTAGGGACATGGTAAAGCAGGGTAATCTGGGGCACTTCAGAATCAAGGAATGGGGCTGCTCTTAGCTGCTGGCTGCAGACTCAATCTCCACTGTGCTTCCCTGTCCTGGGTCTGCAGACCATCAGTGAATATTTCAGCACTGAACAATGAATCTGGCATGGGTTGGAGGGACAACTCACCGAACTCTATACAGCTGCCAGACGAAAGAAGAAGAGCTACTCATCTAACTTGCTCATCTCAAGACTTTGAGATTGTGGAAGTTGCATGATCCTGTCACGTAAACTGAAGGGTCAATTTTGCTCTTTAGCACAGAGTTCTTCTGCTTTTAATACAAGAAAGTTTAAAACAGAAAACAAATGACCTTGCTTTTCAATTTTTAATGTGGTGTTGCCCTCCTTTATCAAATCAAAATTAATTCACAAGTTCTCTATTTGTCAGTAAACATTCACAATGCATTTTGTATGTCCTGAGGTGGGCATTTTAGCATGATAAACATGGCTATGAAGCTGTACATTGATGTTTTATTAATGGCTGTCAATCCAAACAGATCTAAATTTTACATGAGTGATCTTTAACAAACAGAAAATAATGCACACTGACATGTAAGCACCACCATGTAGACTACTTTCACTTCTGAAGAGTTTGGAAACAGCACTGAAAATTTGCATACTGAACACCATAGTGTTGTATAATACCATATCAACATTACTCAGGGATGAGAAGGTTGTTTACACAAGGCATCCAAATTTCTTTGGTTTAGTTTGGATCCTCCCACTGATAAGTTTTTTAGCAAAAGTGCTGTGAGGTCACTCCTAGATAAGTGCAGCGTAGGAAAAATTGCTTGATGTACAAGGGTAGGTTGGTGCCCTGGCTTCCTACCCTTTGGTGCTGTCTGTCCTGCATTACTACTGTGTAAGTACAAAACCAACTGCTCTGACTGTGAGTATGAAGTGCCTCAGCCGTGTCTTAGCTGCCATGCCTGAGTCCAACCCTGAAGGCCATTTGTCAAATGGAAGAAAAGCTGCCCCTAGATTACCCATCCCCTTTTTTTACAGAATCTGGACCAATGTCCTCTGAGAAGTGAGCAGTCAAAGGCTGGAAAACACTTGCAGAAGTGCTGAATCTATGATGTGGCAGTGGACTAGAGGAGAGAAAAGCAAACAGTCAGATCCAGAAAAAAAATCAGCTCGAAAGGATGCTGTACTAATTTTTTTCTCCAGATTCTGAGAAGTACAAGCAAGGTCTCTCACAGTACACCACAAATCTAGTCCCACAATAGCTACAAGAGAAAACCTAGGAGAACACTCATGGAAAAATGATATGACTCAATGGGAAATGGTTTGCCAGGAAAATAGAGAAGACTACAGACGGTAGCAGTATCCGTCATGGCACACATATTGTACAAAAACATCAAAGACTCAGTCTGTATGTCTGTACTTCTTCACCATTCAAAACTTGACTGAATCCATTCCTAATCAAATCAAGTCCAACTGCACTGTGAGGCTTGGCTTTGAAATGTGGTCACCACCAACCAGGATAATCAGTTTTGACAAGGATGAACTGATGGACAAATGCCCAAGCACTAAGCCAGGACAAGGTTGTAGAACTAGTCACACAAACTGGAGAGTTTTAGCAAGTTCTACCAAGTTTCAGCAACAGTGAACGCTCTTCATATGAAGTAGTTACTATTTTGGGCTTACCTCTGAATTAAATGAATTGACAGGTTGGAGGTTTTGACCTATTGTTGTAGTTTCCTTTTTAATTCACGAGGATGTCCACATTATTTTGCTCTTCATTTGTATTCTGACCAGTTTTGGCCCTGGGGTTAAGCCATGTGACCTTGCCTAATATTTATAGAAAAATTACTGTAAGGTCCATTTTCAGGTGACATGTCTGGAGATATTTTGTCTGAATACAGTTTCACTGCTGCTGACAGCATTCTTGAAGGAGTCAACTGGAGCTGGAGGGAAGAGAAAAACAAAAAATAGAACTGGTATAAGTATTGGAAGATACCTGACAGAAAAGCAGATAACTATGGAGTCTTTAAATTAATATAATCACTGATGACTGAAATAAAAAGCTTAACAGAAAGAAGAAAAAAAAGTCTTTTGTGGCTCAGTATCTACAGTGGAGATAAAAGAGATGAATACAGATTTTTTAAAAAAGTGTTCAAAAGTTTGTCTCAGACACACATTCCAATGACTCAATTAAACAAATTAGCTTTTTTTTTCTTTGTTTGCCTGCAAGAGTTTCCCAGACTTCCTACATCTTCTTTTTGCTTCCTGTTTTGTTTGAAGATCATGAACATATTTTACTGCACAGGATTAGAAACTGCACAAAAAATTCAAAGTTATAAAGATCACTTGTTATTTTTTCTGCCTCATATGACGCTTATGTCACTGAATTAAAAAACAAAACCAAAAACAACAATAAAAAAGCTTGGAAGATTAATAGGCAGTAGAACTAATAAAATAGCAAAGTGGCTGTTGGAAAATCTACAGGTGAGTGATTTTATTGTGGCTGGTTTCCTTTGAAATCATGATCTTCACTGTCATTCTAGTTTTACCATATGTTAGTGCTCTGTGAGACTGATGGGGAATAAGTTTCTGTTTAGTTTGTGAAAATTTTTTCATTTCAGGATATGATTACATCACAAATTTCCTTAAAACTTGATGTTTTTTATAAAATTTCAGTTTGATAACAATTTTCACTAAGCTCATAATCAGAGTTGTAGGCTATGTTTATTAAGTGGTGAAATATTGATCAAAGGACTCCAAGGCAATTAAAGTTCCCCATATCTTGTCTTGCAAAGACTCCCTCATATGCAAACAATACCATAAGAAAGTAAATTAGATCTTCCTGAGAAGCCTGATATTTTGTCTTATACTCAGACTGCTTATAGTTTTAGTACTTCAGAACTCTTATCTAGTAAACCAACAGCAAAACGACAGTATCAGGTTCAAACAAATGAAGTGTTATTTGAGAAATATCACCCATAGTCCAGTTCATTCACTTTGTTCAAAGAACAGGGGAAAGAAAATCCCTACTACATTTTTAATTAACAAGATGACAAGATTATAACTCTAAACTTTCTAAATTAGGATCCCATCCATCTTTCTCCTAAGGAACTTTTAGTGAAAGTAGCACTACTAGGAGTCTTCTGTTACAGTGTCTGCTCCTGAATAGTGTCCATCCCAGAGGCAGACATTCTCTAAGTAAGCAAGTAAGCAGCAAACATTATTCCCCAGGAACATGCATGTGTTGCAACAAAGACGACCAGCAGATCTGTTCTTTTTTTTTTTTTTCCTTTTTTTTTTTTTTTCATGTAAAGAACAAAAACCCCATTAATCACTTATAATAAAAAAACAGGCAAAATTACTTAGCAAAATAGCTGGGAACATAGTCAGTAGGACTAACAGAAGGATGGGAAGTCCACAGTGTATGTAAATCTGCTGCATTAAGCCTAGATTTCATAAATATCCAGTATCCCTCCTTGAAGTCTAATGCTTACACTGATGTTCTGTGGGAATCAGCTCTACATTACTTTAATTACAGTAATTCATCATTGGGAGAACTAACCAAACCCTGCCAAAAGAAAAAGAACTTATTTCCATTCATTTATTTAAATACTGTAAATTAGCCTTTGCATGTAATTTTTTTTTTTGGTGCTAAATTTTCCAAATACTTTAAGCATTGATAACTAATGTTGCTTTGTCCTTTCTCTTAAAAGCAAGGAAACAAACAAGATTTGAATCACAAGTTTTTAAACCAGAAGCGCCATTATTGATAGTTTATTCTGCTTCCATAGAAAATACAGGGTGAGAAACTCCATCTGATAATTTCTGAAGCAAATCCGTAACTTCTATGTAAGACATAGTTTCCTATTCAGAAGTCATTAAATCTAAATTTAAAGATGTCATTACATTTCTGGGTGATTCGGGGGCTGATGGCCACAGTGATAATTTATTTCTTTTTTAATATGTCCTTGGATAAAATAGATCCAGCTCCTGGAGCTGGACTTTTACTTCCTGGAAAATTGATTTATTCTATATATAAAACTCAGTAAACCTGGTCGCAGCAGCTACTAATTTGAGCACTCAGCTAAAGTCTGCTTGTCAGCGGTGTCGGGGGAAGAGGATTCCATATTGTTCACAGCTTCCTAGTGATTTGCACTTGAAGTTCCTCTACATATCTGAGGATTTAACGCATGTGCCTGCTCTAGATTCATCTTCGTTTTTCATTTTTTCCATACTTTAAACAGATATTTTTACCATTACAGGCATTCTTGTTTATGTATTTAACTCAACTCCTCCCTTGTACAGATTTTGTCCTACACTTAAGAAAGAATTGATTTATTGGGGAAAGAAAACTTGGAGCGGAGGGAGGAATTCTTTCTAACAGATGCTTGAATATTGGCTAGAAGGTTAGTAATTAACATGTAAGCAAAGTGGCAAGAGTTAGTTAATGGTGAGCTAATGGACAAGAACTAAAAACTGGCAATGTTGACTTCATCACTAGCCTGAGTGGGCATGTAATTCTGTTGCCTTAAAATAAGTGCTGTGCAGATACGTAAGGGTGAATTTAGCTGATAAATTCAAGCATATACTAAAAAATATAGTAAATTCAACTCTGACTTTATAAAGCCAAGAGCAAAACTTTTATTGATTTCATTGTGGCAAGGACCCAATGAGCTTGTTAGCTTTGTGTTTTTAACTTCCAAGGTTAATTTATGGGTTTCTTCTCTTGTAGGCAGGCATGCTTCTCTAATGTAATGTTTCTTTGAATTTTAAGAGTCTCCTGATAAATTTAAGGGACTATATGTAATTACAGATTGGTAGAAAAAATATATGTTTGTGAAAGAAATGTCTTATATTGAACTGCTGTTTGTTTTGATTTAGATTTACTAATAATGGAGAAAAAAAAAATTGCAGTTGCCCAGATAGAACCAATCAATATAACAAGGTGGATTAAAAAGATTAAGAAAGTTCAGAAGAGTAAACATAAAAACTAATCAAAGAGGACATTCATAACTAAAATACTCTAGAAATATTTATGAAAGTTGGAAAAGACATGCAGTATTAGTGTACATAAACTATGCCAGATTTGCAAGAGGAGCTTTTGCAGGAGAGCAATTAAAACACTTCCTTGATATTATTATAGCTGTAAATAAGTCAGTCTACCAATCAGTTTTGTGAGAGTAAGAAAATGAAAGTTAACCTTAAAACAAGAATGTTTTTGTTTAAGAAAACAAAAATGAGCTACCTTTGAATTCTGAGGCAAAACAAGGCAGATGAAAACTGTAATGGAGCACAGGAGAAAAAGAAACCAACAGTTTCATAGAGTTTCTAGGGAAGTACATTAAAATAATGGAAAAATAAGCCAGGACAGGTTTCTTAAAGAACATTTAACTGTTGCAGTGTATCACCAACTCTATGTCATTCTCAATAAACAAATTTCAAACACACTTAAAAAAGATTAAATACTGATGTTAGAACTTGTTTTATCCCCAAAAGCAGTGCTGAACCATCCATATCATTGTATAATTATATTCTAATCTCTAAGCTACCTTTTTAGTTTAATCCTATTGTTTAATCCTACTTGTTTGATTCACAGTGAACAGGAAGCAGAGAATTTTCTTCTCTATCTCTTTGCCATGGCCTTTCATGCATTTGAAAACCGTTAGCATGTTTAGTCCTCGGTCTTCTTTTCTCTTAACAGTGCTACTTTCATAATCTTTCACTGTAAGTAATTTTTTCTAGCCTTCTGATCATTTCTGCTGCTTTCCAGCAGATTGCATCCTACTTTAGATGTTCCCATAAAACCTGACTATGCACTCTACCTGGTTCAATAGAAGCACATCACTAAACATGGAATCAAATGTATGTTTCTGTGTTTAGTGGTGAATTAATCCTGTGATAAAACTAGGAATTTTTCCATTCCTTTCTCTCCCCTATGCAGCAAGTAATTGCTTCCTCTTGACCATGTTCTGTTTTCAGTATGCAAATCACTGAAGTCACTATGAAGCTTAAGCCATTGTGAAAAAAAAAAAAAATCCCAAACAACAGTAGAGGTTATATTTTCTAGCTTATTTCAGCAGGTTCTGGCTTTCCCTCTAATGTATCTGTAAGATTTGCAAAAGAGCTTCACCCACCACAGTTATATCATAGCACCTATCACAGCCAGGCAAATCTCTCAGACTTCTGTATCATCAAGCTCATTTTAGTAGATGAGTATGCAAAAAAAGAAGAGAAATCCAGTTCCACTTTTCCACATGAGGTTTCTTTCAACATCAGTAAGGATAAGATTTGAAAATAACAAGGGTAGGATTCATCTGACCAAATGCACACACTCAAAGTAAAGATGTTTATATGTGAGCTAGTCAGTCTGGGGTACCTTTAGTAAGCCTTATCAATAAATGATTCATCTTCTTTCTACCTGAAGTAGAAGATTTAGAGTTAATTTAGAAGTATTTAATTGATGAGGTGAAAAATTCCCCAGAAGAGTCTGTGTCTTTTCTTTGATTTTAAAGGGAGCTGAAAGTTACTTGCTGGAAAGTACATCTCTATATTTTGTCAGGCAAATCCTAGCCTAAGTGTCCATGCATATACATGTTTCTGAATGTCTTATCTGGTCTCCAGAATTTCAGTTTTAATTTTTTTAGTCTCCAGCTATTATAATTAAAAACAAACAAACAAACAAAAAAGTAAAGGGGAGATACTTTTGATGGAAGTATGAAGTCTGCTCCCACCTTGTTTTTTTCTGAAAAGAACAAAATATAAGTATTTTTCTAAGATACCTTGCAACAATTATATTATTTAACTGTAATTCAAAATGCCAGCATTATTAATGCTTTGTCCTCCCTACGAAAAAGATGTAAGAACACTCATATAATCAACAGTTTATTTGAATTTCTTGGTTTCATGACTTGCATGGGCAAACCCTGGAAGAGATATTTAATTACTAACCTTGATTAAAGATCATCTGCTGTAAATATATGCCTTTTTACTCAAATGTATCAATGCTTACACATACTTACAGAACCTTGTGCTTCAAGCCAACTCTATTTCCATTTCAGCCTACAGCAGAGTAAGTATTGGGGATAGTCATTAAGGACAAGATTTGTCTGCATTTTTTACCAGGGTAGTGTGCTAAGCCAGAACATTCAAATTGAAAGTTAATGGCTTTGATATATTTTCCAGCCATCCTTGCTCATTTTTCAGGACCGGGGAGATAATACTTTTCTTACTTAAGAGCTACTCTTATCATAGCTACGTTAATTTTACCTGCTAGCAGGAGCCCCACAGTAACTGCTGACTAGAAATACTAGCTAAGGGAGTGTTTTCAAACAGCGCATGTCCTCATCAAGCTGGTGATAACTGTGGTTCTCCCTATAACTAGTACCTGTGTTTCTTGATTGTTCATATCACACTCATAAAAAGAGTTATATTTGCCCTTCCTTCCTGTCTACATTTACCAATATGTATATGGGTTATAAACCTCCTGATATGAAGGTTGTACTTATGCTAGTAAAGTAAATAAAGACAGGATATGGTCCCAAACACTGTCACACAATCATCCATGCTCTTTAAGTTGTTATTACCATCCATAGCATAGTTTTGAACCCTGCCAACTAACAAATTGCTTGGCATTAGGAAATGCTTAGTTCATAAGGTAACATGGATTCAGAATCATTCCCAACAGAGAAGGGAGAGTAAAAGAGTTTACTAGAATGGCTAAAATTTGTACTGTACCAGATGGCCTTGGTGCAGAGAATGGTTGCCTGTTCATTTTATTTACTACTAAAAATGTAACTGGAAATGTCATCTTTTAAAAAGCTAGTATTTCTAGGAGACCTGCACTTGAAGAAGTGCATTTGTGTGTGTGTGTTCAGAACAGTTTAGGGGTTTTTACAAGAACTAGAGGAGAAACAGCTCAACCAGCTGAAAGAAAAACTGCATGTTCTCCATATTACTATTCCCAGATCAGATTTATAATGCATAGACAAAAGAAATTAAAAAGAGCCAAACATTAAGGAAAGAAAACCAGAGAAATTTTCATGTGGCAAACGTCAATTTGTTTATATAGCATAGTTACATTCTTGTTCCTTCCTGAGCTTCCACTGCTGAAAACATTAATGATAATGAAATTGAAAAGACACTTCAATAGATCCCTGGGCATAACTGTTAGGGTATACCAAACAGGGACAAATATGCCATATCTCTGCCAGATGCTGTGGTTTCCAGGGAGAACAAGCCCTAGGTCTTCAGTGACTTTGATGGAAGAAATGCTGAAGGAAAGTTAGCAGCAGGTGGAGAAACTGTCCCTAAGGCCAAAATATGTCAACAACTCTCTGATTCTTTACCAGAAATGCACTCTACTTTTTTTTCCAGAAAACAAACAAGCCTGCCCTCAGTCCTCAATTAAGATCAACTGTGATAATGTGTTTCTGGATGGCTCAAGTGAAAAATGTTGATCGGGGTCATCAGTTTAGCAGCTATTTCCACACTGACACTGTGGTCCCCAAATATATAAATTATGAGTGGAACTGCTGGCTGGTAGTTAGAGTATAGCTCATCATGCAGCACATTAACAGGTATGTTATGCTTATATCTTCCAAATAAGACATGTCCTTAAACATACTATGAACGCTGATGCAGTGACTGCAGTTAGATGTAAGTATGAAACAATGTGCTAATATCTGCCATATAATTGTTGTGGATGAGTGATTTAGATCACTTAAGGATCACACAAAGGTATTAGCAAAAGTGATTTTAATGTAAATTTGTAAAAGTGCAACTTAACAAAGAAATATGGCAAGGTTCGCTCTATTACTTACTACATGGAAGAAACACACATAGGAAAATCAAGTTAGAATCAGTTTAGAATGATTTACACAGAGACCAGGGATGCAAAAGTGTAAAGGAGACCCTCCCATTGAGTGACAAGGTTCAGAATGGACCCCCTTGCTTTCTAAACTCCTGATGGAGCTTAGGTGTGGCTAGGTCCAAACTTCCTCTCAGACTTGGTCAGCAGTTTATGTCTAATGTAATTAATACAAAGGGTAGGGAAAACTTCCCATTGAGTCATGAAGCTCAGAATGGACCTCCTTTCTTTCTAAATTCCTTCTCAGAGAGTAGTTTAGGTGCAGCTGGATCCAGACTTACTCCCAGACTTGGTCAACGGGTTATGTCTAATGGAATTAGCTAAATGCATTTAATTAGCATTGATTCAGCATGCTGTCAGTCACTTACCAAGGATCTGTTGTGAATAAGGGGTCTCTCTGTAAAGTAAGGAAACTCAAATCTTGAGAGGTGTCCCTGCTCAAGGGGGGATTTGCCTGGCATGCAGTCCAGTTGAAATTCAGGGAGAACTCAAGTTGGGCTCATCTAATGATCTGTCATTGGTTAAAGGTCTCTCTGCCTCAAGGAGCTACCTCAAGAAGCATCCCAGCTCAAGGGGACATTGGCACCATGCAGCCACACTGCCTAGCAGGGAGAGCTCCAAGAAGGCTCACTTAGGCTGTCATATTAATGGGATAAAGTGGCTGGCTTGAAGTGATATTGCATACAGTGGGAGAGGTATGCATGAGACTCCTTGTACCCAGAACTTTCTTTGTTCCTTGATAAATGAGTCTGGGAAAAAACACCTGCTAGTCATGTGTTAATCACATGACCTGTGTTCCAAGCTCATATGCATCAATGCTCACTGTGTCACTCTGCCTCTGTGTGGGTTTTCTAGAGGAGTTCTTGGTCTGGCTTCAGCTCAGGCCTTTACCTACTTTGAAGCCTCTACCAAACTACTGCTAGTTTAGTTAAGGGGTCGACAGCATCCATCACAATAATAAATCAAAGTAAAATTTGATCTCAGGAAAACAAAATTTGAAAGGTTCCATGATTTAACACCAGCCAGCAATTAGGCACCATGCAGCTGCTTGCTTGCTTGCTTCCCTCCCACCCAGTGGGATGGGGGAGAGAACTGGGGAAAAAAAGTAAAACTTATGGATTCAGATAAAGACAGTTTAACAGGACAGAAAGGAAGAAAATAATAAGGATAATAATAATAAAAGAATTGGAATATACAAAACAAGTGATGCACAATGCAATTGCTCACCACTTCCTGACTGATGCAGAATTAGTTCCCAAGCAGTGATCTGCACCCCTCGGCCGACTCCCCCCAGTTCATGTACTGGACATGACATCACATGGTATGGAATATCCCTTTGGCCAGTTTCAGTCAGGTGTCCTGGCTCTGTCTCCTCCTAACTTCTTGTGCCCCTCCAGCCTTCTTGCTGGCTGGGCATGAGAAGCTGAAAAATCCTCGACTTAGTCTAAACACTACTTAGCAACAATGGAAAACATCAGTGTGTTATCAATAGTCTTCTCATACTAAACCCAAAACATAGCACTATATCAGCTACTAGGAAGAAAATTAACTCTATCCCAGCTGAAACCGGGACAAAAGGGAAGGACATGACACAGGCTTACTATCACCTCTCATAGTGTTAACACAACAGTATAATTTTGCTACTGGAAATGTCGACTGAATTGCCCTTTCCCTCATTCCTTCTAAGCATGTATTGAGAGCTCAATAACAGATGTGGGGAGAATAAAGGGTGGAAGAGTAGCTCATGGCATCTTTTTTCCAGTTTCTTTTTAGCAAATGTTATTTAACGCATTTTTCAGAAATCTATGAAAAGCATTTTCTGTTTGTACCATCAGAGCCTTGTTTGCAATTATGCTATAGAAAAATACATAAGATCTGGAGGGAATGTGAGTATAGGCAATGAACCAGATTGCAAAGGAACAGACGTGTCTACAAACAGACTTAAAAACTAGCAAAGTCAATAAAAACATTCATAATTCTGATTAAAAACAAAGCAAGCAATACAAGTTGATATATTTCACAGAAAATCTTAACCATGAGCTTGTTGTAATTTCTTCAAAATATGCTACATATTACTTCTATAGAAACTATTTTATACACTCATCACCTGCCAGACAGAGACTCCCATCCATAACCAGAACTTCTAAGCATATTGATGAGAACTCTTAGGGAAGAAAGACCTTCACTGTGTTTTAAAATATCATTACCATGAAATTTGCTTACTTGACTAGCATATAATCTTGGGTCTGCTTATTTGCTCATACTACCCTTACCATTTGAAAATTATGTATTCAGAGTAAATCTGTAGCAAACAGAATACTTGGATTATTATAAGGACAGTGAACTATCACAGTAGAAAATAGATGAACCTCAAAAAAAACCCTGAAATAATAAATCTTCTTTTAGCTAGAATTCATTGAATTAGGGAAGCTTAGAATAATCTTTACAAAGTGAATATAGGAACTGATGCATGGAAATAATTCTCTCATTTGTTGGACTTTTTAAATTCAACTCACAGGGAAAGAAATGCAAGTTTCAGCAGTCTCAGGATAATCTTGATGTCATATAAAGCCATGTCAGCCAGTAATGTGATTCCAGAGACACTGAAAAATGTTTTCTTACATCCAAAGCCTATCCTGTCAATTTCTTATGAAAATAAATTTTGTAAAAATAGCTGAAACTATTTTGAAGTCATCTAGAGAGTATATTGTGTATAAGACAACTAAGAAATCTAGTGAATGAAATTTCCCTTTCTTCACATTTTTTAAATGAAGACGCCTGAAATGTCTGAAGAGCTACATCCCTTCCTTTCTTCTTTTAGTGAGTTCATTTAATGAAACAGGGAAGAAATACATTCTCTCTGATGTGAGTATGCTCTCCACAGCATCATTGATTTTTGTATATCATTGTTAACTGCCTCCCGCAAGATTCTATGCTTTCATGTTATATTCTAACAGATGAGAACCGGTAAGAAAGAATCCAGATATTCAGGAAATTTGAAGAACATTTCCTATAAGGTTTATCCCAACCCTCCATCAGCCAGAAGTACTTTTCAGCCTGTTGATAGCGCTTCAGATCTAACATGTTGTCCAAGTTGTCAGATTACTTTTTCAGGTTTTGGTTCATTTATTTGAAACTGAAGCAGATCACCATCAAATGCAGTGAAAATTCTCTGCATTTTGAAACCCTGCTGGAATCAAATGCGGTTTTGTACTGAAAAGGGCTTTATGGTATATGGATGAGTGCCAGGGCATGTAACTAGGAACTATTCTTCTATTTGCAGAACTGAGGGTTGTAGAAAATTTTTCTTACCACCAGTATTATATTCTGAGGCATTGCTGTTCTGGAAAACCCTTTAGGTTGCATGCATGCCTGCAGAAGGACTTAAGGTCAGCTCAGAAACCTGGGTAATTCACAGAAGAGAAGTTGGAAGAAGCAGTAGTAGGAAATACTCTCCCTTCAACCTCCAGAAGCCAAATAGTTTCTGTACACTTCATCAGTCATTTTAGAGGCAAGTGGTCTCCTTCACTGCATTACCACATACTAGCAAATGATGTTTCAAGAAACATATTCATGTCATAAGAAGACAGGACAAGGCAGGGAATTCTTGCCTGGTCATTACAGTCCTCAATCACATTGCTCACATTGTCAGTAGTAGTTTCCCCCTACTCCTTTTCCACCTGTCCTTTCCTACCACACTTCTCACATCAGAGTGATGTTCTGTGCCTTACTAGTCTGATAGTAAGAAATCTTTTCACTTAATTTTTTCTTTGGCTAGCAATGTATACTTGTTTCTTATTTAGTTTATGGGAATTTTTTTTTAGTCTTGGCATTTTCCCCCTTGAAAGTGTTTATGAACAGTAAGCAATTTGATCTCTTGTTATTTTGCTAACTAAACAAGTCAGATCTTTGTAGTTGGTTCTAGTATAAGGACATTCTATTCCTCTGTCATCTTAATAACCATGGTTTTCTCCTTGTGTAACAACCTCATTTGAAACAAATCTAATACTAAAAAAACCCACAGTTAAAATTAGGGAAAAAAGGATAATATCAAAATTACTTAACATTTTGATGCACTCTTCAAAACAAATTTTCTGTTTTAAATAAAAATGATTTACATATTTGTGTTCATTATTCAATATCATATACAACATTCTTGTGAGATATAATGGAACAACTTCCTTTTTATTTTTTCAGCTGATGTTATATTTATTTCTACATCATTTTCTTAAAAGGAATGCACTGCAAAATTTATCCATGGGTATTTTTCCTTCTGTAGGCACTACATATGAACATTGAAATTCAAGATTTGCAAATTTTCAAAGAAAGATGTGCAAGATTGGTGAAGTAGCATTGTTTATTGCTTACATATTTTCTGCTGGCCACATCAGAAGTTCTCGTATTGCAGTTCAGGGCTGTAGGAAGTAAATATCCAACAGCTACCTTTGTAAAAAGATCAAAAGTTATTAACATAAAATGTAAGACATTTTATTTTGTATAGGAAAGTGGAAGCTCCATTCAATGACTTGGCATACTACATGTCAATTTGTTATCACTTTTTCATGACAATCTATAAGATTTGGCAGGGAATCTGGTAATATCTTCATTTTGCTCTATGGAAAAATAAAGCTGCATTGAGATTTTGCAGTGTATTTCATAGCAGCTCTTTAACTTGCACATCCTTACATTGTTTTAACATTTCTACTGCCATAATATTTTTTTTCTAAATACTTGCCTATCTTCCGTTTTAAAACAATTTATATGAGAAACTTCTTTTATCGCCTTTGGCAGTTTGTTGCACATGTAATATTGTCACAGCTGCAACACTATATTTAAGGTTCTGTCAGGATTTTTATGTTACAGTTCTATTTTCTTGGATTTATAGTTTAAAAAAAGATCCTTTGGGGAAGATGTAATCATAGTGTAAATTTTCAGGTAACGAATTACCTATTTTTAAAAAATTCCTACTTTTTTATTTATTATTTCCAATACTAGGAAGAATATTTAAAATTAATAACTAATGATGCATATGTCTTACATTGTATCTGTGAATAATTACTTGTTTAATTTCACCTTGGCTTTGTGATTCTTGTTCATACTAAATAGTATCTTTTCTTTATTTCCACTGATTTAACTGAGTCTTCATGCAAAAGAAAAAGTATTCCAAGACAGTATTGTGCCCTTCAATTAATAATAAAAAGAAATATAAAAAATAGGTGTCTTTAGAGTTTGTGGAAATTAACATGTATAATTATACATTAAGGAGTATATGCTGATATTCCAAATGAAGAAAACCTAGATTTAAACAGTTTTTTCTAATGAATAAGTAAGCCAACTGTAGTACACAGTTAAAGGACTGAACAGAAAACAGAGGTGAACAAAAATGTATGGATTATACAACACATTTCTAAGCTTACAAAAAGGTCTCTGTCCTTGAAAAACTGAGCTTTATTAAAAAATCTTTGCCCCTTTGCTTTGTTGACGTTTTGTATGGTGTCAGCAAACTCAGGCTTAATATTGAGGTATACACATTGCAAGACAGGATAGGATTGGTTTAACAACAACAACAAAAATGTTTTGTGAGTTATTTGATATAAAAATGACATAATTTAAACATTAGTGTTGTAAAAACATAAAGAAAAAATACCAAATAGATTTGCATTTTTTGTAATTACAAATGTAATTAAATGCATTTTTTGTAATTAAAACATAAAGAATAAAGAAACAATACATATGACAGAATTAGTTTAATTAGATTTCTTCATAGCTGAATCAAAATCTAAGAAGTCAATAGAAAGGCTTTGTTTCCAGAGTTGTTATAATGAATTAAATTGCAGGGTTCTCTTCTGGACTACTGGATAGTCACTAAGAAGATACAGCTGGTAAACAAGGAAAAAAAAGTAGCACTGTCACATCATTTGAAAACAATTTCGAAGGAATCATCTCTTTCACTCTTTACTCATTCTCTGAGTGAAACAAACTGTGCTTTTTGGTATCAGCCTGGCATCAGTAGCATGCATGAAACAGTAATACAAATAACATTGTTTAATTAGAGATAACAAATATGTGTCAATATTTGGAGAATGAAACATCAAGGGACATATTTTCCACAAAGATACATAATAAACATGCACATGAGTACATGGTTAATAACATGTTGTCTTCTTTTTTAAAAATAATTTATGATCAACATTGATTGAAATACTGTTAATACAAATTTTTCTTGCACTTTCTCCAAAATATTATGACTTATCTCAGCCTATTGTTCCTTTTTTTTTAGCTACAGAATGAAACTCTAATTTCTCTAACTTTTGAGTAGATGAAATCCTTGTGTGCTTGTATAATTTTCTTTACCTAGTGATTTTTCCATTGTTCTTTCAGCAATTGTGCAATCTTTTTTTTTATAGCTCTGCCTCAAATTCTCTCATTGCAAATTAACTTCTGCAGAGATCCTTTGTCAAACCATTTTGTGTAATACATCTTATTGCAAAATAATTTTTCATTTAAAAGTGAAAATATTTTTTTCAAAATAATTTTCCATAGCACATTGTGAAGTACCTTATCTCTATTCCCATTTCCCCTTTACATTGCTGTCATAATTATATAAAAAAAATTTCCTCACTTTAGAACTCTTCACCTTCACTAGAGTTCTAGATGATTATAAAGCAAAGAGGTACTTTGGTTGATAAATGCTCCTGCTTCCAATATTACTGTGGTATTTAGTTTTATTGATTTTAGGCATCACAGATGGAGCCAAATGAATATGACCTCAAGACCACTGATCAAAATATTCTTAATGTCACCAATACATAAACTGCTCTTGGTTTGGAGATAAATGCATTTCTAGTGCTTCATAGCTTATTGAATTAGAACTGTAATATTGTAAGTCTGCAAGACAGTACGGCAAAATATTAAAGATGTAGACATTTGATAGATTCTGCATAGTTTTGGACCTCTTTTTTGTTTCTTCTTTTGTTTCTTCTTCTTTTTGCCACCTCTTGCTTGTATGAAATGGCTGCATTTGTCTAGGAAGATGCATATGGTATGAGCAACTGTGATGAGACAAATGAAAGTATAACTAAACCCTAGCTTTCTAGAGGAGGTTCTCAAACAGTATGGTAGACTTTCAAAGAGAGGAAAGGGACCACTGGACATACTTTAGCAGTGAAGAGAAGCAGAAGTCCCACCAGATATATCTCAGAATCTCTTCTTCTGCACTCTGCCCATTCCCCTACCCCTTCTTCCTCTCCCCTCAAGATTTCATGCCTCTGTGGCAACCATGAGGAGAGTACAATGTACACTACAAGTTAAATTTGGTAGTCAGCAGAAAATACAGAAAAATTTGGAGTCCAATTCTGAAGATGCAAGGAATATAAACATATATAAGTTTATTATAGAATTTATAATTATATAAAACATAAAAATAACACACATTTGTACATACAGATACAGAGGAGGCTGCTGTATAAAAGACTGGGGCAAGTGAGACTGGAGAAGTGTGTACTTACTGGAGAGGGAATCTTGCTAACGAAAGAGGAAGTAAAGTGGGAATGGAAAAAAACAGAAATCTATAGCCTTTTGTAATAAGAGAATAGAAGGGCTGATGCAAAAATGTCAATAATCACAGCTTTAATTTGTATCAGTATGAATCCTATTTTTAGAGTTGCTTTGAAGAGCAACAGCCAGTTGTGCTACTGAATGTTTTCTTTGATGTTCAAGGAACTTTATTTTCATCCTTCTATAAGGGGTTAGAAACATCTAGACTACAATACCAAAAAGAAAAAAGGAGTTTCATTGTACCTTCAGTTCCTTGGAAGGAAGCACTTCTGCAAATTAGAGACAAAAGAAGGTGTGTTTCGTTTGGGTTTTTGGTTGTGTTTTGTTTTGTTTCTGATAAAACCACAATTCCAGTTTTGATATCCCAAATGGGAACATATCCTTGCCCTCAACTGAGGGGGCAAAGCTGGGGTCTTGTTACTCAAGGTGACAGTATTTTATAGCTGTGCTATTTGAGGACAAGAACTGATTCAGTTTTTTGTTTGTTTTGCTTGTCATGAATATGAACTGTTCAGGGACTTAGTATTATAGCCCTAAGTACACTGAAATGGCTGTTACTCTGCTTAGTGTGATTTTATTTTGTTTTTATTGTCAATAATAAAGTAACTGTATGTACAAAACCAGACATGCATTTCAACAGGAAATATTTCCTAGAACGTTATTCCATTACACTTACACTGATTTGTCTTTCATGAAGATATGTGAACAAAGATTTTCTCACATTACCTAATTTTAATCAGTCGTTCTGCATAAATACTTTCCCTAAGCCTGTGAAGGTATAGATTTCTTGTGAAAGGTCTAGTTTATAACTTCTTGGTACCCGTCTCATCACTGAGTTATGTGTAGTGATCTAGTTACCACCTTATATGTGAGACTGATACTTTTTGGGGCTTTTTTCTGCTAGCTGGAACGCTTGAGCATTTCTGTATGTATACAGTGCCTCCTCCCTATTTCCTGGCTGGCACCTAGAGCAGTACCCATTTCTCATCACGCTTCCACCAGTACACCACCCATTTGTGAGCCAGTTTCAAATAGTCTAGTGAACCACGTCAGCAAAGCTCATGGGCCAGAGTTCATGACTGCAGTCAGCCAGTTCCTGATCTTGAACTAGAAGTTCACTCATTCAGTGAAAAATTATGAAGCATTGGACTTTCATTGCACTGCAATCTTTGAATATGTTAATCTCAAAGTCACTCCATTAATCTTTCCATTTCTGCAGGCAAGTAGGAATTACAGCCATGTAATCCAGCTGTATGTGTTAATATGTGTCTAAAACCAGCAAATAACATGATTTTACCTCATCAGTTTGGAAAGACAGGAATTAGGTGCCAATATTTTTCCTTTCAAAATCTGCACATCATGAAACAGAAGCAAGGGAATTTGAGAGATATGGTAATGCACCATGGACAATGGGCAAGAATAAAGACCAAAACTCCATCAACAGAATAAAGCCATTTTAGCTTTCTAGGATTCAATTCCAGGGTCAAACTGAGAATTAAAACTGCTGATCTAATTGATTAATGTTCAACCTTGATATATGGTAGTTGATATATTCCAGATGTTAATTATATTTTATAGTTTGTAGGCAATAATTAGGCACAAGCAGAATATATGATTTCCTCTGATGAGATAAGACAACCTGCAACTCAAGTAATTAAAGAATGTGTAGATAGATTTGTGAAAGCACAGGAAAATAGACATATGGACTCAAGGACGAGGGAAACTGAGAACACAAATAAGAAGATAAGGAGTGATTGTTGGCATGAGAACAGCACTTTGGGGGACAAAGATTATTTGGCATGAAAGATACAAGAAGAACAAAGGAAAAACAGAAGTTTAATATCAAAATAATTGAAAAAGTGAGAAGTTAAAGGCGAGGAAGACATCTTGCCTTCATCCCGAAGACCCCCATGTACGACCACCAGGATCAAGGACGCATGTGCAAGAAGGAGGGACAATATGCTAATGATTTCCCAGAATTGTCCACCTTTTATTAGGAAATAATTTGTATAACCCATTAATATTCACACAACGTGTGTATTTAAGATGTGAAGAGTAACTCGAAGGTGCGCACGATAGGTGGAGCGATCCCCCGTGTACCCACCACTGAAATAAACATGCCTGCTTTATAACTCACTCTCCGAGTTGTAAAGTTTGTTTTGGGTGTCACCTGGTCCACCAATGCTTTTTCTATGGCCCTTACTCTCCATGATCATTTAACTTTTAAAATTCATTTTACAAATAGTCAGAAAGTTGTTTCTTTCCTTTAACAGTAACACTAACACTAAGATTACCACAGACACTTCAGCTGACAAGTTCCTGAGACAAAATTCTGCAACAAATTCATTCAGCTTTAGCTTAAGTTGACTTCAAAGGGGTTCTTCAAGTTATCCTGGGGCTGAGTGTGGCCTTAAATTTCTGAAATAGGCTGTTGCCTGTGAAACTTCATTCATGTAACAGCTTTTAAAAGAACCCTGTATTTCCTGTGCTTTAGAGGCACATTTTTGTCAGTAGATGAAGTTGAAATCACTTTCTTTAGTTGACTTTAAGGCCTGGTAAACATTAGAGCTGTACAGATAATATGCTTTTAGTTTGGTGTTTTGTACTGAATTTTCATGGCAAGGCTTGGGGGATGGGGGGAGGTACAGGTGTGGCTTCTGTGAGAAGCGCTAAAAGCTTGCACTACATCTGACAGAGCCAATGCCATCCAGCTCCAAAATGGACCTGTTGCTGGCCAAAGCTGAGCCCACCAACAACAGTGGTACTGCCTCAGTAATAACATATTTAAGAAGGTGAAGTAACTGCTGTGCAACAGCAACCAGTGGAGAGGAGTGAGAATATGTGAGAGGAACAACTCTGCAGACAGCAAGGTTAGTGAAGAAGGAAGGGGACGAGTAGCGATTCCCCTTTTAGCCCATGGTGAAGAAAATGGTGATGGAGGTTGTCCTCCTGCAGCCCATGGAGGTCCATGGTGGAGCAGATATCCAACCTGCAACCCATGGGAAAAGCCTGTGCTGGAGCAGGCTCCTGGCAGGACCCGTAGAGAAGGAATCCATGGTGGAGGAGGTTTGCTGGAGGGACTTGTGACCCCATGCGGGACCCACATGTTAGATTAGTTACAGATTTAATTGTATTAAAAATATGTGGTTTAGTTTTGGTTTATGTATTTAGCTCATATCCAGGTGAAGTTTAAAATTGAAAACATTTTCAAAAATATTTTTGAAAGGTGGATGCAAAGAAAGCAGTTTCCTTCTCTTATTTTCCACGTTAAACGATTTGAAGAATTCAAGCAGAGAAGAATTCTAAGTATTCAATTGTCTGTGTCAGTATTGTATAGTATCTTTAATAAATAATTACAAAAAATTCCACATATAGCTGAGGATGTGCAAAAAGATAGTAATAGTAAATTATGGCCTTGGGTTTTGGGGTTGTTTTTTTTTTAACTTTTACGCTTATTTCAAAAATCTAGACTATATTAGTAATAGAAAAACAACCAAGAAGTAAAAAGAAGTGCCAAAGAACTGGCAAAGGATAGCCTAACTTTGTCATTTCATATTTCTGAAAAACAATTCGTGTTTATGGCAGCTTAACAAAATCCACTGAGCTGCACAGAGGAAGAAGACTATCCTATTTTAAGTATTACATTATGTATGCTGGGAGAAAAGTTACTATATCTTCATTCATTTAATTCTGGCAAACAGACTATGAGAAATTTCATGGTTTGTATGTAATTATTTGTGAAGTTAAGTATTTGTTATTTTACATTCCTGTAAAAAAAGCTAAAAGGATTGAAAAGCCAGAAGGATTCAGATGGGAGTAAAAAATGGGAAATACATTTGAGATGCAATTTGAACCAGAGCAAAGCTTTACATAACTTAAGACTAAATGAATCTTAGTGTTTTGTTTTGTTTGACCAGTTTCTGAAACATGGCATAATTTGTGTATGCTTGCTAAAACTTTAACCACAATGTAGGTTGGGTTTTTTTTTTGCTTTTATTCAGGCAAACTATTGATTTAGATAGTTTGTATTAAAATTGTTTTACAATACCTACACACAGGTAGGTACTGAAGTACCTCCAGTTTTATTTCATGCACTAGAGGGAAGAATTCTAAACATACCTTAGTATGTTGAATGACCTGAATTAATTCCAAAGATATGGCATATTTGTTTTCATTTTACTAGAAGGAATAAACTCATTTAGGTAAACAAGTCATTGACAAAAGTGTTCTAGAATAATACATAATGAGATACATCCTAATAAGATAATGTGCTCCAAAATTTGGTGCTCAGAGCATGATCATTCAGAGTATTAATTCAGAGGTTGATTATATTCAGACTAGATGTGGACTGTAGTCTTCTGTATTTATTTAGACTGTTTTGCATGATTAACCATCTCAAGTTAAAATTATTCAGGCTATCCAGCTCTCCAAGTCAGCCACAGCTGACGATATTTTCTTTATTTACAGCATGAAAAAGTCAGGTGACAAAAGTGTCTCCTGAGATATTTGAGGGCAGTTTGTCCATTCATGTCAATGGGAATTGTAAACATGTGCTTAAAGTCAGAAAATAGACACAAGTGTATGGTGCTGAACACAGGCCTGCATACGCATTTTACTTTATAGTATGAGGTAAACATAGTCTAATTCCCTCTTACTAAATGCTTACTGCTGCAGCCTTAGCGCAGTTCTAAACAAGAAGAGAGGCAGAAAGTAATGCAAAGCAGTTTGACCTGGTGTGAAAATCTAAATGCTGCCTGTGCTCTCCAGCTTTTGTTTTAAATCTTATTCCAGCAACTAGGCTGAAATATGTGCCAAAGGATGCCAGGGCAGTTCTGTTCCCTACTTGAGGAGAAGGAATTATTTCTTCACAATCTGCACTATACTTAGTCCACAGAGATCTTCATTCCCAGAAAAATAGACACCATATAATACTAATATTAATATGCATATCTGGCACTATATACATTTATCTGCCACTGTGGCTATTCAGAAACCCAGTCTCTCTCTTCCTTTCTCTCATAAGCCAGTATACATACCCTGCATACCCATTTAGGGTTAAGTTCATAATGCGCATTAGGCTAGGGTCAGTTTCTACATTTTAGGGACAAAACCAGTTAATATTT
>JAOBAS010000072.1:27836099-27853646 GCA_025311575.1 Elanoides forficatus
TTGTGCCCCTCCAGCCTTCTTGCTGGCTGGGCACAAGAAGCTGAAAAATCCTTGACTTTAGACTAAACATTACTTAGCAACAATGGAAAACATCGATGTGTTATCAACATTCTTCTCTTACTGAACCCAGACCATAGCACTATACCAGCTACTAGGAAGAAAGTTAACTCTATCTCAGTCAAAACCAGTAACTTAACTTAGTGCTTTCCAAGCCAAGTATCATTCAAGAAAAATGCCACAATTCTGTACTGAGCTCTCTAATCCCCAGTCTCCTTGGGTCCCAGAAGTAGGGCTGCTGCCTTCCTGTCACTTGCCAAGCTGGGACATGTCTGGCAGAACTCACTGGGCTGCTGGGAATCACTGGCTAGTCTTTGGGGAAAAAATAGTAAATATCTTAGTGCTTAAACTTACATACCTACATCTGTAAAAGCAAAACAACTATAAAAATTAGTGATGGTTAGGGACTTACAGGTCTGATATTATCATAGAGATTTCTTCCTCTTTTTCTGAGGTCTATACACACCAATATCAATAAATAATTTTATGTGTCTACGTATACTGAGTCACTCCAAGGGGATACAGCAGCAAGTAACAATAAAATCAAAACACTTACACCAAGCTAATTAAATTGCTTAGGCATTTAAACGTTTCCTTCTGACCATGGTACAATCAAACTGCAAAACTGGATTCAAATCTCTCTGATGTTAGCATTACCAATTCTGAAAAGTTTTCTTTTTAAATAGTTGTAGTTTTTTCATGATGGAGGGACTTCAGCTTTTTCTCGTGTTTTCAAAATATCTGAACCAATATTAAATCAAGTTGTTGCAATAGTATAAATTAATCTTCTGATATTTTCTGAACATAATATTTTCAAGTTTTTGAATTCACTTGTCAGATAAAATTAAGCTTAAGCTCTTGTTTTCTAATCCTGACTAATTTGTCTGATACTGAATCTAGACGTTACTGTCTTGTCATATGTACAAAACTTAGATTACATCCTGAAGTGAAATATGCCCTTTTAAATTGTATGACACACGGGAAGTCAAACTTTGGAGACTCATCTTGGCATCAGTAGATACTGACAAGACATAACAAAGAATTATCCTTGAGCTACATGATAATTTCTATTGAGAAAGTTCTTAAGTTTGTTAAAAAAGATACCTTTTTTCTTTCTAGGCAGCAGAAAAGTTACAGAAAGAATCCCACCCCTTTTACCAATACAATGAACACATGAAGGAGTATTTAACTGTACTATTTACCAAGACTGGACTTCACTACACTCTGAAGACTGTCTTGGTAGAGTACTTTGTGTGACTTCAACCTTACAATCAAATGATGTCCTCTTTTCAGTATTTACCTTCTGTTAAAGCTTACTCTCCTAACTTGTTAAGAATGGTTAAATAGTCAAAAACATCCAGTCAAGCTACTATTCAGTTGATATTAACATTTTGGTTTAATTTGAGCAGAAGTAATGCCATTAATTGTAGTGAAGTTCTTACATTGGTTATTATTATAACTGCAGATCCTGCCACTGTATTTCGTCCTAGGGCTGAGAAGAGTATTTAGTCTTCATGATCATCAGAAGCATTAGTAAACAATCAGATGGTGCTTATAATTGCTCTGAAATGCAGGTACTTTAAAAGAGAAACCAGACAGTAATAATTATTTTGATTTAATCCACCAACCAGGAATCTCTTCTCCATCAGGAGAAAAGTACTCACTTCTTACATAAAAAACTGGGAAAAAGCAATGGGTTCCTTCATCTGTGGTATTATGATTCCAGATGAAACAGGTCACTGAATAGGCATCACACTGTGCTGAATTTAAGTTTCTCCTCTGAAACCATCTGACGCAGGCTTCAGTTCCTGGAGCTGTAAAATATCTTCTTATTTATTACTTTTTAAAAATGGTTGAAAAGAAAATGTAACCTAGTAAAATACTAGATTGTGTTAAAAACCCTTGGCAAAAAGATTAGGATTTTTCATGTGTGTCAGGGACAGATTGCAAACTAACATTCCAACGGAATATCTTCTAAAGATACAATTTAAAAAGAACATCTATGTGTGTTCCCAACAACAGACAAGAATTATCTTTCATTAAATTACACCTAACCAACAAGGAATCCAGTTAAAGGCTATCTCTTTATGATATAAAAGCTACTTTGGGATTCATATAAAGTTCAGTCAGGACCTATGATGTATTGATGAAATTAACATGGTTACTACATTCCATATTTGCTCTTTTGCTGGCAGGAAACAATCTGATACAGATTGTGATGGTATTTGTCAGAACCTCAAAAGATAATTTTCTCTGCCATAAAACAACTGGTAAACATTTAACCAAGAACACTACTACAATACTTCCTTCTCATTAGTCAAAATTCCAGTAATGAAGTATTGATAAATGTGCTGGAAATGCTGAAAATATAAATGCAACATCATTTATTCATGTAGTTGAATTCACATAAATGTAAATATACATATTTTAGCTGACAAAGTATCATCAAGTAGAGAAACACCTTAGGAAGCTACCAGTGTGCACCACAATCTGGTTCCACACAGAAAAATGTTCTAGCTCCAAGTGAACTCCACCATGGGAATGGAAAGATTGAGGAGAGACAAGACATAGCTTGTAGAAAGAAGATGGCGCTTTACTAATTTGGGGCATTACGATGCAGCTCCTGTCCTATCAGTTACTCATCTGGTCCCCAGACAACCCAAAGTTTTTAGGCAATTGGATAAAGCTCTGCTTTATCGGGCAATGGGGAGTCTTAACAGTCAGCTGTACAATATGTGTTACAAGAAGCACAGTTGTGTACCTTTATTTAGGTGACAAGCCAGCCTTGCATGCAATATTTCACCAGCATTAAAGCTTCTAAAAATCTCTTAAGTCCAGGAAGTACTGTGAAAGCAATCTGGGTACTTCTATTTACCCTCAGGAAGATGACTAAGAAAGCAGCACAGGTGTCCCTACAAGTATGTAAAGATACCTACCTCCCGTTTCCCTGGGTCTAGCTGGTGCTTTACTTTCCCATCACACAGACAGAGTGCTCTCTATGCTCTATGCTATGCTTAAGATCTTATTCTTAAGGTCTTATTCTACTTCAGCTAGACTGATCCCAACATTTCAGATGAATTATTCAGGTATAGTGAGTGATACAGGTATACCAATTCACAGCAACACACTGCAAGATGCAGTGTGGAGAACTCCTTATAATCAGCTGCTCACCGAGGCTTCAACCAAATTTGCAGTAAAGCACAGGCAGGATGTTAGTTAACAAAGCTGAAACTGTAGACAAAACTGAAATCTTTTAAAAAACTTTCCAGTACCTCAAATACACAACAATTCTACATTTTCTGTTCTGGAGTCAATATTAAGCACAGCTTCTGCTCATGTCATCTTTCCTGAGGATTCCAGTTGTAATACTGGACCTCATTATGGTAGTAGAGAAAGAGAAATTATTCATTGAGTTGGAACCTGGGGGCTGCCCACGAACCAGTGATCATCAAGCTCAATATGAGCAAACAATATGAGCAACTGATTATACATACGCTTGGTGCTTCAAAAGAGCTAGGGAAAAAAAAAATAGAGCCAAAAAATTAGCAGAAAAATATATAGAAAATCTTAATGAAGAGGGGGAGTGGTTGACAATTCAAGAATTTATTAAATGATTCACGACAATCATGAGAGAAGATGGTTTTGGCTAAATATCCATCTTGATTCAGGGGTTATATTAAGGTAGCCACAACATATAGTAAAATAAAATTCTCAATATATTACAAGCAGAATGTTAGATGTTATTCAGTTAGGAGCTGTGAAAGACAGAAAATGTAAAGATGTTGCTAAAGGTACCAGGATTATCAAAAATAAGGAACCATCAAAAAATCCAAATAATACTTCAGATTCATTTTTCAATTGTGATGATAAAATTATCTATGCCCATGCAGAAAAGACAGAAATATGCAATAAAAATTTCTTTTCTGAATATAGAGAGACACAAGGCAATATACTCATAACAAATAAACACAATAAGATGCTATACCATTTCTTTGTTATCTGTGGAGGATATTAATATTTAAGCTTAGTTGAATTGCACTCAGCCGTTCCTAAAAACATAGATGAGCAAATCTGCACGAATTCTATACATTTTTATTACATTTTTAATATTAAAGAGCATTTCTAGTTTCTCAAAAAGGCAACTTGGGAGTGAGTTAATCCCATGGTGAAAATAAAGAAACCCTCATGATAGAAAATAGTTGTTACTTGTAGAATCTTTAAGAAAGAAAACTGTTTCATAAAACAGGGTCTGGAAGATGAAGTCAGACAAATGCAAACTAGAAAAAAGACATCAAATTTAAAGACTAATAATAATTAATACACAGATGTTGTACAGGAAATAAAGAATTTTCCATTTCTTGATTCAGGATATTTCAGGATGATACAGTTTTGTGAATGAAAATTTATTGCAGTCACTCCTGGATGAAATGCTGGAACCCTGTTTTACACAGGGCATCATATTCAGTGCTCCAGTGGTTCTTTACGGACAAATGAATTTGTACATTAGAAAAGTTATGTAAAAAATGTGTCATTTTATATGGATTACTAAATATACCTTATGTATAATGAACATCTACAAATAAGCAATGCAAATTTTTTTACCAATAGGTATTTGGAATTGTAAAGAAAATTTACACTTTAGTTTTCCTCAGCAGCTTGGGAAGTCAATGGAAACACTCTCAGTTTGGATGGATAAGTTCTCAGCCACTTGTAGAACACCAACTATTTTACTATCAAAGCAGAATAATCCATGGTTTCATTAGATACTCCTATTTTTGCATGTATGTACACAAGGTTCATTTCAGCACTATTTTACTAACATTCTATATTTGGGAGAAAATATTACAGATTTTTGTCTGAGAGGAGGAAATGCTAACAGCATGACTAAAGGCAGATTTCCCAGACTGGCAGCAGCTGCATAAAATGTATATTTCTCCTGTCACACAAATGGCCAGTGACAATCTGTGTCTCCTGAATAATAAGCAGTAGCCTGCTGGTTGACTGAGATCTCTTATTTTATCTGTTGGCCAAAGCTTGTCCTCTTCCTTATGGACCAAATCCATCTGGCAGTTTGTCAATGTGTAGAGCTGGTCAAGGAGACTCCAAGTAAGGCAGGTCCACAGGTGCAGTTCACAGCTTTCCCAAAGAAGGGTCAGCTGCAATTTGCGAAGGTAGGTTTCATGTTCTTGCTCCTGCCAAGTTTTTGCCATGCTTCCCAAGATTTACATTTTTTTATTAAAAAAAAAAAAAAAAAAAAAAAAAAAGACTGATTTAATTCATTACAGATGGGGGAAAACTAAGCCTTAAGTTTGTGCAATTGACAGTTTGCAGATGACTTGCCAGGTTTGCACAATGAGTCTTGACTTGCCTCCACATAGAAGAACCTATAAGGAACTTCAGTTCCATGACTAGGAATTAAGCATGATGGAAAGATACATTCCTAACAACTCTGCTTTATATAAAGAATAAGATTAAAACTTTCAGAAACATGCTTGTAGAAGCTACTGTTTGCCTGAGGCACGTTTGTAGATCATTAAAAAAAAACCCAGAATTTTTCAGCCATCTCTATTATATCACTATTAAAACCAACAAAAGTTAGAGGTGCAATAAAACCCTGTGCATGTGCAAGAAAAGTAAAAATTCATTTTTTATTGTTAGAAATTTCTTTCAGCTATCTGTTAAAGAATGATTTGAATGGAGTTTATTCCTCAGTACAAAAAAAACAAGGCCAAGTGTGTTGTATGAAAGATTTAGTAGTATGTAAAGTAAAAATGAAAAAATTTTTTAGACATCATTGGCTTTCAGCTGTCTCACTCTTTGACTTGCTGTATATTCTAACTTCATACTACCTCCTGCACAATTAGTCCACTGAACACAAAGCAGAGTGACAATTAAACATTTTCTCTCACAAATATGTGTTAGCAGTGTAGTGTCAGCCTTCCAGAAACCATGTATTGGGATATTGATTCTTTTTTTTCCTCTCTTTGCTTCTATACAGACTGGTCACCTGAAAGAATAAAAACTGTCAGTATACCATACTTTGGAAAATATATTTTAGAAAGTGCTCTAACACAAAAGTGAGAAGTCACCCATTGTGCAAACAAGAAAGCTACTAAAACTACACAAAATACATGAAGGTCTGATTTAGGCTCCTTTTTTTCTGCAATAAAAGGAACAGAACAGGTAGGACATCTGGGGCTAACAGCATATTTTACATCTTGCTTCTGGGAGAGAATATAAAAATTCCCCTAAAATGCGCAAGATTAGCAAGGGAAAAGAAGGATAACAAGATAATCACATATTTTCTGCAGGAGGCACAGACACACAAGTGATGTGGAGATATGGCCAAAATATGAAGTCAAAATATCATTTTAATTAGATATTTTGTTTTGTTAAGATTGGTTGTAGTAGAATGTATTGACCAAATAGAGGAGAGACAATCTTGTAGTTTAAAAATATAGCCAAGGATCTGTGAGTACTAGACCAAGTTCCTGAGTCTGAAGTGGAAGGTTTTTTGGAGAAAAGTAAGTAAATAATTTCATTTTTTGCTTGCATGCAAATGACATTTTCTAGTAAACACCTGTTATGCCAAGTTAGAGTGACTGCTGGATAAAATGTATGCCTGAATGTTCTTTGGAAGCATTCACTCAAAACTGTGATGTTATGCCATTAGTCTGAAGTCAGCTGTTCCCCATAGTCACAGGTAAACTAGGAGGTGAGAGCAATGTAAGAAAGCAGAATCGTGTCTCTCAGTGGATGGAGGATCTACATCAGAGACTCAAAGTGAAGTAGACCTGTACTCTCCCTAACTATGCCTGAATCATTCTGTCAGCTTTTAAGGATCCCCTTCACCCCATTACGTGTATTTTAACGACAAGAAATAGAACTGATTTCAATTATATGACCCTCTGTGAATGTCTCCTCTAGCTGTCTCTCTGTGACAGAATCTTAGCAACTCCTTTTCTTATTATACTTTAACCATTTTGTCATGATGCCCTACTTTCCAGTCCTCC
This sequence comes from Elanoides forficatus, assembly GCA_025311575.1. NCBI lineage: Eukaryota > Metazoa > Chordata > Aves > Accipitriformes > Accipitridae > Elanoides > Elanoides forficatus. Next base: position 27,843,170 of record JAOBAS010000072.1, read on the forward strand.
TGTGTGAGTAAATGCATATATTTTTAGTGCTTTCTCTAAATTAAAAAGTAGTAAAAGAGTTTTAGTTGTTCTTTGTGTCTTATTAGGTTAGCCTGTTGGGTAAGTGATTGAGTTGTTGGGTAAATCTCAAAGTGATTACAAACCAGACTGTATTAGAAACATCACAAATGGAAACAGTAATGAAACAGTCTGCTTGAAAATACCGGTGACTTGGATTATAGCAGCCAAGTTGGAAACAATGTTATAAACTGATTATTTTAAACTCTGAAAAATACTTGAACAACAGAACAAAATAAAAACCTGAAAAATGTAATTTAGGTGAAGATGAGGCAGCTGTTCCTGGGACAAATTTTCTTTAGAACAGTATAATAATTCTCAGGTTTTGTCACTCACATAGTGGTAGACTACTAACGAATTAGAAGATTATAATGTTCTATACATGCTCAGGTAACATGTTACCATGTTCCTGGAAAAAAAGAAACACTCATATTTTTGTCTGAATACAAGTTTCATTACATAGTAAGGTCTCATCTTGCCACTGCCCTTTATCCTGGACTTAGAAAACAAGGCTAAAGCAGGAAGTTCCTTCAGGTGTGGAGCAAAGGAATTCCTGTACTCTATATAGCAGCAAAGCAAGACATACGTTCACTCTACTATCCATAAAGTGAAATAGATACTTAAAAAAATCCATGCCATTCTGGAGGAGAAAAATACAGAATTCCAATGATTGGGGTATTTTTAAGAAAGCTCCATTAATCCTGTATGAATCTGGGATGCAGAAAAACACTGTTCCTGGCAAAAGCCTAATGCAATATCAGAAAACTCAGAGACTATCAAAACACATCTCTTCTATACCAAACATTATTTCAATGAAGATGAAAGGTATCTTAATCTATATCTTCATAGAAATGTTGATTTTCAGCAAGAAGTCTGATAATAACAATAATAATAATAATAATTTAAAATTATTTAAAATTTACTTGTGGTACATTATAAGGTGGCAGTTGTGCTTTCTCATTTCTTTTCTCTTTTATATAAATTCTGCTTTCTAGTCTAGTCTTGCTGCATCTTCCATGAGGGATGTGGACTCACTTAAGAGTATATTACAGAAGCAGTATTAAATTCTGAAAACGACCTTCCATACATAGCTGTTCTCCACTTGTTTTTGTTTAGCTATTAGTTATCAAAAATTTTTACATGCCAGTTAAGCTGGTTCACATTGATGGAGTTTTGTTGATTTTCATCTGTGAAAGATCTGCTCCAATACTCCAGAAAATCATTGACTGAAAAGCCAGAACAAAAATCTGCTATTAACTCATTATATTCAATATAATCTAAATGTCCTCTTAAAAAGGGAAATCAAATCTCTTGGGCTGAAAGGAAAACATTAAACACTAATAAAGTATTCAGGCTGATCGGTATTCTCTGGAAAATTAATTGAAGGGACAGAGAAGTAAAAATCTGCTTTTTTGTTTTGCTTTAGGCCTCATGACTATTTTATAAAGCTGATGGCTACACATAATTTTAAAATTTAATGTTTTTAAATGAAAATATAATTGAGGTTTTGTTTTTCCAGTGCTCTAAAAGGACATTTTTAGTGCATAAATATGTAAGTTCTCCAGGTGTCCAGAATGTGTATTAACCTCCAGGATATCAGAAAAGGGGCTTGTAATTAGTTGCGTTGGTTTTTTTTAATTGTGAAATCTAAAGAAAATATGTTCCTGTCAGGATGAACTTTCAATAAAAGTAAACATATATTTGTAAAAATAAACCAGCTGCTGTGACAACTGTTTTCCACTGTCCTCTAAAACCCCAAAATAATGAAAAATACAAACATAGAAACTAAAGAAGCTGTTTAATACATTGAATGGTGATTTTTTAATACAACATGCAACGGAAGTCATTAAAGCAAACACATTACTTTAAGTGATACTAAATGATAGATGAAGGAATAAATAAAAAATAAAGTGAATGTTTATTTGGGCTAAGCTGTAAGTTCCAAGCACTACCTCAGTTTTACTCAAACCCCAAATCTTTTGCAAATACATTTAAGCTTCTATTTTCAGTGTTTTCTTATATAAACCTTCCAAAGACTTTTTCTTCTAGAATCTCATAAATCCTATGCTTAGCTAAAGTCCAGTCTTTCACTGATCTCTGAAGAAAGCAGTCACATAAAAATAACAAAATAAATTAAATAAAGACTGTGCAATTGACTCTTGCATACATTTCTTGTTGTGCTTATACATAACTGTTGTTTGACAATAAGAGTGAGTTGAGTATGATATAATATTTAGGCTTATAGATTCTGAAATTTGTCACAAGTTTAGCTTTTGTTTGGCTAGCACTGTGCTCTATAGTTAATCCCTAGAGAACTGGACATACCTTCTTACTCTTGGGGAAGTGAAAACAATAGCAAAAGTAAGCAAAACCTCTTTTTAGATAAATGCTGGTAAAGTCCAAAGAAGCCCAATGCTTTTACCATCTAGACGTTTTCTAAAATACTTTCATATTCATTAACAGACTTGGTATATAAGCAATGACACTTGCATTTCTTCCTTAACGAAAATTCTTCCTGCTCTTATGGACAGTTCCACTGATAGAGCCAGTCAAACCTAGCCCACAGTACAATTATGGCAATAAAGAACATAGTGATTCTGATGTCTGGGGAATTCAGATGCACATTGGTAATAGTAATTATCATAATCGATATAAGGACTTTGCATTATATTGCACTATTTATCAGAGCCTCTCAAAGAAGTTTACAAACTTTAATTATGCCTTGCAACATGCATGTGAGATTAAGTAGTGTGTGATCAGTTTCTTCCATTTTACAGATGACAAACTAATTCACACAATTTGACAGCTGAGCTACGAATCCTGTTACCCATATGCTTCATCAACAGAAGACAATGTTATGCTGTCCATACCCAGAACATCATTCCAGTATTGCTTCTGCCTGTTTTTTCTCAAAAGCAGACCATGGTAAGTTTGTCTGCACTATCTGTTAAACTATTATAGCCAGAGCTACAGTATTTTCTCTAAAAGAAATAGTTATTAATTTTTTAATTTCAAAAAATTGCTACAGTAGTTTCTAGTAAGTATTTTGGAAAATATATTGGTTGTGGACTGAAAAAAAAATTGATAAATGATGGTATATTTGTGACTGTATAAATTCTTGGCCTCACAATGTGGTTTTTTCCTATCCTCTCATCTTCTGAATTCTTTACCTCCATGGTAGTGCAGGACTAAATATTCTTTATTACAGTCATTGTCTTTGCATTTTTCTTCAATATGTTTTGGACTAGCACAGGAAAAGAAGAGAAAAACAGTTAAGCTGCTTGTGTGATACCTCATGTAGCTGTGAATGCCTGTGGAGGAGGTAGAGGAATTTCAATGAACCTTCTCTCTTCTTTCTGATCCTTTTTGAAGTGCACCACAAACAGCATGTCCACAAACTTCTGCCTTAGGCCTAAATGTAACTGGTAGATCTAGCACCAAAGATCTAGCCCCTTCCCATCAGTCATGCATTCACCAGTACTTCCAATCAGTGAAATCAAGTAGGGCAATAAACCTGACTAAGGAGACAAAAATGAATAATCCCAGGGCTAGGAGCTTTGTCTCAACAAAAAAGATACTATAGACTCCATTGTAGTTTTCCAAAGTTCTCATCCTATTTCTGTTGTACCTGAAAACAGATCTGAATCAAATGCACTAAATGCAAAACACACTAAACCAAAATTGCTGAAAACTATTGAAATTTCCTCTTGTCTGTACTAAATTGCAGAAGAAATCACTTGTGTACCCTGGAATCCACAGTAGGGAGTCTGTTGCTTTCTCAGTGCAAGAAACCTTGTTTTAAATTTCTCAAGCTGTTGGCCATTCAGAAATGCATTCATAGCAATAGTCAATATAATTACATTCTGTTTTATTAAGCTTGCAAATCACAGCACAAAAAGTAAAAGAAGCATAGCATTTCTAATTGGTTATTTAGCAATCCAAAAACTTGATTGAGCACACATTATTAAATTCAAATGGATAGAAAGTTCTCATGTAAAGGTTAATTTTCTCTTCTACATTTCTTTTGGCATTTTTAGGAAAAAGAAAAATTGCTTGCAGTGTATCCATTTAAAACAAGTTTAAAGCTTTGTTGCTGGCAGAATTAAAGAGTAACTTAGCTGTATGAGAATAGAAATTAGCTGGAGCATTAGCTGCCTTATATACTGTAAATCAAAAGAATAGCTTAAAATATTGAGATTTTTACCATGTTATCAGTTTTTCTCATGTACATTGTTTCAGTCCCTGATCATTTTAATATATTACATATTTACCCAAGCTCAAGTTACTTTGAAGATATCGCTAAATCCAATTTAAGTATGATCTGATTTTATAGAAATTAAGATAGAAAACCAGGTAAATCAATAAATACCATTTATACCAGTAATGAAAAAAAAAACCCACCATAAAGATGTTTTGATCTTTAGCTTTTATTTTGTCTGGTTGTCATTTCTATTGATCTGTACTTAGACCACATGAGAAATGAATTTTATGTACCACCTATGGAAACTTTTCTAGTTTGAAGTAGTCATAACCACAAGAATAACTATTTTAATTTTCATTGCTAGGCAGTACATTTTCATTTTGTTGTGTGAAACAATAAAGTGGAAGTTTAAAATACCATAGCTGAGAAAAAAAAAAATTGTTTTGATTTTAATTTTGGTTAGCTGGATTTTTAAATGACCACATATCTGAGAATATAGTCAGAAAAATTAATTCAATTCTTATCTAGTACAAGCTGTAGAAAAATTCATATTTTTTTGGAAATAATTCATAAATATAAATGTCCATAATATAAATTTTTAAAGTATTAAACTGACTGCATACAATTCTTCAATGCATCCTTTGGTGTCTGCTTATTTGCCAGACACAGTTTTGAGCAGAAGCAACAGGGTATGATGACATGCAATAAACAATGGTGTATCAGAATATGAATGCAAGAAATACATGTGAAAACTTGTGAGAAGTTCTGTTTATTTTTATTTTATTTAATTTTATGAAATGAACTACAAAATTGTTTCAATTTCAGGCTATCAACAAACAGATATTTAAGCCTATCTGGACTCCTTGTCAGCTTGGCCAAGCTTAAGATTCAGGGATCTAAAGTAGCCTTAAAGGCTTTCAGGACCCTGAGACTTCCATCTACCCACTCTCATACAGTAAATAGGGAAGGCAGAGAAATTCACATGGTACCATCTCACACACAACACATAACCCAATGAGAATACAAAATCCCAGATACCTAATCCCTGAGATTTTCCAGAGTGCTATGCTCACTCAATCCATTCACCATCCCTTGCTTCCTTCATTGTGTTGTGTAACCTGAACTATTTACACTGTGCTTTCATTTTCATTTTTTCTGAACAAACTCAATCTAACCTTATCCTACATGATCCCACAGGCCTTTTTTCCTGCTTCAACAGCCTGTTAGACTTAAGCACAAACAGATTTTGATTTTTACAAATGTTTGCTTTTCAAATTTTTCAAGGAATACCTTTAGTTAACAAATTCCAGCTCCTATGTTGTTTGTGAATTGTGTACTTCATCACTGATTTTACATATCAGCCCTGCTGAATAATTTATGACTGACTCCCACAATATAGTCCCCTCTCTTTCCCCACATTTTTTCTCCTTTGGTCTCTCTCCTTCTTTCACACAAATACAATTCATATGCATACAGGCATGAAGCAATAACACTGTAAAAGTTAATTTCCGTGACAGGAAACTGATTCACACAGCAACACCTAAAAAAACATTTAAGTTCATTATGAATGTCATTTTTAAAAAACTGATACAAAGCTAGATTTGTCATGTTTTCTTAAAACCCAAAGGAGCATATAAATACCGAAAGAAAATTTCAGAAATCTATCTGCTGTTGGAGTCAAAGACAAATAGCCATCTAATTCTATGCAGGCAGTCTGCTATTTTTGTATATCTGGCTGCAAATTATTTTTGAAAATGAGTCCTTGCCTTCTAAGTCACTTAGTTTTTTATATTTTCACTCACCCTCTGAAAGCACAAGTCTGTATTTTCTAATCAGAAGAGGTATTTCCCTTAGACTCTTCATGCATGGCTGCTACACACAAAGTGAAACAATCATTCCTAACATGGTCTTCTCTATCCTGATCCTTAGTTACTCTCTCAACTTACTGATGCTTTGTGTTTAGAAAACAAAAATCTGGAGAACATAAAGGTTATCTTTGATGTAATGGGTTACCTATCATTTCTCCAGTGTCACCAGAAGATTGAAGCTATAAATGTAGTCCCTGAAGAAACGCGTCTTTTGCAGAATTTGTATGGACTAAGCAGTTACAGGCAGGAACCTAATCTGTTACTGTTGATGGTTACAATAGAGAGTGGAATATGACTGTGGTCCCTGGAAACTGTCAAGGGGCAGTTAATAATAGCAGGACACAGTTATGTCACTAGTTTTAAGATAGAATTCCCCAGTGTTTTCAGTGCTTAAAAACTGCTGACATAGTATGGCTTGGATTTACTGTTCATGCTTTATTTCACACAGGTGCCTCTTTCCACAGCAACAAAACTAAAAACTTAATTTGGACAAGATTTGCAGAAAGCCTTTAGCATTTATTTAACATTGTTCCCACTGACATAAAGCTACCTCTGGGAAGAAACATGGGCTAACTCAGAGAACTAAAGGCTGGATTCCTAGGGAACATACTTCACTTGCATCACAAGGACTTTTTATTCCCAACACACAACATGAAGATATGAAATACAGGTGTGGTCCAAATCAGCAACAATTATTAATTGCTAAAGAAAATTGGAGGGGGGGGGGTAAGGGGGGAGTAATAATCTGTAATATTGCTCTGTGATAGAATGCACAATGCATCTATACATTTCACAGGGTATAAATAGATGAGAAAGATAATAACAATCAATTATTCATTAACAACAGGAATATTTCAGAATCCCTTTTCAACATTTATCCATCTCTGTCAATGGGTTCATAAATTTTTAAGGCAACATAGTAGCTGCTATCAATTATCTTAGTGAGATTTTACTCCAGCCATAAGGGAGAAGAGTATTTTATAGGTCTACAAAACTCTGACCATTCAGAGTCATTACGTTTACAATTCAGATGATTCCTGGCTCTTTCTCTGAACATGAGGCATAGGTAGAAATGATTTTTCAGAGCATAGTTGTGGGGTATCAATTACACCAAAGGGATAACCTGTGACAAGAGATTTTGGAATTTAGAGGAGTGGTGTACCTCATGAGTAATGCTGAATGAGTAATAGATTTGTGGCTTCCCCATGGCACTTAGCGTGTGTGCAAGAGATCAGTAAAGGTGAGTATGTAGGCTTCAATTTCTTTTGAGGCTCAAACTCCCCTGGATTACATTAATCTTTCATAATGTGTCCAGTATTATTTCTGAATCAAGATTTTTTCAAGATAAGTATCTTAGCATCTAAAAGTATTACTCTATATCCCAGAGTGGATTTTTTTTTTTTTTTTTAAGTATGAAGATGTTATTAGATTTTTAAAATATACTACTAACCAGAAAGAATGATTGGGGATGGTTTGGCTCATCTTTGATGCAATAAAAAAAAGACTTCTTTAGCCCTATAGTTACAGTATCAAAATGAAAAAGAGAAATATGAATTTAGGGCATTAGTCTTTATTGTTATATTTTAACATGGTTATAATAAACATACAATGACCGAGAGTCTTTGTTTCAGTAAGAAAAAAAACACATTCTTTTTCTGAGTCTCATTTTAAAAATGTGTCATTGTTAAAATTAAGTACTTAGTAAAATGAACAGGTATATCCAAACACAAGAAAACCGGGCTTTTTTAGTTGGTAGTGCAATATAATGCAGATAGTCAAGTTTTTTCTTCAGAGAATGGTTATAAGTTCTCTGTGTAGCTCCTGGTAATGGACAATATAAAGATCCTAATGCTGATGTGTACTGATTGCTAGCCTGGAGCTGAGCACCCACATCAAATGCTGTTAAATTCATTTCCCAGGACTTACTAGGAAAGAGGGAATCTCAGCATCTCTTAGGAGGAAAACTCAGCATTTTGTAGAATTTGACTCTCAAATTGCCCAGTAAATTTCAGAACTGATCATCTGAACACAAAATGAAGCAGAATTTTCAGAGATAACTTCAGAAATCATGTTTTTGCTAATAATTAAAATCTCCAGAGAGGGTTTCTCCCACATATTTTGAAATTTTTGAAGTGTATTTGTATACTTTTTATTATCTTGCAGTATTTTATGAGCTCTTCAGAATACATGAATTTTGTTTTTTTTAATCCACACACAGCTTTCTTAAATAAAATGTTAAGGAAATTTCACAGGAGGTAATACAATAAAAAAATAATACTTCATAGGAATTGTAATTAATCTCTTTTAGTTAGTTTTTTCAAAATAAAGATGAAAAACAAATCTGTAAAACCCTAAGGAATATAAAGAAATAGTGTAACAGGAAGGACAGGCTGCCCACCCAAAGATCCTGTGTCCGTGTACCTGTTTTGGTTTTCTGCTCCTGGCAAAATAGAATACACAGGATCTGGACTAAAGAGGGAATAATCACAGAAATGGTAGCACCTTGCTGCACAGCAGAGAGAAAAACATCAGCTCTGTGCAGTAACTGTAACTCTTGATTTAGCTTGTAGGACAGTTACTAAGTTATGCCACAATCATCAGCTAAGTCAGCTTTATTGTATACTTCAAGAGAATTAACCCTGCTTTAATTGACATGATTCTAGTCTTCTGCTTCTCCATTAAAATCAGTGCAACTGCTCTGAATTTGCACTGACATCACAAATTAGGACTATCTTATATAGCCAAAACATAAAAAGCAGCAGCTTTTCTCATCCAAGCCAGTAGCACTAACTCCTAGTAAAGTATATGTGAAATAAATAATTCTTAGTGACACATTAATAATTACAATACCACATAGAATTTCAGCATCCTTGTTACGGAGGCATGCACAATCATATCCACCAGGTGTTAAAACTCAGATTTATTCTTCAGTAAAAAGTTAGTTAGAAATCTGGTAACATTTGTAAACCACAGGCTCAATGATGTAAGGGGAATTAGTTCTACACAGCTGACTTAAGAATTCTTAAGGTTTAAAATGATGACTCAAAATGCGCGTATCACTCACCTAAAAGATAAGGATTCTCAACCTGCAGGACTTACCTGGGGCAGCATCCCAACCCAAGGGGAGAGTTTCCAACTGCAGACCTGCTGCTCTGAGGAGGACTGATTTTTCCAAAATGTCCCCCAGTAGAATCCCTTTTATACCCTGATCTGTGGTCATTTTAATCCCTATTGGCCAAAAGGTCACTTTAGCGTACCTGGCACATCTTGACTGGTCAGTTCAATTTTCAGCCTGCGGCCTCTAGGGTTTGGGTTTTTTTCCTCTCCAGCCTGCCTGCAGAACTTCATTTCCTGTCAGGGGCGGGGGCGGATACTGCCACAATCCTTTTCTGAGGTATAACTCCGCTCAGCGTATAATATTGACCACAGTAGAACCTATCTACCATACCACTTCATTTTTCACAAATACGTAATGTAACACCCAACAAAGTGAACAAGAGATGAAATACATGCTGAAATTTTGTATCATAAATATGAAGCATAAATTGTTAAACATATATTGTTCCTAAATAAAATAAACTTTGTTTTTTGTTATCTTCAGACTAAAATTGCCACCAGTTATTCACATTGGTTTCTTTTCAAAGTCTGCATTAAAACAAATAGCTTTAGGTGTGTTCTAGAAAATACAAATTCAATTAGCTATAAAAGTAGTAGAATCTGTCATTTCAAAATAAGATATATTTACCCATTTCATTTCTTTGTAACCCCACATAGAAGAACCTAAAATAATGGAAAAAAGAGATCTTTTTTTTCTATTGTAAGAGACACAACATAAAATTGACTTCATATTTTTAATATTCCAAATAATCATTTAAATGCAACTTAGTAGAAAAGAGAGCACACGTAAGCTTTCTTGCCACAAAAGAAAATGTCTCCTTATATAACAAAAAAGTTTCCATGAAACTATTTAAAAAGTGTAAGTGGCAATAGGGTCAGCTTGACAGAGAGCTGGAAGAGCTGAAAGACCACTGGGGATGGACAATGAAGTATGGAATATACAAAGATGCTTCACAGATACTGTTTTCAGCACAGATAGACAAAAAGAAGACTCTTATGAAACAGTAAACTATATGTTGTGGTTTAACCCCAGCAGGTAACAAAGCACCATGCAGCCACTTGCTCACTCCTCCCCCCCAGTCCTGGTGGGATGAGGAGAAATATAAAGGCAGGCTCATGGGTGGAGACAAGGACAGGGAGGGATCACTCACCACTTATGGTCACGGACAAAAGACAGGCTCAACTAGGATATGATATGTGAGATGGTCTGGAGATTAAAAAAATAAAGCCTAAA
>JAOBAS010000072.1:27909562-27923925 GCA_025311575.1 Elanoides forficatus
CCCTCATAGTTTCACTGCTAAAGTAGTGTCATGGTTTAAGCCCAGCCAGCAACAAAGCACCATGAGGCTGCTCACTCACTCCTCCACCACAGTGGGATGAGGAGGAGAAAATATAAAGAAAAGCTCATGGGTCGAGAAAAAGATGGGGAGGGATCACTCACCAGTTATGGTCACGGGCAAAATACTGACTCAAGCTGAGAGAAAAAAAACCAAATCAATTTAATTTACTACCAATGAAATCGAAACAAGGATAATGAGAAGTAAAATCAAATCTTAAAACACATTCCCCCCACCCCTCCCTCCTTCTTGGCTCAACTACACTCCCGATTTACTCTAACTCCTCCCTCAGAGTGGCACAGGGGGATGGGGAATGGGGTTTGGGGTCTGTTCATCACACATTGTCTCTGCCGCTCCTTCCTCCAGGAGGAAGTTCTCCATGAACTTCTCCAATGTGAGTCCTTTCCATGGGCTGCAGTCCTTCAGGCACTGGCTGTTCCAGCATGCGCTTTCCCATGGAGTCACGGCCATCTTCGGGGGCATCCACCTGTTCTGGTGTGGGGTCCTCCCCGGGCTGAGGGTGGGCATCTGCTCCACGGTTCACCTCCATGGGCTGGGGGGGGGGACAGCCTGCCGTCTCACCACGGGCTGCAGGGGCATCCCCTTATTTGGCGCACCTCCTCCCCTCCTTCTTCACTGACCTTGGTATCTGCTTAGGGGTTTCTCTCACATTCCAATCCTCCTACTCACTGCAGGTTCCCCTTCTTAAATATGTCATCCCAGAGGTGCTACTACTGTTGCTGATGGGCTCAGCCTTGTCCAGAGGTGGGTCTGACTTGGAACCAGGGAAGCTTCTAGCAATTTCTCACAGGAGCCACCCTTCAGCTCCTCCCCAACTACCAAAACTCCTCCACAAAAACCCAAAACAGGTCGTAATGATGCTCAGAAGGACAGAATATCTAAATACAATGAGACCACAGCAGATATACACAAATAAAAGCATATTATGATGTGCGTCACAAGAAACTGCAACGGAAGGTGAAAGAAAGCTCATAGTTTGCTATGTATGATCAGTCACAAACATAACATTGGAGGTCAGTAAATATGAGGTAAGACAGAAAAACAAATGAGAGTAACATGACATTCCTGCTCTGATAAAATTCTTCTAGCCTACAGCCCAATTTTGACCAACAATATTAATCAAATACTAATCTTAAGTAGGACCTGGAAATAAATTGGAACGTGGTCACAAGCTTTGAAACACAGGTATAAAACAATGTATGAGAGAAGTGGTATTTAGTAAACAAGTGCCAGGGAGCAGCAGCAGGGGACTGCTGTGCAAGGGCAGGGTGCCAGATGCTGAGGGTGGCAGTGAAGCAGACAGGAGAACAGAGTGCAGCCCCACTGTGCCTGAGTAGACAGGGAGAGCAGGGGCCAGTGACAGTAGTCAGGGACAGAAAGCTGGACCACCATAGCCAGACAGACACTTGGTGATGAGGCAGGTCCTGGGCAAAGCTGGGAAGTCAGGTCAGTGGGTCAGGGTCAGGTTTCCCCCACGAGGCTTCTACCAGCTCCTGCTCAAGCAGCTCTGCTCCCTCAGCCTGATCCAGGGGAGCACATCTGCACTGTAAGAGATGACAGGAGCACGGGTGGGCAAACCTGGAGGACAAGGGAAATGGTTTTGAAAAATCAGTATTTTCTGAGGAGTAAAAAAGATTTCAAAGGTTTCACCAAACTTGTGTTAGATGTACTGCTATCACTACTTACTTTTGGATGTACTGTAGTTGTATCATAACGTATACTTAAACATTTTCCATGACAATATTCTCCACTTTCACATAGGTGGTTCTCTAAGAATATGTTCTGGTCTCAAAGGATTAGAGAATATTCTTCTAGAATTCTTTAGCACCATCTAAGTTTCTTAAATCACAAAGATGTCTGTTTAGAACACATGTCACAGTACAGAAGGAAATCACAGGTAGTATAATCAGCACACAATATATAAACTTTACATAACACATGCTTAAGACATACATTCTCCTTTGTCTTTTTTTTTTTTTTTGTGGGGAGGTTTTGTTGTTATGTTGTTTAGTATCTGACAATTTTACGGATCTGACAGCAGTTTGAACCCATGTCACTTCTCCTGTAGAAATATTAGTTTGTTCAGTACTCATTTTTCATGATGGAAAAAATGTTATGTATCATGTAATAAATCAATCAAAGGACTGGACTAAATATATTAAACAAATATATTTTAAACTGACCATTGATATAATTGGTTCTGGTCTTTGGCAAACCCTCAGTCAAAACTTCTTTTTTTGAAAAGAATGAATAATGTTTATCTATGTCAATATAACATGAATAGCTATTCACCCCAAAGTCTTTCTTTGTCTGTTACATGAAAACAAAATGTTGACAATTCATCTTGACTGAGTTGTTTCTGCCACTAATTTTTCTTATCTTTCTGTAAAGTCCTGAGTTTTTTGCTGTCAGATTTAAGAAAAAAAATGGTATTTCAAAGTTACAATATTGATGAGTGCCAGGAATTTTTTAACTGACTAGACATCATCTAAGTAAGGAAAGCTTGTTGCAAAAATATGTTTGGATTAAGAATATTAAATTTCAAGTAGCTTTTTAATGACATAAAAGATGGTTAATATGAAATGACATAAATTAGCCACATGTATTTTGTTTTACATACAACATAGTCGATATATGCTGTTGTTAATACATGGTTCTTGTTTAATGTATTTGCTCTAAGTATTCATTGTCTAATATAAAGAACCAAGTCTTTTATTCATTTATTTTCTTGTTATACAAAGCAAGCTAGTCTTTTGCATATTTTCATCGGTACAAGAAGGAAACTGAAGGATAAATTGGGTTTCTGAACTCATTTAGAATGACAAGAGCACAGTATTCAGAGAATAAAGGAAGATAAATGTTCAAGGAAACTGAAGATTTTGACATGCAGCTGACTGACTTAGTGAGACCAAACTTCTCTGGCAAGAGTTATGGTAAAATCAGGCATGTGAAGTGTTTCAAAGCCCACTGCCAAGCTCGACCAAGCATTTCTATGAAAAAGTTCCATCTAATGTTTTTGGTATAAAATCTGTACCCTGGTAGGATTGCAAGTCCCCTTTAAGCACTGTAATGGTCTGCAAAGCAATAACAAATCAGTTCTATGCATCAGCGAATGCATCTTTAGTCTAAGTGAAGTATGACTCTGACAGATGCCAATTCAGGCCCTTTAGTTCCTTACAGAAGGCAAGAATATCAAAGACGTCCTCTGCTCCTAACTAATATTTTCAGTACCAATTTATTTGTATCCTTTGGAGGAGTGGGTATTCCCTTTTAGCACTTCATTACCTTCAGTAAACCATAGCAGCCCTCCAGCAAACTAAGGAATGGTGATCCTGCATCAGGATGCTTTTTAACTGTGCTTTGTTAGCCACACATGTTGCCAGCATTTTCAGAGAATTCCCAGCAAATACCTTCCTGTCTTCTCTAGCATTTGCCTCATCACTAGCAACTAAGACCCAGCCAAGATGGTTGTGAATTTTAATTTATTTCCTTAATATTGAAGATAGCTGGATTAAGGAAACCCAATCTGCACTGTTTGCAAACTTGTAAGGGGGAAAAAAAACAACCAGACAACATATTTTGGAATGCTGTGATGATGATAAGTACTAAAATAGAAACTCAGTTGCCAAGACTGCAAGTTGCCAAGAATGAAAATATGAAAATGGAAATAGCTATTCTTTAAAACACTTAAAAAAACAAATTCAGTTTAAGAAGAATATGTCTGAATTGCAGCAAAACCTTGAATGATCAGTACAAGATCTGACAATTCATAATAGTATATGCTACAGAGTCCATACCCTACTGTTTGAAACAACAGAAAACACAAATGCTAGATCAAGACAAGTTGTTTAGTATGTCTCAGGTGGTATGTCAGCCTGAGGCAAGGCACCCCTCAGGGTGAAGCGTGTTGCTTAATCACAACTCAGGTAAGGAGGTTTTACATATGACTTGGGACATATTTATCAGCGACATCAATGCAAACAGTAATTCCACAATATGGCAAAGAACACCATATTGCCATAATATGAACAGCCAAAATATGTTGTATTGCCAGAACAAAAGCAGAAGAAACCAGCAGTTTCTTTTCATGTTTATGTAACTTACAGCCAAATCTCATTCTAAGTGCATAAACGAAGTAAAGATTTTGAACAAAAGAAGAGGAATGGTAAATTGAAATCTTTTTTTACCTGCAGAAGAAGCATCTCATGCACTTTTTCTGCAGCCTTACTAATACAATGACATAGGTGTGTATCTCATGCAGAAAAACTGAATGTTTTACAGGTGAATGCGAAAATATGATTGAGTCCCGTGCCCCCCTCCCCCCGCAGTACTCCTTTTCCTTGTTCTTCTTCCAATCAATTTTTAAGGTAAGATCATGAGCTGTGTTCTGTAGAAAATAAAAATATTCAGAACACTTACTAATATTTCCTAAATTTTCTTTTCTCCAAACAGAAATTATACCACTTCTGCTGAAGCCTGAAGCATCTGGTTTCTGATTTATTGTCCAGTGGTACTCAATATTGTTGAAATTGCAAAATATTTGCTGATCATTATGTAAAATATCTGAGTGAAACAATATCTACATAATTACACTTTTACTGTCCTCCAAAGCAGTACTTACAGCACTCTAGAAAAACAAGTCCACTCAGGACAGAAAGACAATGTTACAGCTGTAAAGCTTCAAATTATATAGATCATCCCATAATCACGTAATTCCCCATAATTCTCCTGTTGGAGAAAGGAATCCTTTCAGGGGCTACAACTGACTGCCTCAATCAAGAAAAAGAGCAGTGGCCACCACTTTGTGATCCTGAAAGAAAAATAAACCTAACATTGTTCAAGGCTAAATTTTGACAACATGTAGGACTTAACCAACACTGATATCCTTTTCTTTCTAGCTTTTCTTAAGCTTCAGAAGTTCTTATTTACACTGAATGGCATAAAGATAATAAATTCCATAGGATAGTGTGGTTTAGGAACATTTGTCACCCTTCAGAATCAAAAGCAAGGTTGTTAATTACAGCTCCTGTAAGGCATCTACACCCTAGCATAAACCCTTCCTCTGATAAACTGCATAGCATACACAGTTCAAAGATGGGATATTTCACTACACTGCAATTCACTAATGTAGCCTTAAAAAGCCCACACCACCTTGAAGTGAGATACTGAGTTCTAGCATCAACTTGTTCACACCAACATAGAACATACAATGCTTGTTTACGCTGCAGTATACATAAACATGACTTCTGCTCTTACCGTGTCTATGTGTCCAGTGATTTCTCAAATAATATAAAATATTCTTTTATTTCTGCCTGAAAAATGTGAAAAAATACTATATGCAAAAGGACATATGGGTCAATATACATTTTCAAGCATAGATGCTTTTACTTAAAAATAGAAACATGAATGTGGATTTCTGAATAAAATAGTTTTGAAGCAGTAGTTCCTGTAGCAAATTAAACATGAAATGAAAGAGTTTATATGCATAATATTGGTTATTTTTTACCCATTTTCACCTTCATTATGTTGGAAAAATATTATAATTCTTAACAGAATTAGGATAACTCAGAGCATCCCAGACTGAAAAAACACTTAAAAGAAATTCTTGAGACTGGCTAGCTAAACAAGACATAAAAAATTACTCTTGTGGAAATTACTGCTTTCTACATTTCTTTTTGTAATGAAAATATAAATGTAGACAGATACATATACATATTTCAGCAAATATTCACTAACTTTTAAATGTTTTAATATAAAAAACCTTTCACTTAAATATTTGAGATATAAAAGTCTAACATTTTTCAAAATACTGTACCTGAAAAAGGAAGTATTATTTCTGGTGTTTCTTTTAAGAGCTAGAAAACAGAATCAATACTTTTTCCCTGTTGCCACAAGACAGGAAGGGCACATCTTTTACTACGTAAGTTGAAAATTCATTTTAAATTAGTAACGTTTCTCTTCCTTTCACAAGTATAAGTCTTGATAAGTAGGTTGTGAACAATTCATGGTCAATATTGTTACTACCTTAACAATTATTTAGTTATAAAATCTATTATGTAATACAAAAATTGTTTAATAGCCAAGTTAGGGACAAAACTGTATGTTTATGTCTAAATTATGGCATATCTGATGATAACAATACTAAGTAGATGTCTATCTAAGATGTCAACATTAAAGATTTGCGGTTGAGACAATTCAGTAAATATTTGAAATGTGGTTTTATTTTAAAAAAACCCAAACAAACCTACTATAAATATAATATTATTTAGGTGATATT
The DNA here is from genome assembly GCA_025311575.1 of Elanoides forficatus. Taxonomy (NCBI): domain Eukaryota; kingdom Metazoa; phylum Chordata; class Aves; order Accipitriformes; family Accipitridae; genus Elanoides; species Elanoides forficatus. Next base: position 27,915,918 of record JAOBAS010000072.1, read on the forward strand.
AGATATGTAAATAATAAAAAGACCTAGGGCTTAAACTAGCCCTAGTAATGTAGGGGAATTCTTATCTATTCTAATGCATGTCAAAAGGAATTAAGCATGAAATTGTGTATAATCCTTAACATATACCCAGAATAAAATAAAGTTGGTTTTAACTGAGTAAGGGGTCATGGAAGGTCATACGCAGATCCATTATTGTTAAGCAGAATAAAGAAAAAATGCTGCTTTATTGTGTGAATATTAATTCTCTGCAATTGGAGATGATAAGAAGGAAAGAACAATTTGATACATTTTTTTAAGTTCTGCTGTATTTGTAATGAGTTTAAAATTCATGAATCACAAACATTATATAAGACCAGAAAGCTGGATCTAGAGAAAGACTTACACTCCTATAAAATGTATGTATCACACCATTATAGGCTGAATGTCAAATAAAAATATCGGTTGCTTGCATAAATGGACTACTCCTGTAGTAATCTAGGAGTTAGAGCAATCTGGTCCCCAGCCAAATCCACTGTCAGGTTGGCAGAACTCTTAATGCTTTGCTTCACACATTTCCTAGGAAGGAATCTTACCTACATGGTTATACTTTTACATCTGAGCTACTTAAGTTGGATGAAAATACTACAAAAAATGCTAACTTCACACATGGGAATGAAATGAAGGAAGGGAATTCTCAGACTCCCTTCACTAGTTAGATATTTTAAATTAAATAGTGATTAAAAGCAAAGACCAAAATGTAAGTATGTAGAGACCATATGGCTAGAATATTGCAAGAGAATGCATCACTACCTACCTTGAATTTCAAAAGAAAGAATTTAGAAATGGAATTAGTGAGAGGTTTGATCTTGTGAACAACTGTAGTTCAACAGTTTGAAAACAAATATACAAGAAATTAAAACACAGATTTATATTAGAAACTGACCTTAATTATGAGGTGCTTTTACTTTTGCCAATAGTTATTTGTTCCTGGCCACCACTGTCTGATTCCAACATCTTTTCCTCAGTGGAAAATTCAGAAAATATGTACATCCTTCCACAGACCAATGACAGAGCCACTTGTGTCTCAGAAGCAACAAATGAGAACCCAAAATGAATCAATGCAACAAATTTCAGTTAGAATAGAAAATTATGGTTTGCAAGAAAAAAACAGCTATTCCAGAACTATGAAACAAATTCACCTGAACCATGACAGGAACAGGAGGAGAAATGCTGAGGAGGTGGGCACATTAGTACACCATTTGACCACTTGATTATGCCACAGTGTATGATGCTACTGGAGCAGATACAGCCCCTAGATCTCAAGCTGCGCATCCCAGGAGCACTGCTATTGCCTCAGGGTATTTATCCAAAGAATTCCCTGCCCTTCAACAAACCTTTTCTTGTAGCTGAACTTTTCTTTTCAGTTATTTCATTCATATTTACTTCTCCACCTCCCTTAGATCAGGAGCACACTTATTATCCATGTTTGTTGAAGTCACGTCTCACAATTTAGGCCCAGCTGTATCTTAAAACTGATTGACTCACACCTTTAGTGTAACTTCATCAAAGGTACCGTTTTGGGGGATTGTTAAATAAATTATTAAATTCTAGAAAAAAAATGTCTAGAGGTGTAGCCTCCAGGTACATATATTGTAATCTGCTGATCAACATTTGCAGTGCTATTTCAGTCCACCTTCTGCTTATACTGGCATTTGTGATTGCTCTTTGCTATTTTTTTGCTGTGCCTTGGGGTATTTTGCTAAAATAATAAGCTTTCAGAATATATTAATCTCTAGTGTATTGATTGTAATTAAGGCACACAAAATTTACTTTTACCTCTCATATATTTTTTTTATAACTCATGCATGTGTTTCAAAATCTATTAATTAATGTCTGTGACAATAATTACAATCTGCAAACTGTAGTATGCAACACCTTGAGGTGGGAATCTAAAAGTTGTTGTTCCTTTTGAATAATCCAATCCTAAGGTAGGAAGAAAAGTCAAAACAATCCACTGACATTTCTTATACATTCAACAAATACGCAGTCTATCTTGATGTAATTACAAATCTTTTCGGAGGAAAAATATTTATGCGCTATTTTCTTACCACCAGCAAACACATAACCTGATAGATATAGAAACTGGCATTAAAGTTTCAATCTCTATTTTCCCTAGTGCAATAGTGATTCAAGTATTTCCCATTCTGTCATCAATTTATTATCTTAATATTTCCCTTTTTTTAGAATACCATAGTACTAACATTTTGTTACCTGGAAAAAAAAGGCAATGTTTCTGTTTAAAGCAACCAGTCCTTGATTACTTTGTCCACCAGAGGAATCTTCTCTTTCTCCATTGACACTCCCCAATATGTTACAGGAACAAATTGTCCTGGGTTCAGGTGAGATAGAGTTAATTTTCACAGAAGCCTGGGAGGGGTCACAGCCAGGACAGCTGACCTGAACTAGCCAAGGAGCTATTCCATACCATGTGATGTCATGCTCAGTATATAACTGGGGAGCGGGCTGGCGCAGTGTGCTCACTGCATGGGAAGTGGTGGAGCATCGGGTTCTGGATGGTGAGTAGTTGCACTGTGCATCACTCGTTCTGTGTATTCTTTTATTAGTACCGTTGCTGTTGTTGTAACTACTTTTTTTGTGTTGTCCCAGTGAAAGGTCCTTATCTCAACACACGAGGTTCTGTTTTTTTTCTTTTCTCCTTTCTGATTCTCCTCCCCATCCCACCGGAGGCGGATGGGAGGAGTGAGCGAGCGGCTGCGTGGTCCTTTGTTACCGGCTGGGCTGAAACCACGACACAAATTTATAATTAATTCTTACCAACTTACCATGACAAAGTAAATGCAAAAAAAGAATGAAGTTCCTAGTTGTGGGTCATTAAAGACATCAAGACAATTTGAGCCTGAAAAATATGAAACAAAAGTATCATTTCAGACAATCATTTTCTATTAATCCTGTCTTTATCTACATAATCTTGTTTCCTGCTATTTAAATTTTCTCATATTTCAGTTAAACAATATATTTACAAGTACACAATAACACAAGTACTCAAACCCTGAGTGGGATCCTCTCCACGGGCTGCAGCTTCCTTCAAGGCAAGTCCATGTGCTGCAGCATGGAGTCCCTCATATGCTGCGATGTGAGTATCTGCTCCAACGTGGTCCTCCATGGGCTGCAGGGGGACAACATGCTCTTCCTCATGGGCTGCGGGAAAATCTCTGCTCCAGCACCTGGTGCACCTCCTCCCTCTCCTTCTTCACTGAGGTTAGTGTGTGCAGGGTTGCTTCACATTTTCCCACTCCTTTCTTACAGCTGCTTTGCAGCATTTTTTACCCTTTCTCTAATATGTTACAACTGAGGTGCCACCAGTGTTGTTGATGGGCTTAGCTTTGGGACTGTCTTGGAGCCAGCTGGAACTGGTTCTGTCTGACATGGGGGCAGCTCCTGGTGTCTTCTCACAGAAGGCACCCCTACAGACCATCCAGTACTAAAACCTTACCATGTGTTGTAAACTCAACACAACTAGTCTAGGTTTGTGGCGTTTCCATACTACACTTTTCACCTTATTTCATATTGATTTCAGTGTAAATCCTAACTTCTAACAGATTATTGATTTGATTTAATCTAATTTAAAGAAAGCTTTCTAAAAGAAATAGCTATTATTTATGAAAAATATAGTTCTTTTGCTCATTCCATATTTGTGTTACCTCACACTGTTCTGATCATCTCAAACCACGACACCTGTAAGCACTATGTATTTATTTTTAAATAATTTACATTTCAAATAACAAAGACTGAATACCTACAAAGAAGTTGCAACAAGAAAACCAGAAATATTAAAATTAAAAATAAAAATTATTTTATATTCTTGTGGGTTTGGTTTAATTTTGTAATGAGACACATCCCATCTCTCATGCATTTCTCCAGAGGAAATTTTAAACTTTATGATTTGTTTTGGGTTTTTTTGTTTTTGTTTTTGTTTTGTTTTGTTTTTTTTTATTTTGCAATATAAAGTCCAGAATGTTGAAAAATTGAGATTTCACTATTCCCAACAGTGTATCTACCCTCTATTGCTAAAGTCCAGCAAATCCTTCTTTCCACTTTACTCAATAGGATTTCTGCAAAGAGACTCATTCGGACAAAAATAGCAGAAAATGTAGCAATATGGTATGGTAATTTCTTTAAATAATACCAACTAGAAAATTAACCTATCATATGCAAATCTGCAACTGAACTTCATGAACAGATTAGATACTCCTGCTTTAAACAAAAGATGACACAGAAATCTGGAACACAATTTAGTAAAATATATTAATTCTCAGTTTCCAAACAATAAAAATCTTATTGCTAAGACATAACGTGGAACACATTTGATCTTTCATTTGTCAGAAAGTTAATTGCAGCAATAAAAGCATTGGAGAGGGTATGGATACTACAATATATTGCCTCATAGGCTAATTTTCACACACTTTAATAAAACAAGGGCAATAAAAAATTTATTTCCTGAATATACCACAGAACTCTGAATGAATTCCTTGCTGTACTCATGTTCCCAAAATAGGTATGCTACAGAGAAACCTTTCTGAAGGCATATGCCTTACTGTTTTTCCCAATGTTACGCAGAAGAAAACATCCTCACCTAGATTTCATTAATGCTATTTCTGTCTTCATTATTACAGACACACTTGTGTGCCTCTAGGCACTGAAGTATAGAAGATTTTTGTATACTATGAAGGTGGATATAAATAAGCCTTGATTTTCAAAGGTGTGTATTTCCTACTGAAACAACTTTAATTTACAGGGTACTTTGAGCAATTGATTTATATTCTATTAGAGACAATGAGAAATGCACTGCAGAAGAGCATGCAAAACTTAGTATTTGTAGAATCAAACAGTAATAGTGGTCTCATGCTCATGTCTGTCATTCAATAGTACAAAAATAATTAACCAAATGTGGCTGCCTAAGTTCTTATATAAATGATTGAGGTTGAATCTCTATTAACTTATGACTCAAAATTGAATTAATGAAAATATTTCACGTTTGCTTATGCTATGACATGTTCTATCAATAGTACCTTTCAAACCTGCCATTGAAATTCAGTCCTTACTTTGCATGCCAAGATCACTCTAATATCTATTTCACACTTCTGTTTGAGAAACTGAAGAGGAAATCAGTTGCCAAATAGCAAAGAATGAAAATGGAAAAATTAGCTAGAATAGAGCGATATATTTCTGGTGAAGTGGGAAAGCAGAAAATTTTATAAACAAGGAAAAAAACCTAAAAATATGGAGAAATTTATATATATTAAGACTATATATGTGTGTATATATATATTCATACTATTTCTTCTCATGTTGAAGTTTCAGTATTCATTGAACCAACTAGTAACTTCCCTCTAAGAATCAAAGAAATGCAGCTGCTAATTTTTGCAGTTCTTTCTACAGCTTTGCATGCCATTGACAATTCGTTCTTGTTGGTTTAACTGCTGCCAGCGTTATATGTGATTTTCTGAATGACTGCAAAGAGTAGAAATATTGAGAGGTAAAATGTGAATGGGCAATTGCTCAACCATAACAAGACAGATGGGCTTTTGAAGGGGTCTATTCTTCTCCTTTTCTGTTCAATTTGTATGAAAATCTGAGGCAAAAATGAGGTAGTTTGAATGTGAGATGTATCGATATACTTGATGATTTACACTTCTGTATGTCTCTTTCACTGAGCAGCTCATTGTTTCAGCATTTCTAGAATGTGGCCAATATAAAAATGTAAATTTTTGAGTTCTTATTGAGAATTAATCTTGACAAAATAACAGAATGCTACCTAGTTTGAAAATAACAATTTAATTAATATGTCAGTGATAACATATAAAGTTGCGCTTTTCAGATGGTTTAAAGTTTGCCTTTTGGGATTATTCTGCTTTCCAGTTCCCTTCTAGGTATTCCAGAAGGCTTTTATGTGTAGCGGAGTGTGTAGATGGAGCAGTCAAAATCACCCCAGATGAGCTCACGTTTTGATCTAAATATACTCCAAAATAATCCCTAGCTACAAAGGGAATATTAGAAGTATTCATTTAATCTGGGAAGATTAATCTGATATCTGCCTGCAGAATACCTCCTTCAACATGGTACCTCAAGTTGTGGTGATACTTCATGCTTGCCCTGTTCTTACTCTTGGACTCTCCAGGCATCTGCTAGTGGCCACTGCTGAAGGACAACCAGGCTAGATGGTTTCATGTTCTTAGAAGCTTGAGGAGCTTGTTTTGATGTAAACTACATAACATTTTAAAGTGGCAGTAGTATAATGAGTGGGATGCGCTTTTCACTTGCAGCTTTTCTTGCATCACTTACTATTTTTCATTGTTCAGAAAATTTTTCCTCTGATGTCTGCTCCATAAATTGTATGTTGTAGCAGGTTCTCTGTAGTATTATTACTGATGACAAGTGAAAAGCCACAGCTGGTGTAAAATCCAGAGTTATATTCTCCAATAGAGATTGACGGAAAAAGTGAGCAAATTGTCTACCAAGTGGGTAGATAGCAGAGGAAACATTATTTTCCTTCCTTCCCAACCAGTAATGCTGTAAGATTTAGTGTAAAATCTTCTATGGTTTGACACTTTTGAGGAGCCATAGAGAAATTATTATACTGTTCCAAGAATTCAAGTAGTTCCAGAATCATAGTAGGGGAATGGGAGATGATAATAAAATCTCTCCCAGTAGATTTGATGGGCCTAAGCAGATCTACTATCTGTTAGTGTCCTAGGGCTGGAGCAACCCCACTATAGCACAGAGTTTGCATAGCACCACATCTGCTGAAAAACTAGCTCTAGAGAACACACCCAGAATGAAGCTGGGATGGCTAGTGCACATCATCCTTCCACTTACTGCGTGGTACCTTCATGCAAACACTGATCTGCAAAGTCCTTGTTTGTCTCCGACCTCTACAGCCCAGTATATTTGTCTTCACTCAGCAGAGTAGAAACGAAAACAGCTGATATGTTGTCTTTAACAGTTCCTATATTTAATCCCGATGAGGTCTTCTGTCACAGCTACCAGTGAAAAATTCTTATTTGCAAAGAATTCTGCTTCTCTTTGGGGGAAAGTTTTGTCTTTAAAATCAGTTGATTGTGAGAAAATGTCAGTCTGCCTCCTGGTTAATCAGAGGTCTCTGATATTGAGGCAAAAGAATATTTGAAAAATATTATATTTACATTCAGTTAATGGGAATATAAGATTTTCATTTTAAATATTGTAAATTAATTCAAGATTTATGATTTTAAATAGTTTCTATTCCTAAAATTAACAATTTATTTTTCCTGTTGACATACCCACAGGTGAAATCCTTAGGGTAGAGCTATTGAAGCATATTGCAAACTACTTTTTTTTCTGGGATACAAAAAAAAAAAAAAAGTAGTTATGTTGGGGAAAATAATTGAGATTCAAGTAAAAGTGTGTTTGTGTGAATTTATGAAATATTATCATAAATGGAATAGCATCACATATTTCCAAATAGCTGGTTTTACTGTTTTGAAGATTTATCAGGTTCAGAAAGTGACTAATCAAACCACTTTTTTTAAAACAAGATTGTTAAGATACTGAAAGAGGGAGCAAGATGTTAATAAGTTTAAAGTACATCAACCGTGAGTAATGACAATTTACATTGGAACAAGTGGAAGAACAGCCTAAACAATTACAGAGAAAAATAAATCTAATTCCCTTTTTACAGTACAGGAATTTTTTCTAAGCTATGTCAGATCTAAAATTGACATTAATTGGTTTGCCAATACTGCCTTTCTAGTGTCCATATCTTGCAATACAAATCAGATCAGCAGTTCTGCACCAGAACTAGAAATATAATACTGGAAACACTTTTTAAGCTAACATTTTAGGGAGCTTTACATTTTGTAACGAGCTTGTCTATGGATGTTGTAAAGGCTGAATTATATTCATCAATCCAAGCAAGTAAGCAAGCAATGCTTTTGTCTACATACTTCAGCTGACTGGGGAGTGGGCGGGG
>JAOBAS010000072.1:27940350-27951728 GCA_025311575.1 Elanoides forficatus
CTGAGAGGGTTGTCAGACATTGGAATAGGCTGCCCAGGGAAATGGTTGAGTCACCATCCCTGGAGGTATTCAAAAAGTGTATAGACAAGGTGCTCTGTGCCATGGTCTAGTGGACATGGATGACTGTTGGACACGATGATCTTGTAGGTCCTTTCCAACTTAAATGAGTCTATGATTCTATGATTCTATGACAAGTTGCAGTAAGTGACAGCAGTTACTATTTTTCAGTGAGCCCTCTCAGCCTTTTGCAATATTGCACTGTCAAGAGAGATGGCTTTCGGGCCTTTGAAATCCAGAACACCAGTTGTATCCTGTACTTCCTCCCAAACAGTCCTACATAAATGATAAAAGTAATCTCAATTTTCATAATTCACGTATCTTTTTGTGAAGTTGCCACAAAAAGAATAAGAATATCTAAGCAAACAATTCGTTTGTAAACTATTGTCACCCTACTGCAGTGACTTTGCCAGCTCTGCACAGGACAAGAAGCAGATGATGAAGTATCTTAAGATTCTTTGGTTTTGGAATCTTTTTTCTCCAGGTAAGATCTTAAGATGTTAACTAGACGTTGCTGCAAAATTGACAGCAACATCTTCCCAGATGGTAGCCAGCTGACAATCAGTGTGGCTATAGCTGTAAGTTTAACTATGCATGATGAATATAGTGCAGTGAGTTTGTCAAATACTGAGAGCAAGAGTTTGATGGTCTATCCCTTGGTCTGAGCTATTGACGCTTAGCCTAGTAGAGAATCAGTTTGCAAAGCATTACTATACGTGTGCTCTAGTAACCTAAAACTATAGACTGAAATTTCTACAGCCAAGACCACTGATTTATTTAAACAATTTTTCCCTTAATTTTTTTTCTAAAAACTGAAAATAGAATCCAGTGCTAACAGGACTGAAAAATATGTCATTTGCTAGGACTGACTAATTACATTCATTCATTCAAGCAATCAACTGTTTTTATAATTCTATCAGGTTTTTTCATTTTGCTGCAGAGAGATACCATAAAGAGACGCTTAAAGATAATACACTTTTCAATGGCCAAACTTCTCAGACATATATCTAAAGGTATTCTTATCCCCAATCCATATAAAACTGAGTTTCCTGTAAATTACAATCCATTACAATTAATCACTGGAACACTGTTTATTCAATTACACAATATCCTCATGCAAGAAAGAATAACGGTGAAAGGAAGGTTAAACTCCCAGGATTTTAAAACACATCAGTTAAAGAAAAACTACAACTGAAGCCCAGCTGAGTCTCTTCAAAGACCAATTTTAGGTCAAAACACTGCCACTGTCAACCTACTTGTGAACAGCAGACCAATGAATATGTGTAACCATGTCTTCTTCTTGTCATGTTTTCCCACTAAGGAGATTTATTTATTTGTAAGGTTTCATCTAAGGAAAACAAATTTAAATTTTGGCTGTGTTCCAAGGTTGTTAGGTGTCATCTGTGACCCATTATAGTACTTCACTTCCAAATAGCAAAGCACAAAGTGAGTCCTCAGTCATGGTAGTGTGGGAAAATATTCATGGCGATTAGCACTGAGTGCTTGCTCTGGTTTTATATACTTCCAGGAAAACTGTTATTGACCATGGGTGGAAACGGGATACCTGAAAGATGAAGATTGGTCAGATCTAATGTAGTTCTCCATGAATTTTTAATAGCACTGACTACAAGATTACCATTCCTGAAGAAAGAATGCTAACCGAGATTATTCTTCCCACTACCTAGAGAGGTGTTGTCTGGCACTTTTCCTTCTCTGTTTTCTAGAGACAAATAAAAAGAGTTAATGAAATTGCAGTTGGTGATTTAAGTTAAAATATTTGGCTTTGACTTGAGAGAAGTTCTCACTCAGTCAACACTGGTGTTTGTAGAGCAAAGGAACTAACAGCATCACTTTTCAGCTAAGACAGATGTTTCACTCTGTAAACATTTCTCCTTATCTCCCCTGATAAATTAAGACAATCTGTTTGATTTTCTTTAGGACGAGAGCAGTAGAGGACATGCAGTGACTTTGCTTTATATGCCACCCTATGGTTTGAAGTGTTACCATCTCCCAAGAATATTATTTAATATAATGGTAAACTAGAGGAGAGAAGAAAATGGAAAATTCCACTACTGTAATTTTCTTGCAATTTTTGTAATTTCTCTGAGGTAGCGACAGAGGTCACCATGATGAGAACTGTGTAAGTTATGTAATAGCTGCCAGGACTACCCGGGCTTATATGTCTACCAAGGCTTCTTTTTAAAATACAAATTTAAGACTTGAAAGGAAAGGTCACATACACTGTGGGAATAGGCTAGCAATATTCTTCAACAGAAGTGAAATAAATTACTTGGCTCCACTTTTTCTCTGTTTAAGCCAGGTCTTTATTTTTTCACCTACGTGATCTATATCAAATACATTACAGAAATGTCATTATAATTGGCAGTTAACAAAAGAAATTTGTCCCATATCTGCAGGCTGCTGGTTTATTAAAAAAAAAAACACACAAGCAAGCAAACAAATAAACAAAAATAAAAAAACTTAAGAATGGCTACATTATTGCTGAAATGAAAGAATCATTTGAAGTCAAATAGGCCAGATTCCCAAATCTGCAAGTATTCATGACATGGTGATGACAGTGCACTACAAACATACACTGAAAAAACATGTTCTAACAATATAAAGCTAGAAACAGATAGTTTATCTTTCAAATGGCATAAACCTCATTATCTAATTGTCTATGAATAGCCAATATAAACATCATATCTAAACAATACAATGATTAAGTTAAAGCAAATGTTCTTTAATATAAATGTATTTAATAAATGTTAAAAGAAACATAAAAGTTTATTTGCTGTGCTCTCAGACTATACTCATCAGTATTTTTTCCTACCTATTTTCTCCTACCTTTAACATTAGATCTTCTAAGGTACTTCATATTTAGTTCTTACTGTGATGAACATCCATAAAACTGAACCGCCATCTTACCTCTTCAAGATATGCAAATTAAAGATAGTGCTATATTTTAGTTAAAAAATGAAAATTATAATTCTGTTAAGCTTTATTTTTAAATAGTGAGAAAGACTACAAAATAATTTACCCTGGCCTCATGAAACCTGACATTTCTTCCATTATTTCATGGGAACTTGAGCACTGAACATGTTTTTCTGTTTCTTTATGATGGAAGATTTTTGTTGGGTTTTTTTTTAAGGAACACATATCTGTAGCCAAATGCTATAAAAAGTGTTTCAGCATTTATTCAGCAACAAGCTGTTTACATTTTGGAAGGTGTCAAGAGCATGAAATTTCTATGGGATCTGCAGTCTGTATTTGAGTGTGGCAGATGGGATAGAGTAATAAAACACCTGATGAGGGATAATATACAGGGAAACTTTTCACAGGCATGTAGAAAAATTTTTTTTAGCTGGGAAGACAAAACTTAAAATATTAAATTCTGTATACAATAAAAAATCCAAACCAAAATGAAACAGTTCCAAGATCAAAGAAACAATTAGCTTAAGTATGTAATATTCTAAAGAGTTGGTATTAAGCATGGTGTGATAGCAACATTTATTTTTGCCTTTAGTGAAAGAAAACATGAATGTAGTAATGTAAAAAATCACTTACTTGGAGAAAGTTGAAGCCTCAATAGGTATTGTCATTACTTCTATGTATTCAGGCTGGGTACATCACCATTGTAAATGCTGTGAGGCCTGGTAAGTCATGGTCTTATGAAGTTCATCTGGTGCATGAATCTTTGTGCTGTATTAGGATACATCAATGAGCAAATACTGGACCAAGGCTACATTCTGAAAAAATAAATCCACATTCCAATTTATATGAAATTCAGGACATTTACATACATATGCAATAAGGAGCTTAGCTGTAAGTAATAGTACAGAATTATGAGAGTGTAAATTATAAATCCCAGAGAATCTGTAAGGTATCAGATAAGTAATCAAGCTGCAAAATAGCTCCTATTTGTCTTTTCCATCCCTCTTAGAAACACAAGAAGCAATGTAGAAAGCATCTAGACATCTTTCATAAAACCCCAACAAACCCCCCAAATTTATAGCCTCTTGTGGGTTCACACAGCTTCCATCTTAGAACTGTTTAAGCAGCACAATCTAACCTCTTCAGTGATTTCAAAAAGAAACAGAAGTCACCTTATTTTAATGTTAATGAAAGCTTCAGACCTAAGTTCAGCATCCCTTCTTCTCTTAGCAATTTCCTCAAAGTTCAATTTATTATGTTAAATTATTACAAATAGTGAGAGATCTTTTAATTTTAAGAAAAATTGCATAGTTGCAATAACCTGAACAGAGATTCATTCCCACTCAAATAATATCTGCATCATTTGCAGATGCTTTGAATTATCTGAGTGATAAGACAGGAAAACTAATGTGCTCTGAGATTTAAAAAAAAAAAAAAGTGATCAAAAAAGCCTAAAGAATTACCACTACATACCAAAGACTTAATTTTGTCTCCATTTATTTGTATCAATGAAGCGTGGAAAATTGGTTAGGGGTGACTAAAGTGCCAGTAAACTGCAGTGCATAACAATTCCGTACTACAAAAAGGTAAGTTTCAGTTTGCGAAAAAATGCTTGGATCTCAATTAAATGGATAATATGCATACTGAAGCTGTTGTCTGCTAAAGTCATATTTGCACTGATTAATCATTAAAGACTGAAAGTATTACTATCCTTTCACTTGATATTTCTGACAGAGTAGAGCAGTAAGCAATATTATTTTGGCATAAACCCATTTTCCTGACTGTTTTATAGGTAATCTGAAAAAATAAACTGCTGAAGTTGCTATTGAAGCTTTTCTCTGAACTACGTAACAAGTCAGAAAGGTCTTCATTAATTCACACCTTTTGTACAGAGTGACTTAGTGTGGGTTTCTGATTTTAAAATAAATCACACAAAAAAGAGATTGAGACTTCCCTTTCAGTGAAAACTCTCTTCATTTTATTCCTCAGTAGGGAAAGGGAATTTTTGCCCACAAACCTACAATCTCTTTTGCTCTGGAGATTTTTTTTTAATCAAGCTCAGGCTAATTTAGCATTTTTGCTGCAATGCTTTTATTTTATTTGTCTAGTCCAAAGATAAGATTCTGTCTTTTCAAATGAAGTGACTTGCAAGTACTTATGATTTTCAGTAAAAAAGTGACAGAATAGATCATCCATTATAAATCTCACCTCACTAAAAGAAATTGCTATTTCTACACATTCATATTAGTAGGAGTTGCCAGATCATTTAAGCACACTCTTGGTATGCCCCTTTGGTGCAAACAATGGAGTAGTTTATAATGAACACTTTATTACGTTTTCTCTCATGTTACTCTTCAAAGCTACCGTCATCTTTTTCAGAGATGGTCTGGTCCCAAGGAATGAACACTTGCTAGTAGAGGGGGAACATTAGGTGTGCATTTTCTGGTTTAGTTTGATCTTACACAACCCAGTTTGAGAACTTAGGGACCCCCAGTGCAATACAAACCTGAGACCAATAAATAAAAACAACGGGGTGATTTAGTTGAAAACCTCCCTATGTCAAGTAGACCACTAATATAATTGCATCTGTACAATGCCATTAAAGATGGTTTATCAGTTCCTTGATAAGCCATAACTAAATACTAACATTTCAGTTTTTATTACTTGACTGGCTAGAAGAGTTTGGACACAAAAAAACCAAATAGAGGTAAAACGTCAAACAGATGAAAACTTAAATGGGTATTTTGGACTAACCTCTATTGTAATTTATTTAGTCTTAGTTACCTCTACCTGGATTAATTTACTCTGAGTATAATATATGATCTTACTCCCTTTACACACTCCACTTAAACCTGAAACTGGAGTACAGTAACTGGCTAATTTTTAACTCCCTGAATGAATTTCATTCTCCTCCTCTCTCCTCTTCTCACGAGCTATTATCCATTATCTCACAGCCTGGTTCTGACACATGTATCCTCAAGTTACTAAACCATACTCAGTTGATGCTCCTCTAAGATGTATTCATTCATTTATTTATTTATTTCTCACCATGTTGACTGCAAATTTTAAATAATGTCTGAATCTATGTTAATGAGAAATATTTGAAAAAAAAGAAAAGACCAGGACTTTCATCCTCCTCATATTTACATTGCCACACATGCCAATCATATGCTTTGCTATAGACTGTGGACTGTTACCAGTATCACAGAGAATGATAAGATTCATTAGACGAAGTTTAAAAAGTTACATAAACCATGCGTGGACTGGGGGAGTGTCAGCAATTTATTAATATATTTCAAAAGAACTTGGATAAGGCAGGGGACCTGGTGACAAATGACATGGAGAGGGCTGAGGTACTCAGTGTTTTCTTTGCCTCAGTCTTTACCAGTATAACCAGCTTTCAAGAATCCCAGGTCCCTGAGACCAGAGGTCTGGGCTGGTGCAAGGAATATTTCCCCTCAATGGAAAAGGACCAGATGAGGAAGTATTTAAAGAAACTAGACATACATAACTCCACAGGGCCTATCATGTTGCACCCACAAGTCCTGGTAGAGTTTGTTGAATTCACTTTAAAATTACTCTTGACTATCTTTGAAAGGTCATGGTGATTACGAGGGGTTCCTGAAGACTGAAAGAAAGCAAATATCAGTTCTATCTTCAAAAGGAAGACAGGCAAGAAGGAAGATCCAGCGAACTACTGGGCAGTCAGTCTCACCTCAGTTGTTGTGAAGGCAATAGCAAAAATCTTCCTGGAAACCCTTTCAAAACACCTGAAGGACAAGAGCATGACTGTAGTCAGTATGGATTTGCAAAGGAAGAATCATGCTAACCAACCTGATAGCTTTCTACAATGAGTTGACTAGCTTGGTGGATGAGGAGAAAGCATGGATGTTTTTTACCCTGAATTTAGCAAGGCTTTTGACATTGTCTCCCATAAAATCCTCATAGACAATTTGACAATGTACAGATTAGGTGAATGTACAGTGAGGTGTCCATAAAATTGACTGAAGAGACAGGTCTAAAGGGTTGTTATCAGTAACACCATCTCCAGTTCTAGGCCATTCAGTAATAGCGTGTGACAGGGGTCAATACTGTTAAACACTGTTTAACATCTTTAATGATCTGGATGTCGTGACAGAGCATTTGCTCCCTTAGCAAGACTACAGGTGAAATAAAACTGGGAGGAACAGTTGATAGACCAGAGGGTTGTGCTGCCATTTAAAGGGAACTTGACAGACTGGAGAAACGGGCTGAGACAAATCTCATGAAGTTCAATAAAGGGAAAATGCAAAGTCCTACATTTGGGAACAAATAAGCCCAGGCACCACTAGTCACACTGGGGACTGACTGCTGGAAAGCAGCTCTTCAGGGAAGGACCTTGGAGCCCTGCTAGACAACAAGCTGACCATGAGCCAGCAATGCACCTTCGAAGTAAAGGTAGAAAACAGCATGTTGGGTTTCATTAGGAAAAGCCTAGCCAGCAGGCTGAGGGAGTCCCCTGTGCTCAGCACTGGTGAGGCCACATCTTGTGTGCTCTATACAGCTGGGGACTCCCCAATACAAGACAGATATGAACTTACTGTAGTGAGTCCAGTGAAGGGCCACAAAGACATTAAGGGACTGGACCACCTTTCATATGAGGAAAGGCTTCAAGAGCTGATACAATTCAAGAGAAGGATTAAAAGCATCTTATTAATGTGTGTAAGAAGCTGGAACCAGGCTCATTTCAGTAGTGCCCAGTGATGGAACAAGAGGCAATGGACACAAAGTGAAACACATGAAATTTCATCCAAACATAAGAAAACAGTTTTTTACCTTTAGGCTGGTCAAACACTAGAACTGGTTGCCCAGAGAGGCTATAGAGTCTCTGCAGGTACTCAAAACCTGACTGTACATAGTCCTCAGCAACCTGCTATAGCTGACATTACTTGAGCCGGTGGATGGACCAGGTAATCTCAAGAGGTCCCTGTCAAAACCTCAACATTTCTGTGATTCTGTGTGATTCTGTTGATAATGTGAGCTGGAGCTATTAAGATTTTAAACTGTTGAGTGATAGAAAAACACTGAGCAAACTACTGAAACAAAAATCCTGAAACAAAGATTCATTCACACTTAGGAGAAGAGTTCATATAGCAAACCCAAGAACAGACAGAAAAACATATTTATGCAGTCAAATTATAAACACTTTAATGTAACAGCTCATAACAGAAGTGCTGACATATTCTTGACCAGAACTCTGAGAGAGCATCACTATAATTAAGACAAAGAATGACAAGGCATGAAAGATGAAAGAACTATATATATTTCAGCAGAAAGGGAAAGACAGGTCTAACAGGTTAGAAGCATCAGTGTGCTTGTGTATGATAGAAATTACATGGCAGTGGACAGGCTAGCTGTATGATGCAAACCATAAAAATAAAGCAAGAAAACAGAATGTTAAAGGAAATGGATTTCATGGGCTTTGCAGTTCAGTAAAACAAAAGGCTTATTGGGAGCACTTATGAAATTTCACTAGTGTATACAAAAATGTAGAATCTAGAGTAGTTCTGAGATATTTTTCAATATTTTACACTCATCTATCTTGTACCTAGATGGATGTTTAAGCAAGAATGGACATTCTTAGCCTGGAGTAGGAAAGAGACTATCTATTATTGCTAGACATTTTCTTCAGAATCTGTTTCAGCTAAAATTACTGAACTTTTCCTGTTTATTAGCAACCAAAAAAATATCTGCTAAAGTAACAAAATATAGAAAGAAAATTTTCACAAAATATGGAAGAGGAATAAACAGTCATGTAAAAAAAGAGAAAAATATATTTACATTTGTTTAATGTAGCTTTAAATATTTTGATTGCTTTAGGTTATGTTATCTAATCATTATATAGGAGATAAACTCAGAGTTGACCTAACACAGAAGACATTTCCGCTCTTTACAAATATTTATCATTTCATTTAGTTTTGCAACTTTCAGAACACATTTTGAATGGTATCTTGTGCTATTTGCCATCTCAAGAAACCATTTATGTAATTGCTTTCCATGATGCAAAACTATAATGCTGGAATAACAGAGAATAAAGTATATCATCCACCTTTTAAAAGTTGTATTTCAGATGTTATTCCATGAGAGGTTTTTATTTCACAAAGTCATTTAGGATTCTTACAGGAGCTTGTTGTGTTGTTTATTTGCCATATAATGATGTTGAAGGCAGGTTTCCTTTTTTATTAGCATTTTATATTATTACTTAAACAATTCTGGTTAAATCAATCTATCTGAGCAAATAGAAATACTAGGAAGAAATTCCAAGCAGATCTCTACTTTTAACAAAAATGATCTATCCCTTTACCACACTTTTTAGTATTCATTACTCATTCCGAGGTGACACTAGCTCCAGCACCTAGGTGATATTATTCACAAGCTTTCTTAAAAATTAACAGATCCATAGACATTTTCAGAGCTGAATAAATTGTTTATTTTTTGAATCTGTGGTCTTTAGGTACTCATAATGATTAATCATACATACCAAATTTTTTTTTGTTTTCCTTTTTTATTTACTTCTAGTAATATCAGCTGAAGGGGAAAGTTCCAGCAGTCCTAATTCCAACTGGGGTAACAGACTCTATCTTGAATGTCTGGTTAATTCTCTCCTTCTGAGTGCCCTCCTGACATGTTAGCTAAGCTGCTACTTACCAGTTTGCTAGCAAACGTAAATCATGAACTCTGATCACAAACATGCTGCTTTTGAAGATGTGTCAACCTCAGAAGTCTGAGGCTTTTTATTTATTGACAATTCAACAGTCAACATGCTGAAGCAGTTTGGAGGACAAATGCCATTTGTGAAGCTAGAGTCATTTAGCTATCTTAATCTGAAAAACAAGTCACATGATCATTACTTGGGCCATCCCTTGTTATCAATAGAGACAATTTAGTACCCTAGAGTGCATTACAAATCTCCCACTTCTGACTTTCAGCTATATGGCAGATGGCAGTCCTTTCATATTGAGAGTAGAGAGGCTGCTTGAAATTAGTGGGTGCCTTTGTGACTGTGAGTTTATAACGCTGCCACCAGTAAGCTCTCAGCACTGCAGTCCTCTGAGGCTACAGTCCAGCAGCGTGAATGCTTTGTTCTCTTCAATTTATATCTACCTATCCAAGTGTTTGCTTTTTAATTGTAATGGATATTAAAGTTTCATAAACCTTACCCCATTTGACAAGACAGCTACAGGTCTCTGCTGATACCTCAAATTGCTACTAGCAATGCATAAAAGCGTAAGTACAGTTCAGAATTTCTTTTTTTTACTGACTTGGAAGTGAGGACAATGTGATTATGCCTGAGTCTAACAGGCTTCTAGAGAGATATCCTCTGATGAAACATGGGTTGCTTCAATTTCAGATGTTTGGTTTTCATTTCTCTGATGTTGTTATTGCTGTATAAAAAAACCAAAACAAACCAAAATTGAGCTGAAGAGAAGATGCAAGGCCCTTAAAAACACCATACAAGAACTCTTAAAAACTTTCAGTAACATTTAGTGATAAATATATTAGAAAAACCAGTGAAAAAAAACTTTCAACATGCATCCAACCAAGAAAGCTTAAAGTTGGCTTTTTGAAGGCACACATACTGTTAAAATGTGACCTTTGTTCCTCATGGAAGAGTAATACAAGTGGTATTAGCCTGTCTAATGCAAAATAATTTGAAGCACAAATAAATATTCTTAGAGCTTTTGGTATTTAGATCAGAGTATTGCTAAGCACATTTCAAATAATGTAGAAGTGAAGCTTAATATTAAAGGCTTTGGAAGGTACTATAGCTCTTAGATAATAACAAAATTGGGCAGCTGAATATCAGCTTTTAGTAAGAAATTAAAATTCACTGTTCTGCTACATATAGCATAGTGTGAGAGCAGTACTTGAATATGCAACATAACTAAACCTTATAGTGAGTGGTCATCAGGAATATTAATCTCAGCCTTGCCAGAAACTTCTGAGTTATTGACAATTAACAAACTTTTAATTATTGGTTCTGGTACTGAAAAATAAGAATAACCATGCACTTAGAGGGACACACCACAGCTCCCCTCCAGACACCTCTCCTCCCCCTTTCCCAGACCCCAGTCCCCATGTCACACGCTGCACTCAGTCCTTTCAGTGTCATGATGGATGGCACAGGGCACTAGGGTCAGCATTGGCAGCTCCTACTCAATTGCTCTGGCATGGTCTCCTCCACTGGGCACAGCCATACCCCCTCTTCCATCTCCCTGTGTCCTGCTCAGGTGGCTTCTTTTCTCCTGCCTGGCTTGGGGCAGCTGTCGTGTCCCAAAGTTGGAGTGACTCAGGTTCGTGGATTTCCTTTGTCAGAATTAAGGTGAAACGACACCAGGGGAGTTCAA
>JAOBAS010000072.1:27973143-27983731 GCA_025311575.1 Elanoides forficatus
GGAAGGTTCCAGCAGCTTCTCACAGGAGCCACCCCTGCAGCCCCTCCCCAACTACCAAAACCCCACCACACAAATCCAAACCAGATGGTTATGGTTTTTGAATCATCAGGTGTTAAATTAGAAAACAGTAGAATACCATATTTTGCATACTCATGACAAACATGACAAACAAAAGATGACATACAACTCAAAATACAGGGAGTTCTTTACTGCAAAGTTCATTTGAATGTATTTTTTACATCACTAGTAATGTTGTTGCATAACTCACAGTCCCTATTTATCTGATGAGTTAACACTGTGATTGTGTACTCTTTGGTAATATATTTTTGTTTCCTTAAATTATCAGGCATCCATACATACTCACTGGCTTATTTTTTGTGAGCAACTCTTCATATTTAGCTTGTACATGAGCTGTTATCTGCCATACTTTAATACACCAAAATTCACATACCAGGTACTTTTCATGGTTAAAAAGAAATATGGTTACATATGACTTTAATATATATTAGCAAGGAGATTTTGAACTTATCTTTTCTGTTGGTATATATACATTATGCTCTGAATGTCTGAACATACTCGCTAATACAAGATTTCTGGAAAATTCAGACATGAATCTGAAACATACTTTTAATGTCCTTCATTATTTGATTAGCATTTCTGACTTGAGAACACTTACCAGAACCTCTCAATAAGAAGTCATGTTCCTATATTAAATGGTGCCAGTTCAGCAGAACAATCAAACATACTTTTAATTATAAGCCTTTAATTCACCCTTAATCAGAAAATACATCATGGCTTCTTGAGATTTGACTTAATTAAGACCAGACAACACCTACTACATGTCTCTTTTATGCACAACCATAGAATCTTCATGGTCTACAATGCTCAAGTGCCTAAAATTTAGTACAGATTATTTTGAAGAATATTTGTAGATGGAACTTTTCTCTACCCTAACGTTGGAGCAACACAACATTATCCATTGTTGAGTTTGTATTTTACTATTTAATAGTATGTGTTTTCTTATTCTGGATATAGAAATATGTCATTTTTCCTGTAAAGGTTTGAACTTTTCCCACATATACTAGTGGTAATGTTTCACTGTGGGTCCTGTAGAAGACCCAGTTGGTCTTGATTTCTTAGGTGGATATTTAGCTGTGAAGTAAAACTTATATCACAGTGCTGTAGGTATGGGATTCATGATTTAGAATCAGAGGTCTGTTGCAGCAACCTACACTTGTGAAGGGTTGAATTAGTTCTCCTCCTGCCCATCCATATTTGTTGAATAGTTCCACCAGCTTGCTAAACTGTGGTAGAAAGCTCCTTGTCTTTCCTAGGAAAGGAGAAACTGTGGAAGTCATGGTCTACTTTATCCCCTTTCATTCATATATTCATTGATCTACAGCCAACAACAGTGAATTGTGTTGAATTGTGAATATGTTCTATGTGGTTTTTTTTAAGGATGTGAACGAGAGTTTTTGAATAAGCTTCATGGTACCTGGGCCAGTGACAGAAAAAATTTAGAGTATCCCTGCTATCCTCAGAGCTTTTTCTGGCAGGGCCTCAAATTAATTCCACATTGTGAATATATCCTAGATTTGGTTTACAGAAAAGCCCACTCTAAAGGTTCTGCTATGACTGCTTCTGTGCAGTAAGAAGCCTAGTGATGTGCAATCACTGTTCTTTTAAAAATACATATGAGTCAGTGGGCAGTGAAATCCAGAAATGAACAGGATACCAAGGATATTATTCAGTCTGCATGCCTTCTGTGAGTCAACAGATACTGGCTGTCTTTGCCATTAATGTTGCTTACAGGGAAATTTGTTCAAATATAAATCCCAGATCACAAAGTCCAATTAACAAAATGTTCCTGAAGGAGCTAGTACTGATGCTCTTCAGATGTCCTCATTAGTTCCAAAAGCTTAAATCCTCCACAACAGACATAGGCTACCTAACAGTTACCGTAATTTTCTGCAAGGCATTATGGATCTTTCCAGCCTCTGGAAAAACCACTTCCTGTGTTTTCATTTAAACCACACTTCTCTGCAACTTCCTTCCATGTCTTTGTTGGTGAAATTAGCATGAAAGTTTGCTTCCCCATAGGTAAGTGATCTCACAACACTGGGAAAAACTGCTTGAACTCACACTCCTTTATAATGAATAAAAGTTTAAAACCTTTATAGAGTAGTTAAAATATAGAATGTCTTGCTCCTGTTCAAGTTGAATCCAAGACTCCCATTAATTTTATTAGGAACTCATGTGGGGCAATGTGGAGTAAAATTTGAAGTAAATCTGGATATTGCTAGCATGTATGCAGTTATTCATCTAGCCTTTTTTTATTAGGATCTCATTACACAACTTTTCCTTGAAAACGTCAACCTGTTACTTGTCTGATGCCAACAAAGATTGAGTTTTCTTAGAACCAACCCCTAAATCTCAGAGCACTTACATATATGTGTATGTATTTTGCATCATAGATCTAACACCCAATCTGCTTTATGCAGCTATTAAGAAGAAACTTATTCTAAATCACTTATACAGTACAACAAAACACGATTCTGCCTCTTGATATGTACGCACTGAGCTATATCTGAAAGAAAAGCAACAATTCCTCCCCTATACTGAAAATCCATGATGATATGCAGGGGAGCATTTGCAGCTGCAAAAGTGAAGTTAAATTGCATTGACTTCTTTCAGAGACTGGCTAGAGCTTTTGTATATTATATTATCTGGAAGAGAGAAAAAAAAAAAAGTAAGTTCAATCTGGCAGGCTTTATCCAATAGGAAAGGTATTATACATTATTATCTTACTAGAAAAATAACATTTTGACTGCATTTTGGAATTCCTGGCAGAAATTGTGCTTTCTCATAGCTGATGCTCTCTTTGCTGTTGCAATCACTTCTTGCAGGTGTCGGTCTGCTCACTGTTGTGTTTTCTTCTGGAACAATGTGTCTCAGCCAAAGTAGCCAAAGTTTAGTATTTGTCATCACATCCCTATCTGTGATTTTATATTTCAACTAGAAAAGGACAAAAATACTCCAAAGACTTAAGGATTTGATATTAAGTGGAAGAGGAGGAATGGATTTTAGTTACTGATTTTTGTAGCCTTCAAAGACATTAAAAATGCTTTTTTTCTGCTGTTAAAGGATTCAAAAGTAGGGATGTTGTTACTGGGGCTAGATGATTACTCAAATCATGTTTAAGAAAACTCATGTTTTCTTAAAAGTCATTGGTGATCTCTGGTTATAGATCTATGAATTAGCTGAGTAACTGAACTTGGTACTAACAGTAAACTTCCACCAGTGAAAAAGCAGCTGTCTGTCAGGACAGTGAGCACCTCATTCCTGGGCTTCTCACTTCAGTGGCTTCCTAGGATCAAGACCCAAGAAGATAGTATGAGACCTGAATGTACTCTATTTTTTTTTTAATCTGATGGCAGCCAAATTATCAGGTTGTTCTAATTTGAGCCAATGAAGAAAACTGAAGTCTTTCTTCCTTTGACATTGCTTTGAATGACTGTTGCTAACACACAAGGCTTTAAGTCGGAAGTGTGGAACTTCAGAGTAGGTGAGTTAGAGCTCAGAAGATAATGTTTTTCAAGAACAAAAAGAACAAAAGAGAACACAGACTGATCTTGTAATGCTACAAAGACATTGTGTAAGAAAGCTGAAGATCTCAGGTCTTTCAAACAGGCTGCAGTTAGAGACACTTTCTTTTAACTTTGCAGCATCTGTAATATAAATTCCTGCTAAATTTCCCAATAAATAATTAATACAATAGCTTTAGTGAGAGCACATGATCAACTGTGACTATTGACTGGTGAACTCTTCCTCAATTATTAGAGAGAGAGCCAACTATATGTTCTTCATCTTTCAGTTTAAGTTTCAGTTAAACTAGCCCTTGATAACAGATAAACATCTCTTTGTTGTGAGACACCTGTTTTATAATAATTTTTGATAAATGTTTTACACAATTGATCATAACAAACACCCTGATTCAAAATGTTGAACAAGCCTGTAGGAGCCGGTGGTTGACTCAGTCTCTCCATCAAGGTAATGCTGTTGAGAACATTGCTGTAACAGAATAGAAAGCTCTATACGCATTGTAGGTAGGTGCATTCCTAAACTTTTTAATTATACAGGTTTTTAGCATGCTTTTTTTCTGGCACTGTTACTGATTTGAGAAGATCCATAAATAGATAAACAGAAAGGTTAGCTCTGAGCAGTACAAAACTGAACACAGCATTTCCATGAGATGTTCAGCATGCTAAATGAAAAGGCCTGGTTCTAGTGCAGTTTGGCTTTATTATTACAGTGATGGATAATTTGACTGGGAAATACAGAGATAATGTGTCTGGTTATCAATTTCTACATAATGTAGAGAGGTTGTGACCTTTAGCATTTTCTCCATCCATATTATAATCAGCTCAGAATGCATATGCTGTATGTCACTTAGCAACTGGCAACTGTTCAAGACCTTTCATAACTGGTAGAATATTCCTGAAATTTTAGAGACAGACATAATTGCTGCCTACTGTCATGTCTTATGATGCCTGTGGAAATATCTTAAATCTAGTAAAAAACTTCACTATCAAAAATCTGAGAAGGTTGGGAGTGATAGTTAATATTTGTGTTTGTCCTAGCCATATTGTTTTTTATTATATGGTAGGACAAAATCAGTTATTAAAATACTTCAAGAAGAAGTGCTTCTGCATCATTGTTATTACTGATATTATTAGGACAAGGTTTTATCATGGAATACCACTATGTGCTCTGTATTCTTGTGATTACAAAAAGTTTCAGCAGCACATAGCGAGCTAGTGGTATCCAGTACATCATCTAAAGGGACCTTGCTAAACATTTATCAGAATAATTTGACTAGAAAGAAAAGTTATTTTGGGTTTGTATGGTGGGGTTTTGGTAGTTGGGGAGGGGCTGCAGGGGTGGCTCCTGTGAGAAGCTGCTGGAACCTTCCCTGGCTCCAAGTCAGACCCAACTCTGGCCAAGGCTGAGCCCATCAGCAACAGTAGTAGCGCCTCTGGGATAACATATTTAAGAAGGGGAACCTGCAGTGAGTAGGGGGATTGGAATGTGAGAGAAACCCCTCTGCAGATACTGAGGTCAGTGATGAAGGAGAGGGAGGAGGTGCGCCAAATGAGGGCATGCCCCTGCAGCCCGTGGTGAGACGGCAGGCTGTCCCCCCCCCCAGCCCATGGAGATGAGCGTGGGAGCAGATGCCCACCTGCAGCCCATGGAGGACCCCACATCAGAGCAGGTGGATGTCCCCAAAGATGGCCGTGACTCCATGGGAAAGCCCATGCTGGAGCAGTCAGTGCCTGAAGGACTGCAGCCCATGGAAAGGAGTCATGCTGGAGCCGTTCATGAAGGACTGCAGCCCGTGGGAGGGACCCCACGCTGGAGCAGGGGAAGAGTGAAGAGTCCTCCCTCTGAGGAGGAAGGAGCAGCAGAGACAAGGTGTGATGGACTGACTGCAACCCCCATTCCCCATCCCCCTGTGCTGCTGCAGGGAGGAGGTAGAGAAAATCAGGAGTGAAGTTGAGCCAGGGAGGGAGGAGTGGGGGAAGGTGTT
Organism: Elanoides forficatus; assembly: GCA_025311575.1. NCBI lineage: Eukaryota > Metazoa > Chordata > Aves > Accipitriformes > Accipitridae > Elanoides > Elanoides forficatus. The sequence goes on from JAOBAS010000072.1 coordinate 27,978,731, forward strand.
TTAAGATTTGGTTTTACTTCTCATTATCCTTGTTTTGATTTCATTGGTAGTAAATTAAATTGATTTGTTTTTTTTTCTCTCAAATTGAGTCTGGTTTTTGCCTGTGACCATAATTGGTGAGTGATCCCTCCCTGTCCTTGTCTCGACCCATGAGCTTTTCTTTGTTTTTTCTCCTCATCCTCCCACCATGGCTGGGGTGGGGAGGAATGGGTGAGCAGCTTCATGGTGCTTTGTCACCAGTTGGGCTTAAACCATGACAAAAGTGCACCCCTTTGAGACTGCCAATAAAGAAAGCAATGGAGAGACACAAATCTTAACATAAGATGAGTTACAGTTCTGGCAGAATGAAATTTAGTCAGCAGCAATGACCACCTTCTAGTTCTACAAGCAGATGCCAGGAATATTTTGCAGCCCTGAGCAATTCATTCTGTTGAGCCAAAGGATGTTACATCTCAGTTACATGATCAGTGCATGGGATGAACGGAATCTTGTTTCCTCACTATAGCACCAGTAGTTGATATTCTTTAGGTGGCATAAATCTCTGATAAAGCAAGTATAAAGGAGACACATTACAGAAAATTCAGGGACAAATACTTCCAGCAGAGGTTTTACATGCCAGTTCCTTATTTCTGTGAATCTGGGAATTATTCTCTACCAAATGGCAAAGATTAATGAAGTACCTACAGAGTAAAGCTTCAGATCGAATTACACCGGAGACACTCTCAGATGGCTTTCTGAAGTTTTCATTCAAAAATATTTTGCCCATCTCTGATTTCTGCTGTGCTACACTGACTCCAATTGGCTCTGGTGTCCTTTGACTTTCCATTGATACCTTGAAATAACCTCTCCAAAAGGATTTCACTTAATGATGTTAAATAATGTTAAATTCAACCTAATAAGGGAAACTAACAAAACAACAGCAAAGACTTATGGAAGTAAGGGGATTCTTAAGGCTTTCATACTGCCCACCTGTGTGAATATTCAATCTCTTTTGTCTCTAACCCCCGTCTTCCCTAATTAGATTGCATATGATTTAGACCATGGACTGTATCATATTCTCTGTGAGTTTTTAAACAGACTGAAGACTTTTTAGTAGCATCTTCCAGTGGCACAAACACCCACAAGCACCTATGACCTACTAACAAGGATTAGCATTGATGAGAAGAGTTTTATAAATGTTATGTTTTTCTTCATCTATTCCAGCTTTCCTTGTGGCCTGATTTATGATTAGGCAAATGCAGAGCTGTCTGTACTTCAAAGCAAACCATCTGAATGGAAATCAGTTTTAACATGCAAAAGCAGCCTTGTGAAATGTTATGAAATGAGTTGAACCATTACACTTATTTTCAGGAAACGTAATTTTCCAGCCCTTTCATTAAAACTAGCTTTGCTCCAAATCACATATTTTCCCCAAATTGCTTTATAATGCATTAATCCACCAAGACTCTGAGTGCAGTACAGCATACTCACTTTAAACTGGTTCACAGAGCTACTTTGACAAGACCTGCACTTTCAGGAATCCTGAATGAAAGCTACTTAAACTATAAAGCTAACTCAGATAACTTTATAGTAATCCTGTTTACTCTTACCCTTTTATTATCATTGAAGTCCACCTTTAATATGTAAACATATTAAAGACATATTTGAGACTGTTAAATGAGTGCAAATATTACAATGATGGGAAGCAATGACTGCTGCCATAGACAAATAAATAGTTTTGCTATGCTTGAATAAATACAGCTTCTATTTAACAAACAAAATCATTGTTTGATGTTTGAAATTATTTCCATGAAAAGATGATGTATAAAGAAAAAAAAAAAAACTGATTTTGACTACTTCAGCTAACATCTTATTCTCATGAACAGAGGAGACAGGAATGAGAAAGTCAGGATGTTTTAAAAGAAGAAAACTTTTCTTTACTGAGAAATATCAAGAATAGCAAGACTGGTTTCCCCTGTTCTTGCTGCAGGAGTCATTCTAGGCCTTTTTTTCAATCCATACTGGCAGAAACGATGACATTGAATCTTTAACAAAGACATATTTTCTCTAGGTTGTTTGTTATAGGTATGTTAATAAAAACAATATTAGCAGTCCCCAGCCACCCACTTCTTGTTTTCTTTTCAAGGTATTTGAGCTGTGTATCCATGCCAGTTCTCCATTTGTCCACAGAACTTAAAACAAAACCAAAGGAAAACTAAATTAGGGTTTTTTCCCTATACTTTGAGAAAGGGAAAGTACAAATCCATTTTTAGTTAGTTGGTCACTTTTGAACATTTTCTGCTCACTGGAAGATCTTAGTTAATACTCATGTAGTTTTTATAGTGACCACTGTGATAAATTCAGCCCTTGCTACTTGCAACAATAGTGGTGGTGTAAAAATTGCCATTGTGAGTACAAAATGCTTCAGTACACTTGCTGAAGCAGAAGTGTTGTCCATTAACTGCTAAAAATGCAAGGTTTTGTACTGATCTTTTAAAAATCTTCTCCAGGAATGTCATCCTCATTGACTCAAGGAACTGAGTTAAAATATTATTTAAATACTATTCAAACATGACTCAAGCTAAACAGACAGGTTAGATCCCTCTTCTCTGAAGATATAAAAAGACTCAGTTACTTAGTCTCAAATTCTGCAAGGCACTTTGAGTACACTGAAATGGAAGGTCATCAGGGAAAAGTTTCCAGTCTGCAGTTTTTAATCTTAGCTTTTTATTGACAACCTGGTGAAGCCTTTGAAGTGTACTCCCAAGGATTCTTCCTCTTCAGAGACCCTTTACCTGCTTTAAAGAAAACTTCACCCCCCCCCTTCCCCCTCCAACTACTCATTTTGTCATCAATCTAGAGGACCATCCTCCTTCATCAGACAGACCAACTTCCCAAAAACCGATCTCCAATTCAGCAAAAGAGCTTGGGCAATTGTTTCAGCATAGATACTCGTATTATTGGGGTCAGGGACAGAGACAGAGCTCATGGGTTTCATTTACATACTCAGTCATATAGTGGGCAGCTTTTGGCAAATAGAAATAGGCATTCATGCAACAGACCAAGGATGCTGCAAGTCCTTTCCAGAAACAAACACACCACAGTTGTAATAAAAAAACAAACAGAGTTTGCTTGTGTCTCTTCCACTGATTTATTGCAGAAGGTTGGACAAATCACTCTGCCAACCTGTACCATAGTTTCTCAGGTACAGGCTGAAGACAATTACAGTGACTTAAATTTAGGAGGAATCTTGGAAGGTTTATTTAAAAGATTTTTATGAATGTCAAGCAGGAAGTTTGAGTAAAAAGTAATCTCAATCTCACGGAAGTAATATAAAGCTGCACACAAACTGAACCATACCTTCCATACCTTCTCTCAGCTGGTTGTTGCAAGCCAATGCATGCCTGTCAGCAGCTACTGCAAAATACACAACTGAAGGGAGCGAGACAACATAAATATCGCTTTTTGGTCCATTTAAGCAAAGATTGTTTTTTAAAAAGGAATCTGCATTTGTATCTCCAAATTATATCCTTATGTTGCCAGTGGCTATACTCCTCACCCAAATTAAGCCAGGATTTGGCACACTAATAATCAATAATTAAGTAGCAAAGATAATTATAGAGCCAATGGGGAATTTCCAGAGGGGAGTTGTTAGTTTATAAATTGATTTGCATTCTAACGGGAGTTTTATTATGAGGCCTGTGTAGCTGTCAGTAGCAGGCACCTGGAACTTGGTCCGCGGCTTTCTGCCACCCTCAGATTTTAGACCATTAGAAAGCAGAACACTTGTTAGGAGTTGAAGAAGGAAAAGGTAAATAGTTGTCTTTGCTAACAAGAGCAATTTCCAACCAAGTATCAATTTTAGCACCCCACACGAGCGACAGAAAAGTGTAATGAAGCCAGTGAAGCAATGCTGCCTGTCTTCTGTTGTGCCAGTGTGAGTCATTCATTCACTATTATCCTGGGCTGCAGCTGCCTTGTCTAATGAGGCTAATGAACTGTCCGCTACATCTCTCTGACATTACTGACATATGGAATTGAATCACACAGCACCACTTGGAAAAAGTACATGCAAAAATGTGTTGAAGTAAATGAATCTGCATATTTGAAGGAGCGCAGCAGGCGTCATGCTCCTTCCTCTTCTCATTTGAATATCTCTCCTTGCATGTTTCAAAAGATTTTGGTTGCAATATTTTTCAGTTTCTCATGTTGTTATTAAAGATTTTTTCTTTCCTGTTCAAGTTCTCACACTATACCCATCATTGTAGGATCCATGTGTCTGAATAAATGAGTAAATAACTACTTATTAAACAAGGCTTTAATAACAGTGGTTATTAAACATTCACCTTAACCCAACTTCTACTGCTGTTAGAGAAGTTGCAATACTTTCAGTGAATATTTTCACAGGTGTAATTTCTTGGTTGGTAACTCAGTTATGGGGCAGTGGGATTTCCTGTAATGCCAAATAACAGGACAAAGACTACTTAAAAGACAAACTTTCAGATTTCATGATTATGTGAAACTGAAGTGACAAATATGTTTGGGATTAGTACTACGAGTAACAGTCTTCTCACTGAGCTGGAGTAAATTGGTTACAACTGGAAGACTATTCTACTGAGAGGGGAAAAGTCCTTGGGCAGGTTGTTGAACAACACCATGGCTTTTCCTATCTGGCCTGCCTCAAAGTTTGGCACTAATGTGTGTCCTGCCGTTGTGGTTTAACCCCAGCCAGCAACTAAGCACCATGCAGCCCCTCACTCACTTCCCCCCCACCCAGTGGGATTGAGGAGAGAATTGGGGAAAAAAAAAAAGTAAAACTCGTGGGTTAAGATAAGAACAGTTTAATAGAACGGAAAGGAAGAAACTAATAATGATAATAATAACAATAATAAAATGACAATACTAATAAAAGGATTGGAACATACAGAACAAGTGATGCACAATGCAGCTGCTCACCACCCGCTGACCGATGACCAGTCAGTTCCTGAACAGCGGTCCGTCCCCCAGCCCCACTCCCCCCCA
>JAOBAS010000072.1:27996691-28017334 GCA_025311575.1 Elanoides forficatus
GAAAGCTACTGGTCGACTACTCTGTATGAAGGAATCCCAGGCCAACTGGATCCCAAAATAACACCCAGAGATTATTAGAAATTCTTAAATTAAGTATATTTGTAAATCTGAACATCCTCATAGGTTATAAGCAAGCCTGTCTCTGTCCTAAAGGAAATTGGGGGTTACAAAGCAGAAGGCTCTAGCTTCTGGCAGTTTTTTGAAATGCTACTTTTATACCATGGGTGTCTAGAGAATATACTATGTTCCAGGTATGACCACCTGCCCAGCTCACACCTCAGTCCATGTCAGAGCAAGACCCCAATAAATTTCCCTTGCTCTTCCTTCTCCTCCTTCTCTGCCTTGGTACTTTTGATAATAAAAACTCTTTTAGGTATATGGCATTTGACCTTGTTTGTGTCTTAATCTCACTCTTGGGATCATATCAAAACCTTCCCCGACATTGGATCGGGGCAGAGACCTACCAGAGGATGCAAATTTTCTATGTCCTGGAGGGTCAGAGCCAAAAAGAATCAGAACCCTCTGTCTCATGCTAACAGAACCTAACCATATCAGTTATGGTGAAGTAAATATTTCTCATGCTTTTTCATTTCCCAAAGATTTTTTCAGTTAAACTCCTCAGAAAGAATACAAACTATTGCCAAAGAATTTTTGTAAGAACAAGGATGTGAATGCTACCAACCCTATATTTCTCACTGTATAAATCTGGATTACTTTCATGTACTCTGTTAAAGAAATAATTTCCTTATTACTTTCCCCCACATATATCAGAACACCTCAGTTGCTCACAACTATCAGAAATTAGAATTAAAAGACCACAGAATAATGCATAATTACAGCCTTTCTTATAATTTCTTACTCATACAAATGTTATGCCCACTTTAAAACTGAATCAATACTAAAAAGCAATAAATGTGGGGTTTCTACCTACCAAATTATGTGACCTATCCATAAACTGTAATTTACATCACATGCCACATGTAGTAAAATAATTAAGATCAGTTCTGTTGTCTTTTCTCATAGCTTTTTATTGTTGTTTCAATCTAATCACTACACAGTCCCCTCAGAAAAAAGAGCTATCCTGTGAAAAAATAAGCTGTTTTCTTGGGGTTAAGGAAAAACTATAGATTACTTCCAGCTAGGTTTTTTAACAAGGTTTTAGGATGCACCAATAAAAAAATCAATGTATAAACTCAATATTTATGAACAGAACCTAATAACTATATGCACAAATGTTAGTTGCTTATGTGCTTTTCTCTGTTTTCATTTTATCCAGAACACAGCAGCCTTTGCGAGATAGTCACCATTCTCAGGAAGAATTCTTATGAGGATCTTTTTTTGAAGGTCCTGTGATACAGAAACGGTTCTGTATAATGTAGTGAACTGGCAGCAAGAATTCTAGGTTCAAGGAGCTCTTATCTGCTGTAGCTCTTACTATGCATGGCAGTCAGTTCTGCAGTGGCTTTTTCCATGTTAACATAAACAATGTATGTAAGTGGAAAGCAGATGGAAAAGAACAGAAGTTATTAGCACTGCTATTCTGTGTCTAAAGTAAGTCAGGTTCCACCTGACCTTTTCTATCATACTTGTGGCAAACTCTTCTGGGAAGAACCAATTTTTTTTCTGGGGAGAACTAACTTTCTTGAGAGGGTGGACAACCAAGGGCTTATGACCTGAACATGTTAGTTATTGGGTGGCTTTTATAAGCCAAAAACACTTTTCTGCTTTGCTACATTAAGCCAAATTGCACTGCAAGCATGTTCAGCCAGTGGCAATACAAGGGATCATCAGATACATTCCTGGTCTACAAGATCCTACAAGGAAGACTAGCATTTTTGAGCCAGTGCTTTCTCACCATAAAGGCAATGTCATGGGAGCTACACCAACTTCATTGTTGCAGTAAGACTTGTCACACAGCTCCGCAGCCACTCTGTGACATGTTGGACGGCAGAACATACCTCCTTAATCTTGTCCATCTGGTTACTTAAGCTAGAAAGTCAAATGGCAATATTGCTTAGTTAATTAAAAATTAGTAGGCATAGAAAAATAGCAGCTGATTTAGTTCTTTTAATCAATAATTTCTTTGCAAAATAAAAGAGTAGCTTTAAATCCAGTATAAGGACACTATTTTTAGTGAAACAATTCATGGTAATCAGAATTTAGGTTGAGTTCACACAGCAAAAGATATGACAAGGGAAAGAAAATTTGGACTCTTTCAAATGCTGAAATTATTATTTCCTCTTCCCTTATCTTGCAGAGAATGTGCTGCTGGATATATAAAAAAATATATACATCAGTTCATTATTTTGATTTTGTGTAATAAAATGCAATTTTTTGATAAGGCACTTCACAAAACTGGAGTGACAGTAGAAACAATCAGGTTAAATCAGACACAATGACTTTGTAATTTGGTCAGATATGTTGGAGTTACTGACATTCTGCTAAAGTTTCATTATGTTTCAGCCAAAGCTAATAATTTCATATTATTTTGACAAAAACATGGAAAATGCTGCAAGAATTAGAAGAAAAAACGTCAAGTTCTTTATTGAATAAAGCTTGTTAGGAATAAAAAACCAAACCAAACCAAAACAAAACAAAACAACCAAAAAACATAATTCATCATGGACACACCACACAATTATCTCTTATTTTTTTCAACTTCATCTCTATTCCCTAGTGGCAGGAAATGGTTAGGTCTGTTTCTGCCTGCAACAGATTGCTGAGTACTCATGGTTGTTCATCAAAAAAATGAGATTCTTTCTCAAAGGTGAGGGGTTTTTTCTTCACCTAACTGGAGATTAACCATAATGTCTAAGAGTTGAAACAGCAAGTTTCGTGGACTTGTTTAGATTTTAGGTTATTTCTATTAGTAATTCCTGGGACTGAAAGTGCATCTAGGGCTGGATTAGTAGGCCATGAAATATTTTAAAGGATGCAAGTTTTGTTTTCTTGTGAAATTTCATCCTTGCAAACAGCAGTGGCACCTAAAAGAATCATTCAAATGGGAAATCCATGGACGGCAAAACAACGTTCAGTATATCTTTACTAATGCAGAAATAAACTGCCAGTAAAGAGTTCTTAAAAAAAAATAGCATATTCTTAGAGTTTTTTAAGAACAAATTTATCTTATTCTTGTTTCACACCACAGACTGTTTTTCTTGTGCAACACATAATTCCAGATCTTTGCAATAACTCCATTTCCAAACTTAGAGTGAACACCAACCCTGTTCATCATTAAGCCTTCCTCCAAGTTCCACTTTCTATTTTTGATTGGAGATCAGTTGGCATAAATTTTTGGTTCACAATTCATTGCTCAGTGAAATAAATATTGGTCAAAATAGACCTTCTGAGCAGAAAAGTACATTTTTACAAGTTCTTTTTCTTTTTTTTTAATGTAAGTGAAGCAAAATAAATTAAAGTATTTCAATGGTTAGAAGACAGTACAACCAACATAAGCTTTGCTTCAATTAGAAGGTGTTATTTCCTTTTGGTTGCTAAAGTTTTAATATAGGAGAAATCAGCTTTCCTGAAAAATTAAATCACTGGTAAAAAACATCTTTTGCTCAGTGGTTTAACCAACAAGATCAATTGCAGCACTGTTGTCTGGTGGGACACAGTATCTTAGACAGGTTCTTGGCATTATTGTTGACAACAACCATCTGAAGCTCAACAGGTGTCAAAGCATGCTCCACCCAGGACACATTCTGACTTACCTTGCCACATCCAGCTTATTTCTACATGAAATTCATATGGCCAAGGCGAACAGGCTGAGATGTAAATAAATGAAGATATCTAACAGGATTGCTACCCACTGGATTCAGATTCTCATGGAATATTTTTCTTTTATCATGTAAGTCTCCTGCTGCAGAACTGAGCTCAGCAGATAGATTAGGGTTATTTGCAATGTTTCAGTGAGGAAGTCAGATTGCGTGTCATGAGAAACACTAACCAAGAAATAAACACAGCCAGAACCTGAGGCAAATGGATGCTGTATACAATGTATAGTTACAATGTTCTCAATGTACACAAACAATTTATTTTGATTCCTACAAAGGAATACTATGAAGGAGGTATCTCTGTACGAGGTGGAACCATTTCTCATTAAGCAAGAATGGAAAAGTACCTAGGGTTAATACTCTTGCTACACATACAGTATCTCCATACACAGTTTTTTCTCAAGCTTTTTAAACTCCTTTCTGTCACCGAATACTTTTTTAGGAAAGAAATAGCAAGACACTGTTTGTACCCATTGTTATTCAGTGAAATTCAGTAGGCAATACCAGAGTAAGCTCAAAAGAGTAAATGGCATTTAGAACACATAATTTCCATTCTTACTCTTCAGTGGTTGTGTTGCATATAAATTCAAACCCTGATTGGCTACAATGTATAGTCACATGCTAAGTGATCCACTGTGATCTGAAGGGTTTGTTACTGAAGTAGTTAAGACAGACAAAAGATGAATGCAAAAATGGAGCAGAAGAAAATGAAGTAAATTAAGTAAATCTAGGAAGGCACATCTGGGAGTACAGTGCAGGTCTCTTCATGCAGTACTGGGTTCTGTAACTAGTGGGCCAAATTGAGGAAAATCTCCAATTTACCCAACTGAGAAACCTGATATCTTGACATGAATTACAACTAAACTAAACAGAACCTGAAGAACACCAACAGTTTGGGATTTGTTTGTTTGTTTGTTTCATTATTTCCCTTTCACATCTTTAAGTAAAGAAGACTTACTGGTTTTTGTGATAGATTGCAGGATGCTATTGACATAAACTACATTTACACATATTTCAGTCCAAAGGCAGGTAAACAACATTTGTACAAGAATACGTAGACAAAAAACTATTCTTATGTAAACATACAGAAATCATTGAAAATTTGAATGTAAAACATTCTGACATAATTTTTTCAACTGAATTTTATTTAATCAGATAACTATTACACAATGCTTTGTATTAGATTTGGAAGTGTGAATATAAATTATATTAATTTTCTCAGAGTATTTCAACCACGTAGGTTAATATGTAAAGTTATAATTCTTGCTTACTAGAAAAATTTCTTTTGTCAAACTTATCAGCATATTTACTTCCACAGTTATATTGTTATTAAAAGTTAACATTGCATTACAGTTTGAACAGCAAACATCCCATAAGAAAAACACGTTACAGTACCTCAGGTCTCTGAGTGAAATCCTTTCTTCGCTGAAGTCAATGTCAGCTTGTTATGAAGTTCACTGATGCTGATTTTGCCCTGTTTAAATTAGTGGTCATGATTCAGTTGTTCATAGCTACTCTAGATCTAGACATTAAACGTGTTATAATTTTTGTAACATAATTGTTTATGTTACATTACATTACATTATATTACAGAGACTGAGCAGGTGATGAATGCTTATTTGTTTGGTGATTTCATGACCCAAAGATCAATGCAATAATAAAAATAATGTTCAAGGCAATTTGATTGTTTTACTATAGATACTCTCACATTTTCTCCTGAACTTTTTTCAGAAGCACAATGGTGTCTCCGAACAAATAATTCTAAAGAAAAAAAATAGTGGAACAGGTGGATACCAGCACTCACTTGCACTTGCCTGCCACAGGCACGTAATAAACAGATAAAAAGTGATTGCATACTCAAAATCCAAGAATGATAGACATTATTTCTAGTGCCCTTTATTCTTCATGGAACATTTTAAATTCACAACCTCTGTACTCAAATTATAGAAATCAATTTTGTTGAGTTTTAAATCCAGGCCCTGTGAATATGTGAAGTTCTTACTATACTCAGAAAGATGTCCTCAGTTTTGTTTGTTGCTAAGTAACTAGGTTTGTGTGCAACAGAGGATGCTGAGATCATTACAGAGAAGAGGAATAGGACTTGTCACTGATTAGTAAAGTTATTTAGAGTGACTAAGACAGTAATATTGATAAGAAAAACAGGAGGCAAAACAGCCATATACATGAAAACAGAGCTAGACAAAGGGTCCACCTAGCCCTGTATTCGCTCTCTATTAGTGCCGAGGATGGCATCCCTTGGTAAGAATACAGGAATAGAGTAAGCATATAGTAAAACTTCAGCAAACTTTCCCAACTTCCATCAGTTTGCAATTTAGGGACTTCATAAGCCAGAAGATAATATCTTGGTATGCAATAGCTTTTAATGAATTCTTTTCTGATGAATTTTCCAAGATTCTTTCTGAACTCCTATAACCATAAACAATACAACTTATATAAAAAAAAATTGCAGCCAAACTCCATATTGTGTAATTGTTTCTTTCTTTTTGTTCCAATCTGCCACCTGCTAACATTGTCTCTACATTTATAAGAGGAATACATTTTATAAGAGGAATTGAACAATAGCTTTCTAATTTACTTTCTCTGTTCCACTCAGGATTTTACTGAGTTTGTCCTATCTGTATTATGGCACCCATTGCAAAAAGGAGAAAGAAGTAAAGTCAGTTATTACTCCCTGCAGGAATAAACATGATTCTTCATTGATCTCAGTTTCACACAAAACCAGTGTAGCAAGCTAACTGTACTTGAAATATTCATCCTTTCCACTCAGTAACTTGCAGATCCAGACAAAGGGCATTTGCTGCATTTTTCCTAGCCAGAAGCCACTCACTCCTCAGATTAAAGGCCATCAACTTTCTAGTTTTACCAATTCAATTCTTCATGTGACTGTGTTCTAAACTGTGTCTGTTAAAAATTCAGATGTTTTAAAGCCTCCAAAATCAGGTTTCATTTTCTGTTGTTTATTTTTTTTAAGTGTGGATGCTTAGACAACCAAAATTACAGTAGATGTGGAGAGGAAAATCAGATGGGAAGAGGAAAGAACAGAGCTGAAAATCAGAAAGGGTAGAATCTTTAAGCTGGATCTGCAATGAACACAGCACTTAGAAAGTCAATAATATTGTGGAATTCTATGTTGTCATATTGATGACAGGAAAAATGCTGTCTATAATAAGGAACAAGTATGTTTATGCAGTAATAGGAATATACATACCATTGGAAGCTTATTCTGCTAATGAGCTCATCAGGAATTGGCATATCAGGGAACAGTTACATCCACAAAATATGAGCTGAGTGTGCACCACTGGAGAAATTTGCTCTTTTTTTCAAAGAAGCTGCTGCAGTGAAATAGCTGCTTTCATAATTTGAAAAAGAAAACATTCCATGTTTTTCTCAGCAGCGTGATTGTACTGGTGTAAACCACTCAATTCAAACTGACTGAAGAAAATAAAAGAAACCATAGAAAGGAATGTCTATTCATTATTTACACTTCAATTTATAAAAATAAACTTATCAAACTCTCTAGATATATACATCAATTTTGAAACCATACAAGCTAAAAGACAGCTAAATTGATTTTTAAAAGATGAGTCAAAGTTGAAGGATATTCTTGAGTCATGGGTGAAATTCTTAGTTGATGGTATCTAATAGGTAAAACTGGGCCACCTAAGTGTTTGTCTCAATGCACCAAAGCACTTCATCAGAGTAAACCATGTGGTGACGACTATTACTGTTCAGAAAAGTATTCAGTGGATTTTTCTCAGAAAAATACAAAAGCATATTTTTAGACACACTCTTTTGAATTGTTTTGGAAATATTTCTTTAGGCTTCTTATTTCCAGTCATTTGATTATATCAAGCAATAAGAAGTCTGTGTTAGCTTTAACATGAGACTGATTTTGAAAGTCATATGATTGGCTAAACCAATAGTTTATGTCTAAAATGCAGTGTCTAAAAAACATTAATGTTAGTTAATGTAACTAAATATTAAAACAATGTAGCAACAATCAATGTTCATTTAGTTGCTGTATTTCTCCTTTTTTCATCTGTATGGTCTATATCAGATAACCTCTACCCCATTAAAAGTAGTATCCTTAAAAACAAGTCTTTAGATAGTCTTTCATTAGGTAAATTCAAAAACTGATGCAGGAGGACAAGTAGGAGAAATGGAGCAAGGTCTAGGACATCAAAGGTAGAAAGGTTATTGAAAGTGAAAGTATGGTAAACTTGTATTATCTCAGTGTATCGTAATACCTAAGTGCAGTATTCTGATTATAGCCCTTACTCCTGATTAATTACGGGTTAAAGTTTGTTGAAAGGCAAGGTATAACAAGCTCAATCCAGGCACATTTCTGCAAAACTTTCAGTTTGCAGAAGAATAAGCTAAGACCATCACACATTTTGAACGGAAACCGCAAATTTCACCTATCTTTTTCTCCTTTTTTGCTATTTCTAGAAAATAAAACAGTAAATATAATTTCTTGTATGGAATTAATAACCAGGTTATTTACTATCTATTGTAAATGTGCACCTGATAAGAATGAATTCACAGAATATTTCAAAATACAGAAAAGGAAAAAAAAAAAAAAAAAAGGAAAGAAAAGCCTCCAGAAGCTGTATTGTGTTCTATACGTATCCTCATAAGTTTTTACAAAACAACGAGGCTTAAATTCACTTCATGTTCAGTCATATTCACATAGCTCTAGTAATTCTCTTCCACATAATGCAAGGAACAATCAAAGGCCACTCTCCTGCTCCTTGAATTCCAAGCCAATCTCCTGACAAGGTTATATATTCCTTCCTTTCTGTTGCACATGATGAGGTCTCTCCATTCCCACATGACACACAATCCTGACAATTAAAACATAGCTCTCTTTTCTAAGTAAGCACTAGTTATGGAAGCATAGCAATGTAAGTCTTTGAAATGCAGTGAAGACTGGATTTTCATTTTGCAATCAGATTTGATATGTAATGAAAGGCTTTTTTAGTTTTAACATTTGATCTTAATGTTCAAAGGAATATGAAGTCCTGAACTTATTTCTCAATCTGTATTTCATTTTAGATCTCCCAAACATATAGCATTAAAAGAATCCTTGTTTGGAATCTTTCCTGCTAATCTTGCACAGCTACTGTTGCTTACTTTAAAATGGGAATACATTTTTTGCTACTTTTGTTAGAGTAAATCAAACTGTAGGAGAGCTAAATGGAACACATTTATCATATTCTTATTGCACTAAGAGAATGACAATGATCTCGTATATTGATATACTTAGCACTAAAGCGAAATTCAAACATTCTTCAAAGTGGCAGGCAGACATGGCTGAAGACCGTTGTGTTCTCAAAACTTTGTTCTGAATTTCAGACTTGTTACAATTAGAGTAAAGCATTCCATTAGTGAGAGGAGATTTGTATTTCAATCAAATAGCAGTAGATTTAATAGGATCTGGGACAAGACTTGTAGGTGACTTGTACCCAGAAGTACTCTGAAGTAGGGTTCTTCTCACAGAATTACTGTATAGGAGCACTGTAATTGATCACATTTTTTAAAACCTGGGTTCCACTTTTGAGTGAGTGGAAACTATTCAGTTAGCTCATAAGTAAGTGTTGTGGTTTAACCCAGATGGGCAGCTAAGCACCACACATGATCACTCACTCCCCCCTGGTCTGATGGGGGAGAGGGTCAGAAGGGTAAAAGTGAGAAAACATGTGGGTTGAGGTAAAGACAGTTTAATACAGAAAGCAAAAGCCGCATACATAAACAAAGCAAAACAAGGAATTAATTCACTGCTTGCCATTGACAGGCAGGTGTTCAGCCATCTTTAGGAAAGCAGGGCTTTATTACATGTAGTGGTTACTTGGGAAGACAAATGCCATAACTCCAAATGTCCTCTTCTTCCTTCTTCTTCCCCCAGCTTTACATGCTTAGCATGACGCCATATGGTCTGGGATATCCCTTTGGTCAGTTGGGGTCTGCTATCCTGCCTGTGTCCCCTCCCAACTTCTTGTGCACCCCTCAGCTTGCTCACAGCTGGGGTAGTATGAGAAGCAGAAAAGGCCTTGATTCTTTTTAAGCACTGCTCAGCAATAATTAAAATATCCCTGTATCAACACTGGTTTCATCAGAAGTCCAAAACATAGCCACATACAAGCTACTATGAAGAAATTTAACTCTATCCCAGCTAAAACCAGCACAGCAAGGAACCCCAGCTTTCAGTCCTAGCAGACGTTTATCAGTGATAAAGGACTGACTTATGGACCTGATCTTTCATGAACAGTGAATAGATGAATAATTAAACTGTGCATTTAAATTGCACTAGAAATTACTATGATCATACTTTTTAAAAAGGATAAATTTGCACACAGAGATGACCTGCTGAACACATAATTTTGCCTGTTCATCTGCATATAGCTATTCTTCATATAGCAGTCATAACCAGCTGCATGCAGAAATGATGAATGCAATAGTAAGAATGTATTTAAATATGATATAAAATCCTTATTTCAAGTAATCTCTGCTACAAAAGGCTTTTTGACCATGCTATCCTACACATTCATTTTGCAGTTAATACCATATAACACTAAAATGTTCAGGCAATATCTCATTTATTGAGAAAATAAATATCAATTTCTGTTAGCTTATGGGGAGTCCAATTTCACCGGGAGCTTCCTTGACACACTGTTTGATCACTGTAACATTGAACAAGCAGTCTGCCTATTTTCCCATTTTACAAGACTCATTAAAGAGGATGGTGAGTTAGTGTAATAGGGGGAAACTATGAAGAAAATTGATACTAGCAACATGAAACAGACCCTTACCAGTTCTGCCAGAGCTGGATTTTCACCACTGCTTTTTGGACAGTGTTTATTTCCAGATGAAACATTTAACTTCAGTGCTGATAATTTTTTCAAACATTTTCTGAGCATTTTATAGATGGCCAAATGAAGAGCATTCACCTAATGTGTGATGCATGTCTTCTGAATTCCCATCTCTCTTCCACCCAATACCACTTCCACTTAGCTGGTTAGAATGAGGAATTACAGAGACTACTGATGAGAAAATCAAATCCCAGAACACTGTATCTCCAACACACTGTACTCATTCTTCAAGCAGTGGAAGTTCCCTAAGTACAGAATCTTTATGTCTTCACTTTGTAGCCACAGAGTATACCAGCCTTTCTCTCCAGGTTAGTTTGCAAAACTGGATGAATATTTCTGTATACTCAAATTTAATTTTTTCCAACTTTTCACTCTCTTTCTGTCATGTTGAGGTTTTCTGAGTTGTGGAGGAAGAGTAACAGAACATCTAGATTTTTAACATGACCTGCTATAAGACTCCTTTCAAATTTTCCATGTGGAAATTTTCAAAGTGCAGTAACCAGTATTAGTGACATACTGCCAGCACTCTATTTCTGTAGATATATAAGGGAGGAAACATAGGAAGAAGGTCATCTCCTTACATACTTTATTATAGTCAGCTGGGACAGACTACATTCATGCCTCACAATTCACAGATGATCAACTGAGCATTTCACAGTATGTATATTAGACTGCAACTGCCTTTGATCAGAGGATGTGAAGAATTCAGAATGCAATAAAATTACATGTTTATGCACACACTATGTTATATTTCTTTTATTAGTAGGAATCTAATTAAAATTTCACTTCCTGTAAAGTTTCATCTCTAGTTTATAACTTGGGCAAATAAATGGGACTTGTTAACACACACACACACACCAGTTCCTAAAGAAATTGAAAATTAACTAAGTGAAATTCATCTCATAATAAAGTGAACCAACCTCATATGAAATAGGTGAATAAGGGCACACCTCAAATTGTGAACAACAAATGTCAGATAGTTGCAGAGGAGTATTGGTGGCAAACAATTTGTGAACAATGATTAGAATTCATTTATTAAAATATTTTCCAAATTTTCACAAACTCCTTTATTGCCCAATCTAATCTCATTACATATGGGTAGAAGATTTAACATTTTAGTATTTTATATTTGGAGTGTAAATAACCTGTTGAGTCTGTATCACCATGACATCAGATAAACACTGAAGAGTTGAAAGAATAGATGAATACATTGATAGGAGTAATATTGGTCTATCACCTGATGAGAAAGATATAGAATGACAGACAGCTGCAGGACAGATATATTTTCCCTTTCATATTTTTGATACTGTAACTTCCTTTTAGTTCAGTAGATGCTGCATACTGAAAGATCCATTTTTTCTATCTCTAAGGTTGTTGAAAAGAAGCTTTTCAGGGCAAATAGATTGATGGGTAAGTCATCTTCTCATTTCTGGTCTTTTCTTTGTTGAGTGGATGACCAGTAGAGGATATAGATGAATTAGTGTTGGATGGATATAATATGGTTGCCTAGAGTGAAAGATATTGGAGCATATGGTATTTGTTTGTCCCGATCCAATATCGGGGAGGGTTCTTAAACGATCCCACGAGCGAGATTAAGACACGAACGAGGTCAGATGCCGTACAACCTT
The DNA here is from genome assembly GCA_025311575.1 of Elanoides forficatus. NCBI lineage: Eukaryota > Metazoa > Chordata > Aves > Accipitriformes > Accipitridae > Elanoides > Elanoides forficatus. The sequence goes on from JAOBAS010000072.1 coordinate 28,008,986, forward strand.
GCAAGTTTTATTTCCTACAACAACTGATATTAGTGATAGGACAGAGAGAAAAAGAAAGGAAAAAGGCAGACCTAAGCGAGAGAACAGAACTAAAACACAGTTCTAGTGTAGTTATACACTTAACCCTAAAGGTTATTTAAAACATGTGACTTCAGTAAGACAAATATAGGCATGACATTAAGCCATTTATCAAGTTTCATCATAGGTTTAACTACAGATACCTAGTAAGATCCACTGAAACATCTTCCTTAGGCAAATGTTTACCTAGTTCTTGCCCTGTGAGAATGCTAGCATAGATAGCACTAGTTATTTAAAAGCACAACGGATCTTTCTGTTTCTATTGAGCTATTACTTGTTTAATTTCCTCAGGTAAGGGTATGATTTAACCCAGCACTTTCTGTACGCTCATGCTTTTTGAATAATAAATAACACAGTGAGTAAGTTGATTGGTACAGATGTAATATTTTTCACTTTATTATCAGGGCAAATATTTCAAAGTCAGCTCTACTTTCAGTTTATTTTGTCTGTTTATTTACAAATGTAGCAAACTTCATGAGGCCTGTATCTTCTGGACAATGATCTGATTGGCTTATTGTGATAAGCAAAACTCAGCTTTTTGCTTTGCAGTTATTTATTCATGGATAGGATTACTGAGAGGGAAAGCAGCAGCAGTAACAGTATTCTTCCTGTTTCTGAAATAGTTTTATGGAGTACAGAGAGGAAAACATATGCACCAGTGTGAGCTGGAGGCCAACCAGCTGGAAAGCAGCTTTGGAGAGAAGGCTCTGGGTGTCCTAGTGGACATGGCAAACATAAGCCAGCAATGCACCTTTGCAACAAAGAGGGCAAATTGTATCTTGGGCTACATGAGGAACAGCATTACCAGAAGGTCAGACAAATGATCCTACACCTCTGCTTATCACTGCTGAGACCCACTTCGAGTGCTATGTCTGGTTCTGGGCTCCCTCAGTAGAGGAAAGAGATGGACATACTGGAGGTGAGTCCAGAAAAAGGCCACAAAAATTATGAAGGAACTGGAGCAACTGTCATACAAGGAGAGCTGAGAGAGGTGACACTGTTCAGCCTGGAGAAGACAAGCTTGAGGGTGACCTTACCAATAAACCTTATATAACCTTACCAATGTTAATAAATACTTGAAGGGAGGGTGTAATGAAGACAGTCAGACTCTCCTCAGTGGTGACGAGTGACAGGACAAGAGGCAATGAGCACAAAATTAAATACAGGAAATGCAATCTGAACAGTACTTTTTATAACAGTGAAAGTGGTTGAATACTGGAACAGATTGCACAGAGATATTGTGGAGTTTCTGTAGTTGGATATATTCAAAATGTGATTGGACATGGTCTGGGACAACCTGATCTAGCTGACACTACCTGAGCAAGGGGGTTGAACTAGATGATCTCCAGACATCCTTGCCAGCCTCAACTACTCTGTGATTCTGTGAAATACATGGAATTGAAGGCATTTGAAAAGCATATGTAAATAGAAATAAGTAGATGGTAGATCATCTTTGTGTTCATGAGCTTTAATATTCTACTAAAAATATGACTCTTTCCTTCAGAAAGTCATACATGGTTCTTGTGCTAGCCTATTCTTCATGTCAGATAAAGAGTCTTATTAAACCACTATAACTCTTCATTGCAGTCCTCCTGCAGAGCACCTATTTAGCAACCAGTTAACCCAATTTAGTTATGCAACAATGATAATTGCATGTTCCCAGAGAGGCTTGGAAATAGAGAAACATAATGGAGTGTTTATGTTTTCTGTCCAGAAACATAGTCTAATATATGGTTATAACCTAAAAGTCAAAAAAGTGTGCATTTTCAAAATAAAAGAACATAAGAAAATGTGTATTGTTTCATGCCTTCTGTCAGCTTTTCCAGGAAGCAAAACTTCAAATCCTATCTTCCAAATAGCAACATTTTAAAATAAATAAATACTTGAATCAGTTTTTCTGAGAACAATCACATGACTTCATTTTTTTTCCTGAATATTTAGCAGGAATAAAACAATACTCCAGATTATGGGATGTGTTTTAGACTGCATCATGAGATGAAATTAACACTTGCAAATATTAATTTTTAGTTTTATCTTTAGTCTATTAATGTTACACTAGAAAAGGTGTGGGATTAATTTTGAACCAGCATACTTGAAATACTCTACATTTTTGTGGATAAATTTTACATTTGTTCTGGATGAAAAGGTAGATATCCATATGGAAGTGCTATTAACCTGGCCCATGAATAACCTATAATGGAAAAACTACTTGTAGGGAAAAGAACCTTCCCTGAGAAAATTAGAAATAAAAGCAAGGAAATTATTCAACTACAAACAATTGAAAAAGACTCTGTATTAGCAGGGAAGGAGGGAAGGAGCAGAACTGGAGGGCAGAATAGAAAATTAAGCAAAACTGGTTGCTGTCATCAAATCAGGATGATTGTGCTAAACAAAAACAGTGGAAATGAATGGATTTTGATGGAGAAAGCAAGCTCCAAAAATTCTGTTGGTGAGAAACAACAAGATTTTCAGTAACAGCACTGTGATCAAATACTATGAAGCTTGAAGGAAGAAGTTTCATAATAGAGTTTCATGAAACCCAAACACAGAGTTGTTCTTGTAGCAGAGTGTTTCTTCTCTTCTCAGTAGCTATGTACTTCCTGTACCAGAATGTTTTGTAAAGCAGAAAAAGAAAGAACTAAAAGCATGAAAGAATGTCCATGACTCTGAATTCTCTTGATTGTGTAATTGTACATTGTCTCTAAGACTGGGCATGTAAGAAAACCGAACAAAAATCAACATGGCCCCTGTGGAAGACTCCTGTAGGGAAGGTTTACAGTAGAAATAAAAGCCCTCAAAACTGTTCCATATGTCAATCTGATGAGGCTGCCAGACTGATGAGCAAAACAAAATGATTTTCAGAACAAATTAGTCCAAATGTCCCTTATGGGAAATATACTTTCCACACACAGATGAGGTTTCATAAAATATATTGCAGAAGAGCATGGGATTATAGATATCACCTGTAGCACAGGAGAATGCCACACAATAAACCACTGTGAGCACGGCCATGCTACTTGCACTACTGTTGCACATTCTCAAACACATCACAGTTTGTCTACATGTCAGACTGCTCTCTGACACTGAAGACAGACCCTCTGAACTAACAGTAACCAGATTACTCAAACATTTTTGAGGAGACACCCTGGAAACTGGAATTGACCATTTGGGTACTATCTACATGTTCTCTGTGGCATACAGTCCTTCTCAGTACCACACACCAAGCCAGAAGAATGGTTTACTGTATTTCACATTTGGGTTGCCCATTTCCATGGCACTCTCCAAAGCTACACTATGATAAACACCGTCTCCAATTCAGATGAAGTAGAAATGATACACGCTGTTGTGGACAGGGAACTCAGGGTGATGATTCAGATTCTCAGTAACTATAAAGTACGATTTTCCCTCATATTCAGTCTGTGCAAGAGCACAACAAAAAAGGACCTAACAGAGCTTATTGACATGGAGTGGTGGGAGAGGGGTGTTGGCTGTTTTTTACATTTTAGTAATGTTTTGTAGGCTGGAGGCAACGTTACTGAGCAGTATAAGAGCCCACTGGGACAGACTCAATGGGGAAAGACTATCTTCACTTATGGAGTACCGGAAGGCTTCAGCTGCATGTTCTGCAAAAATAGGAAAACAAGGTGACCACAACAGAGATTAACATTTATGAAGTCATTTTATAGTAAGGTTTCCTCAAAAGCCTTTCTATGCCCTGAAGCTGTGAGGTCAGGTAAGGGCTTCTGGGTGTCCATTGAGTTTACATGCCCAGGTGCTGGCAGTGGGGGGCTGCAGGAGTGGCCTTTGTGAGGAAAGGCTGGGGCTGCCCCATGCCCGACACAGCCAGCTCCACAGACCCACCACAGAGCACAGCTGAGCCCCTCAGCCAAGGTGGTGGTGCCTCTGAGCAAACTTGTTTAAGAAATGATGACAAACACTGTGCAGCAGAGTGTGAGAGAGGAATAAGAAATGTGAGAGAAACAGCCATGCAAGAACCAAGGTGAGAGGAGGAGGAGGAGGGGGGAGGAGGTGCTCCAGGTGCCAGAGCAGAGATTCCTCTGCAGCTCATGGAGAAGGGCATGGTGGAGCAGGTATTTCCCTGCAGTGGAGGATCACACAGGAGCAGATATCCACGTTGCAGCCTGTGGAGGACCCCATGCCACAGCAAATGGATATGCCATGAAGGAAGCTGCAGCCCACAGAGAGCTCATGCAGGAGCAGGCTCCTGGCAGGAGCTGCAGCCTATGGAGAGGAGGCCATGCAGGAGCAGGTTTTCTGGGAGAAACTGTGGCCCATGGGGGACCCACGCTGGAGCAGTCTGTTCCTGAAGGATTGTACCCCACGCAGAGAAGCCGTGATGGAGCAGTTTTTGAAGAACAGTGACCTGTGAGAAGGAATGATGCTGGAGCAGTTTGGGAAGGACTTTATCCTATTGGAGGGACCCCATGCTGGAGCAGAGAAAAATTGTGAGGAGGAAGAAGTGGCAGAGACAGTGTTATGGACTGACCACAGCCCCCATTCCTCATCCCCCTGTGCCACACAGGGGAGAGGGGTAGCAGTGTAAGGAGTGAAGTTGAGCCTGGGAAGAAGAGGGGAGACATGGTTTTTATGTTTTTATTTGTTTCTTACCATCTTACTCTATTTTTAATTGACAATAAATTACATTAATTTTCCCCAAGTTGAGTCTGTTTTGTCCATTACGGTGATTGGTCAGTGATCTCCCTGTCCTTATCTCAACTCATGACCTTTTTCAATCTTATTTTGTCCCCATCCTGTTGAGGACGAGGAGTGAGATAGCAGCTGGATGGGGGTCTGGCGGCCAGACAAGGTCAACCCACCACAGGCGTGTGTGTGCATGCACATGTGTGTGCATGTATGTGTGTGCATGTGCCTACCAGCAATGCATGCTCGGCCTCACTTCCACTTGGACTTGGAGGCATGGAGCTGTGGCAGCTTTGTCTCTGCCAGATTTTCCCCTTCCTAACATAATCCAGCAGTGGATCAATTAATGCACATCTATGCTGGGATTATCACTATTAGGAAGCAATGAAACAAGAGTGGTTTTCTACTTTTAAAGTTAACACAGCCAGCTGTAGGCTTTCCCTCTGTTGCAAATGAAGAACTAGAGTTCTTTCTATCATAGCTTTTTCCTTGGAGGTCCTATTTTATAAATTTACCTGTTTGTGTATTTTAATCCTTCTGCCTTAAAGTTATTCTTGGAATTGCATTCCTGAGCATGTTCCAAGTGCTATTTATTGTGCCTTTCTTAAAATGCTGGCAATCAATTTCTAAACTGAAAATCTTTTTGTTTACCAAGGGAACACTGCCAGTCTGATTTTGGCTAAGAATTACAGGTGATGTTTTATTCCCAGCCCAATTATAATGCATAACAATCTTTGCAACACTATTTCAACTTGACAAAAGAACAGTCTTGCTAGCTCTTGACATTCAAATCAAATAATTTATGATTAATGGAATGAATCAACAGGAGAATTGAACTGGAAAGAATGCTCTGTCTGCCAATTCCATAACAAATGTGTTTGTGAGTAATGTTTTATAACACTGCTAGTGGGGACTGCTAGTCTGTATCACTGAAATAAATTAACAGGAGGACTTTGGCTAAAAGAGTGAGGAATGATATAAAGTGTCATTGTCTAACACAACAATGCAATATCCAATTTACTTTGAGTTTGGCAGGATTTCCATAACAGACTTCTCCACATACAGCTATCTTACCCTTTCAACTAAGGGAGATCAAAGCAATTCCTAAAAATCAGAAAAGCTCTGATAAATGTGTTAAAAACCATATCATTTAAGTACTTTTGAATTTATATGTACATTCTCTTGAATATATTTAGCAATTTTTATATCCAGTCAAACAAGAATTTTTTAGCATATTATTAATTTGGCATAAATGTAACACGCTGTATGCAATTCTTACATATGTTAAATGTGTCTTTTTTAAAAGAAAAATTAACTAGGAAGAAATAATGTTGTTTGGTTTGATTTCCACACACTCACAGGTAAACACCTTTTAAAAGTCTCTCTACTTATATCTCCCAAAAATACATTGGATTTTTTAACAGACTGAAAGTTTCCTTGATCCTGGCAGTGAGAAAATGTATTGTCTTCAGTTCCTTTGTATGATCTTCCATAAAATGTTGCAACAATTATTCTTTAATAATGGGATTTTAAGTCCCAAGTGACTCATTAAGGGTCAAGAACAAGTAATACCTTTTTTAGATTGTTTCAGTCTGAACAGACATCAACTTAAACAATTGTGACCATTTGCATTAAAAAGAAAGAATAAAGAAAGCCTTATTGGGTAAATACTCTAATTCAGAACTGAACTGTTGGTATCTTCACCTGCAATGACACACACAATGCGAGCTTAAAGCAATATAGCTGCAGATACACACACCCATCCTTTTTATTAAGCAATAATCAAGGAGAATGTACAAGTATCTCTAATGATATACCATTAAATAACCAGAGACCAGTCTCATGATTTATTTTTTTTACATGATGAATTTACGTGACAACACTCACATGACATGCCAGATACTCAAGATACTTAGAAAAGGTCAGTGGGAAAGGTTGCTACAAATTCTTTCAAAATTATTGGCAAGCTTTGTATCAGATTAAAATGCTATGTACTAGAATGGGTCAATGGATATAGATTCCTCTCATGTGAGAATGTCTAGAATAAAGTTCAGAAGAGAAGTGGGGAAGGAAGGAGACAGTGCTGAAACCACACCATACTTTCATACCAATGTGCTTTTCTGCCCTTCATAAAATTTGCTCTTATTCCCAGCTCTTGATAGTCCTTTGCACTGCTCACACTTAAATATCCGTAATTTTTCCTTTCAGTACCCTAAAGTGGTAACATTCTTTTCACCACCAAGTAGCAAGCAATACACTGTTCAACAAGTTTAGACAGGAATTGCCTAGTGTTGGTGTGACTGTCATCTCAGCTGTTTGTTTAAGCACAAGCATTTTTTCTTCTGATCAAAGTGTAGTATCTCTGGCCAGCATCAAAATTTTTGGTATAACAAATACATTCATGTGTATGAAGAAAAATAAGACACGTAACTTCCATTACTCTGTTTAGTATGTAGTGTAGTGAAGATTTCCTTTCTAACAGTAGTTTCAAGAAGGGTTTACTTTGTTTAACTGTTTCTTTCATATCCACACTCACCTAGTAATTGAAATATTTAGCTGTTGCTGTTGTTTACAGATTTGAAAAATACAGTGGTCTGAACTCTACTGTATCCAAAAAAAACCATATATGGTAGCTAAACAATTTTCTAAGACCTTACAATCTCTGTCAGAAGACCTCCCCACCCATCCAGATATAGAGATGTTGTTTATTGTGGTTTGTGTTGCTTTAAATCACAAAGTGAGAATATGGGATACTTTGATAGCCTGCTTCAAAGCTAAGATGCTTGCAAGAGGAATATTCCTACAAACTGGACCCTTCTTCTAAAAATCATCTGATATATTTTGACTGGCTCACATTCTAGCAATATGACACTCTCTGTCCTCCACAAATATAGTCATTTTTGTGTAACAGTGGTGAATGTGATTCATGATCAAGCTGTTCCTGGAGAGGTATAGAGGTATAAGAGGACATTTATACTGGAGCCTAGATTTTGTAATACGTAGACATATTGAGCTGAGATGAAGAAAAAGGGGTTGATAGGTAAGGGAAACCTGCTTGGTGACAATGATGAAACAGTGCAATTAGAAGAGTGAAATAAGAAATGAAGATGATGAAAGAAAAGCAATTTACAGAAAGTGAGATCAGAAAGGGAGAGAAAAGGTTATGATTTGGGAATGGCATTTTGCAAACTGTTTAAGGTAATAATGACAAAAGATATCCAGTAATCAATGGGAATAATATTCTTAACAAAGTGATTAAACTAAATAAAAAAAGGTTGTATATATGGGTTAATTACAGTTAGGGTGGATGATATAAATTCCAATATATCTGCTGTGAAATTCTCTGTTGAGATACAGTCCAGATTCTGCACTGGCCTGCCAATATACATCAGATGAGAGTACACATCAATAGTCCTGTAACTGTTACTGCATCTGATTACCTAGCTGTGGTTTAGTGTGGTAAAACAGTACTATGCAATGTACAAACAAATAGTACTTCTATCTATATAAGTATTTACATCATAATGTAAAAATATCCAGTAAACCATAGGAGCTTTTTTGATCTGGTCATTCTTGTTCCTAACCTTCTGGTTCATAGTATAACACACT
>JAOBAS010000072.1:28017434-28027823 GCA_025311575.1 Elanoides forficatus
GAATAGCCAATGCTCAAGGGAGATCTATATAAGTGTTAATCAACTTAGTATGTTGTATAAACCATTATGTATGGTGAATAGCTCACAAATATTTGGCTTCTAAGAGCCTACTCAGTATCTTAATGCTAGAGGAAATCAACAAAGGTTTTTATTTTACTCTGTTTAAGTCTTTTTAGTAGAAAAACCTGGACTTTGAAGGAAATTGTTTATGGTAAGTATCTGTTTTCCACCTAAAAGTCTGATCTTTTGTTCGAGAAGAATATTAAAGGAAATATAGTCAAAAAGCAGAAACAAAAAAAAAAAACTGAAAACTTTTGCTTTAAATTTGACTTTCTGGAAATTGGAAATAGTACCTTAGTAAGACTTTCATAAATCATATTCCAATTCTGGATCAGTTTGGTTCCTCAAACAAACCTTATTTTCAATGATACACTTCTGCTGAAGGACACCAATCATGTCCTGCAGAAACAATATGAAAAGTAACTTTGTGGTACATCACAGATATACATAATATGTGCTGGCAGCTCATCCTGATGAACAGAAATTAAGGAATTGAAGTGAAAGCGAAGGAGTTGCTGAAATAAAAAATCTTAGAGGAAAAAGTTTCTACCTTTCTCCCTGCCTTTTCACCAAAAATAAAATTGAAAGTGTTATGTCCATCACTGGGTTCTTCTCTGCTTGGGAAAACTCTTGAAGATATATTAATATTCTCCTTCTATCTCTATTCAGGCACACTTTCTGAGTTAAAAAAGATCTAAGCACACAAAGGGGAAGTCACCCTTGACCAGCCTGAAACACTTCTATGATTAAATGACTGGGTTTGTAGATGGGGAGAACAGTGGATATTACCTACATCTACTTCAATAAGGTTTTCAACACTGTATTCCATAAGATCTTGACAGAGAAGCAGACAGTGAGCTGGTCTGAACACTGTCTGAACAGCCAGAGTGTACCCTTAACAAGTTTTTTGATGACACAAAACTGGGATGAGTGGCTGATACACCTGATAACTGATGATGTATCAGGTATATACATCAGGCTGATACATAGTCATGTCACCATCCAGAGGGAACTTGACAGGCTGGAGAAGTAAATGGCTTGACAAGAACCTCATCCAGTTCAATAAGGAGAAGTACAAAAAGTCTTGCACCTATGGAGGTAAAACCCCAGGCACAAGTATATCCTGGGGTTAACCGACTGGAAAGCAGCTTGGCAGAAAATGACCTGGGAATCCTGGAGGATACTAAGTTGTACACAAGCCAGCAATGTGTCCTTGTGACAAAAAACAGCTTATGGTTTCCTGGGCTGCATTAGGAGGACTGTTGCCAGCAGGTCAAGGGACATGATCCTCTGTTCAGCACTGGTGAGGTCACACTTGGAGTACTGTCTAGTTCTGCACTCCCCAGTACAATACAGATAGAGAGCGAGTAGATACAGTGTTACAAAGTGCCACTAAGATGGTTAAAGGATTGTAGCATCTCTCATATAGGAAAAGGCTGGGAGAGAGGGGACTGTTTAGCATAGAGAAGGGAAGGCTCGGGGATGTGCAGGACTCATCAATGTGTGGCTCTTTTCAGTGGTGCGCGGTGATGGGACAAAAGGCAACAGGCACAACCTGAAACACAGGAGGTTCCAGCTGAACACAAGGAAACACCTTATTACTGTGAAGGTGACTAAGCACTGGCACAGATTGTCTAGAATTGTGTAGTTTCCACCCATGGAGATATTCAAAACCATCTGGATGTGGTCCTGAGCAAGTGACTCTAGATGACCCTGCTTGAGCGGGTGGGGGTCAACCAGGTGAAATCCACAGGTCCTACCTCAACCATTCTGCAAGTATGTGATAAGAGTCTTTGTATCTTGCATGACCTGGATACCCAGAGGAAGGAGAGTTGCACAGCTCTGGGGCAGTCACAAGGTGCAGAACAACACGTGATTCCATACAGTACAGAAGCACACATGAAGATGGGGCAAGTTAAGACCACTTTAATCCATCTGATATATCTATGTTGAGTGACAGAACCTTCCCAGTATGACCTTTTATTTAGTGTTGCAGTCTAGTAACTAAACCTAAGACTTAGAGGAGGGTAATTGCAGTTACAATTAGTCATTGAATGTAAAAAGTTGGCTATCAGAGCTATGGTTAAACAAGTGCACTTTGGTAGGGGGTCTGACAGGTTGATGGTGAGTTATCTGCAATCGTGTATCTTCAGATAATGACACAAGGTGTCTTACAGGACTGACTTACCTGTTTATTGTAAAAATGTCTAGGCACGTGCAGTGTTTAGGTCCTGCACACCACAACACATACATACATATTAGAGTTAGGACTTGTGTCTCACAGGCAGGTGTGGCACATACTTTTTACCAGTTCTTTAAAGGTTTTTTGCTTGCTAATACCCACCTGATCATTTGCATGATTGAAATGGTTGATCAATTAGTTATTGAATGGTGAACAGCTCTATTCTGTGGTACTTTTTTTGACTAGTGTCTTCTGATTCTTCTGACTAAGTAAATGATTGTTTTGACACTGCTTCATTTTCAAGCAAATGAGGAGTGATATTCAGGTTTCTTTACCTACACTACCTTTAAAAATCTACCATCTGCAAAATTGATGGGCCCACCAAGAAGGGGACCCAGTAAACATACTGACAAAGAGGATATCTCCTTAGCAGGAATCCTGAGACATCCCTGATAAGCTCAGAGGAAACCTCCTTGATGGGGAGTAGTTGGTAGGACAAAGAAACCTTGATGGGTGCAGGACAAAGAAACTATGACAATAAGCTGACCTTCCTACACCCACTTATGTATCTACACCAAAAAGATATAAAAAGTAACTCACTACCTACCCAAAATGAGCTTCTCTGCAAAAGCCTTTCTGCACAGACAGAGGGCACCCTTGCCTGAGACACCCGGATGACTCCAGATTCTGTGATGCAGATCATCTTTGAAGTGAGATTTCTTCCACCATCAATTAGTCGCAATACTGGGAGCTGTTTGGGGAGTGTTGTACCAGTAACAGCACACACAATATATTTATAAGCATTTGCACAGGTAAAGGTTCATAAGTGCACACTTACTTCACTAACTGGAATTCCGTAATAACTTGCAAGATACTTATATTTGCTTTACTGTTGTAACATACATATACTTACAGACTTGCTGTCCTAGTGGTAATTTTGTAGTGCCTTGTAGTGAATATATGTATACATATTTCTTCTTAGTAATAGTTCTGTCTTAGTAATTTGTAATAATGAATTTCTCATAAACCCAGACATCCGTGCCCTTGTGTATTCAGAATGCTGGGAAGCCCACAGTCACAATCTTTACACACCCACAGGTCGGGTAACCCTCATAGGTCATGGCCATGACTGCTACAGATTTCCGTACTATGGAACTACAGAAGAGCTTGTTGGGTTACGGTTTCAAAAGGAGCTTGGGAAGAGGGGAGAATAAGAACATTCTTGAGGCTCTTTTTAAAATTAGTTTTTGAAATATGAATATTCAGAAAATTATTAATTATTTCTTACATACCTGAACTGTACTTTTTTTCACTTTATTTTTGTTTTCAACAAATCTTATAGTTTCTGTTGATCAGTAGAACAGATGAGATGACCTTTTCTCTCTCATTTACTTATTCTGTAGATTCTTTGGGGCTCTTACTCTCTTATATTTCTGCTTGAATTACCTGTACCATCATGGAACTATGATTTGAAACTTCTATTGCTCTGAAAGAAATAATTAATAACATTATTCTTACATGTGCCCTAGCAGGTTTGAGTAAAGGTGGCAGTTTTTGTACTAGCCAAGGTGCTTTTCTGTAGTTGTTAGCATCAGTGTTTACCCTTGCTCTCAAAGATCTAGTAGCTGCAAATAAACTAAATGCAACTTAACCAGCCAGTAGAACAAGAATTGCCATCATCTCTGGGATTTCTGTCAGCACTGTTCAGTGAATTACACAGCTGAGGAAGAGGCAAGGATTACAAGAATGAGTATGGCTTGATGCCTGCTCTAGTGAACAAGTTTTGACACTGTGCATGTAACAGAGATTCTGATGTGGTCTTAATGCCAGAGATTCCTCCCAGCACATATTGGTCCCTAAGCTAATAGGCCAGACACTTCAGATGCTTTACTCTTTTTAAATGTTTCAAATATTATAGGTATCCTCTCAGGAGAGCATTGCTGCCTCTCTCTCTGGGCTGCTTCAGATCTCTTCTGAGTAAGAATCTATGCTTAACTGCTATCGATACAGTAATTTGAGATGACATAGGGGAAGGGGGGAGTTGTTTTATGCCTGGTTTTTTTCCCAGGACAAATAAAGTAATCAAGATGCTGCTAGGGTACACAGTATTTTTTCCATTTTAAAGGAGGATTAGATCAACAGTTTATGCCTGTAAGTCTTCAGTTCTCTTTGAGGAGATTAAGAGAAAGTGTTTTTCATCAATGTGGGTTTTAGATCGATAAAGGTCAAAAATTGTAAAGGTGGGGCATATTGGGTGAGTCCTTTAAGCACTGTGTTAACATTCCAGGATAGAGGTGATGAAGATCTCCACTTCCTTATCCTGCTAGAAGGAGTCTGTAATTTCAAAATACCATCAATTTTTTAGGTTTTTTGCCTCCTTACAACCCTGTCAAACTCCCACAGTAGATTCAGATCAGGGTCCCATGACATTTTGCTTGTTGATCTCTATGCAGTTTCAGTAGTTAATCCATATTGCTGCATGCTTTTATTCCCACTTGTTTACAACTCAGAAATATGGGTTACTATGGGATGCTAACTGAATTTCATAGGAAAAAGTCAGGAAAGGGATCCTGCCATTAGTTCCAAGGCATTTGTGCTTCATAATTGTATAAGATCCAGATGCCTGGGTGCTGGCAGCTGGTGGCTGCAGGGGCAGCCTCTGTGAGGAGAGAGCAGGGCTGCCGTTTGCTGGACACAGCCAGTTCCAGCCCGCTCCAATAGACCCACCACAGGGCATAGCTGAGCCCCACAGCCACAATGGTGCCACCTCTGGGAAACAGCATTTAAGAAAGGGCAAAAAAATGCTGGACAGGGAAAGAAGGGGGGGGGGGGCGGGCACGGGAAGAAACAGCGCTTTTCTGGGACAGCAGGATCAGAGGAGAAGGTGCTCCATGGTGGAGCAGATATCCATACTGCAGAGAATGGAGGACCCTGTGCAAGAGGAGAGGAATATTCCTGAAGGACCTGCAGTCACTGGAGAGTAAACACCAGAGCAGAGGAAAACTGTGAGAAAGAAGGAGCAGCAGAGAGGAGCTGCTGCTTGCTGCCTACAACCTACAGCCCACAGCCCCCACCATCATTCGAAAGTTTAGAAGAGTGAGCCTGGGAAAGGACAGAAAGGTGTTTTTTAATGTTTGTCTTTTTGTTTGTTTGTTTCTCACTACCTGAATCTATTTTAATTGTCAACAAATTATTTTAATTTCCTCAAGTCAAGTGTGCTTTGTGCATGATACTAATTGGTAGACAATCTCCCTGTCTTTATCTTGACCCATGACCTTGTTATCTCCTGTTTTTCCTATTTTCTTCTCCTGTCCCTCTGGGGTGAGTGTGCAGCTGGGTGAGAGTTCAGCTGATTCCCAAGGCTAACCCACAACAATAATGTAAGAAGCTGCCAGGAATAGTAGCTAGACATTCATATAAGTCTAGTGCAACTTCTGTACTTATGTTTAAGACAAACCTTTCTCAAGTACCATTTTAGCTTCCTTGACTAAAAGGAGACAAATTATACTGGTTTTGTTCTGTAGATTTTACAATGTCTGAAGTAGCATGTGTTAAAAAGAAATCCAAATTATATAAAACCAAAACAATTTTACACTTCTTCTTGAGATTATATTCTAACATTAGTCTCTATAAAGAAATTCAGATGACTTTGATCCTTCTGACACCATTGTATATTAATCCTGACATTTCTGTGAATATCGCTCTCTGTAAGGTCTAGAAAAATAAATCTAGTAAGACCTTTAACTGTGACAGATCTGTAGTTAGTTTATTGAGTTACAATCAGTAAATTTAGGTATGTAAAATATTTAATAAGTACAGATGCATTGGCAGTCAATACTCTACTATTTACTACACTTAAAGTTCATATGGGATAAAAAGTTTATTGTGTAAGCTTACTATATGTATATTAAATGTTACATGCATGTAAAAAATGTCACTTACTAACCCATTGATGTCTGGTGTCAGGTAAGAGATCTCTCAACCTTGAGGGGTAACCTTGAGAGGCGTCCCTACTCAAGGGGAGATCACTGCTGCACAGCCAGCTGCAATAGAGGCAGAGCTCAACGGGCCCTGATGGTTGCAGATATTTATAGTGTAAAGAGGTTGATTGATAGTCAGATTTTCTGCTGTGTTCACGCAGTTTCAGCCACTTAGCAGCCAAGTCTCCAGCCAAACCTATGTTTTGGTGCTATGTTCTCACTGACAGCCTCACACAATAAGATTAACTTAGGCTAGGCCTACTTGCTGAACACCTGTCTGGACCAAAGTTCAGTTAGTTCAAACAGAGGGAGTGCATCCATCACAAGGATAAAAGGACTGAACCTACTGATAGGAAGTGGGGTTGTATAAATCTGCCCACGAGCATTCTTGAGGCCCATGATATACAACTGTAAAGGTGTAAAAAATACAAGCAGAAGGTGAAAGTAAGAAACGCACATGCCTACATCTTCATTTCTCCTGAAACTTTGCCGTGTCAAAAATTTCCGTTTCAACATCCCTCATGATTTAATTTACCCTTGCTTGTGGCTTGAAGAAAGATGGCCTTTTTCTTGCTACCTCCTCTACCCTATTTTCCTGGCTTTGTTCAGATTACCCCAGCTTGCAATCTCTGGACAATCTCTGACAACTTCAAAGCCCTTCCTGTCTCCTCCTGACCAGCCTCCAGCCTTGCTGTTCTCTAATGCTTGAGAATCCCTGTGATCTCTTTCTTCTCAGCATTAACGACTGTGCAGGCAGACCTAGCTCTGAAATGTTTCTTCTTTACACAGTGTTTATCTGTACATATGGCTGGGGGTTTTTTTGTTTGTTTGTTTTTCTTACTTTCCTGCCTGCTTCCTCTTTAGGCACATTTCATTGGCGCATTTGATAACAAAAGCCATCACAAACAAATGTATGAAGTCTACAACATATTGTCTAAAATGGCTGAGAGTTCAGCATGGCTTAGCATGAGTTTCGAGCATGGTCTTTGTAAATCAGAATACAGTCACTTTCTGGGGAAGAATCCATGACATTAAATTGCCTGAAAAAAAGGGTAAAGCCTGAAAACTCTGGATCTAAGTGCCCATGTTTTGGAAAAGTTAGTATCTAACTAGATTCTTCATCAGCTCAAATTCTGGTCCTTTATAGTTCCAATCTGGGAGAAGAGGCAAAACAGTTATGCTTACAAAGCAAATAGTAATTCTGAAAATGTTTTTTGTAATTAACATGGACTGTATATTACGACTAAAACAATGTATTATACAAAGTAGATTACAAGATTACATTATACTAATTTTAAATACTCTCTCAGGGAAAAGTGTACTAAATTTCTTATGAATAAATCTGTAAGTTTAAACCTGTGCAGATACCTACAGATGTTTAGCTTTAATGTGAACTGCTTTATTTATTCTACATGCAAACCTCCCTTTGAACGATATATAAAGCAGAAGTAACTACATATTGTCGAAGTAATAATAAAGCAGTAATTGCTTTACTTTATTTGCTTTTTAAGTGTAAGAAAATTGAACCTTTTACATAGTAATTACATCACTTCGTTTCAAGTTCTTTCGTACCCTGTGGCCACTGAATATGTTTTTCCAGATTATTATTCTTTTAGGTCTTTCACATTGCAGTTAAATTGCTGTAGCAAAAAATAAACAACACAATCTAAAGAGTTTGTCCAATGGCAAGCCTGCTTTAAACTGGTTGGTTTATGTCTCCTTCGGGCTTCCATGCTGTTTTTCCCTTTCTTTTTTCTCTCACATTCATATTTTTCAATAATTAAGCAACCCATGTCACCTGTTCAGCTATGTGCACAGCATTTACACCTTTGGAATTCAAAATGCAGAAATCCCATATCATTCAAAGGCAAGCAAACAGAACTGAAAAGGAAAATGGACTAATATATCCATAAATGTCAGTGAAGCAGCAGTTCTGGAATATTTTAGAACTTCTTGCAGAATGCATAAGTGACAATGGAATTTCCCCCCTTCCTAAAATAATTAAAAACCTTGGTGGGTTTTTACTCTGTTGTGATATGGTTCAAATAGTAAATTGACAACAAATTTTGCTTGCAGCACAGAGACACTCAAAAACATCATCTGTGAGGGACTTTCAATTACCTTTATGCATACTAGTTCTAAGTGATTACATGGCTTCAGGAATTAATGATACGACACAAAGTCTTTTATTTCCAAATTATTGGCCTGAATCTAGCACAAGTTTAGAGTGACTAAAGACCATCTCTCTGTTTATTGACCTCTGTAGGAAATAAGATTCTGATATTCATTTAGTTCCTGGTGGACATGCCTACACAGGACAAGAGCAACTAACACAATCAACAATAATTGATGGTATTTCATAGATTCATAGAATGGTTTGGGTTGGAAGGGACCTTGAAGATCATCTAGTTCCAACCCCCCTGCCATGGGCAGGGACATCTTCCACTAGACCAGGTTGCTCAAAGACCCATCCAGCCTGGCCTGGAACAATTCCAGGGATGGGGCATCCACAACCTCTCTGGGCAACCTGTTCCCATGCCTCACAACCCTGGCAGTAAAGAATTTCTTCCTTACATCTAATCTAAATCTACCTTCTTTCAGTTTAAGGCCATAACCTTTTGTCCTATCACTACATGCCTTTTTACAAAGTCCCTTTCTGGCTTTCTTGTAGGCTTCCTTTAGGTACTGGAAGGTTGCTATAAGGTTTCCCCAGATCCTTCTCTCCTCCAGGCTGAACAATCCCAACTTCCTCAGCCTGTCTTCATAGGAGACATGCTCCAGCCCCATGATCATCTTTGTGGCCCTCCTCTGGACTCATTCCATGTCCTTCTTATGTTGGGGACCCCACAGCTGAACACAGTACTGCAGGTAGGGTCTCATGACAGCAGAGTAGAGGGGTAAAATCACCTCCCTCGACCTGCTGGTTACGCTTCTTTTGATGCAGCCCAGGATACAGTGGGCTTTCCAGGCTGAAAGCGTGCATTGCTGGGTCATATTGAGATTCTTGTCAACCAATGCACCCAAGTCCTTCTCCGCAGGGCTACTCTCAATCCACTCATTGCCTAACCTGTATTTGTGCTTGGGATTGCCCCAACCCATGTGTGATTGGCTTTGTTGAACTTCATGGGGTTTCCACAGGCCCACCTCTCCAGCATGTCAAGGTCCCTTTGTATGCCATTCCTTCTCTCCAGTGAGCCAACTGCAGCACACAGCTTGGTGTCATATGCAAACTTGGTGACAATGCACTCAATCCCACTGTCCATTTTGCCAACAAAGATGTTAAACAGCCCCAGTCACAATACCGACCCCTGAGGAACACCACTCACCACAAGTTACATTGAAGGTAATTTTTGATACGAGTACTAAGGGAGCTGACTAGGAATGGTGGCCTCCTAGATCTGATGTTTGAAAATAGGCATGGTCTTATAGGTGATGTGATGTTTGGTGGCTGTCTTGGCCACAATGATCATGAAATGGTTGAGTTTAAAGTCTTTGGCAATATGAGAAAAACTGTCAGCAGAGCTACTACCCTGGATTTTGGAAAAGCAGACTTCAGGCCTCTCAAGGAAGTAATAAGTATAGTGCACTGGGAATTTGGTTTTGAGGGTATTGTGGTCCATAAAAGCTGGTCACTTTTTAAGAGCCGTCTTTTAAAAGCACGTGAACAGGCAATTCCAATGTGTCAAAGGTCAAGCAAGTGGGGCAGCAAGCCAGCTTAGCTAAACAGGCATCTCCTTCTGGAACTTAGGAGCAAAAAGGATGTATATAGACTTTGGAAGCAAGGTCAGACTACACAGGAGGACTACAGAGATGCTGTTCACCACTGCAGAGAGAAAATTCATATGGCCAAAGCTCAGCTGGCATTGAAGCTGGCCAGTACTGTGGCAGATAGCAAAACAGACTTTTTCAAGATTATGAACAGCAAAAGGAGGACTAAAGAAAACATTGTTCTGTTTCTTGATGAGGTTGGTTGCAAATAGGGATGAAGGCAGAACAGAGACATTTAATGCCATCTTTGCTTCTTTCTTTAACCACAATGACGGGCCTCGGGACCCCCGGAATCCTGAGTTGGAGGCCTGTAACTGGTGGATTGATAAGCTCCCAGCTGACTTTGAACTTGTATGGGATTTGTTGCTACAAATGAATGCACATAAGCCTATGGGGACC
>JAOBAS010000072.1:28030863-28041672 GCA_025311575.1 Elanoides forficatus
TTCTCATACTGAACTCAAAAACATAGCACTATACCAGCTACTAGGAAGACAATTAACTCTATCCCAGCTGAAACCAGGACAGCGTAATTCCTAGTCCCTCTATGAAATGCTGCATTGTACATTGGCATACTGTTTGTATGTTCATTTATCCCTGAATTCCAGATTAAATCTTCACAGTTTATAAGCAAAAGTAGATGTGCTTGCTGACACCAAGCTCTGCAAATCCAGTCTAGGATTTACTAGCTCAAATATCACCAAACAGAATTTCAACAGTGAGAACTAGGTTAATAATTTTTACTGATGGTACACAAGCAAGATAAGCATCCCAGACACTTTTTCCAGAGTGCCTCCCTAATCTGCCAACATACTCAGTAATGTATGTAGCTGCACCCAATGAGTTATACATGAAAAAAATTTCTTTTACATGATCACTTTTCTGATACAGAGAACCCTTCAACATACTTAGGTGTTACTTTTTCATACTTTTACATAAGGGTTGTTAACAGATCCCCTATCAGAAGGAAAACATATTGAGCCTGTTAACTTTTGTGAACTGATTCATGAACTTTGACAGAAGAAAAAGGACCACACTTTTTCTACCCTTAGGTGCCTGGAATTAAAGATAATTGTTGAATGTTTATCTAAACCAAGTTTATATTCAGTCATTTTCACTTCAGTTGTAGGGACCTTCAGCATTACCTGCAGTAAGATTCAATCAAGATCTAAAATTTAGAATGTAAAATCAAGTTCATGTTTCCAGACAGGGAAGGTAAGTGTGAAATTTCTACCTAAATCTGACTTCTTTTTGTTCTTTGGATCCTCTGGATCCAAACTCCCCTTCCAAAATTAATCTCTCATTGTCATATATAGAGTTTAGATAACCTGAACATTAGATGTTCTCTTCAATTATTGGACAGAACTTCAAGAATAATTTTTCTTTGTTATTTAATTACTCATTCCCTGCTTCTGTTTATTGTATCTTTATTGCTCACTTGGGGACTTTTTTCGAATTGAACTCTGACTTTTCATTTTAAAGCTCCTTACTCAATATTACTCCATTTAACTGATCCACACACTGGGTTTTTGCATAATGTCAAAAATGTCACCCAGTAGATAGGAGTCACTTAAATAAAACTGTTTCAGCAGTCCCTGATTAATCATGAAGCCTTAATGCATGTCATTTAACTTTCCATAGGAGAAAAAAATTTTTTAAAAATTTGCTTAAGTCAGAGGACACCTTAAGCATAATCTCATTTTAAAAATTTGTATAATTGGACCTCGTAAGATTTACATTTTCTTATTATTTCTATCATGTGCATGATGACCTTGGCTGGCTAAATCATAATCCGTGATCTAGTGACTGCAGAAAATGTGCTGGAGATGTGACCTTGACCTGTACATGAAGTAGATTGTAGTAATCCTTGGCAAAACAAAACATAACAATGGGATGTAAGACAGAGGGCTGAGACTGGGATATGACTGACTGATATATAGATTGGCCAAATGTGACTTTGGGAGCAGTGGAGTAGAAACAACTGACAAATGATTGTAAATCAGCAGTATTAAGTGACACAGGTGACTTGTGGAACATACTCCAAAATTAAAGACAAGAAACTGGAAGCATCCATGGTTACAGATACATATGTATATATGAAGAGTTACAACATGAATTATTGTTGGGTTCTGGGTGGGAGATTGTCACGAAATATTTGTGGTTAGACGATCAGGAACCCAAATTCCTAGAAGAGTTGATAAATACTACATAAGGAACAGTTTTCTGTGAAGATCTACAAAAAGTTATTTTTCCAGTGATCAGACCATAGAGCATATAGCTAAGGATTTAGATTGACAGGAGTAAAAGCATATTGTTGCATTCTTTATGATTTTATAGAATCTAGTTAATAATTACAATTCCTAAGTTCTATCTAGTAAATTTGCCAATACAAATATCAGTCATGCATTTACCTGAAGACAGGGGAAAAGTACAGGATTCTTCCTTTGTAGATTCTTCCTTCTTTCTCCCTTATTTATGGTTTGGAAATTATATTAAATAGACTCCAGAGATCTATTTACAAAAGAAGACAGAAAGAAGAATAAAAATTGCTGGAGGGTGGGCAGCAAAATGGCAACAGATACTTCAAAACATGTTTTTTTCCGTAGAAATATGTCCATTTTGGTAAAATTTTTATTGGAAACCTTTCCCAGTTTCAGAGAACAATAAAAAGCCGGAACTGGAAGAAAAGTAGGACACAAAATGTTACTGCTAGCTGTTGGTCTGGGGGTTCTGTCCTTTTTTCTCTTTTTCTTTTTCTTTTTCTTTTTCTTTTTCTTTTTCTTTTTCTTTTTCTTTATCTTTCTTTTTCTTTCCCTTTATCTTTTACTTTTTATTTTTCTTTCTCTTTCTCTTTTACTTTTTCTTTTTATCTTTTTCTTTATCTTTTTCTTTTTCTTTATCTTTATCTTTTACTTTTTCTTTCTCTTTCTTTCTCTTTATCTTTATCTTTTTCTTTTCTTTTTATCTTTTTCTTTTTCTTTTTCCTTTTCCTTTTCCTTTTCCTTTTCCTTTTCCTTTTCCTTTTTCTTTTTTCCTTTTCCTTTTTCCTCTTTCGTTTTCCTTTTCTTTTTTGATAAAACAAGTTTGAATGTAACTGTATTTTTTTTCCTTAACAGTGTGAATTTTCCTGTGTATGTTCTTGTACATTGTGATCTGACCACAGATTTCTAGTGCTATTTCAGAGGGTGAAATTCAGTTTAAAAGTTGGACATCTTAGTAGCTGGCTGACCTTGACCTACCAGCTCTACAGTCTGAGTAATTCAGACAGATTATTGATCGATATAGAAGTGCATTCACATGCCAAAACATGGGTCTTTGTCCACTATGCCAGCTGCTACATATATATTAAAAGTGCTACTGTAGAATTTGAGAGTAAGAATTACAGATGCATGGTTCATTATACACATTATGAGTCAAAAAGTTGTAAAGACTTCATAGACTGTTAGTCAGGCATAATGGCACCAATACACTCTCTAGTATTTTAAGCAAGAGGAACACTGCAACCAATCTAATATTTTAGGACTGAGCAAACTGCAAGGAAAAGGGGTGAAAGATAAGAGGAATGTATTTGCAATACAATTTGCTTAATCAAGCAGTGAAATGTACACTCCATCACAGAAATCTTGCAGAGCATGTTATTAAAAATCTCAGAACTTCCATTCAAACCAGAACCAGAAAATGCAAATCTGAAAGTCAACTGTGGTGCCAATATGCCATTGTGTTCAGTAAGACTTAATGTAAGTAAGCCAGGACTTGACATTATGAGAGCCACTACATAATGTCTCATGTATCTCCCCACCCTTTTCCCTGAAGAGTAACCCTTATCCTTACAACTTTTCTCATTTTCCCATCCTATACACACCATCATGTAATTACTCATAACTATCAAATTAATTTCAGTTAATATATTAACTCAAAAATAAATGTGTTCTATTTCACAAATAATGGAAAGTTCTATTTTCTTTAACAAGAAAACTAAGTTGTTTTAAATTGCATATTTAGATGCTCTCCTAACAACAGAACCCTTTCCATTTCCTGCTGTATGAGATGAATTGAGAATATTCATCCAGTACATAGGTGACAAGAATAAGTCTCGGGTAATTTTATTCATGAAATCTCCTTTTATTTTTCACATTTGCGGGGAAAGGTCTTAAAAATCAAATCTCTCTGAATGAACTAATAGGCAACATCAAAATTGATCTGACACATTACTGAGCTAAATATCTGCACAGTAAGAAAACCAGGAAATTTTTCATTGACTATAACTGTAACTACTGCTGAAGTGGTACACAGACAGGTTAGCAAAAGATTAGTGAAAGACAGGTTAGCATTGGTTCTGTCATAAACTAACTTCATATTGTAGTAGTACCATACATCAGAAATCTCTTCTGAGTACTATCTTTAAAATACTACAAACTAAATAATTTCTGAAGATTTTACAGTTGCTTCACACACTAATCCTTTTTTGTTGTCTCTCTACAACTTTAACTCAGTGCTTCTGAAAGAAAGGTGTGCAGCAGGAACTATTTCACATTCAGAGCTGTGTGTCCCAATGCAATGTTGGGGAAGGTTTCGATATGATCCCAAGAGCAAGATTAAGACACAAACAAGGTCAAATGCCGTATACCTAAAAGCGCTTTTATTACCAAAAGTATCAAAAGTAGAAAATAGTAGCGATAGGATAGAATGGAAGAAAAGGCAGAAATCAAGCAAGCATTCGGGATAGAGTTGCAAGAATAGTCACCACCATGGATCCAGCAGCATCCCGTTGGTCCTAGTCTTCAATTCTTTGGTGGTGGGTGCACACCATGGCTTGTCTCCATGTTTTTTATAGGGCATAGTTTGATGATGCATGCACATACATACTGTTCATGCACTGTTCACGTGCTGTAGGTTTCATCTATCAGATGACCTTTACATGATCAACACCAAAACCAGTATCTTATTTCAAAGACTACAGTTTCTGTGAGAATGGTAGTCTCCACATTCTTGCATGCTTGTCTGCTTCAGCCCTGTTTCCTTTCCTGGATGCCTCAGTGACCTAGTAATCGTCCTTATGGATGGAGGAATGTCCTGTTTAGACAGGTTATCCCAGAGACAAAAGGCTTGAGATAAACAGTTCACAATTCAGTCTCTCACATCAAACAATCCTTGAGATGAATGTCTTGAGATGACAGCCCAGTCTCTCACACCTAACAATCTTTGAGACAAACAGTTCAAGACAATAATTCAGTCTCTCACACTGTGACAGCCTTTAAAGAATTTCATATACCCCCTTAAGGCCATTTGTCATCCTTAGTCCAGGAAACCTAAAGTTTCTGGCAGGCGTTTACTTTTATCATCTTGGTCTCCTATGGACTCTTGTAGTTACCACCATAGTACTGGGCACTAGGAAAGAGCATTCTTTTACCTTTTTCCTTGTTTACTTCCCTCCATTTCAACTTCCAAACCAATTGACCTTTTTTTAACAGGCTGACACTTCCAATTACACAAAAGCAAAGCAAAAATAAACCCCCTCACAATTTTCTTCTTACAGGTCCTAGACAGACAGTTTTTGTACCTTGATCAACAATTAAAAAAAAAAAAAAAAAAGTGTTCTTGCACAGGAAACAAAGGACAAGACCACTGTGGAAATCAAAATGACTAAGTGGTCTATTTTTAACAAGTAAAGGAACAACAAGAGACCAGCTGCAGTGTAAAGAAGTATCACTATTACCTTATTTAGAAGAAAAATTAAATTGAGTCCCTTCATTTGTTTTCTTTGACAGAATGGGTAAAACAGTCCTTATCAAGTTCTATCACTCAAAAATTCTGATCAGTCACAGTAGGAAGGATGCTCTTTGCTTGTGGAGCTGCTTAGTTTTTTCCCTCTTTAGCGACTTCAACAGAGTCTAAGATGGTGGTGTGTCTGGAATGCAGATCTTGAGAGATGAAATAGCTGTGGTTTCTTGTGAATTAAAAATTTCTTGTGAAATTTGGCTTTCAGAGATAAAAGGATGCTTCAAAAAAAAAAAAAAAAGGCAGAAGAGAATGGGAGAATGGGCGGGAGGGGACACCAACATCCAGAATATTTTCTGAGATCCTGAAAACCTGAAAATTACCTTTCCTAGTTCCTAATGGAGGAGATTTTCAGGGTAGAAATAAATATGAGTTCATATTCATTAACATCCCTAGAGAATTTAGACCACAAATCAGCAAAGGTACATGAGTGTTTGCCTACCTAAAGGTACATGCCTTTACTTAAGGCAAGTGATGGGTACTGCTGATTTGCTAGGAATACACAATTTTCTTAAAGTTGAGCATGATAAAATGCCTTGCTGAATTAGAATGAAATATGGTATCTAAGAAGTAAGTGTATATTTGAGTCCATGGCAGTTTCCTACTCTCATCACAGATCTATATGATTTCTTAGAAAATTCAAGTGTATTTGCAATGCAGCCTTCAGAATATTGTTTAGATAATCAAGAAGAAGGCAAGATTACATGAGAAGGTGTTATAAAAGACGTTAAAGTCATAAAGACACTTCATATTATTTCTTTGCCTAAACAGAAGTCTCATGAATTCAGAGCAATAACAAGATACTAAATTATTACCAAATTAAAACTTCAAATCTGACCATCACTTGCTTTTTTGCTTTGTCAGTCACATATTTGATTACCTAGCTATTTTTCCTTCTTTTTTCTTCTTTCTCTTCTCCCTTGCTTTAGTTGGTCTCACTCCTTTTATTAAAACATATACACAAAACAAAACAAACACAGAAAAAGAATACTTCATACACTTCTTTCTGTCTTTCAATTTCTTCAGTGTTCTGAATTACTCACTGGTCACACACAGTTGTCCAGGTTCCTTCTCATGTGTGTCCTCTGTGTTCCTTTTCATGTGTGTTTCATAGTGTGTTCTTTGAATCAGCCTTCTCTGAGTTTACTCACTTAGGATATTGGTCTACAATCTCCTTTTGCTCCTCTGACACCTCATATTGCTGGCCCAGGTATACTATATGGCTCAGTAAGGTTAGCCCATATCCTCTTCATCTGTCATGTGCAGCCAATTTTCCTGGGAAATTCCATTCTTTAAACCCTGTCCTTGCATGCAGGTAAGGGCAATGGCTTCTTTAGGTTCACACTGAACTTCTTACTGTATCAGTTCTTTAGTCAAAGCTGTTACACTAAAGTCAATCTGCTGATTCATCCTGTAGTCTTTGTCAATGGGAAGGGACAATTAAAGGCACTTCATGATTTAAGTATTTTCAAAACAATCTCTTGCATGGTCAGCCACAATTCTGAACATACACAGATATCCCATCAGGTATCACAAAGTAATATAGTTGGCTATACTACTTATACAGATATCTTTAAAATAATGTTACATTTCAATTGCAAGTAGAATTTATGTTTCTATTACAAAAAACAATTTATCCACCATCTTAATTTACTTCATTTATTTGTGATTTGGGTTTTCGTACTTTCTTATAACTCAGTAATAAAGAAGCTCATGAATCTTTTCTTTTTTTTTTTTTTTTTAAGTTTCAAAAGATTGTTTTTTTCTGTTTATATATTTTGACACTGAGAGAATAAAGAACTTATACTGTCGAGTACCTTGAATTTTTCTTCAAGTCTTCCAGTTAGGTAAAACTCAGAAAACAGGAAATATGTCAGTGAAATAGGTATTACACAAACACTCACAGACATTCCCTATAGGAACAACAAAATACATAATATTTTTCTAATGGAGAGTGTTGGTAGATTAACAACAGAAGTATTCAATAAACTAATGAAGTCTTCTTGTGTCCTACTGGTAACAAGGATCTATTCTGCTTACTTTCTTTGTTATATCTAGAATTAGCCTGACTAATAGACAATTCACCACAAACTGGTGTTTTGTCTTCAGACTTTTGACAATTATAGGGTCTTAAGTGACCAGATGGTTCTTCCAACTCTGAGATCCAAAGTCATGCTAAGAAATACAAATTTTGATGCTTTGAAATCCTTTACACATGGCTTAAGGATTCTGCTTTTCTTTCTTTTCTGACACTGTTTATATCTAGATTCTCCCTGAGATGCTCCTGTACCATTAGACCATGCCAATAATCATGTGCATCCTTTGTTGCAAAGTTAGAAACCCAGCTCCTCTCTACATTGGGGGGGGGGGGGGGAGGTTGTGTAGAGAAAAAAAAGCTGCCCCTGTCTTGCTGAGTTTCTCAGTAAGAGGAACATGATATGACCAGAAGCAAGCTACTAAAGCGTTGGATTCAGGCTATTTCAGTAGCTGGTGTAAACATTGCCTAGATGGATTGGTTTAAGCTCTCACATGCTCTGAGGCACAGTACTTGACCATTAAGGAATTAAGAAACCAGACAAGCACTTTTCTGAATTTATGACCTAGTCAATCACTAAAGATCCCAAGCAACTAAGAAATTCTAAAGATTTCGTTCAGACTGGATTGTTTCTTGTTTTAAACCACAGTGTTAATTGTTTACGTAATCCTGCCTTGTTCCCATAAACCATACATAGAAATAAAGCCTCCATGTGGATTTTCCATACAACATGTTTCTCATAAGCACTAGTCTAGCAGTAGAGAATTTAGGCCTGTGAGAGACTGAAAGAGTTGATGTCTCAAACATTGTGGTGGGACAAGTTCTGCTTAAAGACAAACCCTGCACAGCAACGAACCAAGGTGAGAAGCCCATCAGCTCAGACATCGGCAACAGGAGGGGGAGGGCATGCTGGAGGGTGCGCAGCTCCCTGTTCTGATAAGCTGCTCTGATACAAAGATCAAAAATGGCCACGTCCACAGGGAAGAAGAAGTAACTCCCCAAAGGACCGACCATCAAGCCCAAAGACTCACAAACTGCTCATTAGCCTAATAAGTTCAGGTGCCCACCCAAAGGAGGGGCAAGGATGATAAAAGGACACAAATTGAAGCCCCGGGTGTGCAAGCCCACAGGAACTGGACCCCGTCAGCTGACTGGACCCCTCGGCTGACTGAACCAACGTTGGACCCAGGACCAGTGAAATCTTTCTCTCTTCCTTTTTCTCTCTGTCTTCCTCTCTCTTTCCTTTTCCTTTTCCACAATCCCTACACTTCATCTATTTTAAGACATAAACCGTTGACCATGTCTGAGACTAAGAGTGGATCCAGCTGCCACTGGCCCTCCTCTGAGGAGGAGTCTGGAAAGCAAGGGGGTCTGCTCTGAACCTTGTGACTCAACGGGAGGGATCTCCTTTTTCCCTGAATTGATGTATATGGTTACCACAGGTTACCTGGTTTACAGAAGTAGTCTTATGCCAATTCCTGTTGTGAGAAACCCTGCCACCTACTATCACGCCTCCTCAGTTCAGTTTGCTTCTGTCATGAGTAAAATCTTTAACTGATTGTTTGGTGTCATTCCACCTTAATTTAGCCTGAGGGAATTTTGAATTAAACACGACTCCCTGGTCTGTCCAGTGTGGGTCGTTGACAAGGCCTTTTCTTCTCTGTCTTACTATTTTACTGTTCTATCCACTTTTCACCTTTCCAGCCACACTGATACTCCCTGAGGTCAAAATTCAATTCCAGTGCTGCCTGTGGTCATATGCAGCTTGACCCTAATCTCAAATGGTATAAGCCTATCCCCACAGGCCAGCATCTAGGGTCAGGTGTTGGACTGTTTGATACATGTGGCTTATCATTTCCCAATATAGCAACTATAAAAATAGTATAAATAACATAGCGTGGGCTGTGGTAGTGTTGTGATTTAACCCTGGTGGGTAGATAAGCAGTACACAGCCCCTCTCACTCCCCCCTGGTGGGATGGGGGAGAGGGTCAGAAGGGTAAAAATGAGAAAACTCATGGGTTGAGATAAAGACAGTTCAACAGGGAAAGCAAAAGCCGCACGTGTGAACAAAGCAAAATAAGGAATTCATTCTCTACTTCCCATCAGCAGGCAGGCATCCAGCTACCTCCAGGAAAGCAGGATTTCTTCATGTGTAATAGTTACTTGGGAAGACAAATGCCATTTCTGTGAATGTCCTCCTCTTTCTTCTTCTTCTTCCTCCAGCTTTTATTGTTGAGCATGATGTCATATGGTCTGGAATATCCCTTTGGTCAGTTGGGGTCAGCTGTCCCAGCTGTGTCCCCTCCCAACTTCCACTGCACTCCCAGCCTAATCACTGGTGGGGTGGCATGAGGATCAGAAAAGGCCTTGACTGTCTGTAAGCACTTCTCAGCAATAGCTAAAACATTACTGTGTTATCAACACTGTTTCAGCAAATCCAAAACATAGCCCTATACCAGCTACCAGGAAGAAAATTAACTCTATTCCAGCCTAAACCGGTACAGGTAGACAGTTAGGGAATTGATCTTTACTACGACCTCATGTTGTTAATTTGTAGATCTGATGTCATTTTCATTGTTGGTAGTGTACCCACTGACTTAGAGAATGGGCACAATTACCAAGCTAAATCTAAGTAAGCATCAAGAGGAACATGAGTAAATTAATTACATTTAAATACAGTGCATAACAATGAGAGAGACAGCTTAACATTGCATCAAGGAGACAGCAGAACACATAAAAAATTACATAATTACTTAACTTTTGTCTGGTTTCTTTTTTGATAAACTGTAATATATAAGTATGAATTCCACTGTGTTTCTGCCATTTTGCAGACCCAGGCCATAGCTACTTCCATCCACCCATTTTCCAGGGTAGACAGTAATGTATAATGAAAACCACACTGCTTCTGAACTGTATTGCAGTGGGAGGATACAACATGTGAAGAGCAGTTCGTCCCTCTTGCTGATCAATATTGTATTAATGATGCAGAAAAAGTTTATTTTTTTAATGCAATTTAAAGTAGTTTAAAAAACTAACACTAATCTTTGTGCTCAAACTATGAACATGTATGTACTTTTCATCATGATTTATGTAGACTATGCAAATTTCTGCCTGGTTAGAGGGATAAAATATACATAGGTCTGATGTGAGCTAACTTTAAATTGGTTAGGTGCTTAGTTTTGTACATTTCCTTATTTCAACTAATCCCAAAACAAACTCTTCTCAGAGACTTTTTCTACCAAGTCAGCTGCCCTTAATTGTTTAGAAAGTTCATAGATTAAAATAATTAGTAGGCAAGTATTAGTGAAAGGTAATTACAAGCTATAGAAATAACTAATTTTGGGAGAGGGGACAAATATAAGAAAAGATAATGAGATCTTGTCGTGGTTTAACCCCAGCCAGCAACTAAGCACCACGCAGCCGCTCACTCACTTCCCCTCC
>JAOBAS010000072.1:28087578-28099388 GCA_025311575.1 Elanoides forficatus
TTTATGAAGGGGAACCTGCAGTGAGTAGGGGGATTGGAATGTGAGAGAAACCCC
The DNA here is from genome assembly GCA_025311575.1 of Elanoides forficatus. Taxonomy (NCBI): domain Eukaryota; kingdom Metazoa; phylum Chordata; class Aves; order Accipitriformes; family Accipitridae; genus Elanoides; species Elanoides forficatus. The sequence continues at coordinate 28,087,633 of JAOBAS010000072.1, forward strand.
TCTGCAGATACTAAGGTCAGTGATGAAGGAGGGGGAGGAGGTACGCCAGAGGAGGTAATGCCCCTGCAGCCCGTAGTGAGATGGCAGGCTGTCACCCCCCAGCCCATGGAGGTGAACGGGGGAGAGGATGACCTGCAGCCCATGGAGGACCCCACACCAGAACAGGTGGATGCCCTCAAAGATGGCTGTGACTCCATGGGAAAGCCCACACTGGAGCAGCCTATACCTGAAGGATTGCAGCATGGGAAGGACCCACGCTGGAGCAGTTCATGAAGAACTGCAGCCCATGGGAGGGACCCAATGCTGGAGCAGGGGAAGAGTGAGGAGTCCTCCCTCTGAGGAGGAAGGAGCAGCAGAGACAAAGTGTGATGAACTGAATGCAATTCCCATTACCCATCCCCCTGTACTGCTGGAGGGGGGAAAGGTAGAGAAAATCAGGAGTGGAATGGAGACCAGAAAGGAGGGAGGGGTGGAGGGAAGGTGTTTTAAGATTTGGTCTTATTTCTCATTATCCCTGTTTTTATTTGATCGGTAGTAAATTAGACTTTGTTTTTTCCCCAAGTTGAGACTGTCTTCTGCCTGTGACCATAAGTGGTGAGTGATCCCTCCCTGTCCTTGATTTGACCTATGAGTTTTTCTTTATAATTTCTCCTCCTTATCCCACCAGGGCCAGGGAGGAGTGAGCAAGCATCTTCATGATGCTTTGTTGTCAGCTGGTCTTAAATCATTACATTCCCCCAGCTTTATATGCTGAGCATGATGTCATATGGTCTGGAATATCCCTTTGGTTGGTTGGGGTCAGCTGTCCTGGTTGTGTCCCCTCCCAACCTCTTTTACACCCCCAGCCTGCTCGCTGGTGGGGTGATGTGAAAAGCAGAGAAGGCCTTGGCTCTGTGTAAGCTCTGCTCAACAATAAAGAAAACATCTCTGTACTATAAAGACTGTTTTCTTCACAAATCCAAGACATAGCCCCATACCAGCTACTATGAAGAAAATTAACTCTATCTGAGCCAAAACCAGCACAAAAAAAAAATAATTCAAAGAACTTGAAGGAATCCCTGCATACCATGCAGTGGAGTTTTGGGCAGTATCTACTGTAGGATCAAGGAATGTGTATGCATAGAAGGAGCATTCTTCAGCAGTATATGTGGGGCTTGCAAGAAAATAAGAAGAGAGATATTTAAAACACCTCAGCCTATTCACCTGTAGTATCAACAGAAGGTTGTTATTGAGGAGTAACATATATCACTAAGAGTATTCAGTAACAGATCTTACACTAAACAAAAATTTCTAGTTCTGAACAGTTAATGAAAGATTAATGCATATACTGTTATGTTTACCAAAAAAAGACTGTTATAAGATATTGCTGAGCACCAGACAAAAGGCATTACTGACAGTACCATGCAGATTACTGATGTACCATGCTCCAGCACAGGCTTTCCATGGGGTCACAGCCTCCTTTGGAGCACATCCACCTGCTCCAGTGTGGGATCCTCCACAAGCTGCAGAGTGGATATCTGCTCCACCATGGACCACCACAAGCTGCAAATGGACAGCCTGCACCATCATGGTGTTCACCATAGAGTGCAGGAAAATCTTTGCTCTGGCACCTGGAGCACCGCCTCCCCCTCTTTGACTGACCTTGGTGTCTGCAGAGCTGTTTCTCTCACATATTCTAACTCCTTTCTCTCCGGCTGCAGTTTCTGTTGCACAGCAACTTCTCCCCCTTCTTAAATACGTTATCACAGAGGCACTACAACCGTTGCTGATTGGCTGAGCTTTGGCCAGCAACAGGTCTGTATTGGAGCCAGCTGGAACTGGCTCTGTCAGACATGGGAGAAGCTTCTGGCATCTTCTCACAGAAACCACCCCAGTAGGTCCCCTGCTACCAAAATGTTGCCAAGTAAACCCAATGCAGCTGTACATGTGTGCTTTGTGTATGCATGTGCATATTGGCTAGATTTTCAGTTTTGCTACTGGTTGGACCAGCAGGCACAGACCTGAGGCAGCCTCAATTGTCTTGGGTTGTCATTTCCAGCCTGATATTTCTCTTAACTGTTTCCATTTATGTATCTATCTTCTATGAGCTATTTCACCAGCTGTGTTCCAGCCCACGCTTTTACAGAAGCTCAAAAGAAAGACAGACCCTCAAAGAAAACCACAGAATTGGTGCTCCTACCTCCAAATGTAATCCAAATGAAGTAATCATTTGGTAATCACAGTGTAATCAATACCTCTCTCAGAGTTAAAATGTATTTTATTGTCTCCATTTTATGATGATAAACCAAGGCAAATTAAAAATGAAGTTCAGAGAGTTTAACATGGAGTCCCAGATTTAAGATGCTTGGGAGTTTCTGTGCCAGAGTATTGAACATCACAAGTCACTTTGTGGTTTCCTAATCAGAGTATATCTCTTATTGACCTCACTAGCAGCTGAATACTCAACATTTACCCAAGAGTAATCATGGGTGCTCCAGCAAATGAGGAACACAGTTACTATCCATTTTGAGAGATGGAGTGCAATATCTTGCTCCCTATTCTATGTAAGAACTCTATTTTCTATACAATGAAAGGAACCAATACCTCAAAGCTTATCTCCATTGTGAAATAAATCTCTCTCCATGCAGGCATTTACACTACATAATTTCAAATTCCTGAAGCAAAATAAAATGGATGCAATTCAGAGCACTGCCTCTTCCATTATGCAAATCAGATTCCTCTCTTGAACAGACTGACATTGAAGAAAGGCATCTTTTCAAACCACTAAAATAATATTGGGTAAACCCAACCATGTAGAACTCTGAAATTTGCTAAGGATTAAATGTATCACAGAGCAAACTCAAACTTCACTAGTGTGGTATTAGAACTCATCATTAGGTAAACTTTCCAAGTTTAAATGGCAAAGACCTTCAATTTCTAGAACAGTCTTCCCAAAAATAAAACCCTAACCTTTAAAAGACTGTGACCTATACTCCGTGCTGCCCCAGAACAGTAAGTTTGTCACCTGTGAAGTGTTTTCAGCCTTCTCTACACGGTAGTTTTAAGGCAGGTGAGCCATTTTGTCTCCTTGTTATATAGAATAGAGACAAGAAACTGAGCTATTGATTTATTTTTCTTTTCTTTTCAAATACATGGAGCATTTCTAACACAGTCTTGATAGATGAAATGTTAGAATGTAAACAAAAGGCAAAGTGTGAGTGGAAGCATATTTATGTTCCTTTAAGAAGTCAATAAATAAATTTTCACTCTTAAAGACATTAAAAATCTAGTTGCGTTCATGGATAAACAGTTGGCTTTTCCAGCCTTGGTAATTTTTCCCTGTTCAGTGCCTCTTACTTGCATAGAACTTTCCAATGTCTGATATCATTCTTAAGCATCAAAATGATTTGACAGGATTAGGTTTTGCCCTGTAGCTTTAAGCTTTTAGACCACAGTCTTTCAGCTGTTTCCACATGACACAGAGGCAGAATTTTGGTGGAAATCTCTAAGGCAAAGCAATCCATCCAAAGGCACAGTCAATTACAGATTGGTGTCTAATATCTTATCAGTATCTAGAATAAATTAAAGGTAAAAAGTCATTGGGGAAATCACTGTTGAGTGGAAAATGGAAATTCTGAAGTGTTCTGAGGGTTTACAATAAATTTAGTGATTACAGATGTAAGTCTGAGTCTTTTCTACTTTAGCACTACACAGTCAATTCATTATCTGTATTTTTAAAAATGCATTAACCAGTAGGTATAAAGAGAAAAAAAAAAAGTTACTGAACTAGTTACATGGGCAAACTGAAAGCAACCAATATATTCAACAATAAAAGCATTATGATATAAATATAGCAAAGCAAAGTATATGCAAGAGATAAAAGTTCAGAAAATTCATGAAGCTGTATTTGTCTACTGCTGAAAAAGTGCATTTTAAAAGTCTCTATGAAATAAAACTTCCTGTTAGGTACTATTCTACAGTCCCAGATTCATAACATTCCCAAAAGAGAAAATTATGCCATGATAACAAAATTCTGGGTTCTGATTCAGCTGTTTTTAACAATGTGTTAAGTGTTGAATCAAAACTTCAGTATGACTGTGCAGAAAGTGACCAAGCAGTATATGCTGTTTAAAAAGACTTTAAATAATAAGACTCTAGCACGGCTGCACAGAGAACTCTACATTGTTGAAGATAATAATGTCTTGTTCTTGCCAGTTCTGTAAAAGCATAACTAAATACAGCTATGCCTCAAAATACACTTTTCAGTTCAAGAGTGGATGATAGAAGGTAAGTGCTGCCTGAAAGGTTTGCAAAAGGTACACATAGGTATATTTTTTATATATAGGTATATTCCTTTTTTTATATATAGGTATAGGTATATAGGTATATTCCTGACTGAGGCATGTAGCAGCAATGGGTAACCATCCAAAGGTTTTTAAAAAATCAGTTTGGATGATTATTCAAAGCTCTACTGAGATACTGTATTTCTTTTATGTGAAAAACAAGCTAAAATCCTCAAAGGAGCTTTTGCAAGTGTCGTGTTGATTTTTTCTTTCAATTCAATCAAATATATTTTTAAAATATCTTCTGTTGTGATATTTTTAAATTTTATTTCCAGTACACAATCAGAAGAACAATATAGAAGTAAACAAGCACTGTTTACATTATAAACTGTCCAGTTTAGTCTAATTAATTGGATCTGTCACTCAGTTAACAATTAAGGTGGTGATTAGGCTCTCCAACTCCATCATAGAGAAAGTTTTCAAATGGAAAGATTCTGCCTTTCAAATTATTCATAGCCTAAATTTAAGATATAAACTACTTCACACTCTTCTACTTACTAAAATTTGGAGAACCCAATTGAAAGAGAAAATTACTATCTTTGCTGATATGACTTTGCTTATATGAGAACATATAACAAGAGAAAGGATGGATCAGTGGCTGCAGTACTAAAATGGAGATTGAAAAGTTTCATTCTCTGTATCAGCTTTTTTTAAATAAACCATTTAATTTCCCTGTCCTTTAGTTCCCTGTTGGAAGAATTAGCATTTCTTTACCTCCAACCCCCCTTTATTTCCAAAAGATTTGAGAAATGAGCTGAGATCTCTAGAACAAGAAATACACTTCATTTTGCTATGTAACTGAAGAGGTCAACCCAGGAAAAAAGATTCCTAGCCAGTAAGTATATTGATACAAAAACAGTATAGACACATTCCAAAATGAAACGAGTAAGAGGAGGGGGAAGGGGACTGTAACTCTTCTCTGTTTCAGAAGTCATTCAACTTGAGATAATAATAAATAAATATTTATTATTAAGCAAATAAAACAGAATTAGTAAAGCAGATCTATCAGTCCACAAGAGAAAAGCAGGTGACAATGGACCTTATCTAAACCAACTATATATCACTGGAGTGCCATTGACAGGCTGTCCTTCTCAATAACACTACTCACAGAACATGTGGCAAGTTTTGATTAGTGAAAAGTGGTAATTAACAACTAAAATAATAACAAACTTTGCAACACAGCTTTTTTTTCTGAATCCTAAATCAGAAACACTAACAGTTGGATAGAAAAAGGAGAAGGTGTCATGTTAATGGAAAGAAAGAGCCTCCCCTACAGATGTTGATAAGGAGTCACTTGATCAAGGCCTTGCTGCTCACTGAAATACTTCACAAAAAAACTTCTTTTTTTTTTTTTTTTTTTTTTTCCCCCAAAAAAATAGTGGAAAACTCTGGTTAAATGTAGATGTGTGGAATTCTAAATATGTGTTCACTTCTGGTAGCTCTTAGCTAACCAAGCTGAAAAGAAAGAAAAAGTGCAAATAATTTCAAAACCATTAAGTGCTTTGATGTAGCTCTTGACAAGCTCTTGACAAGAGTCAAGAAAGCAAAAGCTACTAGGAAGTTCTCAGTTTCAGGCATAAGCTTTGTCAAACCTTGAGTTTCACATTATGTATCCATATACATCCATTATGTATCCACATCACTTAAAATGTAAAGGAGACATTTTTAAATATCAGTCATTATCACTTCACTGTACAAGCTTGAGGAAGAAAGCCTTAGACTGATACTATTAAAATATAGGAATCTGCTACTTTTTTCCACTCTGTGTTGTACATAAAATGAAAAAGAGTTAATCATCAATATTTTAAGGTTATTATTGTGGTGAAAACACATTTCCATTAAAATAGAAATGTTACAAAATTTCATTGTCAGTGCCACCAGAACTAAAAAATAGTCTTTTGGAGCTTCATCTCTCTTTGTATACTATAATAGCTTGAATTGACTGGGAACAATGGAATTAAATTGAAGCTATAAACACTGCTGCTATAGCATAAGGCCTCTGCACTCTAGCCTGTGCCTTTTGGCCATGCAGAGCTTTCAGTTGTCAAATTCAGGTGTTAGAAACGCAATAAACGTTAATCATTTTATATTTAACCTTTCATTTTTCTTTTGCCATGAAATGTCTGAAGAAGAATCATATTAAGAATAGCAAAAGCCATTGTGGTACACAGAGAGCATCCCAGTCCTCATACCAGTAGCTACATCATGTTTTTAATTGTGAACATTTAAGTAAGTTTCAAGAAGCCAACTGGAAAACATTACACTAGAGACCAAGATGTTGTCAGTCAACAGCAATTCCTCTAAATACCAAAGAACTGTTGAATCTTATAAGAAGTGTCATGATTTATTACAGGCATAAAGGAAGCTGCATGTCTATCAGGACAACAGAATAATGTACTCCTGTGAATTGTTAGAAATAAATGTTTGAGGATTTTTGGTGTAGCAGTGAAGACACACTCATCAAAGATCAGAGACTAGTACTCATCTTTGTTTATTTCTTTTCTTTCCCATCCTATCTCATTTGTAAGACTCTATTCCTTCTTCAAAGTGACCATATCTAGAATGTGAAAGGGAGTTGTAGGAAAATTATGATTTGCCATTAGTAAAGAAATTCTTCCCCATGAAAATGGTCAGGCACTGGAACTGATGCTCAGAGAGATTGTGGATTCCAACCCTGAGCATTTTTGACATTTGATTAAGCAAGGCCCTGAGCAGCATGATCAAACTTTGAAGTTAGATCTGCTTTGAGCAGATTGGGACTACAGGACTCCAAAGTGTTAGGTTACATGAGAAAAGGCTTATCTGCACATGTCTGAGGGAGCACTGGGGAACAAACCTGAAAGACTGGGAGGGGTTATTGCCTAGCAGTTTGGGATATATTATAAGATGCAGGGGAAAAGCATAATGTATGCATCTGTGTGTGTTGCTGTGTGTCAGGGGAGTCTGCACCAGAAGCTGGAGTGAGCCTGCAGCCTGGTGTCTTATGTGCCCAGGTCCCAGCAGCTGGAGAGGTCTGAGATCCAGAGTATGCTACTGGGCAGACTGAGCATCTGAGTCAGTTCCTGGAGGATCCAGACTTGCGCATACATGTATTTCCCACTAACAGGCATTTATCTGCCAGAGGGGAGAACAGGTTGAGGCCATTGATGCTTTTTTGCATTTGTAAGAGTGCTGTGTTTTCTGTCTATGATCTGTGTGGCCTCCTGCATCTATGTGGACCATATACACATATCTGTGTGTGCCTGTTGGGAATATGTGCACAGCATTGGTACTGGTTGGGCCTAGGAGCATGGGGCTGCAGCATGCTACCAGATTCAGCAATCCCTAACACAGAGGATCATTCCAAGATAATTTTTCTCTGATTCTGTGAGTTCTGAAAGAATCTGAAGGGAAACTGGATGTCTGAAGTGAATGCCAGGGAAAGTGATAGAGACGGAAGCTAAAAAAGGCAGCTTTCCCTTCTGGGATTGTGGCAGTACACTGTGTATCCGTAACAGGGATGAAGATATTGACCTCCAAAGAATTTTATACTCTTATAATGATGTCTAGATTTTAGGCACATAATTTTGAAATTCAAGGAACAGGAAACTAGCCTGTTATGACCTTTAAGATCAAACACAATACAAGAGGTTGTGTAATTATTTTTACTTTAGTTCTTGTGGGGAGCAATAATTAAGCTTGGCCTGTGTGCATGTCTTTCGCTCCCTCACCCTGATTCAAAAGTGAAAGTTACCCTTGTTGACAACCAGTACCTGACTTCTTTTATCTACAGACTTTAAAAGTGGCATTTAGTTCAAAATAATTTTAAAGGTCCAAACTGTAAAGCCACAAGTACTAGCCAAGAAAAGTCCACATTGTACAGGGAAATTAACCAAGACCTCACTGTAGTGTATGAAGTAGGCATGGAAACAGAAAGTTGCAGAGAATTATGTTGCTCATTAAACACTTCTGAATAGTTTTGCTGTAGCTTCATACACCTCACATTGCATTAAATCTTTCTAGAAGAAAAAGACACAAGGGTCTCTTTAGGCTTTTCTCACACATATTTAATAAACTTTTTGCTAACACTCTCATTCTCATTAAGCACTTTGGTAACTTTAAATGGCTCCATACTCATTAATTAATAAATACAATTTCTCTGATTCATTAGCAGCAAAGATACCTTCTAGTTCCAGGGCAGTCTAAAAGAAAATCTGTCTTTCCCCTGCTACAGCTCCTTTAAGTGACAATACCATTATTACAGTTCATATGTAATACAGGTGTGTCTTTTTTTGGCTATAGACACATATGAACAGAAGAAACACATAAGACTACATGATTCAGCATTAAAAAGGCAGATGAAATTCAGTGTGGTTAAATGCATTTAACATAGTAATGAAGTAATGAACATGAGAAATAAAGCCAGCTTTACATTTAAAATCAAAGCTATTAAGATTACCTTTGCCATTAAGGAGTAAAATCTTGGGGTTATGACACACAGTTCCATGAAATCACCAGCTCAGTGTTCAGCAGAAGTCAAAAAGCAAGCCACAGATTAGCAATATTAGGAAAGGAACAGACAACAAAACAGAAAATACCATAATACCACAGCATAAATTAATGTTTCCTCCAAACTTCAAATCCTATATGCATAACTCCCCTCAACTCAAAAGGGATATATTGAAATGAGAAAAGGTTCAGAGGAGGGTAACAATATGTAGAGATAGGATATATATGAGATCTGCCTGACTAGGTTAGGACTCTTCTGTCTGGAAAAGAGACGAAAGGGGACAAAATTATGGAAGTGTAGAAAGAAGCAATGGTATCATAAGACAAAAAAATCAGTCTCTTCCAGTATGAGTTCCAGGGAACTTCAAGCAAAACAACTGAGGGTCAGATTCAACAGAAATGAAAGGAGAGAAAAGAGAGTGCAGAAAAGCATAAAGAGTGCTGTGGATGCAAAAAGGTTTTTATGAGTTCAAAGGGACACTGAATAACTACTTAGGGTTATTAAGTAGACTGGCCATAGAGCTGGAAATGGTCAGAGGTTGAAGACTACTCAGAAGAAGCATCACACATGCTTGCTCTCTTCTTATTCTTCCATGAGTGGTTTCCAATTGCCCCTGCTGGAAAAGGATTCTGAGAGACAAATTGGTCTGGATCAGTACACCCACTCTCACATTCTCCCAGAGTGGGCTAAATTGTCATCCAAAGCCTTGCCTTGAGGAATTTGGTCTAAACAACCCACTCCCTTTCTGATGTCCAGTCTGATAGCCCACTTAGACATGTGATATGTAGTATTTGGGGCACTTATAAAAACCAACTTTCAATCCTGACCCATTGCACATTGGCATGAAACTATCATCAGTGTCCTTAAAGTCAACTGGTAGACTGAAGATAAAACAAGCCAAGAAATTTCTGAAAGTCTCGTACGATGATTCCTCTCAATAAATACTCAGAAGGTCAGCATATGTTAAAATGTAGGTTACTTTGGCTACCCAGATAGTAGCACTCAGTAAGATTAAAATTAGCTCATACACATGTACTAACTGCAGCTTCCTGCTCAGCTAGGGCAGAATGTTTGTCCTAACTTGAATCTCTAGAAAGGTTATATCTATCTTTCTACTTAAGCCAAGCTGTATATTTTCATCTCCCCACCCCTATTGAGCATCAGTAATAGTGACTGTGTAGCCATGCAGGAAGTTGGATTAGTCTAATGATCTGCAGGAAAGCAAACCTTTTTCTTTTTTTGCTCAGTTCACTCTCAGCCAACTGACTGAACTCTCCAGACACAGTGTGTCCACATACTCACTAAAGCTGATGCAAAGTAGGGGACAAGGCTGGCCCTGTCAGTGGCAGAATGGCCCTAAAGCAGAATGGCCCTCTGGCTGTGAATTTGTGCATACAGTTAGTGTAAGTTTAATGTGTAAATCTCCTTACCAATATGGCAGAAGGAATTAATTTATTCTTCTGAATTAAGCGTTACAGAGCATTAAAATTCCTTGTCAATGAGGTTGGAGCAGTATTTTATTCTTCTCCTGGAAGCTGGTAAGAGGGAAGGAAAAATGGTAATTAAGAACACTGCTATGCCTATTTGAAGGGGGAGCGGCATTAAATCAGCATATCAAAGAAAGCTGCATTTCGTGTCCTGCTTCTCCAAAATAACAAAATAGCCCAAAATTGTAGATTACCAAAACACCTCTGATGCTATTAGAGAGATTTACAAGAAGAGAGAGACACAGTAGTTTCAATATACACTGAACGGCATGGAGATAGTTTTGTTAGAAGATCTATAGATAGGAAAAAAGTAATCAAACATAAAGGCATCTTAGAGTCTCTTAAATTGAAAACTGTTGGGAAAAAAGCTTTTAGTTATCATTTCAGCATTTATACGACATCTTTTTGCAGCACTCTGGCACTTATCTCCACTAAATTATTCAAATTATCTATGCTACAATAACAACAAAATCTGATCAGGCATGGAAAGCCCAATACCATAGGTAGGACTTTAAAGTTAAAACGTGTTTGGATGCAAAGCAGAATAAAGACAAAAACAAATAGATGAAATCCAAGGTTAATTTAAGTCATTACACCACTAATTAAAAGTGTGACCTTTTTTCCATTCATGTCATGCATAGGTAATTCAGAAAAATCTCTGCACTGTATGGAAGTATTCAATGTGTAGAATTTGGAAACATTACTTTTTGGTCTGTAAAAGTCTAATAACAGATGGTGTTTTAGAAGCGTTGAGAGCTATAAAAAGGAGAAAATCTTCTCTGAACCAAAACAATCCTGTAAGAGACAGCCTGCAATGTGTGCTTGTATTTGCTGGATGCTACATAACTAATATGTTCTCTCAAACATCAAAACAAAACCAGGGTTTCAATAGGCAGCACTGATTTCAGATTACAGAAAAAGAAATAAAATCAAATACAATATCCATCAGAAAGAAAAAACCTGGCTAGAAAACTTAATACCTGGCTAAATGTACAGCTCTTTCTAACTCAATCACAGCCAGAAGGCATGTTTGGAAGGCACATCTTCATAACTAGTATTAGGTTTATCCTCCAGTGATGGGTTCTGTACCATGTGCCTATTGCCCTTTACTGCATCATTTGTTTACGTATTTAGGTAACAACTTGCTCATTAGAGCAGCTTTGAGCAAGCTGAAGCATGTAGTGTTTCGTACATGTGGTGCAGACTCATTGTATAAGGCATCTGTACAGTCTTACAGCCCTACACTGTCACGTTGGTGCTTCACTGCAGAGCTTGCTCTTAAGACAATTCTGGGAGCAATGCATGGATTCTTCCTAGTCTGGGTTTCTTCTAGCCTAAGAAATGCTTTTTTGTAGCTAGTACTTTACAATTTATTTGCCTTCTCTTGCTTATATTTTTATTCCTTATTCCTTTTGCTTTTATGCATAACAATATCCCCTTGCATCTCACCTGTTGATT
>JAOBAS010000072.1:28123476-28140092 GCA_025311575.1 Elanoides forficatus
AGAGACCAGCACCCACCTCACTACAACCCCCCTTCAGGTAGTTGTAGAGAGTGATAAGGTCTCCCCTCAGCCTCCTTCTCTCCAGAAAGTAATAGTTATGCATTATAGTCTGAAAACATCGCTTGGGGGTAAATGTATACTTGTACTAGCTCTGGCTGGGATATTGTTAAATTTCTTCATAGCAGCCCATATGATGCTATACTCTGCATTTGTGACAGAAACAATGTTGATAAAACACCAGTATTTTGGCTATTGATGAACAGTGCTTGCACAGAGTCAAGGCCCTCTCTGTTTCTCATTCTGTACACCCAGGGAGTAGGCCAGGGATGAGAAAGAGTCTGGGAGGAGACATAGCTAGGACAGCTGACCCAAACTAACCAAATGGAAACTCCATGCCATATAACGACATGCTCAGCGCTAAAACCTGGCTGTGCCATCTTTCTAAAGTAGCCAATGCTCAGAGACAGGCTGGGCATTGTTGTGCTGGTTGGAGATGGTGAGGAACTGCCTTTGCGTCACTTGTTCATTTTTTCTTCTTTTCTTCACTTACTAAACCGGCCTTATCTCAACCCCTAACTTTTTCTTGCTTTTGCTTTCCCAATTCTGTACCCCATTCCATTGGAGGGAGGGGAGAATTAGGCGGGAGAGTGATTGGCTGGCTGGGTGCTAGCTGCTGGCCAGTATCAATACATCTCTCTATCAAGTGTATAGTTGTTTTCTACTTGTGTGGGACTTCTTATATGTTCTGTGACTGATGACAAACTAATCCAAACAGCAAGAAGCACCTCTTTAACCAGCTTGCTTATTCAGTTCATGCATCATCTCGCAGAGTTTCCATTTTTTAGTGGTTTTGAGGCACTAGATACTTTAAAATCAGTAATATCAGGAATAATTACTAGATTTGTGTACACCTCAAGGTGAGAACAGATGTTCAGCAGTGAATGCTAGCAATAGAAAAGCTGTTCTTTAAAAAATCATGCATTCACAGATCACCTGTTAAAACAAAAATCAGCACATCACTTTTTAACTTTTGCTGTGCCATCATTAGGAAATCAACTGGTAGACATGAAAGCAGCCATTCTCATAAAAATAATAGCATCCACTATTGTAGCAAACATATGTAAATAGCCTAGTATGTTTTGTATAAAACTTCATTTAAGCTCTGATCAACAACTGCTTTGAGTAAAGTTGTATGGAGGTCAGCAGTCAGCCTTCTGTACTTCTAAAGTTTTCAGCCATATGAAGAAAGAGTGGCGGTTATCACAGAGTATTCTCTATTAACAAATCCATTCTCTAATTTTTGCAATGTTTAAGATGATTTTTCTCTACATAACTACAACCTAAGAAAACCAAAACAGGAATTCCCTTATGACTACAACTACTGTGATAGGGTCAAATGGGTCAGAAAACTTGGAAGTGACATGAGATTACCACAGCATGTGAAACAAACATTTGTTCTCCTGTTTGTAGATACTGTTACTGTCATAAATCAGACCAGATATAGTCTTACGCTTATGAAATAATAATAAAATAAAAAATATGAAAAGCAAGTAATAGAGAAACACTTAAACAGGTATGGTGTTTTCACTTCTAAACTAATTCCAGAGCACTTGGTAATAAATAATAAAAAACAATTTATATTATATTTGTATTACCATAAATAGCATCTCTAACTGTGGGAACAGACTCAGGTGCTTCTGTACACACTCCCTGCTCCATCCAAGCACCACTATACAGAAGAAAACAGTCAGAAGAATTAATTATGTGATCTTCGAAATGTGATCTTCAACAATCAGCTCATCGTGACAAGCAAGGGAGGGCAAACTATACATAGCCACTGGAGGAAATCCCTTTTTGAGCAATAATGAAGCAGAAAGAGCAAAGGAGAAAACTGTGGAATTTCCAGTTAGTGAAATGAGTTAAATTCTCCTCTAGAGTCAAACTTTGGCACCCACAAATAATAAGCCACACAGAAACCCACCTACCTTGGAGATGATAAAATACTGAAACACAGATATTTAAGATCAACAAGAAACCATTTTGAGAATCTAGTCTGAAATTTTATGCCATACAGACCAAAACTCTGTAACTAACAGTTTCCGCATTGTTTGTCATGTGTCTGAACCTAGGACATTTGCAAGTAAGGCACCTCACATATATATAGGCACTTCTGCATCAGGATCCTTTATACTGTGATCCCTTTATCCTATGTCCCAATTGCTGTCAAAAGGCTACCCTATTTCTAGTTTGAACATCTAATTTCAGCCCCCCCAAAATGGATTTCAAAATGCCTCTTTACCCCCAAGTGAATGTAAAGCTGGCTATTATCAGAAATCCTTTCCTTAAGTATATATAGACCATAATTAAGTTGCTTCTTAACCTTCTCTTTAAAGAAAATATACAGGTGGCTATTCCTAAATATTCCTTCTAAACCCAGCTATCAAGCTTCCAGTCCTTGTTACTTCATTTCGAACCCTCACCTTGTATCATTCTCTTGCTAGGACACAAGCAGGGAAGGTTCACCTCAAAAAACACTCTCCTGGATGACAGCTGAAGAGAGTCCTGCTTTCCTGTCTGCCAAAAACCTTTCTGGCTGTTGCAGAGGACACGGGGCACACTTACACTATAAGAGGACTGATGTAAGTGCACTGATTCAGGAAAGTCAGTCCCACTCTGACACTGGCAAGAAATGAGTCAACACTGGCACACTTCTACCTTTGACCCTCTATCTGTTGGCCACCTAATAAAATGTCTGCCTTCAATGTATCTTTTTGCAAGACAAGCTGTCATAGCTAAAAACCCATCCAAACCACAATTAATATCATACTTAGTACTCCTCCACTTAAAAGGATATATATTAAGAACTATTTATTAAAGATGATCTCCCTGAAACGTTGAATCACTTTCTCCCTGTTCTAACAGATAAACATTACATAGCAATATTGTTTATATTAGTCAAAATACCAATACATGACATTTAGAAGGATATTAGCAAATAACTTAGGCACAGCAAGATTTTTCATTATCCTGGACACATCATATGAATGCATCAGAAACAATACCCTATTCCCTTTCGGACATGGAACTACACTCCATGTGAAATTCTGTGACCTGTCATAACAATCTAACTCACTGATTGCCTTTATTAAAACGTCAGGAAGAACATACCTCAGTATTTATAATTTGGCCTTAAGTAGCTCCTTTTTCTTAAAGCCTGGAATGGGACAATTGTTTCAATTATTAAATTAACAGTTAGAGACTGCTAATCACTTCTAGGTTTTCAATCAGTTCATAAGTGTCTCCTTAAAATAAAATTTTCTTTGATCATATGTTTAAAGAAAGTTGTCTTTAACAACTTAGCTGTCACTTAAATTAAGCAAAATTGAAGTACATTATAAACTTACTGAAAAATATTACATCTGTGTTATTTCTAACAGCTGTATAAAATAACAGGCCATTTTGATAGATAGATCCATATTTTGAACCTCATTCATAGCTCAGCATGTATTCCCATGTACACAGAACTACAAACTTTGTCATAAGGCTTCAAGTAAAAAAAAAAAAAAGTGTTGAATTTCTTATACAGTTCTTAGAATTGTATCTAAACTGCATCTTAGAAAGTCTAAGACTTTGCAAGTATGACATAAAGTAGTGAGGAGTAAGGAAACAAAGGTCTTGTTAGCAACTACATACTTTCATTCAGCAAACTTTGCCCATAAATAATTTTAATAAAGGTAAAGCACTTGTTCATATCTATTAGCTTGCATCTGGGAAGATCTCTCTTCCCTGAACCTGTAGTAAGTACTCACAAGTCAGAACCATGCACTCTGCCAAGTAAATTTATGTGTAGGAAATTACTCAAAGATCATGCAAGAGCCTGTTTGATGTAGTTCACACAAGCCTACTGAAGACAGTTAAATTTCTACCTTGGCGTAAACAGTACATGCAATAATGCTAAAACATTCACCAAGGCTTATGCCTACCCTGTACCTTGCACCTGCTACACACAGTAAATATTGGGCTACCTGATTAAAAACAACCTTTAAAAAGGTACATAGGGAAGTTGCTGATGACATACAAGAAAGAAGTTTTAAGACAATTGAGCTGGTTTTGCGTAGTAGAAGGCTGCATTATCTCAAAACTAAATCTATTCTGAAGGTCACATTATTCCCATACTAAACTGTAAAGAGATATTTGCAAACTTTTATATATTTATAGCATCATTTTGATTTACAGTTAAAATGACACCAGTTTCTGCACATATCTGCTGATATTTAATACAAGATTTCTAGTATGGTGAAAACCAGCTGCTCTCATTGAAATGTCTTAGTAGAAAAGCTTTTCTACTCAAATTTGCTTTCATTCCTCCTAACTTGGGGCAGAGGGGCAAGAGAGAGAGAGTTAACTAAGGCAATGGAATCATATCAACTCAAGTGGCAGGGACTACAGAATTACATGCTGAGGAAGTAAAAATTTATTATTGTACCAGGGGTTGTAGGGTGGTGTATTTATTTTTTAGATCAAATTGATGTGGAACCTCTTCACATTTTCTTGGAAGAAATAAATTAATTATTCAGAAAAGCATTTTTCCCATCTTTTATTTTATTAAAAAAGATTGTTAACAAACAAATTCAGTATGGGTAAGCCAGCAGCAATTTTATAGGTGTTAGTAGCCAGTAAATATGAAAATTCTTGTTGCGTCTGACCTTGTTTTCCAATATTTCTTAGAACTGCACCTGTTTTAATCTACGATTTTAAATGTTACAAAATTATTTTGTTTCAGGTAGATACAGAAAAGTTCCAATTTGCAAGGTGTTTCAACAATTTTTGATAACTCTGCTAAATTTATACATACCAAGTTGCTCATCCTCCAGAACCACATTTACTACTTCACCTTTACTCATAGTTTATTATTACAGAAGAGTGCTTTATAAAAGCCTTTATACTTAGTTACAGCAGCAAAAGAAGAATTTTAAGCTCAACTTTTTACTGAAATTTTGTTTATTTTACAGATTTTAGGCAATGTCCTTGCTCTAAGATTTTCTCACCTGAGCTACCAGTATTGGATCCTACGTTTCACCATAAGTAAGGCCTTTCACTATCACTGGTTTTAAATTTATAATGGAAAAAAAAACAGTGAGGTATCTTACATGCTGGTAGAATGATTGATGACTACTTCTAACAAAATCCTTAAACCTTTGTTTCAGCCTGGGTTTATGTAACAAATGATGTTTCAAAACATTACAATAAAACTCCTCACTCTACTGCAGAACTTGTAAAGAACATAAAACATACTGATATTCTCTATAGATAACTAATGATTAATTAATTTATAGTCTTAATGCCACCTGCATTTTAACATATGATGTTCTTTTCTATCATCAGTTCACCCGTTTAAGCAGTAATTGTTCAGAGCTCTACATTCGTTCAAGAAAGAGCATGATGACACTCTGAAGTGTTACTAAATACTTATGCCAAAATAAATCTACCATGATGTCCTCAACGATTAGGTATTTGCATTTTTTAAAATAAAATTATTTTTTCCAGTTAGTGATCAATCTACCCATTTCTCTGTCCCTTTCTAGTATCTGCTTTATTATACTAAGTATCAGAAAGATCATGAATGATGTAAGGTGATGGTCTTGATTTTTAGATTAGTTATTGTGCTTTAATAACAATATTCCTCAATTATCGGCAGAGTTCATGCTTCTAGAAGAAAATAAGATCTTCCATGTTTTGAGTTAATGTAATAGTTAACCAAAATAATCTAGGAAAAGAAACCCAAACTAACTGAAACTAAAAAACTAAAAGGCAAGTCATTAGCAGTGGTTTAGAGTTAGTGGTCCCACAGTCCAGTTTAATATAATAAGTACCCTCTATAGAATAGCAACTGTGGGTTCTTACAAGCCAATTATGACTACTTCAGGACTATAAAGATTAAAGAACTATAAAGATATGTAAAACTAACTTACAGTTTAAAAGAACACTGAGGATTCAATTAAATAATTGTATTGAGTCTAGCTGGGATTCTCACTGGTGCTCTATCTACTGCACACTGATGAATCAGACAAAATCAAATTTCAGAATACAAACATAAGAACATGTTAGAACATTAATTTCTCCAATTACTACATTTAGTTTGAATAAAGGTTCAAGTACCAGTAGTATCTTACCTTGTAACTTATAAATGTTGAAAACACCAGATGGAAAAACTATTATAAAAAATATTCCTGTTCTGTGAATGGTTTGATGACAACAAGCCACTTTTCAATTCTTCTGTTCAGAAAGATGTTATTTGGTCACTGAGCATTAAATGTTCCAACGATGTTACAAATTTAGTTTTATTTTAATGTGGGTGATAATTTGATTTGTCAGGTGTTGTTAAACACCTCACACATGTTTAATAGGTCAAAACCATAATCTTAGCATGAAGTTTTTAAGTTGTTCCATCACAGTAAGAATAGTGCATAGCTCAGAGGAAAGAATGCAGATGAAAAGCGAGGCTCAAAAAAAAAGGATATTATATACACTGAAAAAGACTACCATCACAGTACTATAGTTATAAACTATTAGCTATTATAAAATAAAATAGTGCACTTTGCTAGTGTAAACTGCTCCAAGTTTACAGAAGTATATCAATTTAATAGTTAACAAAAGTTACACTGTCACTGGAGAACATCCATGGTTATAGTTTTGACAAATACTTATTGTTCCACCTATGGTTTTCTAGAGTCTATTTCATAACAGTTGTAAATTACATGCTTTCCCCCCCCCCCAAATTTTACTAGTTTTTCATAACACATACTACTTCAGACAAAATTAAACCTTTATACTACTTTGTAAACCAAAACTTGGTAGTTACATACTTGAAAAAGTTTTAAAACATGGAGAAGCTGCCTACATGGAATTAGTTTCCAAGTAGAATTTCCACTGAAGAACAGGTTACATCAAGAAGTGAGAAGGAAAGCTACTAATTAAATAAAATTTGGTGTACTAAAGCAGTTTTGAGTTTTCATTTCAAATATTACTAATTACTAATATTTACTAATGCAATGAATTCACACTTCGACATTTTATAGATTAACAACTGCATCTCGGATTGCACACACACAGAAGTACGAGAATGCACTGAATACAGACTTTTGCACATCAAGAATCCCTAAGTGAAGAAGTATTATTTTTGGTTTACTGACTGCTTTCCAAAGTGGAACTGCTGCACAATGGATTTATTTTTTTTAATGTTGGGTAATGTTAGCCACCATAATAGTCTTATTTTCTTCTTAAGAATGACCAGCAGGATAGTACAAACCATAGAACTCAGTATAATTTACAGTACAAAGAGAGACTCAGTACAGCCACTAATCCACCTTGTTGTTGGTGATTTAAATTGGAAGTGAAAGTTTGGGAAGTCATGATAACATGCTTCCTTAGAGCTCCCATATAAGCATGAAATAGACAATTCCCTATGGTTTTAAATGATAGCGCCGCTTTTCTTAACACATCAGAGAACAACTATTCAATTATTTAACATGATCCTTAAAGCCATGGAAATGATCATCTTTGTTTTTTATACAAAAATTCACTCCAGCTGAGAGTTGAAGTCTCACAAGTTTCAGTTTGCCCATTTTTTCATATCATCCTTCCTCAAATCTTTAACCATTCTTGGAAGACTGCACTGTTCACTAGTTAGAAAATACAACCCCGCTATTGTTCATGTCTAATTTTCTCTCATGTGCTAATTCTGACTCATTGGAAAAGAACTTTCTTGGAAAAAAATAACCTTTTAGGATTTCCTTCTTTACCCCAAAATCAAGTTAAAATCTGAGTTCATAATGAAAAGGTTAAATCTTACAAGAAAAGTTTATCAGAACTTAGATCTAACAGTTTAATATCTAGGTTCCCACACAAGAAAAATGCATGTGCAAATCCTACTTCTAAATCAGAGACCAAAGATATCAACTGATCAACTGATATTTTAAGTATCAATCAAGGACCCAAACAATGGGTTTACTACCTTTTCTGATTACTTTTACTTCTCTTTTCCTTGCCCAAACTTTTTTTGCCCCTCCTCCAGCTGACTTCCTAGAGTGCATTCTTCCAAAAAAAAAGAAACTATAGCATTTTCGGGTTCATTTTTGGTGAAGATATGCTTTGTAAATACAAAGGAGAACCAGTGTTACTATCATCCTTTGCAAGCAACTTTCCACAATGCTCCCTTTTGCATTACACAGTTACTTCAGAATCCTAGATCCTTTAAAGATGTGAAAGAATTAATGTATATCGAAGGAAGCAACATGTATCCATATTATAATCCAGGCTTCTGTAACAAAGGTAGACATACACAGAGTTACTCTCATTTACAAGCTGTATATGGGCCCATAAGCTTTTTTTGAAGTGCTGATTGTCAAAACAATTTTAAAAATCCAAATAAACAAACAAACAAACAAAACCCCCAAAATCACAGCACTACAACAGCAAATAATTCTTACCTAGTGGAAGAATTACTTTAAGACATACTTAACCATTTATACATAACTATTTATGACAAGCTGGTTCAATTCCTTGGTTTGCTTGTTATAAAACAGTATCTTCATTTTCCAAGAGGAGAATTCATGTTTTGGAATCATCAGTCATAAGAAGCTTTTTTCAGGTTTGACTTATCTCAGCTGACTGTGATATAGGGAGTAAAAAAAATTTTAAAGTAGACATTATTTTAAAAATCGGTATGAAAAATCCTTAATTACATCATTTTGAAGGTAAATCACTGGTGTCCACCACAGGATATCTCATCAGGCATAATACATCTTTATTCCTGTATCCAAGAAAATTTTTTGTAATTGTCAGATCTGTCTCAGATACAGCTGTGTGATCTCAAGCAACTCACAATCACTGTTTATCTTCCCACTTTCATAAATACAAGTCTGGAATTTTTTCATAGCAACACAGTGTACCAAAACAAGCCACATGCAGATACTTCTCTTTATGTCTTTAGGTACTCTGTCTTCCTCACTAGTCTTAACATTTATCTCATTTATGGAGCTCAGGAATAAAATTTAGTAACATACAGAATAAGTAAATAGTTTTATCCCTTTGAATATGTAAGCATGTGCTTCCTTAATGTCAGCATGTATTTTAAATTATTTATCAAACTACTTAGTATACCATACGAAATTAAAATAAACTGAAGGTAGCACTCATTCCTATTCTACACAACCATGATATTTAATATTGGGAAAATATTTTGCTGTCTTTATATTTGCTTGTATTTATAGCCAATGTCAAAGTTGAAAGTTAAGAGCACTAATGGACTTAGATTTCCTGGACTTGTAAAACAGAAATTGCCATTTTATCCTGATCTAAGACTTTCTTTTTCTTTTCCTTAGTTAAAATTCAGCACTTTGTCTATTCCAAATTCAATAATCCCATTTATTTTTTTAAACAAACTTTTGATGTCTATAAGATGGGCAGAGGGGAGAGCAGAGTCTCTGTATGTGAAGTCTGTGTGTATAGAAAGATGTGGTAGAATTCCTTGTGTATGAAATTATTTTCAATCACCAAAAAAAATTTCAAAGGAGCGTTTTGCATGAACAGCTAAACTGGGGTGTGTCATTTAATTTGAACATATTTTATTATATTGTAATAATAGTGAGAATCATCATGATACCATATACTGCAGCTAAAGATCAGGCAAATTAACTGATTGAACACTAATGGTTTGTTTTAAATGACGACATCTGTTATCGTTCACTAATTTGGTCATTTTATTGTATTCTCCGTGTCTTCCATGAAAAAAAAAAAAAAAGAAAATCAGTTACTTCAATAGCAAAGTTTTGAGGTTGAGGTTTTTTTTCTTTTTAAAATGGATATTCAAAAAATCATAGATGTATTTTTGCAGTAGGATTTCTAATTCATGTATTTGTATGTGTATTTCCCACCTAAAAGATTGGATTAAAGCTGTCCATGCATACTTGATCTGACACTTCCTAAATTGTAATTTGTCAGTTTCTTTAAACGATTAATGTGGCAACTGAATCAAGTGCTCAAGCTCTCTGTGCAAGATTCCCTTTATTTCACTAAAAGTTGAAACTTATATATGTTTCAACAAAGATCTAGAAAGAACTAATGGCATATAGCCGATACTACTAACACAGGAGCACATATCTGGCTCAGCTGGGATGTTTGCCAGTCCTCAGAACAGTTGAAGATAAAAACATTCCATACACGTACTCATGACTGTCTTCAGCCACATCTTCCCAGGCGTACACCAGGCCATCCTCCAACCTGTCCTTGTGAAACTAGTTCTTCAAAGGCTTGGCAAACATGCAGCACAACAAATTCTAACGTTCACTCTTGAAAACAAATGCCAGGTGTTCCAAGCTGCTCCCACAATTAAGGGCCTCTTAAAGACAGTCACACATTGAAATTACACAACACTGCTGCTTTACCTAGTAATGCAGAGGAATGTTTGGTATCCATATCACTGAATGCTCTCCATTTAAAAACATGGAATGGCCAAATGCACTCCTGCCATGAACATAAAGGTATTAATTTCCCCTAAGCCCTTTCTTTAACAAACAGTATTATTGCATCTTCTTGTTTCACAGCAATTTACTAAGCTTGATGAAATCTCTGAGGTACAGCAATGCTTTTACTTCTGTTCTGCACCTGGAGAGCCATACTGCAGAAGCTTAGACAAGATGTCAGTAATTTTGCATGTCTAGTTTGAAAAATCCAGGATCTGATCTGCCACCATCCTAAAACATAAGTTTACTCATGTTGTTGTCTTGAACATCATGCTAAAGACAAGCACATGCCCAACCTTACAAACATATATATAAACCAATACATGGTTCCTGCTTCCTTCCTTGCCACCCCTTTTGGGACACAGTTTTAAATTTCAAACACTGAATCTTATTCAGATTTGAAACAGGTTGAAACTTTGTGCCAGTTCCCTCCAGATCTTGTATGCCTTAAAGAAGGATGGGAAGTTTTGTTAATTGTGGAGGGGGCAGTTGTTCCCAGCCTCCTCTGATGGAAAGACAGGCAGGGCACAGCTTGCGTTCACAGCCAGCTCCATACCTCCTGCTTTCTGCTGCTATACACAGCTTTTTACATTTTACACATGTAAATGCAAGGACAGAAGTGCACAACTTCCTGCAATACAATACAGTGTTCTTATTTCCAGTCATCAGATCCCTCAAAGTCTTGCCACACAGCTAGCAATTTACTAGGACTTCCTCAGGAAATGGAGGAGCATCTCAGCAAATTATTTTGTTAGGACCATCAAAAGGAAGAGATAATTGCTAAATACCTGTTGCATAATCCACGTATTGCTGCACACATAATTCATGGCCCTCCATGGGACAAAAATCAGTCCTGAGTTGTGTCTCCCAAGCTGTGCTTAGAAGGACTATCCATCCTAGAACAAATACTACACACTCCCTTCGAGGCTCAGGAGTGCCACTATTACCTGGATGTGTATCCAGCTACTGTCAGCCACCAGAAAAAACTTCTTACTCTCAGAATTGTGAAGTACCAGCTCTCAAGCAGCCTGAGCAGCTCAAGCAGGGGTACAATATGAAACCTTTTGGAGATACCGGAGTTCTGGTTACTGTGAAAGTGACCCAATATCTTAGTGTATTGGGTCTACAAGGCAACATTTTGGTAGCTGGGCTGGACTACAAGGGTGGCCTCTGTGAGGAGAGGCTGGGGATGCCCTGTGCCAGACACAGACAGTCCCAGAAAGCTCCAGTGGACCCACCACAGAGCACAGCTGAGCTCCTCAGCCAAGGTGGTGCCGCCTCTAGGAAAATTTATTTAAGAAATGGTAAAAACCCCTGCAGAACAGTTGAGAGAGAGGAGTGAGAAATATGTGAAATAGCCCTGCAGACACCAGGGTCAGTGAAGGAGGGGAGGAGGTGCTCCAAGCACTGGAGCAGAGATTCCCCTGTACCCTGTGGAATAGACCTCAGTGGAAGTATTATTCCCCTGCAGCCCATGGACAGGCCATGCTGGAGCAAATTTATTATGAAGGAACTGTGACCCATGGACAACCTATGTTAGAGAAGTTTGTGATGGACTGTATCCCATGGGGGGAACCCAAGGGGAACCCACCCTGGCTCAGGGGAAGAGTGTGAGTAGGAAGCAATGGCAGAGAGGAACTCTTATGTACTGATCCCAGCTCCTATTCCCCATACCCTCCACCGCTCGGGGGGAAGATGTAGAGGAGCCAGGAATCAAGGAGTCAAGTTGAGCCTGTGAAAAAACAGGAGAGTGAAGGGAAGGTGGTTTAGGTATTTTGTCTTTGTTTCTCACCATCTGACTCTATTTTAATTGGCAGTAAATTAAATTCATTTTTCCCAAGTCTAGTCTGTTTCCTCTGTGATGGTAATTAGTAAGTGATCTCCCTGTCTTTATCTTGACCCATGAGTTTTTCATCTTACTTTCTTCCCATCCTGCTGACAAGGGGGAGTGAGAGAGTGGCTCCATGGGCATCTGGCAGCCAGCTAAGGTCAACCTACCACGTGTAGTGGTCAAATTCCATGAAGAAACAGAAGAGTCATTTAAAAGGATTCAGTTTCATTGACAGACAAGTCATAAGGACAAAATAACTGGTTTACTTAAAATTGCAGATTGTAGCAGAAACAAACGAATGAAAAAGAAAACATTAAAATTCACATTACAATTTCTCCTTAGCCACATCACCTTCTAAGCAAGTCCATGAGGCTTTCTAATTTGCCTCTACAGTTCACACCTGCCATGAACTCACAGAACTTTATCTTTTCTATTCCTGCTCTCACATATGGCTTGATATTTTCTAGCATGTGATGTAAACCCTCTCTTTCTATTTCTTTGCCTCTTATAATTGAACAGTGGAGTCTTAAATGATAGCCTGACAGGAAAGTTATTTCTCTTACCTTTCTTTGGGTTTTAGGGTTGACTTAGCCCTCTTCTACCTTGCTTAATGGATTCCTGGCTCTAAAGTGTTTCTTCCTGCTAAAGTGAGTTCTTACCTCTACAGTCATTAACTTCTATAATCTTTCGGTAGAAGAATTAAAACTCGATATCGGTAACTTCAGAAAGAACTTTTATCCCAGCTTGTAGGTAAAACCCTGAGATGGAGATCTACATTTCAGTATGTTAATGAACTGTCTCAGACAAGGCCTCAAAAATTTGAGAATGTCCCATTGCCCTTCTTTTTATTTACTTAGCAGTAAATGAATTATGCAATTAGTGTCTTGAGAAGATATATGCAGAAACACTGTTGTCTTTAGTGTCTTGCTGTAAAGTCCATGAAGATTAACCTTTTGTAGACTTTTTTCTTCTGCTGCTATTGTATCATTTTAATTCTTATTTATTGTGCAAGTTCTTTTAGTCTTCATTTTCTTACTACAACCTGGGGTAATACTGCCTCACAGGAATATTTTGAGGATCAAATTCTTAATGACAGTAAAAATGTTTTGAAGGAATTAATATATTTCACATCTGTTGTGGCTCTTCTCAGCTTCAAAATCATTGCTTTTCACCACTCTCTACACCAAAAAGCAAGTTATGGGTCTAACCCCAATTGTTACTGTTGTATACAGCAATATAGTGCAGGCCTTTTCAACAGACCTCTGAACGTTTTGTATGCTGTATGGTTAAGTACAGAAGGATGATTCCTCCTTCAGACAGAACTCCTATTTACCCTCCCTTTAATAACTTGAAGAAACAGTTCACATATGATTCCTTTGATTTCTTTGGTCTATTTTCCCATCAGCAGTAGGTTTAGTAACAAACCTTAGCTTTGTGCTGAACTTCTGCATGCTCGAATTATAATCAGTGTCCACTCTTCTCAGAGCTAGTCTAAACTGAACACTGAAAACAGTTACTTTTTATGAACTTATTTACATCTAAAAGTACTGAATTACTAAAAGACTACTTGTTAGTATAACTGCTAGCATGACCTACCCACCCATTATACTGGTACAAATGAAAGGGAAAAAAAACCTGTCTTATACAACTTGGACCAAGTCCAAGGCAACGCATGATTTCAATTGCTCTGGTGAGAAAATTGCATTACTCCAGTATGCAAGAGGCACAATCTTCAAGATTTTGGCCAAGGATAATAGTTATATTAGTGTAACAAATTGGGTTGTTAAAATTAATGGGTAAGACTAGACTTCTTGTAGCTGAGGGGAAGCTCCAAACATCTGCATTTGTAAATGTTTGTAGTGTAAACTACGTTAGGTTGGGATATGACTGGGATAGGCTCGTGACAGAAATAGCTGTGCAGACAAAAGTTCCAGGTGTAGATAAAGTGTTATATATAGTGGCATATAGTTATGCCACTTTATGGCTCTTAACTTCCAGTGTATTATAAAATCTAAGGTTACAGTGACATGCTACAAAGAATGGACATTTTATGCATAAGGTCACATAACAATAACACTTATCAAATGAAAGGCAGGTTCTCAGTAATACATGGTCACAGAGAAGGGCCTACAGCGTGGAAAATGCCTTATGATGGGAGTGATCAAGCAAAAGTGCATATTCCCTGATGGCTCCCCAGTACCATGCCTTTTGCTGCGGCACTCCACCTGCCATGTGTACCTGGCCAACACTCCACCAACCAGGCCAGCTGGCCAGCCAGCTGAATTTGGGAGGACTGGTTAGGAAGGAGACCACTAGAAGTTCATGGTACATCAGCATGCAAACAGAAAAAGCAAGAAAGGGGCCAGATAAACAAGACCTGTATGATATTACTGTTGCAAACCCTGAAAAAGGCAATCTACCCCAGAAACAGTATAACAGCTCTCTGAAACAGACTTATGATGGCTTAAGTCTACAGGTAGGAGCTGATATTTTTTGATTACTCAAGAGCTGTTTTAGGTAACTCTAAATTTAGATTTTTAGAGATGTTTTGCAAGTGGAGAGTAGAGAGAATCTTTGAAAGACTGGCTAGTTTCTTTCCCACACACTATTGTCAGTCTTCTACTAGTAGAACTTCCTAATTAAAAAACCATATGGTTGCATTGACTCTATTTACTTTTTCATTCCCTATCGTCTTCTGCAATAACTTTTGAAATCAGATAGCAAGTTCAACCAAGTCTACCAAAAGCGCTGGGGCTCTGAAAAGACAGTCTGTGGTTACAAGCAGATTTCTAAATGAATGCCCCTGGTCTCTGATATCAGCTGGTATCTGACAAAGCCAAATCAGCTTCCTTCTGCCTTCCCTCTCCCTCACCCTGCAGCACAGCACAGTTAGTGGACATGAAAAGGAGCTTGAGGTGTTCAAGAGAGGGAAAGGTCAGGGAACATAACAGAGATTCAGGTGGTGGTATATAGGATACAAGTTTGCAGAAACAAATATCTTAGCTGTTCCCAGAATACTTATTTGTTTTTCTTCTTTCGAGTACTTGGAGACTGCCGGGTACAGTGTGAACCTGCAACAAAGGTAACTAGTCTTACTCTGTAAACAAAACAGTATCTACTAGCTGGTGTACTTATGGCTGGGTCTGCTCATTTTATCATCTTTTCTAAAAATAGCCAGCTCCCTTTTTACATTCCAAGTCTGAATGATTTTAAAACCAAAGTGCTCTTTTGAAATAAGATACTGATTTTCAAAGCTATAGGTGAGAATCAAAATAAGCTGTACCCTGTCTTGGATGCTGCTACTGAACCCATATACTTTTTCAGGTAATTGAAGCATTCAAGAAACATTTCAGGAAAGCAGAATGTGTCCTAAAGGAAAAATGGTGGCAAGTGGAATCATAGTTTGAAGATGCTGCTGTTGCTCAACAATGACTTGCCATGCACATTGGAACTGGTCTGGTGTACAGAACCAGAAAACACAATCACAGCATTAACCATTTGTACAGTTACAGATGAGATATTACTAGACTGTTTACAGTGATGATTATCACATTATCACATTCAAGCAGTGTAGCCTCAATAAGGCTTGGAGATTACAATATTCTGAAATTAGTTTTGATTCTTTTGATCTTGGCCAAAACTTAGATATGCCAATGGCTTGTTTTTGAATTTATGAGCTAATTTTCAACTAAAATTGGAACTAGAAAGCAAATTTAGAACACTTAACAAAATCAGGTAATTATTAATATAATCACTTCAAAAAGTGAGACCATTTGAAAACAAATAAAATCAGAGCCTCAAAGTGAGAGTTAATATACTAGAAAGATATTGGTCTAATTATAAAAGCTTCACTAATTCTACCTCCCTATTTAGAATCAGGCTTTACTGTACTTAGCGCCAGCCACAAGCAGTGCACCAAAAAGCCTGCTAGTTGAAATATAGGCTATTTCAAACATACAACTTTACAGGGACTTGTTAATTTCACTTGGGCATTTACAGTATTTATTGTGGCTTTAAAAAGTTTTCTTTAAGGTACCTTGTAGACTAATTGAATACACACATATGATGGACAGCTAGAAACCAGTGCTTAGTAGAGGTAATTGTTAGAACAGTTACCACTTCTTACCATCGGCAACAAAGACAGCTTTACTGGATTCCCAAATTAAAATAGCAAGATCTCTGTCTTTGGTATGTCTAGCCTCCCTGCTTTTGCACATACTAAGTGTGTTCCACCCCCACCCCCCAAAAAAAAGAACAAAACC
>JAOBAS010000072.1:28147976-28160200 GCA_025311575.1 Elanoides forficatus
GGGGCGCCCGCGCCCCGGCGGGCCCTGTCGGCGGTAGGCGCTGCCAGGTCCGCGGCCGGTCGCCCGGTGGGATTTGGCGGAGGGTCATGAATCAGGCCGACGCTCCCCGGCCGCTCAACTGGACCATCCGGAAGCTGTGCCATGCCGCCTTCCTCCCCTCCGTCCGGCTGCTCAAGGTAGGGTGGCAGGGCGGCGGCGGCGGCCGCTCGGCATCCGCCCGGGCGCGCCGCAAGGCGCTGCTGCTGGAAAGTTGACGGGGAAATTAGTTCCCGACTTCGCTATCGGTTCGCTCCCCTGCTGCCGCGGGAGCCCCTGGCCAGCGCCTGGGGGTGCCGCGGCCGCGCGCCTGCGGTGGGGTTCGGCACGTTTGGCTGCCCGGAAGGGTCTGCGAGGGGGGTGGAAAGGGAGGCAGGGCTGGTGGATGTCACCCGCGCTCCTTCTGCTCGCCTTCTCTTAACAAAAGGCGAACCGTGAACTTCTGCGGAGGAAGGAGGTGTCGGTTTCCACGGTGCGTTCCTTTGTGAGCAGCCCTCTGCTCTCTGCTCTTTGGGCTTACCTAGCCCCCGGGAAGCGAACACCTGAAGGTCCAGTACGGCTCGGACCGGACCAACTTGCGAGTGGAACAGTATGCGAGCGGACAGAGGTTGGCTGGGTTCGCTGGAAGCTGTCCGTGGGAACAGGGTCAGTTAAAAGGACTGGCAGTGCAGGCAGCATCAGCGGAACTTTCCCATGACGATTTTTTGTTTGTTTGTTTGTTTAAGTGGCACGAGTGGCACGCTTTTGAAGGTGTTTATAAATGTCCTTCCCTAGGAGATAATTATTAACTATTTGGAAAAATTACCTGGGATTACAGGCAGTGGAGGGCTCTTAATCTCGGCACGCAGATTACCACTACTACTGCGTGTCCCACTGAAGCCGGTTTACAGGCATCTGTAACTGGAAAACAAAATATCTTGAATCAAGTTTTTGACCAAAAAAAGGTTATGTTGAAAGTCTTCTTTGTTCTTGGAACTTCTTAATCGGATTATACAATGACAATTTAAACAGTATAGTCAGGTCCCTTTAGGCTTCTGCACCTGTAATACGTTTTATGCAGAGCTGGATTCATGACACTGATCATCTCAGTTCATCTTAGTACTTGATAGTTTGGCTTTGAAATTAATATGCAGCGAGGTAAAACATGGCTACCCTAGCAGTGTATTAGAAGGTAATGTCTGATATAACCATTTGATTTTGTGTGGGTAGCTTTGAAATTAGGTCAGTCCTCACTAATGCAACATACTTGAACAGTAGCATAGTGTATGAAGTGCACTTCGCAGACATATATTGCATGTAGACTTATTATATATGTGATGCACATGTAACCATACCGTGTATCATAACAGGTATTTGTCACATCCTGACAGGAAGGGGCTACCCTAGAAAAATGTTTCTGTTTCCAAACCAGATGTATGGCTTCTGGGAGGTACATTGTGAGTAGCTCCAAAGAACAGAAGAAAGAGAAAACTTAGATTGCTGAAAAATCAAGATACAACTAAATACAGAACAAATCAGAAAGTGGTGTTGATTCTTTCGCAAAGGCTTCCCCACCACCACCCGATGAGCTCTGGATTGGGCTGTTGCATATTATAGGAGAGCACCTCGGGGCAGGCAGCCAGCAGGCGAGCCCCTAATTGCTTTCACACCACTCAATCTGTGAGAGGCACTGCTCTTTATCTGATTATCAGTGAGTTTATACTTACAGTCCATTTATCGTGAGCCTAAACTTTCTCTAGCTGCATCAGATGCTGCAGTGAACTGAGTTAAGATGCTCTTGTATGTGGAATATTGATCTGCGGGATCTTGCTGGTTTGATTTAGTGGAGACACTTGTTTTAAACAGGACAGCTGCAGCTGGATGTGAGCAATATGTATGTATCTGGAAATGTTTCCACTGTGTTTTGTGCATGAAATACACTAAGCAGATTGTAGCAGAACATTAATAACAATTGTTTTCACCTGTGTGTTCAGGTAGGCAGTTTTTCTTTAAAATTTAGTTCTACTTTGTCCTGAAGTCAGTATACCCCAAGGTATAGTGCAGACGTGCAGTAAACTGTTCTTCTCGCCCTGCAATGCTAAAGAGAATGTAATTTCCGTAACATTTCCTATTCTGCAGCTAGCTGTTCAGCAGAAGTTGCCACCTTTACAGCACTGTCAGTGAAAAGTTACATAAAGAATTGTGATGGCCTGTATGCTGGTACCCAACTGCAGTCGAACAAAAAGCTAGACAGGTCTTTCCTTTCATGCGCTTTGTGTATTTCATTTAGTTCTTTCAATTTTTTTAACTAATAAAAAGACCACTTATTCTCTTGAGAAGAATGTTTTCTGGCTTTCACAAACATCAAGAAAGATCTTAATATTTTTTTCAGACAAGAAAACAGTGGTGAAATGATCAGCCATGAACAGGTAACACACAAAAAATTACTTCTCAGTTAAAAACATGACATCAGACATGATGCTCCCTTTCAGTGTTAGTGAAAGACCAAGTTATTTTTGCTATCTTTTTAGTTGCAAACATGCTATCAAATTGTGTTAATGTTTTGCTTTACTGTTTTAGGTATTTGGGGAGAAATCTTGAATACCTGCAGAGCACACTAGAGCAACCACATCAGCTGGAAAACGTACAGAGTACCAAGAAGTGGATTCTTGATATCCACCTTGTAATTGGAGCGGACTTCTATTTATCTTTTCAACTTCTTAATATTTACAATGAATGGGCACAGTGATGAAGAAAGCATAAGAAACAGTAGTGGAGAGTCAAGGTAAGTACTTGCTTATTTCAGTTATCCTTGGCTATGTATTCTCCTATATTTTGTTTACTAAAACTGGTTTATATTTGAACTTGGTGCCAAAGCTTCCTAGTTAGCAAGCAGGCCATAGTTAGGAGGACTGGATGTGCTTTCTTACAGGTGCTTTGCCTGCTTGTTATGTTCACATTGCTTCAGCTGAGAATTATAATGGTCTTGTATATACCTTACATAGTAAAGCTTATAGTATTAAAACTGCATCACCATCCAACTGGATAGCATTACTCCTTTGAGGAAGAAAAATTTGTGAAGTGTCAAAAGCTGAAAAATTGGATTAGAGTGTTAAGATAAAGCTACTGTCTATGAAGTGCAAGGCACACATGCATAGTATGTGTTGTATAAAACCCTAACTAGACTATCTCTAAAACTGGAGCACTGGGCTGTTCATTTTAGTTTTTGATACAGAGTACTTCATGATTCTTCCTTCTTTAGAGCTGTTAGAGCAGTATAACTGAAAGTGTTAACTTTGTTTGCTGAAGTTAAAGTACAGTTTTCCAGCTGTTTTTTAATTAAAAAAAAATCAGTCCTCTAATGCTAAATGCTAGTCTTTTAGCATATGTAGAGTGTTCATGTGTTTGAAAGAGCCTGATTAGAACTTCCCTTCATCCATGCAGGATGACAACCAGTTTGTAGGGGTGGAATTAAGTTCTCTTTCTAGAACAGTGCTAAGTTCAAAAAGTCCTTCCTGCGCTAGAAAGTTTGGATTTCTAAAACTGAAAATATGAAGAATGCTGAAGGTTTAAGAAGTCAAAGTACACTTGCAAATAAAAAGTGGTTTTAGACTTCTCTTCTAAGAGGTGGTTGTGACCGTGCTGTTAGTCCACCCATCTGTCTTTCTACCACTTTTTTCTGATCACAGCCTGTTGAATCAGTTAGCTGATTCTGTCAGTTAGAGGGTCATAAAGAAAACCATGTTCTGCAGACTTCATGGAAACTTCCAGTTGGGTCAGGAGAGATCTAAATTATTGCCTCAAGTGAAGAAATGCAAAAAGAACATAACTGCCAGCTGATCACTCAGTATGAGCTGGCCATTAAGCTTGCATGTAGCACAGTGTATGATGGAGTGGGAGGAAGGGGAAGAGAGAAGTGTTTAGGTGACTTTAGGTGCAAATCACAAGGAAATCTATCAACAGTAAAACTAAAGCAACTTTAATAACTGTATTTTTATGTCAAGCTTCCTGTTATACAAGGGAGTGTCCCAGAAAGACAGTAAACTTTCAATCTTGTGAATAATTTGTAAGCTCTAATACATAATAATTTTTTAAGATTTCTGTATCCAATAAGTTTGATACTGTTCTGGTTAGCAAACAAATTTGGAGTTTCTTCTAGTGAGGTGCAAAATATTCCTGGTTACTTAACGAAACAAAACAAACAACCGAAAAAAACCCAAACCAGTGACAAGTCTGATTTGGTGTGTGAATTTTCTTACTACTTGAAACAAGCCACCTTGCTAAAGATATGTGGGAAAACTACTTTGTATCAAACTGTGACTGCCCAAAAATACTAGTATATCAAAGTTATTTAAAAGCTGTATCAATTCATAAGACTAAACCAGCTAAACATCATAAAGCTCCCAGAAACTTCATTGAGAGTACATATCAGGAGGATGCTTAGTACTCAAAACTTGATACTTGCCTGTGAAGTGAAACTTTGTTCTTCATCTTAAATGTCCTGCTGAGCACATCTTAAAGCTTTAACAAATTTTAAAATGCTAAAACCTTTTTTCCTAGGCTTGTATCAGTCGTTAACCCCATAGCCTAATAATTCACAGGCAGGTCTTGGAAAGCTTATTTTCATGTTTGCCATCTATTATCAGGAACTGGTTTTATAAATTAAAGGTGGAAGCTTTCTATTTTAAATGATGGAACTCTCTTCCTGTCTAGCCTAGTTCAATTATTAAAGTAACTATTGCAAAAGGAGTGTGAAAATTATGGAATATCTTTACATAACTCTAGGTGGTTTTTACTTGGAGGGGAGTTGACTTAGCAATCTGCAACTGCAGACAGGTAGCTAACTGTAACTTGGGAAGTGTTGCTGTACAGAATTCTACAGAATGGAAGTGGAGATCAGTAGCAAAATATGTTTACTAACCTTCTAGTAGTCCCATTCTATTCAGAATGCTAGGGAGGGAAGTGGAACGTGAGGAAAGCAATTGAGAATTGCTGCTGGGAGTAAATTGGAAAGAAGATCAAACTCTACAGAACTGGTAGGGAAGAAGAGGAAGAGATTAAGATGAATGTAGTGATAATCTAAACAGCGACACTGATAATAACTACAAGAGATCTTTGAAAATTTGTGTCACTTTACAAGTCCAGTGAAGTCATTCACTTCCCTTTGATGTCTGGTGTAATCTTCCATGGCTGTCATTCTGGAGTGACAGCTTTGATGACAATTAAATATAGGTTGATGTAGGTGTGCTGCCATCATTACTTTAAAAAGTTAAGGACTGGACTTACAAAAATTCACAGGCCTCATGGATACTGCATTGTATTTTTTTTATGGAAACACCATGACTTGCAAGAGTTGTGGAAAGCCTGTACTATCCTCAGCAGTAGGAGGGCTGGAGAAGGGATTGATCATAAACCTTTGATTTTACGCACTGGTCAGCATTGTGGTAAGGAATTGTAGCTGTCCTTACTCCTGTGACTGGCTGTGAAGGTGAATTATTTCTGAAGTGTGTGAAAGGAATGGCCAATTTGGCATGCTCCTACACTCCTTTCCAGTGTTACATCTATTCATCTGTCTGGTAGATGAGCAGAAAACCTTCCTGTGCTGCAGGTGTTGAGCCTGAAGTTCTGTTTTGCTACAGGTGGAAAAGTGAGTCTCTTGTATTTTCACGGTTGAATAACTGGCCGCAATGTTTGGACTTTCCTTGCCTATTTCAGCAACCTCTGAAGCTATAAATCAGTACTAGAACCAAGCATGATGGAAATTGTAGACTAGCAGAAACATTATTATCTAATCTTTTTGCTTGATGTTCTGATTTCTGGGTAATAATTACAGTAGAGTCTACTCTCCAGCTTCTTGTTTACTTGAAATCACTACTCTGGGATATTTTTAAGTAGCTTAAGGTAAAATACTACAGATACTGTTCACCTGGACAGCAAGTGAGTGTAGACACAAC
Organism: Elanoides forficatus; assembly: GCA_025311575.1. NCBI lineage: Eukaryota > Metazoa > Chordata > Aves > Accipitriformes > Accipitridae > Elanoides > Elanoides forficatus. The sequence goes on from JAOBAS010000072.1 coordinate 28,153,946, forward strand.
TTTATAACAGTACTCTGAGAAGCTGACTCTTAAGTCAAGCAAAGCATCTTTGTGTAGTGTTCTTGAAAGCATTCTGTTGCAAATTTGAATATCAATAAATACATTCTAGTTAGGTAGTAATAAGAAAGCTTAATTGGCAAGAGCAGTTTTACCTGAACTGCAAGGTGAGCTCCAAGTAAAACAGGGACTGCAGAAGTGAAACATCGGTGCTAATTGAATAACAATCTGATTTCCCATCTCTTTGCTCTTCCGATGTTTCCTGCAGAGCAAGGTATGGAGGGCTTGAGCTAACCTTCCTTCTCTGTAGGTAGAAAGGGGTGTGCTGAGTGCAGTTTAACTGGACAATAGCTGGCTGGAATATATTGTACTCCCATTTTTGCAGGAAGCAGAAAGCAGCTGCTTACACCAAAGACTTTCACCATTCTTCAGACACTTGAAAGCTGATGTTAATAGAAGATAGTAATTTTAGTGGGTTTTATTTGCTTTGTGGAGTGAATAGTCTGTGGACCACAAGAGATAGTTAAGACTAAAGACTTTGTCAGCAGGCTTCAATTTACTGTATAAACTCATACCTTCCGTAGGAGGTAAAAAAGGTGAATTGAAAGCCACGACTTTAGGTTCTCACTTTCAAGAAATCTAAGTGGGAGTTAAAACAGATTCCCCAAGCATATTAGCAGAATTACTCCCATGCACTGGCTTCTTTTTGGTAGAAGTTTAATACATAATATTAATAAAAACGTGTATATAGCAAGAGAGAGCATATACATAAAACTACACATATGTAGATACATACTTATATGTTAGTGCACAGGAATTCTCAGATCAACAAAAGTACTTGAATGGTAAAGGAAACTGTTGGTAGCACTTGCTGTGAATGGCTACTGGATAAAGCAAGCTCTTCACTTCTGTTAGAAGTAAGCTTCGCTTTGGTTAGTAAGTTGCTATTTTATCAGGAATGATGTCTTACAGAATTAAGCATACTAAAGCATGAGAAGGTATCCTGATCCAAGTTAAAAGCATCCTTTCACTTCTTTTTGGAAGAGTTCAGATTGAGTATGTATCAAAACCCAAGTGTTTTTTGTATGGAAACTTTTCCAACTAAAAGAAGAAATTATAAAGTCATGATACCACTTTCATTGTGCGTACAGTCTCTAGTTTGGCTTTGGGACTCCTGCTGAGTTCATCCAGGTCCCAGTCTTTGTCTAACCTAACTGGCTGGCAAATACCTGTTCCACGTATTTTAGATTCAATTCCACCATTCTGAGAGTTTCAAAATTTTAGTTGATGTGAGCTTTTCTCATTCCTCAAGACAGAGTGAAGTTTTGTGATACAGGCAGTGTATACACCAGACCTATCCAGATGTGGCCCCTTATGTTTTGTTTTGTTTTTTTTTTTTATTGAATTCCATTTAATACTTTTTTGCTGGTGATCTACAAGGAGCTTCTGGTAGAGACATCATCGTGTTGCCCCTGGAACTGCATGTGGAAGGGTGGTCACATTGCACAGCAGAGTAGTAGACCCTTGGGGAACCACTGATACTTCCTGCCTGTCAAGGATTCCTGGAACTTTGTTGCGCTCTTAAGATGTCTGACTTGTGGCTCTCAAAGAAAGACTTGCAGTGTGGTTCATAGGGTCATGAAAGTTTGTTGATGATCAGTGCAGTTTTGATACCTTTGCTTTGGGGAAAGCTTATAGTAGTGGCAGCAAATCGTAGTCTGCAGGACTGGAAATATAATGTATCTCTTTGAGTTGTTAGCCCATATCAGGAAAATTCAGTTGAGTTCATGTGCAATAGCTGAGGACAGGAAATAACACTTGGTAGCCTGAACTTCATAGTCTTTGTTCCTTCAGCTTTCTACTGGCAGTGATAATGAAGATACATCTTCCTTATGCATCTAAACCAAATTAAATAGTTAAGATTTCTTTAAAAATAAAACTGAAAAACACTTACGTAGCATTTGCCTAAAGAAACTTATTTGTGAACTTGCAATTTTAAAAGTTGGACAGTTAGTGTCTCTTACTTCTGCACATTTTGAATGGGGTCTTCATATTCAAAAGCTTGTCTTCTTTCAACTTCTGGTTTATTTTGAAAACAAACAAACAAAAACACAAATCAAACAATGCACTGTTATCTCAGATGCTTTTCAAAGACCCTGCAGAAAGTAATTTGTTGTTGTTGTTTTTTGTAGTTTGTTGAACTTTATTTTGCTCAAATTGGTACTCTCTTTCCTGCTTTTCTTAAAACCAAAGATTCTTAAGGTACCTTAACCTAATGAATGCACTTGAAATCAGTGGTGATAAATTATCTGTTCTTGGATCCATTGTTAACCCAGACCTTACACAGGAGTCTAAATGCTCAATCAGTTCTTTTACAGTGTGACTTGTGTAGCTTTCCATCTTAGGATTTGGCTTCCTAGTGGCTTGTGTAAATAAGTAGACTTTGTTCCTCATTGCATGATTCTGTCAGAGGTACCTTGTTTTAAGGGGTAAGCTAGTGAAGCAAAACTTAAGACTATTGAAAAGAACTAATGACTCTATGACAGGATACTTGTTTTTTTTAATCTGTTTGTGATCTGTCTTTTTAAGCCTGTCATCTCCCCAAAGCATTCTCCAGTTTGATTGCAAAGGTATTTATTAATAATTATTATTAATAGGTAGTTATTGGGGGGGTGGAAAAAAAAGGTAAAAACAAACATGAAAAATTATCTCCTTGAGTACTTTCATTAAGCTATATTGCTTTGCTGGTAAAGTAGCTTGTAAATAAATATTGCATTTGGGCATAAATTCGTCTTGAATATGTAGGAAGCATCTGGATACAGTGTTTATAAAAAAGAACAGACAAATTACTTCAGTGTGTCAAACTTCCATACCAAATCAGAATTGACACGTGCTGCTGTACAAATGCAACCACTTGACTCAAGGGCTAGGGCTGAGAGAGGTTTCTTGACTACATATTCTAGAAAGTGCTCTTTATAGACTTCACACCTCAGTTTGTCAACATGCATGAAACTATTTTTTTCATGTAGAAATCCCATCCTGAGAACATGCTACTCATTTTTAGTATATACTGTGGCATGCCTGCTGCTGCAGGTTATTATTGACAGCTAACTTTGTCATCATTGCTGTGGATTGTTTGCATGGCAGAGAAATAGTCTCGCTCCAACAGTACTGAAGGGATGATCGTTATTGCTTTATCCATCATGTTTGTTTCTATTTCCATAGCCTTATGATGCCCCACTGTTTTGTACAGTCTTGAGTGTTGCTGTCTTTGTTTAGTTTGAGGTTTTTTTTTGTTTGTTTGTTTGGTTGGTTTTTTTTTCACTTGAACAAAGTACAGTGAATGTTATGTAAGGTTTCCTATTCAGGAACACCTCTAAACAGATAATGCTATTTTCATTTTATTGGGGTTTTTTTGGTTGCATTTTTTTTTGTTGTTGTTTTTGAGTAAGTAGCATATATAATTTGCTTGGAGCCAAGGGACAGAAGAAGGCTTATGTGGCACATCCTTTGAAGAGGGACTTACAAAAGCTGGAATTCCATTATGAGTAGTGGAGTTAAGCGCCTAAAAGAGCACAAGTGGTCTTCAACAGTTAATGTTAGCAAATACTGTATTTCTGTATACATTATATTAACACCACCTCTATTCCGTAGCTTAACTTGCTTTGCCCTGTTGTTTCCATCTACGCTTCCTTATCTAGTCTTGGTGGTGTTTATAATTTCTGTTGGCATTTTGTTCCTTGGAAGCCCATTCACCAGTGAAAAAGGTAGGGGGAAAAAACAAGTTAGGCCACAAAACAGAGTTGGTAAGCAGAGATCAGTGGTACAAGTCTAGAGAAAAGGGAAGACGTAATGTGGCATGGTGGAATAGGGTAAATTGGACAAACACACGTGAATAGTTAACTGAAAATGAAGTGTTGGATGCTGTTTCTCTGATTATGTTTAAGCTATGTATGACTTTTCTACCAGAAGAGTTGAGCAAAGAAGGTAGGCTCCAGCTCTGGATTGTCCTGCAGAGAGACTGTCTTGACTATGTTTGGAAAGGGTGAGGGAGAAACAGGAGAATCCTAATTTATGCTAGCTGCCTGATAATATTGGAGATTTTCTCTTACTTTTCAGTATTAATCAGGCTTTTTTGGAAGAAGGAGAAAAGAGGATACAGATGCACAGGTAAAAGGCTGGTTAAGTTGTACATAAACCATCTCTCTTACTCTACTCCAGGTGTCCACAGCTTGGTGGGTATGGTGTCCACTTTTGCCTTTTGTTGAACTGTTTCCAGTAAAAGCATCTTAAGCAAAGGCAATGACCCTGGCCTGTACAGGAAGAGAAAGTGGCAAGAAATAATGCGCTTTGCCTCACATTTTCTGTAAGGGGAACTCTGACGAGCAGGGAACCAGAATTGCTGTTCTGAGATAATACTTATGTAACAGCATTAGACAGAAGGTGACAGGTAATTGTGACAGTATTCCAGTCTTTGGTTGAGGAAGTATTTAATGTTCCTTGCATCCTACCCCTAAAGATATGATACCAGAATCTTGGTAGTTAGTAGTGCCAGTTCAGGTGATTAATTTTGTGGTGGTCAGTGGTGCTACTTTGCACTAATGGGCATTACTCATTGCAAGAAAAGTTAGTCAAATTATGGACTGTAGCTAGACTACATCAGATAACACTTAAAGCTCTTCAGCTAGAGAAGGAATTGCTTATAGACTATGCCTCAAAAAATGCGGGGAAAATTGAAGAACTCCATAGGCAAAGGTCGAAAAGAAAGTGACGAAAGGTCTTATGACTACTTCACAGCTATTATCTCCCTGAATTTATTTTTTAACATATTTATTACAGAACTTAGGTTCTGTTTCTTTAATGCAGATAAACTGTCTCGCTATCAAACAGGAGGTTTTGTCTTTAATGCAGCAACTGTTTTAAAAGTCAAATTTAATACAGTGTGAAATGCTCTCACTTATTGTTTGGCTTGCAATGGTAGCTTGCATTGATTATTTATGGAAAATATACATGTTTTCTTAGAGTTTTATCTCCTTTTCCACTTCAAGGAATATTAAACCATTTCTGGAATTCTGCTGATACAATTTGTTAAAATAAGAGGTTGCTTGTCTTCAAGCTCTGAAAAATGTAGACCTCTCAAGCTGATTATGATTGGGTTTGCTTTCTTATAGCTGGCTATTAGGGTATCCATTTCAGCAGATCAAGAAAATGTCATCTGAGCTATTAGAAATCTGTATGAAACTTCTGTATCCTGTATGTCTTTTCCTATGAACTTCAAAAACTCAAATAGTTACATTTTAAAAAATCTGGCAAACAAGCTGTCTGAATTTCCAGTGGTGCTGGTAGACACTGCAGTGTAATAGGAGTTCTGCATGCTGTTGCCCTTTTTCTTAGTCACGTCAGCAATGCCATACTCCATGGGAAAGGGGAGAAGGTATTACACCATGTAGCAGTTGAAGCACTTGGAAAGAAGGCTTGCAGTATGTCATGATGCAGCGTGGAATGTTTGTGTCCTAAAATTGAAAACTACCAGAAAATCCTTTTTAATAATTCTGTATTGATTTCCACTATTTTATACCTCAGTTTCAGGACAGCAGTCTTAAGAAATACTGTCTGTTCACTCCTGCTTGTTTGTTCCACTTCTTCATCAGCCCTTTACAATGTTTATGAAAACAGAGACTGTTAAAAAGCTGAATCTGTTCCCTCTATGGGTAGTACTGACACCACAAGGGGGATTGAAGAGGGCAGCAATAACAATGTCAGAAAAAGTTGTTCTTGTAGAACCCTCACCAGCAGGTGAATATACTGGTGAGGACTGAAAAGTGTTTTGAAAGTGCAGTAACTCATACTACTACTTGTACCATTATTCTAACTGAGTGAAAATTGCTGAAACTCAGAGCAAAGGTAGGAGCAGTTAAATGGAAACTTCTAAGTTCCTTGTTCCTGAGTTCCCCCTTGAGATGGCAGATGTAAATTTTCCTGAATGCATGTGCGTGTGTAAATGTGTGTACCTTTTCTTAAAATAATTCCATATTTCTCTTAGGGTTAGCATCTAGTATATTAGGATTTAATCTGAATTACTGTTCATGTGGAAGAGGGTCATAGGTAGTCCTGTGAGAAATGTACTCGTGCTTAATTTCATGAACTTTATAACTTTATTATAGAACAAAGGCAAACAGCACTGGATGCACGGGGGATCGCTCCACCTATCGTGCACACCGTCGGGTCTAATTGTGCAGGTTAAGTACATGTTCTACA
>JAOBAS010000072.1:28162890-28189725 GCA_025311575.1 Elanoides forficatus
TGTGTTTTTTTATTTTTTTTTTTTTTTTTAAATTAAAAATAAATCTAAATAGAAGTTCCAATATTTTCTTCATATACCCCCATGGGTTGACTTGTGCACCTCCTTGCTGTGTGCACCCCTCTTTGGAGACCACTGTCGTCATGTGGCAGTAGTTTTGTCTTGGCAATGAAGTGTGGTGAGGCTGGCCAGGGGAGGGGGGAGCTGTTTCTCTTTCTTGAACACTTTAAGGCAAATATTGCAGCTAAAAGATCGGCTCCTTAGAGGATGGTAAAGCCTTTAGTTAATCCTGGCACTGGTCACATCAGTTAGCAGAAGTATGGATTGTCTTTCTCACCAAGGAGGCTGGCTTTCAGAGGTACTTTTCTCAGTTAAGTCCTGAGGCAGGGCGACTCTGGGTCCTGCTCATGTGATAATGAGAAGCAATGACTCATTGCTAATTTTTGTCTAGGTCAGCACTACGTGTGTGAAACAAAAACAAGAAGCCAAGTACAGGTAATGTCCCAGTGATTTTACATCTGCAGAGGTAAAATGCTAGGAAAGGTTGGTCCCTGGACGTTTAATTGATACTGTGTATATGCTGAATAGAAGTTGAAACTGAAAACTACTGCTACAGCAGTTTTTCAGTAAGACTTCATTTTCAGTACCCTATTTTTTCATTATGGACACTTGCTTAAGAGACATGGCTAGAAAATGCCACAGAAACATTTTACTTTTCCATTTCTTGTGAGGACAAAGGTAGTTCTTTATTCTCCTCTTTATGTAACACTTCTTCCTTTGTTCCAAGCAAGACACTGCATATTTTGGTGGCTTTCTTGATTTTTAGAAAAAGCTAGATAGGTCTATGTTTTTACTTTATTGCTGCTGCTTTCTTACAAATATTATTTAAAAAACAAATACGGTGCTCCTTTATACCAGAAGTCCATCAGTAGTCTGGCAAGTTGGTAGTCTGGTCTGATGCTGGTCTAAAACTATTTCCCGTTAAGACACGAATAAAACCAAGAAAAAAACCAGTTAGTAATCAAGTCTGTTCTTTCTTTCTGTCTGCCTTGTAGATACTTACCTTTAGAGACAATTAAGAAGTAAGTCTTAAGCTAAAAATTTCCATTCAATTTCTGTTTGAATAGGTGGCTAGTCCTGTTAGGCAAGAGAGGGGTTTTTTTATGGTGTTGATACAAAAAGGTTTTAACTGCTGACATTTCCAGATAGCTTGGTTAGGGAATGAGGTTGGGGTTTTTTTGTTTGTTTGGGTTTTTGTTTTGTTTTGTTTTCTTTCCTAGTTTAAGAGGAAATGTCTGTGAGAGCAGAGGCAGCGACTTTGATAGAGGGAGTAGCTGAACTAAGTTCCTTTTTCTTCAGCCTTTTCATAATGACTCCTGTGTTAGTGTAAAATCACTTGGAATTAGGTAGTAGCAAGATTTTATTTTAAAAAAGAATAAAAAATCAGTATCATAATTTGAAATGATGATATATTAGTGTTCAGCGTTGTGAAAGAAGATACCATTAGAAGTGCCAGACTAAACTTTTTTTTTTTAAGTACAGGAAAAGCAAGGACACAGTCTGCACCCAGCAGTGTGTGATGTTTTAATCTTGGCATAAGTATGTTCTCTTTTGGATCTTTTTGTTCAGTGACTTAAGTGATAAAAAAGAAAAATACCAATTTTCTCTCTAATTTTGAAAATACTGGTTTTTGTGCTGAAAACAGAGCATTTAACCTGTAGCTCTTAGTGTATGGTGTGTGTCTTGCCTCAGGTTCCCCATCACTGTTTACTGTTGGTTCAAATCCTTTAAATTCCTCAGAGGAAAGCAAGTCCTTTGATGTATGGACTGTTGCAGCTATTGGGGATTTATAGGTACTACATGTCACTCAGTGCTGCTCAGTACTGTCTCAGCAATCTGCAGTGTGTCTTTCTTGCGTATGTTTATGCAGAACTTACTCATGTATTATCCCATTTCCTACCTCCTTTGCAAACAAGAGCTTTAGGTTTCTAGATTATAGTACTGTGTTTGTAGAGGTTGTGCTTCCAAGCCAGTGTTCTGCTGAAGCTCGGGCTGAAACATCATATGAAAGGACACAATGAAGTAAACATGGATTCATCAGCTCTGAGGACTAAGAGTTACTTGTCCTGTGGCCGGTGAACAGGAGAGTTCTTCACAGTTCAGTAGAAATGAAGTCATATCTGTTAATCTTGCCTGTTTTTTTGTATGTGCTGTAGTTGCATCAAGACCTCTGGGAGTATGTGGTGCACATGAGGAAGTATACAAGCAGAAACTCAAGTGTAGTTTCACACATCTGTATTAATTTGGATGATTAGAGTTAAAGTAAGCTCTGCCTAACATGGACTAGGCTTGTGTGCTTGAACTCCTATAGTGCTTTTTGCTAGTTAATTTCAAACTCCTTTTAAGCATGTATGAGTACTGTCATAGCATCTTAAGATTTCATAAATGTTTTAGCAAGTCCTTGCTCTTTCCCTAGTTTTAAAATTACTTGCTGCTACTCAGTTTGTCTTTTCCCATTTCCTTGTGCTGATGTAACACTGGAATAAGAAAGCTTAGTAAGACATTATTGATGCTATGGCCTTTAAATTTTATTTTTATGTTTTTCTCTGTTCTATGTACCAATTAGTTGCTAGTCTACAGTTAATTTCTTCTTTCTCTCCCCATCCCTTTTACTTCTACTTGCAGGTTTGTTTTGTAGTCTTGCGTTTATTAGTAATGTGGTTGAATATTGACTTTAAGATTTTTACTCCTGTCAGATGTTACTGTTAGTTGATATGCAATTGGGTTGCATTAGTCTACTTTTGTCCAAAGCAGGCCAATTTATTGTGAGAAGCAGAGTTTATGAAATAGCTCTTACTTTGCTGGTCCTGCTCATAAGCCTAATGGGAATTAATTCCCAGGCTCATTCCCAGCTTTGTGGAGAGCTAGCTGGCAAGCTAAGGAGTCTGTGTTGTCTGAATATTGAATGATCCACATCTGTTGACAAGTGCTTAACGGAGACCTTAGATGATAGCTAACTCATCACTTCATAAAGAAAAACATTTGGAATTAGTTGGTTTTTTTACATCTAACTCCAGAGCAACTAGCATTGTCTACTATACTTTTTTTTTCCCTCCTGTCTCAGTCCTTTTGTTTTTGAACTTACCACTTAATTCCTGTGTTGAAGAACATTAAACCACTTAAAATTTCCCATCAACTGTGAATCTAACTGATGTGATTTTTTGCTTGCTTATCTAGGTAAACTGGAATCATTCCCCTCACCCCCTCCTTTAGTCTCTCTACCATTCTTTCCTGTAGCTGGTTTACATGTTTCTCATAATTTGCAAGTTGTTTGACTAAGATGGCTCATTCCAGTGTCAGTTTCCCCTATGCTACTTTAGAAAAGAGGTACTTTGTTTTGGTTGCCTCTGGCTCTATGTGCAACTGAACCTATGGTTAGCACTATATTAGTGTGTATGAAATATTTTACTGCAGAAATATATAAGCTAACTTAATTACCATTCTTATGGCTTAGTGTTTTTCATCTTTTTTAGGTTTGGTAATCTGTGTTATTATTGCCCTCTATAAGCATGCCTTGTCCTGCATAGAAGCATTTGATTCCCTTCCACTCCTCCAAGGTTATGTAGGATTTACACAGTTTTGGTTGCTTTTTGTCACTAGGACCTGTCTGGCTGGTATTTACTTGTGCCTCAAGGTTTCTCCATGCTGAATTTTCTTCTATTTCTCTTCATTTATAGTTAGTGCTGACTTCCACAGTCCCCCAACATTTACTTACCGCACTTCTCTGTGCTGAGAAATGCTGTTGTTTTCTAATGGTCTGATTTACCCAGCCTTAAAGGTAAAGTAACATTTGTGTACAAGAACACTATTGCGATTTTAATCTCTTCGGAAGATCATCGTGGAGTGGCATTAGTTTCTGGTAAACTGTTTAAACTCCGGTCATATTCTGTAGCAGGTGCCCTGGTTTCTTTGGTTAGTGTTATAGCACCATGCCTGAAGTAAGCCTTTGATGACAGAAATACAAAGTTTGGGAGCAGCCTTATTGCTTCCCATTTTTCCTCTCAGCAGGTGCAAGGAAACCCAGCAGCAGTGTGTTTCTCCATGTCTCCTGCTTCAGAACAAGGAAGCTTCACCCTGGTCTTTTTTATTTTTTTTTTGTTTTTTTTTTTTTTTTTTTTCCAAAGCTGACAGTTGCAGACAGCTGAGTGAGGTGCAGTCTACAGGACTCTGTTTATAAATAGCTTCATTTCTTCTTTACTGATACAGTTTTGTTGCTGTTAGAAAAAGTAGAAAGAGGAGCGATTTTTGCTTTGGTTTGTGTTTTTAAAATGTTGCCAATTAAGTATGTTCTAGGGCAGAGGATGATCAATCTGCCCTGTCTGCCCCCACCCCACCTCCAGCTCACTGTCAGCCAGATGAATTGTGCTGGTAGAGATCGGCTAGATTTTGATATCAGCTTTTGATTTATCATTTTTGGTTCTGGCTGCATGTTTACTCTTGATTTTTTTTTTAAGTGTTTGCAGTCAGTGTGTACATAATTTGAAATTATTTTGCTCTGTGGTGGGGTGATTCTGAATGTTTTTCTTCTCATATCTTTGAAATAAGGTAGTATTAACCTAATGAGGAATCTTATGAAAATTTTGACTCGGCTACTTCGTGAAGTTGTAGAAAATCAAATGTTTCCAAGTTTTTTTGAATGGTCATAAAATAAATACTTATCTTCAATTATTGTGCTTTCTGATTATGTTGAATGTGGTGTAAAATGAACATACAGGTGAAATAATCTGGCAGCTCAAGTGTATGCCAAGAAAGGCACCTTGCCAAGGCACCTTGGCACAAGTCATAGTGTCAGTGACAAATTCAGAGTTGTCTGCATGGGGAATTTTTGCTGCTGGTTTTCTTTCTTTCTTTTTTTTTTTTTTTTTTTTCAGAAAAACAGGGTCTGCATTGCTTTTTTTGTTAGAGAGATATGTGCTTCTAAATTAATTTTTTTAAGGAGTACTGCTGATCTATAAAGATTGAAAACTTTTATATTTTAGTTGGACAGATCTTTGTGGAGTAGACTTAACTGTTAAGAGGTGTGTATGTATATATGGGGTTTGATGGAGCTAAACAAGGATTTTGGAGGGGGTGGAAAGTTTGTGTGGGTGAGAAACGTTTCTACCACTTTTATTTCCCTTGCTTGACTCGTCCATATTAATTTGACTGTTCTTGCTTTATCTTGCTTTTTTTAGGCTTCACAAAGAGTATCTGATGACACTCTTAATTCTCATTTCTCTTAATAAAAATTTCTCATTTTTAACTTTATTCATCTCAACTTATTTAATTGACTGCATCCATCTATGTGCTACCCATTTGTGTGGTCTAACTTAACAATTAACTTATAGGTGAAGCTAAGGCGACTTTTTTTCTTTTAAACCTATTACCTTGGCAATTGTATAATATCTTACTAACTTCTCATTGCAGCCGATCAGATGACGATTCTGGGTCAGCATCAGGTTCTGCATCTGGTTCAAGCTCTGGAAGCAGTAGTGATGGAAGCAGCAGCCAGTCAGGCAGCAGTGATTCTGACTCTGGTTCAGAGTCAGGCACGCGGTCAGAATCAGAGTCTGACACATCTAGAGAGAAGAAACAAATTCAAGCTAAACCACCAAAAGTTGATGGGTCTGAGGTAAACAAAACACATAAATGAATCCTTTGTGGGGGGAAAAAAAATCTTTCTGTGCAGTTAGTTTCAAGAGCAGTTTTAATTAAAAAACAAACAGAGGTAATTTGGTTTTAATTTTAGCACGGTTAGTGAATGCATGTGCTTAGCTGTCTTAAACATTGGGCTAAGCTTCTCATGGATAAGTACTTGAGTTGATGTTTTCAAAATTCTCACATTTGTAAGTGTTTTGAGTTAAATGCTTACTTAAATTTAATCATGCGGAAGCATTCACTAATTTACTGGAATTTGTGGAAGACAAAGGCACACAATGTTATTTCTGAAATTCTGTTTTTACATTGTTTCTCTAATGCTTAGTTTACTTGTATCAATGAATGATTGTAATGAAAATTTCAAGCATATGTACAGTTGGCTTTCTTCATTAGTAATTCGGCTAAATTCAGGAAAAAGTGGTGTTTAGAAATCTCTTGGAACCAGTGGGCCAAAATTACGTGCACTCTCCTATGTTACATGGACTTAACTGGGGTGGTAGATCATATTTATGAAAGGTAGTTGTATATTAGTTACCAGAAGAATAGAAGAGTGTTAAGGATTCTGTTATATTTTTGGTCATGTACTTCAGTATTACTGTATGAAACAAAAACATATCAGCTAAGTGGACTGAAAGGATTAAAAATTTACTTTATAAATGTTTAAAAATTTTCTTTATAGAAGTTTAAAAACTTACTTTATAAATGTTGTACCTTAACAACACCTACACAACTATTGTTAAAGGTGCTGTAGAAATTGTTCTGGCAATTATTATATAACATTCTGTTCTGCAGAAATCTTACTACTTTAAAAAGCTGTCTGATATGATTAGTACATGCAGTATTTTGTATTGAATTTTTTTAATTGATAAAATCAAGATCTGTTTTAATAGGGATGCTACTCAGGAAAAGTAATATGTGGTAAAGTGGAGACTATCAGTATGTTTAACTGACTGTTGCATCTCCATTCCTGTTCAGTTTTGGAAATCTAGTCCAAGTATACTTGCTGTGCAAAGATCAGCAGTACTCAAGAAGCAACAGCAACAACAAAAGGCAGCCTCATCAGACAGTGGCTCAGAAGAGGTGAATAACATAATTTAGATTTTTAAAATGTAAAAATGCCCATCTCGTTGTCTCATATGTTAGAATAAAGTTACGTAGAGCCAAGTTATATTTTCTAAGTGTGCATAAAAAGTCTTGTTTTAGTCAATAAAAGTAAAATTCAAATAACAGACATTTTTATAAGGAAAAGTAAACTTATCACTAGTTACTTGTTTTCAAGTGAGTTGTGCCAAAATCATAGTAGCCTTGATTATGTGATATTTTTAGGTAAATACTCTGTGATTTATAGGCAGTTAATAGTGTCCAAATACAATACTTGCATTGTTATTTCTGGTTTCTTGAGTTTTGTAAAGACAGTTTAAAATGCTAAAAGATTTTTTCAACTTTTTTCTATATAAAGGTAGCTGCTGTGGTTTTCAAAAATTCCGTGTGGAGTAGAAAACTACATTTTTGCAAATTTTGTAACAGTTACTACAAAAGAATTCTCGTATTCTGAGAATTCTGGGTACTATAAAACCTAGATCATAGGCTAAAGAAATGTTGACTTTGTGCAGTAAGAACATCTTTTAAGTACATTAGTGACTATGAAATGGAATTTATTTATAAAGCAGACTTTTTCTCCTTCATTACAAAAACTGTGCAGTTCAATCACACTCATTTGTTTGGATTTCTGTTTTTGTCTGGTTTAGCAGCTCATCATTAAAACCTAAACACATTAATTTACAGCTGTTGTTAAGTATTATCTTTCAGAGACATGTTTTTCAGGATAAAACTTAATCTAAATCTAAACTTAATCCTGATGAGATTGTTTTTAGGAAAATGTAAGAGGGTTCTTGTTTTTATTTTAAGCATAGAGAAAGAAGAAAAATGCTACTCTCAAAATTTTGTTAAACTGGTGTTTAAATGTGAAAGAATGTGTAAGGTGAGAAAGCTCCTGAGTATAGGAGATTTTATTAGGATTTTGATAGAACTATCATCTTGATTAACTTGGGGCAGCTTAAACCACAACTTTATTTAGGCACAGTGGTTATTTTTTAAGACCGTTTTTTTGTGATGTTCTCTAGAGCTGTGCTGGCACAATGTATTCATAGATGGATAAATACAATAGCAGTCTTTATCTCATTCTGCATTAACAGCTACACTGTGGGGGATGAAGAGGGTAAAACATGAATAATATGCCTCTAACTTGAAAGCAGGAGCTGATTTATCTTTTAAATGTTAGAAGTACTTAATTCTTTTTGTGATAATGAATTGGAGTTTTTTTCTTCACCTGCAGGACTCATCAAGTAGTGAAGATTCTGCAGATGACTCATCTAGTGAAACCAAGAAGAAAAAACATAAAGAGTAAGATATTTTCATAAATAATATCACAAATTTTTTTGTCAGTGATGTATGTTTATAACTTATGCTTCATTTCTCCACACTTGAAATGCTTAAGTTCCCTTTTTAATTCATCTTGATATTGCATTTCCAATTTTGATAAAAATTTTGGAATTTTAAAATAAACTCTCAAAGGAACATCTATATCACATTAATTTCTAAGCAAAAGAGTCTGCAGTATTGTTTAAAAACATTCATCAGTGCTTTTATTTTTAAAATACTTTGCACTTTATTTTTGAGCTGAAGGCCCTCCCTGAAAATTCTTGTAGAAATGGGAAACTACTTAAGTAGGTTGTCTCACAACAAATTTAGTTTAGAATCCCTTAGTTAATGCCAAATTATTTTTATTTGTTTTCTGGGTTTTTTGTTGTTGTTTTTTTCCTCCAGACATGTTTAAAGTTATTATAGTTCTAATACTAATAAAATTCTTTGCTAGTCAGTAAAGTTAAAGTGAAAATAAGCTCATTCTATATGATAAAGAGTTTGTGAAAAGGATTATACCTTGTTATTGTAGCAATGAAAGGCAGTGACCTCTGCTTTTTATGAATGGTGTGTAGAAATTGAACTGTTCTATCATTCCTCTTCTTCCAATTCATGATTCACCTCAACATTCAGGGTTGCCAGTAAAACATCTTAAAAAACGGTCGTTAAAAAAAAAGGGGGGCACAAAAAAAAGCACTAACTATGCAAAATGGTACTTTCCTAGCAGTGAGCTGTTATTCAGTCTTTTGTTAGTTAAGAATTTGGTTTCATCTAATAGCATACTCTGTTACAAGAAAAATTTAAGTTTGGTAACCCATAACCAAATCACTTCATATATCCAGTGTTTTTGTCCTATGGCTTTTCTGAATAAGTATGTCTGCAGTTATCTGACGTGCAGATTGGAGCTATTTCAATACAACTCCGTACATGATCAAGCCTTAGAAGATGGTGCTTTGTATCTGTCTTTTATATTTCCAGATAAATACAGGTTATGGATTTATGTTGTTATTTTATTATTTAACTATTTGCAGAAAAATTATTTTAATAAGACATTATGTCCCATTGGCCATGTGCCATCTGTACAATAGACACATACATGTATTTGTCTTGTATGACTGGAACAATGGGAATGTAATTTCCTCCAGGACGCGATGTCCTGGAAGACAGGAAAGAAGAGTGGGATTAAAGCACTGATTCCTAAGCATCCTAACTGGAAATTTAAGGAAGAGATTTCTTGGTAATACTCCAGCTTTGATGAACATTACTACTGCTCTGGCACCTTGGTCAAATAGACCTAAACCTGATGTTAGTATAAAGATTTAGCAACATTTCAATAATGTATACCAGTTCTCTTTCATGAAGCTGTTAAGATTACATTTGCGTATATGAAGTCAGCGTTTGAAGTAAGATACCGTTCATCAGTAGGTAGATCTTTCCTGTTGCAAAGTAGAAGATCTCAGTTAAGCAGGAACAAGGAGGTCCTGCTGCTCAGTCACAAGTGTCTTACTCATAGTATCTTGCTTGGTTGTGAAGCACTGATTTAGGAGCTCAGTGGGAGCTTTTGGGAGACAGTGCCACTTACAGGTTACTGCAGTTCAGGTTTTTCTAGGTGTTTCTCAGATCTGCCTCTGTTTTTTGATTCCTGTACCAAAGTTGCTGGTTCTTCACATGGGCTGTGGGGACCATAGGCATTAGACAATATGGGACTCTTCAGAGTATAATATAACAGGGTTTTATGATTTGGGCATGCGTAAGTTCTGATAAATATGTATCTTTCCAGTTAGACTTGTTAAGTGTTTGGTTTCTTGATGTCACATTGACTTATTTCTTCATGCTGAAATTTGTATAGAAATCCAGATTTTTGTTTTATTTTGGATTTTAAATCTACCTCATGATAACAGAAAATTTAGCCCAACTCCCTTTGAAGCTATTGGGCATTTTTACTTTTCTGTTATTCATTGATGACAATTTTCTGTCTCATCAGCTGAAATAACTGTTACAAGATTTTTATTTCTCTGAAGAATGTTGACATTACAGCAAATACCTTGTGGATGAATACCTGATTTAAAAAAAACCACAAAAAACCAACAATGTAAATTACTCTTTTGTCATTCAATATGTACAGTGAAGACTGGCAAATGTCGGGATCAGGGTCAGTATCAGGAACTGGTTCCGATTCTGAATCGGAGGAAGATAGGGAGAAAAGCAGTTGTGAAGAGAGTGAATCTGACTATGAGCCAAAAAACAAGGTCAAAAGCCGGAAACCTCCAAGCAGGTAAGAAGTCATGCATTTGGATACTCTGGTACTATTTCTAATAAGCAGCTGAGTATTTACTAGCACTGTACATGCGAATGAGAACATTAATGCTTATTAAAGAAAAATGAAGTTTATTTAAAGCTACATGAGATGTTAATATACTAATGCTTTCTAGTGAATACCTTTTCCTATCTGCTGTAACTGAAAGTGGAGTAACTGAGCACTGATGAAATATATGTATTCAGAAAGCAATACAGAAGATTTATAGTTGTCCCTGTTGAAACATCATTGTTGTGTCATGTCTTCAAGAATTAAGCCAAAAAGTGGGAAAAAGAGTGCAGGACTGAAGAAGAGGCAACTTGATTCATCAGATGATGATGAAGAGGATGATGATGATGATGATGATTATGATAAGAGAGGATCTCGTCGCCAGGCAACAGTCAACATTAGTTACAAAGAAGCTGAAGAAACCAAGACAGATTCTGATGATTTGCTGGAAGTTTGTGGAGAAGATGTCCCACAAACTGAAGAAGATGAATTTGAAACTATAGAGAAGTTCATGGATAGTCGAGTTGGCCGAAAAGGAGGTATGTTCGGGAGTCTTTTTTTCTGTCCGTGTTCTTAAGATCCTGGAGTGCATTGTGGTGCAACTTCAGCAAATATTCTCAGCTGTAGGTCACCTGTGAGGTTTATAAACAGCAATAATTTTAAAGTTACCAAAAAGTCATCTTGTTCAGTCTTTCATAAGGATGTTCCGTTTTAGAAATCCCTTCTAAGTGTTGCAAAGTAAAATGTAGAAGAATTGCATACCAAGTAAAACACAAAAATTAAGTGGAAGATAGCTCCATATTGCATAAATGCATACCATATTGTTACATCACTGTTTGTACAGTTTGTGATACTTGATCAGTATAAATTATATGCAGTGGAGTGGAGAAAATGGGCTAGATAGGAGAACTGACTAGTAACCTGAACCCTGAAAGATGGTGTTTGCAAGGCTGAACCACCGAGGTTATGATTTCAGTTATTACTGTACAAATTCTCAATACAGTGCAATGTGTGGAATGACTACAAAATGCATCCAAAATTCAGTGCTGCACTTGCATGTGAAGTCTTAAAAGTATTTTGTGGATAGTGGTAGGCATGCCATATTTCTAGCAATAATGGGATGCATTGTCTAGCAGTTCTGCTTATGTGTTTGAGTTTGCAAATTAGGATTCTAATTATAAAAACAAACACACACCAAAAAAAACCCCAAACCCTGGGCCCCTTGCACTTCAGAGCTACCTACCTTTCTTCATTAGTCATACCCAATCTCTAAAGTTTCTGACCCATGTCAGAACTTCAACTCATTCTTCCTCTCAACTTTCTTCTCCCATGCTGTCCCAAATTCTTGCATATCCTGCTCCAAGGCATAGTGTTAACTGCTGTCGTCAAAGCTTCTTACATTCTTCCTGCCCAGATGATGTTGCTGCTTGTGCTGTCTTTTGCTGTTGCCACTGTCTGTGGCTTTATCTGGCCCCTGCAGCTTGCTAGGCTCATTTCCTTACATGTCTGTCCTCAGAGAAAGAGCCTGTTTCATGCTGTATTATGCTTCAGCTGTGATACAGACTGTATTTAATTAAAAACTTTCCGAGGTAAGATAACAAAGGCAGAAAAAGTAGTAAAACATGTTTAGGAAGAAATAGATTTATAGTATCCTTAGTAGGTCATTGATGTCTCAGGGCTGACCAAGCATAATGTCAGATGTCTTTTGTACACTCAGGGATGAGAGTACTATGATAGAAGACAACAAGGAGCATTAGTGGAGCGTTCCCCGGTGATCACTTTAAAAACTAGGAATGCAAAGAAAATTCCCATGGGAAGGATAAGCTATTGTAGGTTAGATGCAGAAGTCTTTGTTGCTTTTTTGATTCTTTTGACTACTTGTGCATGTGTGAACATATCTACGCCATAATTGTTCGAATAAGAGTAAAGACATGAGAGCTGTAGATACTAGTCAAATATATGCACATCTAAAAGCATTACTAGTTAACTTACAATAATGCATACTTAATTAAGGCTTATGATGCTGTTTCTTTCACAGCCACAGGTGCTGCAACCACCATCTATGCAGTTGAGGCAGACGGTGATCCAAACGCTGGGTTTGAAAAGTCAAAGGAGCCAGGAGAAATACAGTATCTTATTAAATGGAAAGGTTGGTCACACATCCATAACACTTGGGAAACGGAGGAAACACTGAAGCAGCAAAATGTTAAAGGAATGAAGAAACTGGACAACTATAAGAAAAAGGATCAGGAAACAAAACGATGGTGAATATTTTTATGTAGCCTTCCACAATACTTATTTTGTAACAAGGTGGATGTTCTATTGTGTTTCCGAGACCTGTTACCTCTTCTTGAGGGCATAATTTCAAGTGTCTATGCAACAGGAAGACAAAAACTTTAAAAGTTGAAGCCTTCTTAACATGTTGCTGTGAGAGAATCTTCTGAACCTGGTTTTAGTGTGCCTGTGTGTTAAATTGTACCTTTTACTAATTTTGTTGTTACACTTTGATCAGAGTTCTTCAGGAATCGCTGCAGAGATTAATGTTTTCTTGGTGTATTAGCCATTTCAGATTACTTTGCAGAATTCAGTTTTCTTGGCTCAAACCTGAGATTCAAGCCTGAGAACAAAAACCTGAAGAAATCCATACATTTTGAAGTCACCTTTTTGGTGTTCAGTTTTATTAGTATGTTTAATATAATCAGTGAATACTAGTGGGATTATTAGCAACTTAATCATAAGATGCATTCTTACAGAGTGAACCACCCTGAATACTGTTCCATGGAAATACCCTGTGAAGTACACTATTTATTGTTGAGAATAGGTACTCTGAATTAACTGTGTCAGTAGTACCACCTGTAGCTGTAGTAGTTGTGTCTCTTGGTAAGCATTCTCAGTCATTAATGATGAGCCACCTAGGCCAGATGCAACAATTTTGTAGTAGGAATTTCTAAGTTGTCCTTTCAAAGAAGCTCTCTAAGCAACATTCCTGTGATGCTTACATTCAGAGCTTTAGAGTTGCCAAATTTTCTTAGTTTTAGAACTATATAGTGTAACAAGTGTTGTAAATTAATTCCCATTACAGGCTGAAAAATGCTTCTCCAGAAGATGTGGAATATTACAACTGCCAGCAGGAGCTTACAGATGATCTACATAAACAATATCAGATAGTGGAAAGAATAATTGGTATGTTACAAACTTGCGGACAGAAAACAGTGTTGAGAATTCTGTATATTCACAGCTTATATGTTGCATTTGTAGCTAAAAAATTTAGAATATCCATATCACTAACTTTTTAGTCCAAAACTTCAGGTAAAGAGAAGTTGTCATACTGTCTGTGCTATGAAGCTAGCTTCTGTTGTCTTATTACCTAAAATTAATGTGTTCATAAGATAAGTAAAATGCTGATTAGATATCTCTGGTGCATTTCTTCAGCTCATTCAAATCAGAAATCAGCGGCTGGTTATCCAGACTATTATTGTAAATGGCAGGGTCTGCCTTATTCAGAATGTAGCTGGGAAGATGGTGCTCTCATTGCCAAGAAGTTTCAGGCACGCATTGATGAGTACTTCAGCAGAAATCAATCCAAGACCACTCCCTTTAAGGACTGCAAGGTGAGTATGTAATTTGCAGTGGATTTATAATCAGTTGTACTGCGTCTGACTGGGATGGAGTTAATTTTCTTCATAGCAGTCTGTATGGCTGGTGTTTTAGAGTTGTGACCTAAATAGCGTTTAGAAGACATTAGTGTTTTGGCTGTTGTTGAATGGTGCTTGCACAGTGTCAAGGCCTTCTCTGTTTCTTGCTGTGCCCTCTCCACCATGAGCAGGCTGTGGATGGGCAAGGGGCTGAGAGGGAGCACAGCCGGTACAGCTGACCCCAGCTGACAAAAGAGGTATTCCATACCATTTAATGTCATGTTGAGCAATAAAACTGGGTGGGATGAGCAGGGTGTTTGAAGGTGGCTATTGCTTAGAGACTTGCTGATCTTCAGTCTGCCTGTGAGTTAATGCATGACTCCCTTTGTCACTTGTGGGGTTTTTTTTTGGTTGTGGGGTTTTGGTTTGGTTGGTTGGGTTTTATTCTTTCACCAAGTAAACTCTTTATTTTGTCCTACAAGTTTTTCTTACTGTTCCCCTTTCAATTAACTCCCTTGTCCTGCTGGGGTGGGGAGTGAGTAAGCAACTGGGTGGCACATTAGCTGCCAGCTTGGTTCAAGCCACCACATCAGTTGTGACTGTAAAAATGTGAAAATCTTCTATGAATGCAGAGATAAGATACACATATTATGAAATATTTTTGGAAGGTTGATCAGAACATTTTATATATATATATATATATATAAAATGAAATATAGTAATATATGTGGAAAATAACACTACTAATAGTAGCTTTTTGGTCTTGTTTAGTTTTGAAGTTTATTTTTAAAGTAAACATTGAGTGAGTTAATGTTACTCACATTGTGAAATTTAGATTAGCAATCAAAACAATTTCAACTTGCAAATTGCTTGGTGTTTTTATATAGCCTAGTTTTTGTCAATGGATGAAAACTAGACTTAGTGATGCAGTAGATCCCTACTGCTATTTTGTCTATAGGAAGACATTTTGGTAGCTTCAGTTGGTAGTAGAACTGATGATCAATTTGCTTTTGACAGGTTCTGAAGCAGAGGCCAAGGTTTGTTGCACTAAAGAAGCAACCATCTTACATTGGAGGACATGAAAGTTTAGAGTTAAGAGATTATCAGCTAAATGGATTGAATTGGCTTGCTCACTCATGGTGCAAGTAAGTATAGTCTGAAATGAGTTTTTCTGTTTGTAAACTGTAAGCGTTTGTAAAACTTTGATTTTTCTGTAACTTTTTTTGAAGGTGGAGGTTTTCATACAGTAAGCTCAAAGTAGAGGTCTGAGGGGAGTAGTTTTACTTTAAGTAGTACCGAAACTTATCATTCCATGGCTGTTCTCAAAAACAGCTAAGCTCTGTTGTTGCTTTACTTTTAATTTCCTGTGGGGGTAAGTCATATTTTTAAAAAGCAAACAAACCTAAAACAGTAAAATCAGAAAACACAAAGCAAACTCTTCTGAAATGTCAACATTAGTGTTATACTTTGAAAATTAGACCTATGAGGAATATTTGCAACTTTTTGTTAATTTTATTAATACTTGAATTAAATTAAGTGGTGGGGAGGAGCTGGAAGTTTCTTTTATGGAAAAAGGATATAAACTTCTTCAAGATGTATAATCACAAAATCTTGAAAACTTGTATGAATGTTTTTTATGCTCAAAAGATAATAATTTCTTGTCCAATCCCTCCCCCTCTCTACACCACCCCTACTCTCTTTTAGAGGGAATAGCTGTATTCTGGCAGATGAAATGGGTCTGGGTAAAACAATACAAACAATTTCTTTTCTGAACTACCTGTTTCATGAGCATCAATTGTATGGGCCTTTCTTGCTGGTTGTGCCACTTTCTACCTTGACATCTTGGCAAAGAGAGATTCAAACGTGGGCTCCTCAGATGAATGCTGTAGTTTACTTAGGAGATATAACTAGCAGAAATATGGTGAGTATTTCTCTTTATCATTGGAAAGCCTTGTAGATAAACAAGACTCAATTCATATTCCTATTCTCTGCTAATCTTCTATATTTCGGTTAGGACTGAGCAAATACTTACTGAAACACTATGTGTTTAAGATTAAAATCTAAGCTTTCAATTTGCATCTGATAAATGTGTGGGAAAGATTTCTTTCCTGCTTAATAGTGAATAGGATTAAAAATTTATTCTTGCATTTGAGAACAAATTATCTTCTGCAATATGATTATTTAGGTGGATACAGTAAAAATAAATATGTAAGCAAGCCAGTCATGATTTTAATTTATTTCCTGAAAGGTTGTTGGTTTGTTTTATTAATGTGTTTTCTGAATGTTAGTAATCTTATCCATTAAAGTAAAAAATGTGTTGTAGAAATTCTTTGCTGTCTCTTCAGACTTTAAACAAAATATTTTTGGAGTGCTTAGACAGTTTGAAGTTCAGTCTTGTGTATGTTAATATGTTTTGCTTGTGTTTTGTGATCATATGATTATATGTCATTAAACATTTACATTGCTGCAGTACTTAAATTTACACCAGTCAACAAGACCTTTTTTCTCTTGATTCTTTTTGTAGATAAGAACTCATGAATGGATGCATCCACAGACCAAACGATTAAAATTTAACATACTTCTAACAACGTATGAAATTTTGCTGAAGGATAAGGTAATCATACTTATTCAGGGAGATAAAAATAATTTCTTCGGTGTAGAACTCTTTACACTTGCATGTATTTGGGTTTTGAGCCATTAAATTTATGAAGAGTGTGATAACTTTTGTTTTGGAAGCATGACAGTGTGTGGTTTGGGTTTTGTGGGGGGGTGTGTGTGTTCATTTGGTTTTTTATTTGTTTGTTTTTTAAGCACTTCTAGATTTTCTGTATGTGTAGTGAGGCTTTCAGCATTTTTGCATTTCGTTAAGTGGGTAACACTTCTTTTTGACCAGTTTGCTTGTGATTCTCATTACTGTAATAGTCTCTTTGCATCTCAAAAGAGCTCTACTTGCAAACCACCATCAAGGAACTGAAAAAGAACCCAACCCCTAGCCCCAAATGTGATACAGAACTCTGAAATCCCATGTAGTTTTCCTTTGTTATTGTGTATATAGTAGTATGTGTATATGTATTAATACTGTCTTCATAGTGGTAGCACACTGAGTTATTGTTAATTCTTCTAACAGTATATGGAAATTTATAGATAGTCAAGAAGCAGAACATTTTTACTTCATGTGTTTATACATGCTGGGAAGAAGAGGTCAATAGTGATTTTTTTTTTCTGTCATGTAAAAATTTATGTAGGTCAGACTTTTGGCCTTTTTTCCTTTTAAAATTAATTTATACTTTCTTGGGATGCTTGCACAGCCTTTCATTGAGTCTAGCAAATATAAAAGCCATAATGAGTTCTAAAAACATATAGCTGTCCATATTTTATTGAAATAAACCAAGAAGTGATGGTGTTTATAGCTTGATTATACAACGTGCAGAATTACACAATGTGTTTATTTGTATAATAATCCTCCCCTCCTCCATTTCTTTAAGTCGTTCCTTGGTGGTCTGAATTGGGCGTTCATAGGAGTTGACGAAGCTCATCGTTTAAAAAATGACGACTCTCTTCTATACAAGACTTTAATAGACTTTAAGTCTAACCATCGTCTTCTTATTACTGGAACCCCTCTGCAAAACTCTCTGAAAGAGCTTTGGTCTTTGTTGCACTTCATCATGCCAGAAAAGTAAGAAAGTGTTTTATGTGATTATTTTTAACATTTTTTTGGTCAGATTTGTTATTGTGAAGTAGTGTAGTGATTTGAGAATCAACAGAGGTAGAGAATCGTACTGAAAGATAATTTAAATATTATGTATAAAGTAGATGCATATATTTTTTCATGCTGCTCCTGATAAGTAATACTGGTAGCATTTGTCACCTTTTCCACTTTAGCAGTCCACAAAAATGATGGATTGATGTATGGGTCAGAACCTGGAAAAAAGGCTGCTGCTTAGGCTGAGAAGAAAACTGTATAGACTTACTCTGGGGAAATAGAATGAAATCTTTTCTGTGTTAATTCTATTAATGAAAACAAATTTGTACCAAGATGCCCAATATCCTGTAGTTCAGTCAGATACCTGGTTTTCCCATACAATTTCCATACAGTAAGCTTAGTGTATTGACCTTATTTTGTACTGACCTCTGCTTATATCTAAGACAAGTTAGAGCTCATGTGTGAGAGCACATGTTCCTGTCAGACATCTCGTAAATGCCAGGCACCATAGCTCCATTTAGTTTGAGCTATGGATTGTCCTGACTTCTTCAGAACCTTACAAGAAAGCCACTATGGTCTAGTACCTGTGCTTCATTTGATCGTAAAGTGTGTTCTCCTAGTCTGTTCCCACAGAGGATAGTTACGCTTTAGCTACACAAGCTATACAAGCTGCAAAACGTACATTAGGTAGCTTCTTGTTCTTTTGCACACCCTCCAGCCATGCAGCTTTTTTTTTATGCTGCTCTTGATAAATATAATAACAGAATTTCTGGAACCATCTTGGTGAGTATCCTTGCAGAAAAAGAAAAATGTTGGATCTCCACTGGAGAAGTTTAAATTCAGTAGTTTTCATTCTGTAAATGTTTTTGGAAAAATTCTATTCTTCTATTTACAGGCAAAGTATTCGGAATTTCATGTGAGATGAAAATTTGGAAATTGGATAAGTTAAACAGAAGGGAGTGGGGAAGAAGTTGAAATGTGTGTGTGCTCTTGTGGTATATTTATACACATTCTGTGTTTGTGTTCTGTTCTTGAATTTTGCATCTTCAGTCATTCACAGTATGTCATTATTTTGCGCTCATTCTTTATTATGTTGAAGGTTTTCCTCCTGGGAGGATTTTGAAGAGGAACATGGCAAAGGGAGAGAGTATGGTTATGCAAGTCTTCACAAAGAACTTGAACCATTTCTGCTGAGAAGAGTTAAAAAAGATGTAGAAAAGTCTTTACCTGCTAAAGTTGAGCAAATTCTGAGGATGGAAATGAGTGCATTGCAGAAGCAGTATTACAAGTAAATAACAACACTTTTTAAATTGTGCTGTTTTAGTGATATGTCCACATGAAATTTACTGAAGTATAATAGGTCTTTATAATGCAATTGGAACTCGAGGCTTCTAGGGTTTCACAACAGTAAAATTCTAGGAAGCAAGGACTCAAGAATTACACTAGTTTAATGTCTATTCGTGTAGCTTCTTTTATTTGGCATGTTTGTATATTCTTTTGGGAGCTGCTTTTTTTTTTCTTTAGCTTGTTTGTATTTTGAGAGCTCACGTCTCTCTTGCTTCCACATATGGTTAGAAATTACTTACATTGTACGTCTTATGTTATAGGTGGATTTTAACCAGGAATTACAAAGCCCTCAGTAAAGGTTCAAAAGGCAGTACTTCAGGCTTTTTGAACATCATGATGGAACTCAAGAAGTGTTGTAACCATTGCTACCTCATTAAACCACCAGATGATAATGAATTCTATAATAAGCAGGAGGCCTTACAGGTAATGTCACTTTTTAATTAAGGAAAAAAAGTTCTGTTTTACATCTGTAATATTCATACACTTTTATAGTCCTCTGGCAGTTTATTAATTCTTATTGAAGTATATTAATTAAAAACAAGTTCTGTGGAAAATGTGCATCCTGGGTTTTACAAGTCAGTGAATTGGTTTTTGTTTCTTAAGTGGAACTGAATAATTGACAGATAATTGACTAAATAAAATATCCCCAATTTTAATTACAATCAAAGTAAAAAGGAAATGGTTTGAAACAGGCTGTGTATTTTCACACAAAATAAACTTGAGATCTGTTTTAAACCCAAGTAAAATAAAGTAGCTAAGCAGGTAAATGTAATGTGAATGTGTGGTGGGTTGACCCTGGCTGGATGCCAGGTGCCCACCAAAGCCGCTCTATCGTTCCCACTCCTCAGCTGGGCAGGCGTAAGAGAATATAACAAAAGGCTCATGGGTCCAGATAAGGACAGGGAGAGATCACTCACCAATTACCATCATGGGCAGAACAGATTTGACTTGGCGAAAATTGGTTTGATTGTCAATAAATTAAGTTAGAGTAGGGTAGTGAGAAATAAACCCAGATCTTAAAACACCTTTCCCGACTGCTCCCTTCTTCCCAGGCACAGCTTCACTCCCAATTTCTCTACCTCCTCCCTGCAGCGGCACAGGGGGACGGGGAATGGGGGTTGTGGTCAGTTCACACATGTTGTCTCTGCTGCTCCTTCCTCCTCAGAGGGAAGACTCCTCACTCTTCCCCTGCTCCAGTGTGGGTCCCTCGCAGGGTTACAAGTCCTGCCAGCAAACCTGCCCCAGTGTGGGCTCTTCTTTTTCCATGGGCACCAGGTCCTGCCAGGAGCCTGCTCCAGTGTGGGCTTCCCACGGGGTCACAGCCTCCTTTGGGCACCCACCTGCTCCGGCGTGGGGTCCTCACCAGGCTGCAGGTGGATATCTGCTCCACCATGGACCTCCCTGGGCTGCAGGGACACAGCCTGCTTCACCATGGTCTTCACCACGGGCTGCAGGGGAATCTCTGGTCCAGTGCCTGGAGCATCTCCTCCCCCTCCTTCTTCACTGACCTTGGTGTCTGTGGAGTTGTTTCTCTCACATGTTCTCACTCCTCTCTCCAGCTGCCATTTCTGTTCTGCAGCAACTTTGTGTTCCTGATAGGCTCGGCCTTGGCCAGTGGTGGGTCTGTCTTGTAGCTGCATGGCACTGGATCTGTCAGACATAGAAGCAGCTTCCAGCAGCTTCTCACAGAAGCCACCCATGTAGCCCCCCCAACCCTGCTACCAAAACCTTGCCATGCAAACTCAGTACAGAGTGGAAAAGCATGTGACTGGCAGTGATACACCAGCAATCTACATGATTGGAGAAAGTGATCTGCAGAATGCTTTTAAGCCTTTTATTATAATCGAATACTGTTCTCTGTATGCCTGCAAACAACCAAAGTGAAAGGAAATGAAAGTAACAAGCATCCAAAGCTGAAAACAATTATCACTACTAAAGATGGTCTGTTGTTTCTCTCTCTCTTTTTTTTTTTCTTTTCTTTTTTTTTTTTTTTTTTTAAGTTCAACTAATACTTGTACTAAAAATGCTGAGAAGCAAAGCAACAGATAAGACGACTGTTGTTGGTGGTGCAGTTTATACCAACATAAATGTTTCTAAAGATGATTTTTTCCTGTAAGCTTTCAAGCTGATAATTTAAATGCCTTTCCAAAGCAACTAGTTTGTGCAGTGACAAATATTCTCCTCCTTTCTGGCTTAAAGAATAAAAGCGCCTAACTGAAAACTTAGCACTCCCCCAAATTCTATCCCAAGTGTCTTCACCTAAAGAGGCCTAACATTTTCAACATATGAAATTTATCACATTTGCTGGAGTTTCTTTTCTAGTTACTCCCAATGGAGCTGAGAAGGCTTAACAGGCTTTAGGTGGGTTACAATGTTAGGCACCACAAATGAGATTCCTTTCACTTTATCTTGCCTGAGAAACTTGATTGATGGGCTTTGTTTAAAAATACTTACAAGGATTAAGCAGCAGTACTGATTTCTTTTCAAAAGATGGGAAGTGAAAAGAAAGTAGTGCTAAGAGGTTTTTATCAGTCTTATATTTTGTTGGTTACCAAATTTAATTTTTTTACTTGGCAGAAAAGAATTTGGGCCTACATCATAACTGCTTAAATTTTTAAGCCCATATATTTACTTCGTGTTTTGATGAGATGTTAAGATGTGATTTGAAGAGAGGGAACTGAACAATGCATTTTCTTTAAAAATATGTGAGTTAGTAATGCTGTTGATTTCAGTTAGAATCAGCTAAACTCAGAGTAAACTTTCATGTTCAGTTAATGCTGCATGCTAGTAAATTTATATAGCAGTGTCGTCTTATGGTCACATGAATTTAGTGGAGGTTTGGGGCTCTTCTAGGTCTAGGAGACTATATATTGTATGCACGTTTTAAACTATAAAATTCTTAAGGAATGTCAGAATTTACCTTTTTTTCTTTTTCCTTCCCACAGCAATAGAAAGAAAAACAAACCTCACGTGAATGTCTAACCAACTGCAGTGTGTATTAGTGTTGAGATGAATTTATTTTGTAACATGTGTTTCTTGGGTTTTGTAGCATTTAATACGTAGCAGCGGGAAACTAATCCTTCTTGACAAGCTACTGATTCGTCTGCGAGAACGTGGCAACAGAGTTCTGATTTTCTCACAGATGGTGAGGATGCTGGACATCCTGGCAGAATATCTGAAGTATCGTCAGTTTCCCTTTCAGGTAAGAATCTTGGCAGTAGCTAAGAAGCTTGGTAGTAGCCAAGAAGCTTTGATCTTGAATATAAAAAAAAAATATATCTTTTCTTTACTCTGAGGGTGACAGAGCACTGGAACAAGTTGTCCGGAGGTTATGGAATCTCCATCCTCTGTGACATTCAGAAGCCACCTGGACATGACCTTGGGCAAACCTGCTTTAGCTGTTGCTGCCTGAGTAGCAGGGTTAGACAAGATGATAACCAGAGGTCCCTTCCAGTATCAGCTGTTTTGTGATTATGTGATCTTTACCACTTTGCGTAAGAAAAGATACAAGAAAATGTGTTCTTCTAGAGAGACTGGCAATTGCTATATGCTAAAGAGTATTTTGAAATGAAACAGATGAATTAAAAAATTATGTGAAATGTTGCATTACTGTTTTTCTCCTTCACATAACAGTTTTAGCAGTTGAGAATTCAAGTTGCTCTGATTTTGAATATAGTATAAGAATTATTTTTTAACTGTAGTATTCAATCTCTTCAGAGACTTGATGGATCAATAAAAGGGGAATTGAGGAAACAAGCACTGGATCATTTTAATGCAGAAGGATCAGAGGTACGGTATCTTTTTCCTAAGGAATCTGTTTTATTTGTTCCCAAGAAATATAAAAAAAACATAGCACAAAAAATGAAGGCTGAAAAGTGAGTTTCATTTTTTTTTCTTTCACAAAAATTCAGAACCTTCTGTATGGTTTTTTTGGCCATTACTGAGATAAGGGCTGCATGGAAATTCTCAGGATTCATTTCTGAGTGTAATGGTTTGCTATTTCCTGTAACTGTACTGAAAATTGGGAATTTTTTTTTTTACCTGTTTTACTTTATCTTGTATTTCATGTGTTGTTTTATTGCATATCATAAGCTCCTTCTGCAGTCCTTCATGGTTGTCTCTGAATGAATAATTCTATATCTTCTACTGGCTTTTTCACCTTGTTGCTTATCCCATTTTCATATTGTTCATGAACATGTTTAACAGCATTGAACCTGGCAGAAGACTTGCTTCCTGTCTCTTAACCAGTTACGTGTAGGTTCAAGCATCTTCTCTGCTCTGGCATGGCTGCTTCATTTTCCAGGGCTTGGTGTAGGGAGTGTGGGAGAGGGACTTTGTAACATACAAGGCTTTAACAGTAGGGGTTTTGTACTTTTTGGCCAGTCTTTGGTTGGGATTTTTTGATTGGTGATCATCTTTTAGGATGCTGCTTCCTTTAAACTGTTGAGGAGTCGGTAATTATTTATAAAAAATTGGTATCAATGTTTACTTTATACTTAAAGAAGTTTTAACTATAGAACAGTTATGGAATTGGTAGTATATGCTTTTTGTAGTCTGCACCGTGGACTGCATAAACAAGTGTCATATTGATTCCTTTAAGAATATTACAACTATTGTACATAAAACTATTTCTTACTTTATGATTTCAGGACTTCTGCTTTTTGCTGTCTACCAGAGCTGGAGGATTAGGTATCAACTTGGCATCTGCTGACACTGTAGTTATATTTGATTCTGACTGGAATCCACAGAACGATCTGCAAGCACAGGCTAGAGCGCATAGGATTGGACAGAAGAAACAGGTATGCACATTCAGCTTTAAGCTCAAAATGTGAAGTGGGGTTCCATGCAGTATCTTGTCCACTCTGTCTGCACCGTTCAGTCTTCATGTATTTCTGAGAAAAACTACTACTTGCTCCATATGTCCAAAAATGTTAGTAATGCTCATTTAACTTTCTTTTTTTTTTAAATCTCCCTATATGGAAAGATATTACAGCAGCTGTGGTATATGGATGGGAGAGGGAGAAGAGTTGTGGGCTTGCCTGTCCCCACATTGATTGGCATCATGTCATTCTAGAAAATAACTGCTACATCAGGCACATTCCCCTTGCTTAAATATTTCTTAGTTCTCTTCAGGTTTCTTTCTTGCAGAAGATGTACAGTAATAATTGGACATATGATAGCTTTCCCTGTGGCAATGCTTGTGCCAAATCACTGAAGTTCAAAAAAGACAGGTCTAAGAGTTTATTTCTCTGGTTTCTTAAAACACGTACGTAAAGACTATGGTAACATGATTGAACTAGTATTTCATATTTGAAAACAGTCAATAAATTCAGAACATATATAGTGAAGACTGAGATTTCTCCTCGTTGTTGCTTACTTTTTTAAAAAATATTCATAGGTTAATATCTATCGGCTAGTCACAAAAGGATCAGTAGAAGAAGATATTCTTGAAAGAGCCAAGAAAAAGATGGTGTTAGATCATTTAGTAATTCAGAGAATGGACACTACAGGGAAGACCGTACTACATACAGGCTCTACTCCTTCAAGGTATATTTCTGTTTATTTCCATACCAGTTTACCCTTGAGTATATTTGACAGGTAAAAATGTAAGTTATCTCACTTGGTTAATGAAAGGCAAAATAAGATTAAGTAAGTAAAGGTGCAAAGTATATTGTCTCTGTAGATTTTTATTTGCATGTGAAATATGTATTTTTTTTTTTAAATACAGGTTTTTATTTAACAGTAAAAACCTTAATTGACTCATGATTATAGAGAACTTTTTCAAGTTACTAACATAAAATGTTTTTCCTGAAACATTCTTTATTTCAGCTCAACACCTTTTAATAAGGAGGAGTTATCAGCAATTTTAAAGTTTGGTGCTGAGGAACTTTTTAAAGAACCTGAAGGGGAAGAACAGGAGCCTCAGGTAAGTAGAGTTACTGAGCTAGATAGGTAAAACAACTGAAAATATGTATGAATTATTTCGTTGTAAAGAGAAACTTCTTTTTTAGGAAATGGATATAGATGAAATCTTGAAGAGGGCTGAAACTCGGGAAAATGAGCCAGGTCCACTAACTGTAGGAGATGAGTTGCTTTCACAGTTCAAGGTATTGCTTTGTTCCCTCTCTCCTGCCATAGTTATACTTTCCATTATAAGTGGTACTATTTTTCTTTTGTGTACCTATCTGCCTCTTCCTTCTTATGAAATAAATGCCTCAGTAAGTGAATTCTGTATCTCTTTCTGATAAAATGTCTTTTCACATGTACAGGATACCTACCATCAGTAAAAACATTTAAAAATACGTGATGTATTTTGCTTATAAAATAAGAGATATTTATGAATGTATTAATGATTAGAATTCTAGGTAGTTTTGTGTTTTGTTTATTGCCTTTGTTAAGCAGCTGTGTATTGTTGAATGCAAAATACAAAGTTTGCATTTCTTAGTTGATGACTTCTAGAAACAGCTTTAACCCTGAAGTAAACTTGAATTCCAGGTATGTTAAGTGTTATCAATTAAACATATTGTAATCTGGGTGCAAAAGAAAATGCGGAACATGATGTATTTGTTTAGATCAGCACATTATTAAATAGGTCTCCTGCTGGTCGTTCATTTGCAACATACTTTGATTTCTACAGTGTATTAATGCTTGGTGAGTTTTATATTACTATAGTTTCACATTAACTCAGGCATTTAAATGTTGTTAGCCCTATTTTGAGGGAAGTGAAACAACAGTCATACAGCTATCAGGGAGGTGTTTCATTATGCGACTGTATTAGTCAACTTTTAAAAGAAAAAAGATTCTCATCTTTTCTCATCTTAGCCCATGTTGCATGGAGTCTTTGTTTCATAAATTAATAAAAATACTTTCATTAGAGACAGTCTTTCATGAAGCATTTTGAACGTATAAATTTTATATATATATATATTCTAAAATAATAGCATATATTAAAAGGCATAAAACATGCAGTTTAGAACTTTGTTTCCTAAAATATTAGTTGCTCAGCCTTTTTCAAAAAGTCATGTATTGATTCAATGAAAAAACATATATTCTGATATACAAGGTGGCCAACTTTTCCAATATGGATGAAGATGATATTGAGTTGGAACCAGAAAGAAATTCAAGAAATTGGGAAGAAATCATTCCAGAAGTCCAGCGGCGAAGAATAGAAGAGGAGGAAAGACAAAAAGAACTTGAAGAAATATACATGCTTCCAAGGATGAGAAACTGTGCAAAACAGGTGTCTCTTGGTTCTGACTGACTTGGATTTTTATATTGCTATTGGTTTAGTTTGTTTGTTGGGAGTTATTGTTGGATTTTGGTTTTTAAGTTTTTTTTGTTTGTTTGTTTGTTTGTTTTTTTCCTTTTCTGAACACATACTTTTGACAGGCTAGGTAAAACTTTATTTATGGTTGTTAATCATGTAGCTTTGAACTACCTATTCTGAAATTCCAGATCAGCTTTAATGGAAGTGAAGGGAGACGCAGTAGGAGCAGAAGATACTCTGGATCCGATAGTGACTCCATCTCAGAAAGAAAACGGCCTAAAAAACGTGGAAGACCGCGAACTATTCCTCGAGAAAATATTAAAGGATTTAGTGATGCAGAGATCAGGCGGTAAGATATGGGGGGACATGCATATTTAAAAGGGCAAGGAAATTTATTATTATTATTATTATTATTATTATTATTATTATTATTATTATTATTATTATTATTATTATTATTATT
>JAOBAS010000072.1:28213382-28225945 GCA_025311575.1 Elanoides forficatus
ATGGCTCCTTCCAGCTTAATCCTTGATGAACACTAGTCTTTGGAATGTAAAGTTACAGAGAGACAATCATTAAGCAACAAGCAGTTTTTAGAGACACAATTCCCTGTATGCTATCAGTATGAAAGTAAATACGGCTGGAAAATTGCCTTTACCTTCCCAAGATCTTAAGGGTTCACTAAGTCACATCAAATTCCAAATAGATACATCTGAAGAGTTAGGATCCAGATAATCATTAACCTTAATGCTAGAGGGAAACATGTACAGGAAAGAGATACTCTGTGAGCTTTAATGAAAAAGAAAATGTTCATGAAGCACTGCATTCTCTAGTTGGTGCTTTAAAACTGTATTTTTCCCTTCAAATGTGTTGTACTGGGACAGTCTCTAGCTAGTGACTGAAGAGAGATGTTTGGAGTATATGTCAGTGAGCTAACAGAACAGATCACCCTGTAGGTCCTCCATATTCCACCACATTCTGGTCAAGTTTTTAAAGTATAAACTCCCATTCTATCTGGTACGTTATCTTTGATTGTGCAGCCTTCCCCATTCTGTTTTAATTAAGTGAATTCATTATAAGATGAATAATATTTATTTTCAGACAAGAATACAGCCAGAATACTAGAACAAATGAATATGAAATTATCTGAAAGGCACAGTAGGCCAAATTATTACAGTCTGCAAGTATGCGTACCTCTTGAAATAGTTACCTTCGCAAAGTTCAAGGATGTAGCCTTAGACAATCATAGATGAATGCCCTTCTGCAGTTTTAAAATTCTGGAGAAACTCCATAATCATGACTGAAAGCAGGAGAAAACCCAACCCTAGTTGTACTGTCATAGAGATACAATGGGAGAATGTGCAAAGTTTAAAGAGGTTCTATTATTTCAAGTTACAGTACTGAAAACAAGGAAGTATGATGTAACTTATAGCATCAATTTACTTGTAAATTATCCAATTTGCTTTTAAATTTTTGAATATTCCATCTGTACATAAGGATGACTCTTGTAATTTGGTGGAAAACTATTCTTGATAAGGAGGACAATGTTATTTAAGCATAAAACTCAAAACAGACCTTATTATTAGATCTACAACCTATGTTTCTCCATAAATACAAAGAAGACATTGTCGTTATTAATTTGAAATTTGCTTACATTAACTGTGAGTCAAGTTATTCTTCCATTCATAACCCAAAGGCTTAATAAATGGGTTTGTAATATAATAACATACAGAATAAACAGATGGACTGACAGCCTACCATTTCTTTACAAAATAAATGTTTTCAATAAATACACTGTAAACATTCAGAACTGAGGCATGATATTTTTCGATGACAGTATTTTAAATTTTTTTTTCCATAAATGTAAGAATGACTTGACATTTACAGAATTGCAAAACAAATAACTTAAAAGTTAGGAGATTCCACAACTAAGTTTGCTTGCAGAATCTTAATCCAGACCCCTCTATGCAGTTCTCATGGTGCAACTTTAATGACAGAGCCCCAAACTACTACTTCTAGGGAAGCCCACTTCATCCCCTGCAGACAGTGCATGAAGTAAATTCAGTATTTCTTTTATCATTATTCAGTGTATGATCACAGAATAAAAAACTGATAATTTCTTATCAGGTGCAGTGATACAGTCAATTTAGTAGTGAAAACACTTTAAAATGTATGTTTTATGAGATGAATTGGTGTTATTACAGCATAACAAGGGGTATATGAGATATACATCAGTTAGTAGTAATGTCTTTTGAACACCAAAATACTTTAATGTGAGTATTTTATTTCATCCTTACATGGTGGTTCCAAATACTACAATTTATTCAGTGTTTCTTTATCCCCTAATATCTTCTTTCGGCCATCAGGATTAACTCAGATCTCTTCGCCTAGGATTTCTTCTCCTAGCTTGTTCCTGAGTCCTCCAGGAAGGATCTCGGATTGCAGCAGGAAGGCAAGCATGGCCAGTGCCAGATGTTCCTGTTGAGGCAAGCTGGGAGATGAGACAAGCTCATTCACTTGTCTGAAAAACAGTATGTGGGAATTCTGGTTACTAAACCAAGTCTTTTCATTGGCTCTTGGCTTAAAAGTAAAATACTTAGCAGATGTGAGAAACAAAACGAGGAAGCTGAAAGCAGGCATATTGAGGGAGATCTGTTCCAAGTTACACGTCACTTCACAAATGTTGGAAATTAACTAGGTACAGATGTGGTCCTCCTTCTCTATGGTAGGAATGCATGTGTAATGATCTTCCTCTCTTTTTCACAATTGGAAACTTGAGTGCTAAGTTGAATAAAAATTTTAAAGTTCAGCTTCAGAGGTCCGGCACACCAATGTTGTTCTGACAAAATAGCTTCTTCTCAAATTTTTTTCAATAGAAGTGCCCATCAGGGTCATGAGTGAGACTCAGACTCCTGCCTGTATCTCTGTGAGGGAGAAAATACAGAACAGCTGCAACTATACCTTGGTTCTCTCTTCCCATCTGTTGTAAAGATGGCAAGTGGTTGAATGTAATCTTAAAACTGAAAACATTAGGCACCTGGCCAAACATTATTGGCCTTGTTGGTGTCCCACATATAAATACCCTGGTATTCCCAAATGCCAAAATTATGCAGAGTGACAGAATAAGCAACCTTTGGGCTATGTAATTGGCATAATCTGTGGAAAGCATTTTCTGAAAGTAGTTAGTTGTCTCACCAAACACTCTGGATGACTACTTCAGTGTATCTTCCATGTGCTTTAGGAGTGTGACAGCAACGTAATTATGTAAGGCATCAAATCTTTTGATGTTTGCCAAACACTGAACCTAGCTGCAACACAGATATCAGGTTTGGAAGACTGGCCCTGAAACAACTGTTCCACAGAGACAGTGAAAAAAAATATAAATTTCAGCCAGCTGTGAAAGAAGTTGCTCCATGGTGATTCACGGGAATGCTAGAACACAGCTGCAGATGAAAGAACACGTGTGCTCTGTGGCAGTCAACAGCACCTGGCTTTCATGGCCTGCCCCTCCATTCATGCTTCTTGGGAGCATGGGAGAAACAGGCAATTTAAACAGAGTTGTGTGGTTACAGCTATTTAAAGAAAACACAAAACATCCTCTGTCAACGGCCTCTCCTTGCCACCCAAACAGAGGCTGATGGATGCTACAGGAAGTTATTCACTCTGTCATAACTGATTCTTCAAGTGCAACATCTTGAAGAATAATTACTGCGGGGTGGGATAAATAGCTATGGCTCCCACAAGTCAGTAATTGTAATTGTTTATTATATAACCATCTGACCACCTAAATTTGGAGACTTCAGATTCTACAGAATCTGAGATTTTTGGATAACAGGATATCCATTTAGTCATATTGTAAAAGGAAATTCTGTCTTATTAGTGGAAATATTATTTTGGGGAGCCTAGTAAGGAAGAAATTTTTTTCAGATCCTCTTGTCCCAAAATATATGTTGTCATTTCTGGCTTATTACTTTCAGTAACTCAGAATTTTTATAACATTGACTTAAAAGGTTTGAGTTCCTCATTGTTCTCAGATTCTTTTGAGCCAGGTGCCTGATGTTATCATTGTGGATGTACAGAAGCTTCCAGAAAATGTGAAATACTTGGCAAACACCCCATGCATCTACAATAGGATTTTAGATTGAGTAAGGAGTAAATTTTTGAAGTGCATTTCCTGATCCCTTCCACTCTCTGCACTTTGATTTGCACTGTAGAGCAGCCTCCCTCTGCACAAGCCTGGTTATCATCAGATAAAGCCAAAGGGGAAGACACCCTCCCAAGCACCTAGGCCACAGGAGCAGACTAAAGCTCAACTGATGCAACTCCATTCTCCCCAAAGGTGTGTGGTATGGATGTTGCATCCTCAAATTTTTTTTTTTTTTTTAACCCTGCAAATCCACTCCTACTGCACTGCATGACTTACTAATCTAGACATAGCTTTCCTTCCCCCTAAGGAAAGTAGTGAAAGAGTGCAGAAAAACTGAAAAACTTTTGCACACACCCCACCCTGGGGAGATCTTTTCAGATCAGTGCTTCCCAGCAAATGCAGAGATGTCATGTCTGTCCTTTTCGTGACAATTCCAGCGCTTTCATGGTTACTCCAGGTCTCTCACAGAGGTGTACAAATTAGCAAAGATCTGCCACAGTACCAGCTGTTTTAGGCATTGTTAGCTTTTAGCTTATCAATTAAGAATTTTAATGAGATAGTGAGGTACTCTTGATTTGCACCAAATATTCTGTATTATACTAAAAACAAGTGCTTTGTTCTGTCACTTCAGTAAAAATGATCAGACAGAACAATTTGCTGTACTTATTGAATGCAGTTGATTAAGTAGAACATGCCTGAAGAGACAAGTTCTGATGAAGTATCCTCATTATTACTTCTTCCCTTCATACATGTCACTAAGAAACAGCCCTATGGCAGCTACTGTAAATGCTTCCTTGTACATTTCAAATCTCTCAAGTGCTTTATTATTTTCTATGACCATTTTTTTAGATACAAAGTGCTCTTGTTTTTTTCCTTTTAACATGATTTTAGAAAGTGCAAATATGGAGCGATTTTTATGAATAAGCAGAAAGTATTGTGCTATTTGCTAATCAGAAGGTACTGCTTGAAGTGCAAGATGCCTATTTACTAAGCTCAGCTTCATTTTGTTCTGTAAATTCACATTAAATGATGTAGTCTTTGTAACAGGATATACTTTCTTTTCTCCTTTACACTGCTATTCAATCTTTTCATATGACAGAGATACATTTTTATAATTTGGGTTCCATGTTTCATCTTGAGTAGAAGATGGGGTGAGAATGTTTCTTCTCTTGCCAGATATGCAGAGCAGCAGTTGGAGCCACTGGAGGGAGCTGCACTTTCAGCTACCTTGCACAGCACGGGAGCTGCTGAAATGCTTCCAGTGGAAAATTTGGAGCACGGTTTCCACTTTAAGACTGCATGCCTGCAAAAGCTTAGTACCTAAATGGTTAAAAGAAATCTACTTACAAACGTTTGCATGAGCAGTCATATGTAAATAGTAAATACGGATTTCCCTGAATTTGCTAGCAATGGTCAGTAATTTCAAAGAATACAGTACCCTGAATGCTTCTAACATGAATGATTTCTTTTCCTGAAGCATTGGGAATGTTAGATTGTTAATTAGATGTAATATATTTGAGGAATAATCATAAGATTATTTGTATTTATTTTCAGCTTTTTGAGTAGTTCAATTTGACAGGTGAAATTTTCATGCTTCCTGTGGTCTGTGTATTTCTCTCAAACCTAATTTGTATGTAAAATATTTGTTAGCTGTACTTTTGAGTTCCAGAATGGAGCAATCTTCTTGTAATGAATTCCAAAACAGAAAATTTGAGAACTAGACAGTTGGTACAATTAATTTCACATCTTTCTGGACTGTGAAGTGAGCCCTGTTTTATTTTCCCACTGAAAAAACAATGAGATTCTAAAAATGACCATTACAGCACAAATATGAGGAGATCATCGTGGCTATTTCTGATGTACTTTATTGCTTGAAATGAGTATTTCTAGGAAAGCTTACAGCATCAGAAAGAGGGATGAGGACAGAGGAGCAAAGCGTCATAGAATGCAAGAGAAGACGTTTATATCAATGTCTCAGCTGATGGATAAAAGGAAACTTTCATCATGGATTTGGATAATACCATGATAACACTGTGCAACCCTTAGGGTTCATGAAAAAGAGCAAAGCAGACAAAGAGCAAAGGAGAGTTTTCCCAGCAATCCACTGACATTAATTAAAGTCTAGGGCAGTGCTTCTCAGCCTTGTTAACTTGTGCTTGACCTCGCTTAATCATGTCTCCTGATAGCAATAAGGGATTTGTCAGCTTCTCAGAGATGCTGTGGCTTCAAAAGCCTGAACCCCTGCTGTACTTGAGGAAGCAGGCAGAGTCTGTGCATGCAGGTGTGGGAAATGAAGACTCTCAGGAGGGCAAAGGCTGGAAACTGGTGGCTTTCAGTCCCAGGAGGGTGTTCTGCCACACCTGCAGGTCTTCACCTACAGAAAAGATTCAGTGTCCTGGTAGTAGATGAGGGGCTGGGAGCTGCATCTGATGAAGCATCCCACCTGGCTCCACCTGAGCCCCATGGCAGCTGGGGAAAGCAGCAACTGATAGCAGTGCAGAACTGCCTGCTGTGGGGCAGAGGTCTCCATCTGCTGACCTGACCTAGGAGGTCTGCTGCTTGCCAGGGATTTAGATCCAGGACATTGTGTGGAGGCTGCAAAGGTTTCTCTGGCTCTTGGCCTATTCCTCACTGCTGCTCTTCCACATGAGCACCAGCAGTGCAGCCAAGGCAGACCAGGAGCATAGCAAGACTGACTCTGTGGCTCTGGAGGCGAGGGGCAAAGGCACCAGGGCCCACTGGTGTCACCTGCCAATAAAAGGAGGAGCTTGAGGAGGAGTAGATAGATCCTGCAGGTCAACAACCACTTTTGCAGCTGGTATCAATTATAGGGTTTCAGCTTTTATGACTGCCAGGCCATTTTGAGGATCAAGGACTGCTAATTGGTCCCACCTGACTGAGTATGACAAAACATCTTGAACCTTTTGTCAAGTCTCACCAACCTGGTGAGAAGAGCTTTATACTAGGAACAGCAAGGGAGGGAGACAATGACCCACAATCAAGAGAGGAAGTTGTAGCCTGGATTGACAAGCAAAGGGCACAGGGTGATGCAGACAGGAGGGACCCTGCAGCTAGCAAAATAGGGTGGAAGGGGACCCACCCCAAGAGTAGGCACACAAATAAGGATGTGCAGAGAGGACTGCATGATAGCAAAAGCTCCCACACCCTTTCTGGAAAATCATTGTGACTGGGTGCCTCTCTACATGCATGTAGCATGTAGTCACTAGGGACTTCACCTGACTGCCGTGACTTTTCAAACACCACAGAGAGCTGCTTAGCGACTACATCTGCCAGATCCTTCAGGATCTTGGGATGCATCTCATCAGGTCCCATGGATTTGTGGATGTTCAAAATCTAGGGTCATCTGCAAAAATAGAAGTTTGTTACTTCACACGTATTACAGCCTTTAATCACTGAAGAATTTAGACACCTGTATTCAATATTGCAGTCCTCAGAGCCTGCACACAGCTGTTGCCTAACCCGGTAGTACCTGAAGGGCCTCATATATTAAAATGTACTGCTTTTCTGTATTTCTACTTCTGATCACACACCTACACTACGCTCTGGCTTCAAAGGTCTGAGCAGCTCAGTGCTATCTCCCGCCTACATCCAAGAGGATACATTTCTATACTGGTCTTCCTTCAGGGTTCAATCTTGTAGGCATTATCATTTGCACCTTCATTGCCAGATGCCAACGTTGATGTTTTTATTTCCCCTTGTGGCTTTGGCAAGACTTCTATTGACAAAACACCAGAAATGGGTTAGGTATTATCCATGTGTAGAGGGCTATGTTGTGAATTTCTTCAGTCTACATAGAAAATCTCCAAGCATAGGAAAGTGAAAACACAAAGCTCTGTTACCTTCACAATGAAATACTGTATTTTTCTTGTGGGCTGCATATCTGCTTGCCCGAATTAGATTTGTGGGTGTCAGAGTGGGAAGGCATTGCTGAAAACCTAGAGATGAAATGGTAACTTCAGCTCCACTGCTTCCTTGACAGCACAAGGCAGTCTGTGTAAGGAAGTTATGAGAAGTGTTTTGATCCTTTATAGAAAAATGCAGTTAGTGGTGACTGCTATGAGCTTGAAACAAAGCTTTGGAGGGCACAGGCAGGGGAAAGAGCTTTCCCAGGATTCAGGGATGCAGTCCTTCAGCCAAAGCTGATACGCAATACTCTAATCCCTATATTGAAAGTTATGTGTAGGGGTAAAATAAATGAAGAATGGAAGAATTCTATTGCCCCTTTATGAGTAGGATAGACTGAATACTTACTTTATGGACAAGGATCAGAGGTGAAAAGGATTAGCACTGGATATGCTCTTTATTCAAAATGGAGAAATGCCTAATTGTCTTAGAGGTTCTAAACCACCACATAAAGTCACTTTGGCACATTAGAAAATGATATCCTGAGAGTAAAAATCAAGCAGGGTCTCTATGTACATACTGATTCATGTGCACACTTAGTCTCCAAGATCCCTGCTGAGGGGAAATGAGCAGAAAAAAAACCCATCTAAATTGTTATCTATCTGGGGAATTTTCATTAATGACTGTCAGATAACCTTTATTGTCCACAATTAAACTGCAGTTAGCAGCTGTATTTTCAAGGTAAGTACTCCAGCAGAGACCACTGTTGACTATATTGTCATTTAACTACTGGCTGCTTAAATATCCAGTAGAAATATCCTCTGAGCAAAGCTGAATTTGGGAAGATTTTTACTTCTTTTCATTAGACTAACTAAGTCATTCACTTATAAATGAACTGCTTTTAGATTGCAGGGTTGCAGGTTTTGGCTGTTGTTTTTTACCCAGAGAGATATTACATAGCATGTTGATTTTAAGGATTTGCATTGTAATTGTCAGCACTACCAGGCAAGTGATCTTTTCTTAATATTGAAAAGCTGATAAGATTTCACTTTTGAAGTGAACCTCCTTATTTCCCCCTCCTTCTTACCATGCTTTGGTTCGCATCTCTGACTAGATGAAATGGATCCTTCCTGGTGAAACTAAATGGGAAAAAGTGTTCCAGAAGATCATGTAAAGCACTCCAGATGCTGACAGCTGTTTGCTCTGTTCAAGCCAGTGTAGAACTAAGCCAAAGCAAAATCCTCTGAAATGTGCAGAACGAGATTTCACTATACACTTCTGCTCCAATCAGACAATGTAGAAGCAATATCCTAACACTTTTTTGAACAAAGTTCTACTTGGCTTGTTTTTTGTTAATTGTGAATTCAGACATTTTACCAGAGTCTAAACCCAGAAGTAGAAAGTTTTTCCATTTGTAAGCATTCTCTATTTCAGTCAGTGAAACAGCCACATCAGGATTACCAGGTTTTCTGAACAGGTCAACAATAAAAAATAATGCATGTAGAGAAAGCTAAAAAGTAGTCCACAATCTTACAAGGGTTAGCTGAAGCTCTGCTAACAAAGAAAAAACTCTTAGCATTTCTGTTAATGGACATGCATGTTTACTTGTAGAAAACTTTCAAGGACTCAAACGCAGAGGGTCGTCACTGAAGGACTTGATATTTTTTGACTGAGGAGCCTTAACTCATTGTGGGGAGAGCAGAAGACTGTGATTGCCATAGACACAGCTGCATCTGAAAAGATTTTTCACTAAATATTATTATTATAGAGGAATATCTATATCTGGTTTCCCAATGGGACTATGTGTTGATCTCTTCAGCATACATAAAGGCCATCTCATTTGCATGAGGTGAGACTTGTGACTTTTTTATATGCACATTAAAAAAAATAAAATAAATATACATATTCTGAAATGGTGGCATTCCAAAGAATCACAAATTCTACTTGTGCAAGCCACAGATTAATTATTAGGGCCTTTTTACAGGATTTATAATTGCTAAAGTATTGTAAAATAACTAAATGAAAAAAGCCCCAAATTTTATTTTTTCAAAAAGTCTATTCTGGTATCACCTACCTCTCATAGCTTAGTATCAACTTACTTATTTTACAGGGAATTAGTTAATCATGTTTTAAGGAAGCTGGGGAGAGATGACTGGCAGCACCTGAAGAAGCAAGGAGCAGATGAAGGCAGGTCATGCCAAACCACTGGCACAGCATCAAGGTCAGGACAAAGACATTAGAGATGGCACCACAGACAATGAGGTACATTACTCTTCCAGTTGCCATAGGTTTTGCCACTGTTGGACTATCTCTACAGAGAGACTGGGTTAGAGAGAGAGAGTTATTCCTCTGACATGAGATGCTACCCCCATTATAGAAAGTGGGAGTGATGTGCTTCAATCCTAACACAGTCTTTAAAGGCAGGTCTCATGTGCTTCCAAGCAGACTGGTATGAAAAAGCTGAGCATTTGTTCTGAGAAAGGACAGCTGCTGGATCAGGCCTTTGGGGTTCTTATAAAAGGGAGGCCAAGTTAAAGGATTTAATCAGATACAGGTAGGTACTGAGCTATTTGTATCAAGGATGTTACAGGCATCTGCAATGATTTCAGGGGTCAGCTAGCTTTTAAAATCACTTAAGTCATATACTTGACCTACTCTTCTGCCACCACAGTGCTAGGAAGCATAGCATGCAGATATTTGGGTTGCACTGCTATCTAGTTAGACATTTTGAGAGTGAGACACCTTGAAGCAAGTAAGGATCCAAAGCAAAGGTTTGTAGCTTTTAGCTATCCAGTAGGAAATACTGGGGTAAAATTGTCATAGGACTTCACAACTCCAGCTCAGAGGTAGTGCTCTTCTTGTCCACCAGAGTTCCCAGCTAAGGAGGCAGCTTGCACTTTCATTTATCACTGCCAGATAAAAGCTGATAAACCCAGTAGGATAATGATTATTACAGTGTGCTGGTTTTGGCTGGGATAGAGTTAATTTTCTTCATAGTACCCAGTATGGGGCTATGTTTTGGATTTGTGCTGAAAACAGCATTGATAGTACAGGGATGTTTTAGTTACTGCTGAGCAGTGCTTACACAAAGCCGAGGCCTTTTCTGCTTCTCACCCCACCCCACCAGAGAGTAGGCTGGAGAGGCACAAGAAGTTGGGAGGGGAAACAGACAGGACAGCTGACCCTAACTGACCAAAGGGATGTTCCAGTCCATATGACATCATGCTCAGCATATAAAGCTGGGGGAAGAAGAAGGAAGGGGCGATGATCGGAGTTATGGTGTTTGTCTTCCCAAGTAACCATTACGTGTGATGAAGCCCTGCTTTCCTGGAGATGGCTGAACACCTGCCCGCCCATGGGAAGCAGTGAACTAATTCCTTATTTTGCTTTGTTTGTGCATGGCTTTTGCTTTACCTATTAAACTGTCTTTATCTCAACCCACGAGTTTCTGCACTTTCACCCTTCCAATTCTCTCCCCAATCCCACCAGGGGAAGGCTAGTGAGCGGCTGGATGGGGCTGAGATGTCTGCCTGGGTTAAACCACTACAGCCTGTTTGGAAGAAAGCAAGGAACAGAGATACAAATTTTTACTACTCCCTTGGCATCACAGTGTGTCTATAGGATGTACAAAATTCAGGAAGCAATGAATTTATAGTGTTTTGCCAGCAGTTATCCTGCTGAAATATCGAGAAAACAGGCTATGATATTTTTTAAAGACTTACTGTATTTGTCATCCACAACTATATGGCTTATAGGATTCACACAGGATTGTGACAGTTTAGGTTCCAGGAAAGCCATTAGTTTAGGAAAGTGTTGAAACACAAGCATTACTTAAAGCTTACAAATAAGCCTTACATATTCCAATGTTACTTCTTGTCAATAAAGAAGTATGCATTTGCAATTTATTCTGTGAGACCAGCATAGTACAGAAATGAGTGAGTAAGAGAAGCTTATTGCAATAGAAGGGAAATTGTTTCTGTCTTTTTATCTACATGTTTCAATTTCTTTTTACATATCTGGGCTTTTGATGATTTTTTTTTTTTTTTTGTATGCTTCTAGTGATTTGGATTGTTTCCTTTTTAATTGTACATCCTTAGAAAGACTGTTCTCTTGAACTACCAGAATTTATTCTGCTACCTTTAACTGCAAGTAATTAAGTACATTATTTTTTTGTTTTGGGACAAGAACTAAAACTTTTTTTTTAAATCCAGAAACATTTTTTTAGGGTCTTATTAGGTTTTAACTGTTATGATGTAGTAGAAGCAACGCAGATGCAAATACTACAGAACTCTACAGGTTCCCAGGCTTGGAAGAGCTTCCATCTTTTCAGGCACTATAGGAATGAGTCTTTGTCAAAAAAATATTAA
Organism: Elanoides forficatus; assembly: GCA_025311575.1. Classification (NCBI taxonomy): domain Eukaryota; kingdom Metazoa; phylum Chordata; class Aves; order Accipitriformes; family Accipitridae; genus Elanoides; species Elanoides forficatus. The sequence goes on from JAOBAS010000072.1 coordinate 28,225,255, forward strand.
ATCTGCTTTTAATTTTGCTGTTCTTTTTAAACAGTTTTCTCTATGGAATCAACAAATCATTATATCTAAGTATTGGCAGTATGGACTGAGTTAATGACCAGAAATGACCTCATTTTCAGCCACTGTAAATAAAGAACTGTGAGAGACTGAATTGTTATCTTGAGCTGTTTATCTCAAAGATTGTTTGCTGTGAGAGACTGGACTATCATCTCAAGCCATTTGTCTCAAGGATTTCTTGCTGTGACGAGCCACTTATCCCAGAGATGTCTTGTTTAAGCATTGCACTCCTCTGTCCAAAAGGACGATTACCAGGCCACTGAGGCATCCAGGGGAGGAGACAGGCTAGAGCCGGCGAAGAATGTGGAGACTACCATTGTCATCGAAACTGTAGTCTTTGAGATAATGTACTGGTTTCTGGTGTTGATCATGCAAAGGTCGTGTGATAGACAAAACCTGCAGCACGTGAACAGTGTGTGTGTGCATGCATCATCAGACTATGCCTTATAAAAAACTGTGGAGACAAGCCGTGGTGTGCACCCATCACCAAAGTGTCACTGTAGAGACGGACAAAGCGACACACACACACACATCAATACAATCAAGCAGTTATTATTTCTTTATTACAAGCGTGCTCTTTTTATATATTTCTAGCATCAGTGTGTTACAATATAATTGGTCAGAAGGCTGTGTA
>JAOBAS010000072.1:28280244-28299371 GCA_025311575.1 Elanoides forficatus
TTTGAACTCCCCTGGTGTCGTTTCACCTTAATTCTGACAAAGGAAATCCACGAACCTGAGTCACTCCAACTTTGGGATGCAACAGAATGACATCATAAAAATAAAACAGGGCAAAACGTGTTGTAGGTTCTGTTCGTACAGGTACAAATATATGCCATACTGGGTTATGATGCTCATTCACTGCTTTGATTATGTTTGTAAATTATGCTGATAGTCATAGTATTTCCTTTGTCATAATATGCAGCCACCATTAAATCAGGTCTTCATATTTCCATTTTTCTTCAGCTTCAGTTGCTAATCTATTGGTTTAATAGTTTACAAAATTGCATCTGTGGATGTTGCCCTGCTTCTGTATCTACCAAGCAGTGTCCAGCAAATGCTATTCAATTACTCTTATCGTAAATGTAGGGATAAGAACAGTATTAAGTAAAGAAAATTAATTCCAGCTCTGAGTTCCAATCACTCATAACCAGCTCAATTACTGTGTTGCTCTAACTGTAACAACATTTGGGAGAATGGAAGCTTTTCACATTTTAAATCACCTAATATATCTACATAGTTCAGATTGTACTGCTGTGGGCAAGCCCAATGGAGTCTCACCCCTTCCTAGCTACAGAATAAATTAAAAAGTTGAAGGAGCAGTTCAGTACGTTTACCTCAATCTATGTTATGTTCCCAGAACCTCTATTCCTTTTAGATTCAAGTATTTACAAGCATCTGACGAACTCCAGTAACTGCTAAGCATAGCGTAGAAAGATTTAAACTTGCTACTGTTTCATGTTTTCAAGTCTAACCATCAGCTTGTAAATAAGTTAAATAGCTATCCAAATCAACAGTCTGGGAGACACTAAAACGCATCATAACATTTGACATTCAGTGTTTAAAAAATCAGCACCCACATCAGCCTTCATACCCACCTGCTCATTTTAAAAATGCATTATTATTATAAATTAAGTAGAGACTGAGTCTTGCTGACCAATAAAAAGCAAATACCAAGGAAACAGAGTAGAAGGCTGTAATAATATCTGCATCCTCCTTGAAATCACCAAACTGACCCTAATCCAGGGTCATTGTAAATTTCCTGGTCTAGATTACAGTTTGGTAGAAAGATGTAATTTGTGTTCAGTTATCTCTTTCTATCCTTCTTTCTTACCCAGTTCCATCACTGCAGGACAAACACTCATGATTTAACTCTTGTATTTAGCTTTGTAATACCTTTTTGATGTGGGAAATAATAGCCTTATTTTACTAATAGCAGTCTTAGAGAAGGTAGGATTCATCTCAGCTGACTGTTGCCACCCGGAAGTAAGATGTCTAATGTTAAGTTAGTTGCCTAAACTCCTTCTATGGCCAAGTCAAACAGCATATATTGGAGGATGAGTTCTTCTTTCTGTGTTAGAAAGTTATTTCAAAAGGGTTATGCCGTCCTGTGGAAAGGCCAGTCTCTCCACTGGAGCTGGAAAGAATACTTGGATTAAACAGCTATCTTTTTGATGCATGAAGTTAAGTGAGATGAATCTGTCCAGAAGGCTGAACTAGGCTGAGACTACAGAACAGAGATTGACAAATTGTGATACTAAGGTCTTTAATACCTTGGGTTTACTGGAATTAAGCTTCTCTGTAAAAAGGAATTAAATGGGGTATCTGAGAATGAGTTACACCAAATCGCATGCTAGGCCCAGGAGCCACCAATCTTCACAAGCTGAGAATACCTGGAGGAGAACATAGCATAAGCAACCATCCTCAAAAAACCATTAAACCCATGATTTTAGTGTGGAGATTTGGGTATACTTGCCTCTGCTCAGATTTTCCAGCCATGGATGCTTTCCGCAGTCTTCCCTCAGTGGAAACAAGGCAGATCTAACCTGTTGTGTCATTACAATGCTGAGCCTAAATTAATATAACCTGATTCTTAGCATGGGTATCTGTGTGGGCACAGCAATGTTTTAACATGGCTACAATCATCTGAGTAGAGCTGGCTTATGCTTGTCTGGCTTGTGGTGTGGGTGAAGTGAGAGGGTGTTATCTGCACTTGTCTACATAGCTAGCTTTGGGTATCCAGGTATGAAAATTTCTAGCATTGCATGGGCTATGTTGTAACTTCCATTCTTGTGTTGCAATTTTTCAGGTTCTGAATATGCATCGGTGGTTCAATGATCAATCTGCCATGGATAGATATAAAGCTCAAGACAGGATCTGTTTTCATTACGAAAGGGATCCAGACGTCTATCAGGTTTTTTAATGTTTGACAAGAGTTATTCCTGGATGTTGAAACTTTCTTGATGTATGCAACATGAAATCACAATATGCAACTGAGGAAAAAAATTTTCAGTTTAAAAACTGTTTATTACTATTGTAAAGTACATTTATATGCAAAATCTTCTTTCCAGTTCACTTGGATTGAACATGTTGAGATCCATTCTCTTTGTTTATAGAATGACACCAGTAATAAATGCTTCTGTAATTTTGAAATGGTCTAATCTGATCAATTAACATTACCACTCAGTGTAATAATAAGAAAACAGAAACAAAAATCTGAGCTTCATTAGCAGTTAAAATGAATGTAAATTGCCACAACCTAGGAAGAAAACCTTTGGCTTTTACTGTAAGTCAGTTGCTATTCATCGGTAGAGCTGTGGCTGTAAGAATCTGTCACCTATGGTTTGCTTTTGCTCCAATGGTCTCTAAGAAATATTTGTGCTTTTTCCTCTATCAAGAGGCAACTCTTATGTCCTTTTAATTTTGTACTGCTCTAGCAGAATAATAATAACTTGATAACATCACATCCCAATTTCTCAGGACGATGGCTCAGGTTCACCGACTCCCAGGTCAGAATTAAGGTGAAACAACACCAGGGATCCTTTAACTCACAAAACTCAACTTTTATTCACTCACAACAAGAATTGGCATGAAACCATGTCAGTAAACTGTGTAACGTGCTAAACGTACATCACCAAACATATACAACAAGCCTTGCCTAATTGGGGATCATTTCAGGGAAGAAAATACGGAGGGCCCTCCTGTTGAGTTGTGAGGTTCAGAGTAGACCCCCTTGCTTTCCAGACTCCCTCTCAGGGAGGAGCCTAGGGGTGGCTGGATCCATTCCTAGTCCCAGACTTGGTCAAAAGTTTATGTCTAAAGAGATAAGGTGTAGGGATCATGGAAAAAAAAAAAAATTAAAAAAATGAGACAGAGACGAAGAGAGAAAAGAGAAAGATTTCACCGGTCCTAGGTCCAGCATTGGTCCAGCCACTCTACAGGTCCAGTTCTGGAGGACGCACGCACATGGGGCTTCAGTTTGTGTCCTTTTATCATCTACTTACTCCTCCTTCAGGCAGGCATTCAAACTCATTAGGCTAATGCACCATTAGTCCTTCCAGAATCTTTGGGAAATGGGTCAGTGGCCTTGGGGGTCATTTGGGGAGTAACTTCTCCCTCCCTGCAGGTATGACCATTCTTTGACCTTTGACCATACACTGTGAGCTGCCGCACTCCGGGTGTCAGAACAGGGAGCTGTGCACCCTCTGGCACAGCACAGTACACCCTGTTGCTGGTGGTTGGGTTTGTTGTTATGCAGAACTTGCCCCACCACAATGTTTGAGACATGAACTCTTTCAAGTCTCTGATAGATAGTAATAAGGTAGTACAGCTACTTGCATTCCCTGAACTCGTCTTTGACTTTGGATGCTGTAACAGCAAGGGTACATCTACATGCTTCTTTTGTAGGCTCACCCTGTCTTTTCTCTCTGTGTTCCAGAAGCCATGTAGCTGTATTAGTGCAGGGCTTAGCTGCATTAACTGTCCGCCTTCTGTCTCAGAGGGGCTTATCCTCACAAGATCCATGCCATGGCAACACCCCTGGACTCAGGTTTTTGTCTGGCTGTGGCTGACCTCTGGCCAGATCTGAACATAGGCCAAATCTTCTCATGTTGAACTACATAATATGTGAAGCTCTACAGTCTCAGATGTTTGTGATACTATTTTCACCAGTTAACTCTATAAATAGCTTACCTAAGAAGATACTTCACTAGAGGTCATATGGCATCTTTCCTTTTTCTTATGACCTAATATTGTCATACTGCTATGGACTTTTTCCACTGGAGTAAAAAAGTACAAAGAAATCAAGATACCTGAAAGGTGTGATATAGGAAATTTTGTTTCCTTGACTAATTCATTCTACAAGCATGGCCATTAATTTATAGAACCAGATTACATAATCCTTTCTCATGCTGGCTGATGTAAATCAAGGCTAAAACCAAACAGTTGTAGCTATAGTAATATGTTTTCCTCATCTCCTCTATCATTACCCTAATATTTTTTCAAGCATTCAAACACATAAGTTGTTACAGGAAAAATTCCCTGATAGTATGAGGACGGACAGCTTGTGAGGACTGTTGATAGATGAGGCAATTCTGAAATTCTGAAATTCTGAAAGTGTCTGCTAAGTGCTTAGGACTGTATTTTGAAATGTATTTCTCAGTGAGTACACATATATACAAATAGATTGTTGTGGTCAATAATTGACAAAATTTAAAAAATAGGTTGGCGTGTAAAGAATGAAGCCTTCTCAACAATATTGCCCACACAGTGGAAAGGAACAGACATCACAGCTAGCAAGGAGCAGTCCCCTGGAGAAGGGGGGCCTGCTTCTTCTCTAGGTGGTTGCTGGGCCAACATACTGAAGAAACTTGTTCTACTCAGAGAGCCTCATAGATAACTGAACAAGTGAATGATTACTTCACTTGTATATTTCCTCCATCATATGATGGATTATATCCTTCCACCATGAAATATTTTGAGTATTCTTATTGTAGCAGAAGTGTAGAGCCATCATAAATCACATATGGTTATGTCAGTGAGTAAGCACTTATGCCTGAGACCTGGTTGACCTATATAAAGACCTGATGTGTCACAGAGAGCTTTTGTCATCTGTATTGGATTAAAAATCCTACCAAAGTTGGTGTTTTATAAGATTAGATGGTGATTTCCAAGGTTAGATATAGACATTGACATTTTGCACTGATGTTTTGATATTGCTTTTCAGTGCAAAGCATGAAAAGCCTATTAGTGCAATGCGTCAAAAGCAAATATTGCTGGTTTTATGGATGAATTTCACTTTTTGGTGCTGCATGGCTTTACCTACTGTAGTGGTCTCCAACACAGTTGAAATTGAATTTTCTGAAGCACCAGAGTAGTTGCAGAGGGAGGGAATCCAAGAATCTCCTAGACACAGATTCCCAGTGACAACACAGCTTTCCCTTAAGCTTATCAAAGAAAATTAATAACATCAGACAGATTATATTATCTGAGTGGGTTTGTTTGTTGCATCTTTGAACAGGATAAAATGTGAGGTAAAAGTTTAGACTTCATATGTTCGTGGCCAATTGTTAGAGAAAGAATTTGATAGCCATGCTGCTAGCTATTAAGACTGTTCCTCTGTGGTCATGTTGTTAAAAATACGCATTTCAAGTGGCTAGAAGAAACTACGTTAAATTTTTCTCCTCACAGAATGGCCATCCTTACTAAATTTTTCTTTCTGAATAATTTCCTTCCAAAATATACCCTCAGTAGCTGATCATTCTGAGAGGCAGAAGAGAATAAAACCAAAAGTAGTACATTATTTTGTATTGCACATTAATGCAATTAATTGAAATAACAAGTTGTGAGACTAATTCCTGAATCCAGTCATACTAATGTGTTAATTAGCAGTGCTACTCCAACATTACCTTACTCTGACAAATGTAATTACCGTACTATTCTACTCACATGTACCCTGCAATGCAGCTAATGTATTGTAAGTAGGAGTATGACCCACGTTTTATGGCCAATGCATACAGTATGTCATTTGCCATACAGACTTCACATTCCTGCAAAATTAGAAAGATATGAACAATGTTGTCATGCATAGATAAAGGTAAATACACACATGTGTATGTGTGATATGTATATATTTATATACAGCTGATCTTTTGTTTGTTTACAAGAAATATTATACATGAAGTTCCAATATGAAGAATATCTTTCCCTGAAGATGTGGGCATGTATGTTCTAGTTGTGTGTATGGAAAAGATTAGCTGCATTAGTTCTATTAGACTTGAGATGTGAAAAAGCCTTTATGATTTGAATCAGGGTTTCCAACAAAGCATCATCAATTGAGTCATCAGATCTGATCCTGGTAACAGTTAGCACTTGACAATTCTGAGGAAGTTGAGCACATCCTTCTCCAGAAAGTGCTTCTCAAATTTGACAATGCTCTGGGGCGTAAGAAAGTACTTCAGTTTATGTAAACTAAAGCTTGGTCCCAAATTCATTGAAGTCAATCAAAAAAGTCCAGCTGAATTCCTGGTGTTTCAAATTAGGATTTTAGTGGCTAGAAAACGTAAAAGCACAGTTGCTGTTTGACCCTTTATAAATATGCTTTGAATTGAATTTTGAGACCTGTATATTCTGTTTATTATAGTGTATTTTAACTGTACTGAGAAGGTGATTCTCCCAAGGTGTAGAAGAGAAAGTGAATACAAAAATAATGTCTCTTAATATTATTTTCCTCTTATGACTTAAGTTACCGCAGTGACTGCAGACTTCAACTTATTTCAAAACCAGTGTGTTGCAAAGACATCTTTTTTTCCCATGGAGCTATCATTGAGAGTAACTTGCTAAGTATTCACAACCCAGGTAGGAATCCGCTGCACTGCACTGTGTATTTCCTGCTAAATAAGAGGGAACATCTCCTGTGACAGATTGGTTCATACTGTGTTTCTATCCTCCTCATGGCTTCTAATTGTTCCAGCATCTTGGGACTTCATCTCTGTTCTTTGATAACTGCCACTTCAACCACTAATTTGAACCATGTTATAGCATTAAACCACTGAACCTGCACCAAACACACACAGACAAAAAAGACAGAAACCTAAGATGTTTATAGAGAGCATCTTACACTGAAAACTGTTCTCTGAAAATGTTCTGAAAAATTTAACCAAACTCAGCTGTAAGTGGAAGAAATCCTTTTAAATAGGCAGATGCTCCCTGCCCCTCTGACAGAAGCAGCTGTACAGACTTCTTGGAAGACCTCCTTAAACCACAGCTTGAGCAATTGAATTTTACAAAGATTCATTCATCATCAAAAGATTAGAAACTTCAGTGTGAAGTTCTTGCAATAGTTAGATTAATGTGGAAAACACTCACCCACGCATGCACACAGATGACAAATTTGCCACTGCTTTTTCCTGTTTCCTGGACTCCCTGAGGCTGGTGCTACAGTAGTTGCCAACTGTGCTTCTTAACCAGGGCTGTTGGACCAATCTGTTCAGTCCAAACTGTGAAAGGGTACAGACATTTTGTTAGTATTTAGGAAGGAAAGCACTTACGGAGGACTTCCAAGACATTTGAGGAAAAGATCAATTCAGGAAAGCTGTCCTAAGGAGCACAGACATATCATGCTACTAATAGCATCTAAGGAAAGCAACAAGTTTCCACTGTCACTTGTAACTGGCCATGAGGTTGTCATGTTTGGAATCCTAGACACAGGGCTGGTCTTGTAATCAAAAGTCCTGGCTTAGGCTAAATGCAATGAAGTAGGTGGAAAAGCTGACAGAAACCAAGTTGTGCATCTGCACAAAATAGGGATTTCTACTGAGTTTTTCAGTTTTTTATCTCATAAATATTAGAGGATGTCCCTGCCAAGTTAGTTGGTTCCTCTGACAACTCTATAAACAAATGTTATGGACAGGAGAGAAGAGTCACAAGAGTATGGAGTAGCCTGTCAAGATGGAAAAGGAAATCTGTGATAGCTGGAGAGGTGAAACCCAGATAATGTGTATTACACTGGTGTTTTGCCTTTGAGGACAACTTTCCTCTGCTAAACAAGCAAAGTAATAGAAGACAGGCTGATGGTAAAAGACAGCAAAGTATTAGGAAGGGTAATGAGAAGAACTAGAGCAAGGTGAGGGAAACTAGCAGGAGAGAGAGTACTCGCTCAGAAAGAAATGTCAATGGTCAGGATGCCAATGGGAAGGAAGTACTACATTAAAACAAAACAAAACAAAACAAAAAGTCTCAGATGTGAATATGAAGTAACTGGATACATCTATACAACATATTCTAGGCAGATGTGGACTTGCTTTTCTTGTTCTCCTAGCTAAAAAATGACTGTATGACATCATTTACATCATGCTAATAAAATTTGTTCAGAGGCAGGTGGAAGACAGGGTACATTAACTTGACAGTTAACAGTTCAGCACTGTGATAAATGTGGTCATAGAGCTTTTTTCCAGCTCCAGGCATGGACAATTGGCTCTCATTTGCCTGGAGCATCATGTGTAAACATATCCTAACTTGAAGTTAGATGTTAAAAAGTTTTGAAAGTATGTGTCTGGGAAAACTTAGCCTAAATCTTAGCTGTATTTTAGGATTGGGTTGGCAACATCAAGTATTTTGATACTGCAAAAGTGTGTTGGAAGAAGAAACTGTTCCTTAAGCTGATTTTTGCAACCTGAAATACCAAACCTGAAGGCCATGAAGTTCAGCCAGCTTCACTGTTCAAAGGAAACCACCAGGTTTTAATAGTAAAATATTTGTCCAGATCTAACACAGAGGAAATCTGCAAGCCATTTATACAACAGTCTAAGAAGAATGTTTGTCCAAATGCACACAAACTGTTGGAGTGTCTAAAATCAGTAATATGTCTAGGGGGGTATATCCCTTTACTTTTGATTTTTTTTGTAATACCAGAAATCAAATGTAAGACTGTATCAGATTCATTTAGAAGTTTATTTGCTAATGGCTATACTTTCCCACAATGTCCCACTGAGGTGAGAGTGGGAGAGAGGAGTAACACATTATATTACATTTTTGTTCTTTCAGCTTTACTATGTTGGAAACAGAAAAGCATCAGCCAGGGACTCAGTGCCACATCCTCACAGTTAGAAAGACTGAAAATACTTCTTTTTCAGTGATGAATGTGTGTGACAGTATTATTTTCTTGCACACATAACTCCCCTGGTAGTTACACTATTCCTCTCTTGTTAAGCTGAAAAGCAGTAAAAACTGAAATTAACTGGTTTTGTCCTTCCTGTGCATTTTCTGGAGGAGGTAGCTACTATCTTCTCTTTGTATTCAGATAGAAACAACTAAATGGCATACTTGTGGACCAGGTGCTTTCAGACAGAGGACCAAAGGATGATTCCTTTGGCACCATAATTAACAATGAAAGACAAGAGGTAAAACAGATTTACAAAGAAACACCAACACAATAGTCAGCATGAGCACAGCAGCTGCTAACGAGGTGCCAAGCTCTGTAGGCATCACAGCAGAAGGGAGTTTTTAAAAGCATTTAAGAGAAAGATCTGGGGTTTCTACTGTCATTAAAAAAAGTAATAAAACTTGGCCTAGGGAAAGATGTCTTACTACCACTAAAATTGGTTGATACACTGTGTTCTCTTTTGGACAGAGGTGAACTGCTGGATCTGATAAAATCAACAATAAAACTTCCTCAGTTAAATGGGCCAAGATTTCAAACGGTTTTTTTTTTGCTACAGCTTCCTTTGGGTTTGTATTCTATGTTAGGATATGCATAATATCCCTTGCTGCCCTTTTCTGTTCTTTCCTGAGCCATTGCAGACACTCTACAAATGGAGAAACATGCCTGCTGTGCAAGTGAGGAGGAAGAGTGAGCAATGGTTAGGCTTTATGAAAACTGCTCTGAGACAGAAGCTACAAATTCAGATAAAGCCATTTCATACAGCTCCTTATGTAAAGCCAATTATTGTGTTACTTGTCAAGGTCTCTTATGAGCACTGCTTGTGGAATGGCACCACCCTAGCAAACTTCTTTGAAAGAACTGTCACATAAAGCAGGTGTATGATGTATAAGAATAAAAATATTTGTGCTGTTAGATATGAAAAAATGCAGTAGTTTCACAAATTCAAAGAAATGCCCCTATGAAGACTGTGGAAGCAAATACTTTGTCCTTGCATTTTATTACCAATCTGGGTACAAAACTTTGCACTTTTTAAACTTTTAAGTGAGTCTCATGAAAATAACTGAGACAGTTAATTCTGATGATCATGAACTCAGCAATGGAAGGGCCTAAATTGGATGCTGAATCACCTTGGTAAAATGTCTATCACCAGCAAAAATTCCTGTCTTCACTCTACAGTTCACTGTGATACAGTATCACAAATTAACACACTAAGGTTTGAAAAACATCCCTGCAAATTGGCATACATATAAACATGTAGAGCTGGTATAAAGCTAGCAACGCTCTGTTGACTGTCCATATCAGTACTGGTGAACTGGATATGTGAATGGGGTGGGAAACAGGACATTAGGGCAAAGAAATTCATCATGGTCAGACAGGCACTTTTATGTTCCCAAGACAAGGCAAGCACAATGTACTTCAATGTCATTTTGTTACTTTTCCTAATTTATTCATGCTTCAAGTTCAAGAAAAGACTATATAAGATTCAAAAGTCCTTTGTCTACCTGCATGATTCTGCCTGAACCTTATCTAAAGCAATCACTATAGTATGACTAATCTTTGACTCATATGTGGATGGAATGCTGAGCAGTCAAGTTGAGTGGTCTTCACATAATCCCAAGGGATCTCAGTTAGTTTAATCTTCTGAGGTTGCAATTTATATGATATGTTGATCACATTGATATTGCCCTCATAGAATATTTCTGTGTTTACATATTGTTTATACAAATGCAAACACAGACACACATGCATTTGGTGTGAGTTTTTTCATAGAAAAAGGAAAAGTGGTACTCCTGGTCTTCCAGGGCACAATGTTAAGAAAACTTCACACCTGATGTATGAAGATTTAGTTTCAGACAATACTCTGTATTCTTCACTCTTTTTCAGGTGACACAGCAAAAGGAAAAAACATGGGAACTGAATCAAGTTCTTCTGCGTTTTAGTCTAGTCACTTACTGCTAGACCATACTTTTCTAAGCCAATAATTAACCTCTATATAACAAAAGATATAAAACCACATCTTGAACTGAGAGAAGACATATGATTTTGTTAAAGAAAAGAAACAGGATGCAACATAAGTTCCAGCTGTTAGTTTGAGTTCCAAGGTAAAGAAACCAAGAATAAATACTTGGTTTATCTCTCAGTCCTTGTGACTGCCTGTTTGACAGGAGAGGGCAAAGCTGCAGCAGAGAAAACTAAAGTAGCCACAACATCACTGCTAGCCAGTGCACAGCAAACTTTCCTAAATTTGGAACTACTAACAGCAACTCATGACTTCCACTCTCTGCTGAAAAGGTCTTCTAATAATGCTTTTGTCTTGCTGCTTGTTTTCTTATAAGCATGTGCTCCATTCTGCTGCCCTACTGTATCCTACACATTTTCAAGTCTGCCTAGATTCTTCCCTAACCCTGAAGGGAGCGTTTACCTTTGTAATTCTCAATAGCTTTACTATAATAGCATGGTTCATTTGAAAAGGCATTTTTCAAAATAAATCATGGTACCAGGACCTGCCTTAAACAAAACTCAGGAGAATTGAGCTTTAATTTCAATATTAAGAGTTCTCCTTATTACAAGTCAATTTTCATAAAACACATCTGCCTCCTGCCTCTATATGGTTAGCAGAAGCGAAATCACTTCTTTTTCAGTAAGGAAATAATTTAATTCTAACAGTAGCAGTTTTACTTATACATGCAATGGTGCAATTATTTACAAAAATATTGCAGAATGAGGTGGTATTTGTAAATACTATGCTTATTTAAAATGTATTTTTTAAAAGTTAGTATCAATATTTGCTATTTCACAGCCAGACTGAAAAAAATAAAATATTTTATTTATTTATTTATGTAGTTATATCTTTCCAGGCTTGGCAGAAAAATGCATGCATTTTTAAATTCTGCTGTAAAAAGAAGGCAGTGAACTATTTCAAAATTACTAATTCTAATTCCAGACTTAAAGTGGATGCTATACAGGTCTCAGGTCCATGTTTGTCCTTACCTTAACAGCTGTTTTTCTTGGTAGGTAAAACTTAAGTGTAAGGAGTTTCCTTTTAATGATATTTTAAGTAGAAGTAGCTTCTGTTTAAAAAAGAAAGCGAAAGTGACTTTATCTAGTTCTTTATATAAATGCAGCTGAGCAGTACCAGGCTTTACTGTTAGAACTTGTTCACAGTTTTGTTTATTTAGGACTTAGAAGAAGTCTCTCTTTAAAATTCTTCACCACTTGAAGGACTGGTTATAAAAAGAAAACCTTCAGATTTCTGCTAGAAATAGGTGAACCAATCCCAGGTCACCAGAATGTATGTAAAACCCTGTTTTGAAAATGAGATATTTTACTGCTTAACAGATATTAAGTGGGTTACAAGAACACTGGATATGATGCTACTGTGCCATATCAGAGAACTGTGAAATAGAGGGCTTTGATAATCCCCAGTGGAAACAGCTGTGCGGTGGTAAGATTATTTTTTAAAACCAAAACTGTAGGAAAAGTTTTCAGTAAAAATACACTCACACAGCTTTCAAGAAGATCTTGCTCTTTCAGATCCCTTTCCCTTTTGAGTTGTTTGAATTTGCTGTAGTTCAGATTAGTGTGATATTTTAAAAGTATATGGTACCACAAAAGTGTAGGTTTTTCTTATTTTAACCCAAATTATGGATAAAAAGGGAAGAAATATTGAATTCTAAAGATTTTATGTTTAGTTTTATAGATCTCTATTTTCAAATATCAGAGTGAACTCATATGGCTGGGAATTGGAAATTATAGTCTTCACTTATAATATTGATATTGGTATCATTTCTTCCATCCAGTCATGTCACGTCCCAGTTTCTCAGGACAATCACTCAGGTTTGCTGATTCCCCGTTCAGGACTAAGGTGAAACAACACCAGGGATCCTTTAACTCACAAACCTCAGCTTTTATTCGCTTACAACAAGAATTGGCATGCTCACCACAAGAATTGGTATGCTTATGTCATGGTTTAGCCCCAGTCAGCAACTAAGCACCACGCAGCTGCTCACTCACTTCCCCCCACCCAGTGGGATGGGGGAGAGAATCCAAAAAAAAAAAAGTAAAACTCTTGGGTTGAGATAAGAACAGTTTAATAGAACAGGAAAGAAGAAACTAATAATGACAATGGTAACACTAATAAAATGACAATTGTAATAATAAAAGGATTGGAATACCAAGTGGTGCACAATGCAGCTGCTTACCACCCACCAACTGACATCCAGTTAGTCCCAAGCAGTGATCCCCCGACCCCCACTCCACCCAGTTTATATATTAGATGTGATATCACATGGTATGGAATACCCCATTGGCCAGTTTGGGTCAGCTGCCCTGGCTGTGTCCTGTGCCAACTTCTTGTGCCCCTCCAGCTTTCTCGCTGGCTGGGCATTAGAAACTGAAAAATCCTTGACTTTACACTAAACATTACTTAGCAACAACTGAAAACATCAGTGTGTTATCAACATTGTTCTCATACTGAACTCAAAAACATAGCACTGCACTAGCTACTAGGAAGACAATCAACTCTATCCCAGCTGAAACCAGGACAGCTCACAAAAAAAATTGGCATGAAATTATGTCAGTAAACTGTGTAACGTGCTAACCATACATCACCAAACATATACTACAGGCCTTGCTTATTTGGGGATCAGTTCAGGGAAGAAAATAAGGAGAGCCCTCCTGTTGAGTCATGAGGTTCAGACCAGACCCCCTTGCTTTCCAGACTCCCTCTCAGAGAGGAGCCCAGGGGTGGCTGGATCCACTCCTAGTCCCAGACTTGGTCAACAGTTTATGTCTAAAGGGATGAGGTGTAGGGATTATGGAAAAAGAGAGAGAGAAAAGAGAAAGATTTCACCAGTCCTAGGTCCAGTGTTGGTCCAGTCAGCTGAGGGGTCCAGTTCCTGTGGACTTGCACACGTGGAGCTTCAGTTTGTGTCCTTTCATCATCCTTGCCCCTCCTTTGGGTAGGCACTCGAACTCATTAGGCTAATTAGATGTCATCAGCGGTTTGTGAGCCTTTGGGAAATGGGTCTGTGGGCTTGGGGGTCATTTGGGGTGTAAATTCCCCTTCCCTGCAGACATGCTCTTTGGCCATGCGTGGTGAGCTGTCCTGCTCAGCACATCAGAACAGTGTTATCAGAACAGGGAGCTGTGTGCACTCTGGCAAGCCTTCTCGTACTGCTGCTGATTGGTGCTGATCAGATTCTTTTCATTTCTGGTTCCTTGCTGTGCAGGGTTTGTTGTTATGCAGAGTTTGTACTTAAGCAGAACTTGCCCCACCCCAATGTTTGAGACACTAACTCTTTCAGTCTCTCACAAGTCATCTCAAAATTATTCACGTAAGCCTTACCACAACAGGCAGTTCAATACTAGCCAGCTATGCACCTGACATTGCTGTTAGCTCTTGTACACTAGCTTTGGATATTAAATGCAGAAGACTAAAAGGAGATGCAGTGGATGAGTGGGACTAGGAAACAACACATGCTGCCCTGTAATACCCTTTACATTGCCAGTGTATCTGTGGGTCTTTTCTTCTGTGAGTTAAGTTGCTCCTTTGGCCTGTAATTGGTGTAATCTCTTCCTCTATGTTCAGTTCTTTTTTCAACATCTTTTTAGAACAAGAAATCACTCACAAAAAAGGAGAAAGATGAGCATGTAGAAATACCAATTGTAAGGGATCTCATAGATTAAAGAAACAACGTATTCTTTGATTGCACTTTTTAGTATTCTAAATGGATAATAAATTTTGTCCCTTTTTTTCTATGCCCAAATTCCTCAGATTTCCCTGAATTCTCAAAACAACCTGAAAAAGTCTTGCATCTTTGTATTCATCCCTTTAAAGCCAAACTCACAACAGCTCTGATAGATTGACAAATGTTTCCAACTGGGGAGGATACATTTAAATTACTAAATTAGCTGCTATATAGTAATACTGTAGATTAAAAATATGAAACTTGGAAACAAGCTTTAAAGGTCCACTCAGTCCAGCCAGTTCAGAATGGAACTCACACTGACTATCTTGGTGTTAGTAGCCTTGGCAGCAAAATCTGGCCATTTTGGTGATTGCATTGCTATACTGCTGACATCCTCTTAACGTTACCGAAATCTGGAATAAAACTCCTTAACACCAATGTGAGGTTAAGAAGCAGGCACTTCATTTATTGCAGCGCTGGGGACACCGGGGATCGCTCCTCTAAAGGCGTGTCCAACTTAGTATCAAAATCCATCAGTTCTTATAGCCTTTTTCTGTCATGTCATTGTTACATGAGCTCTCTACATAAAAATGCATACTATGCTCGCTCTTAAATTAAACCTTTCTTTATAATAATTGGTCCTTTGATTATATAACCCTATCAATATTCTTATTTAAAAACAATCATTGGTCAATTTCACTTAGTTCTATTGATTGGAATCTTCGATACTCAAATCAAGATGGGAAGGGTAAGGGGGTTTCCAAGCAGCATAACTGGTGTCCATGACAGTTTCCTTAGTTTCTTGAAACAAAACATAGAAATACCAGTAACTGCCTGGTGAGGTTTCCATGGTTAGCCATTTCAAACTTTAACAATATTAAGGTTCCTGTAGTCACACATTACACAGTTCCTAAAGTTTCTATGGCTACATTTCAAACTTAACAATCCTATACATTATGCTTCACAATTTTACTCCTTAATGGAACCTAACTCTTCTATGTGATTAAATTTTGATTTCTTTATCAGAATATTTGCAATAGAGCTGAAACTGATGGCTCCCAGCCTGAAACCCAACCAGCATCACCTCTCCCTTTGAAATCAAGATGTCAGACTCTGCAGGATGATTACTCTTGTGTAGTTAGCAAGTACTATACAGGTCAACCCCAACAGCATGAAAGATCCTTTACCAATGTTAGGAAAAAAAGATCAAAATTAAAATATGCATGTAGGACAGGGCACTGGTACCTCAACCTCTATGTGTGACATGGGAAGATCCTGGCATGCTAGCAACTGTGCACAGACCAAGTGGGATTCAGCAACTGCAGACAAAGGTGAATGGTAAAAAGACATATTTTGCAGTGTAAACCAGTCATTTGTTTGGTATTCATCATTATCTCACCTCAACAGCAGCTCCCTACTCCAACAGTGATGTGATCATGAGGGACAATATTACTTCCAGATGTCATAGTAAGTGTGAAACTGTTTTGCAAGCTGCCCAAAAATGCAAGGACAGGCAACAGACCTATAAAATTACCATGACCTAACCCACATCCATCAATGCATCAAAACAATGAAACAAATATAGCTTTCTTTTACTCAGATTAAATCTGTTTATAGAATAAATTTCCCAAAAAGAAATACAATAGTAAATCAGTTTTAAATCTTTAATGTGTTAAACAATTAACATTGTAGTAACTACTGTTCAGTGCCATCAAAACAATGGGTACAAAAAATATGCCCCAGACACTCCTTTTTTATAGGCTATGTACTCCTCAGATGTTTCCGTTTGGAATTCAGTTTGAAAGCTTAGCCTCTGTTTTTGCAGGTGAACACACATACAAAATGTTTGAGCAAGTGCATATTTACTGATCAATGACTTCTCAGTAGATGGGAGAGTGGGAGGAAGGATAATTTTTAACTTTCCATCTGAGTTTGAGTGCAGGCTAGGAATTGCAACTTGGCTGAATCACTGTTCCTGATGAAATGATCTAATGAACTCATTCTCTTTTTGTGCTTCAGGAAAGGAAAACTTTCTACAGGAAATCACATGAGATGAGTTAACAGGCAAAGGGATGGTGGAAGCTCAGTAACGGCTTAGGGGTGTCAAAGGGAAGATTTCTATGTCTCCTGCTCACCACAGTGCTTTGCTTTCCACCCTGTTCCTTGAGCTTATCTCTCGCTTGTAATCAGCCTCTAAATTGATTTATTGAGGCAAGCTCCTGTGCCTAGGCAAAACCCTTTTGAAGTTTAGGCAGATATGCTAATATGGAAGCAGTTGTCAGGATACAGGTTTAAGGGAAATACAAGTAGCAGCAGCGGATTTACAGCTACATGGTAACTGTAGAACATGTGATGCATAGTAGAACATGTAGTTCTACTTGGAATTGCCCTGTATCAGGTCCCTAGATTTAGCAATAAAATTGCAATAAAAAGAGGGAGAGAAAGCCCAGAAGGAAGCTATGATGAAACAAACAGAGAATTTGCTCCAGGAAGCCAAACGTCATGGGTTAAGCCCAGCCGGCAACAAAGCACCACTTAGCTGCTTGCTCACTCCTCCCCACCCCCTGCAGTGGGATGGGGAGGAGAATCAGAAAAGAGAAAAAACAACAAAAAAAGAACCTTGTGGTTAAGAAGAGTTTACTGGGACAACACAAGGAGAGAAGTTACAACAATAGTACTAATAAAAGAATACGCAAAAACAAGTGATGCACAGTGCAACTGCTCAACCACCTGGAATCAAATGCTCCCCCACTTCCCACACTGAGAGAGAAAGCACGCACCCCCCAGCCCGCTCCCCACTTATATACTGAGCATGACATCACGTGTTATGGAATATCCCCTTGGCTAGTTCAGGTCAGCTGTCCTGGCTGTGCCCCCTCCCAGCTTCCTGTGAAAATTAACTCTATCCCAACTGAACCCAGGACATTATCCACCCCTTATTCTATATCAACTACGTCATGCCCAGATCCTACATTTTCCAGTTAATCACCACCATTTCTCCTGTCTTTGGTATATATATATATATACACACCCACCCACCCAAATAGCATTCCCTTAGCCTATCGGCCATGCCTCTAGCGTGTTGATTGATTTTGTTTAATCCATGACTTTGAGGCTCCACCTGTCATAACAGTCCTTCAGGGTAGGAGAGATTGTGTGTGGTGTTGGATTGTTGCATGCTGCCTCTGGAGCTTGCGGCTGGTGTATTTGGTGCAATCCATGCCCATGGTCTGTGGGTTGAAGATGTTGATCTTGAGGAAGTTGCTGGGCACCAGTTCGAGTTCCATCACCATGGCATTTCACTCAGTTTCAAAGTCCATCCTTCAGCCATTTGGGTAATTCTTACTGTAATATCCTTGATGTGGCATATAGCCACTATAGATACAATGACATACAGTAGCAGGTTATTTAGCAATTAACATCATACAGTCTAATTTACTGGCTATTCTCACCTAAAATCAAATCCCCTTGAGGCATACATCGAACTCCCCCATCCTTCCACATCACCCACCAAGTGGAACCAAGTCCTTGAGCAAAAGCAATCCCACAGATGGGTTTGCCTCTGCCTGAGGCAGGACTAAGCCAGACTGTCTTCCCTAACATATTCTTCATGCGCACTACAGGGACTTTATCTCCTTCTACAGAACGTGGAAGTCTTGGTTGGGTGGGGCCACCTTGACTGGCAGATGCTCTAGTATTAACTAAGCAGATGGTTTCTGCTAAATGTGTGTTCCGATTTTTGAAAGTCTCACCTCCCCTATTGCTCTCAATGTAGTCTTTAACAGTCCATTGTATCATTCAATTTTCGCGGAGGCTAGTGTGTGATAGGGGACATGATTTACCCACTCAATGCCATGCTTTTTGGCCCAGGTGTCTATGGAGTTGTTTCAGAAATGAGTCCCATCGTCTGACTCAATTCTTTCTGTGTTGTGGTGTCACCATAAGACTTGCTTTTCAAGGCCTAGGATAGTGTTCCAGGTAGTGGCATGGGGCATGGGATATGTTTCCAGCCACCCAGTGGTTGCTTCCACCATTGTAAGCACGTAGCACTTGCCTTGGCAAGTTTGCAGGACTGTGATATAGTCAATCTGTCAGGCTTCCCCGTATTTATATTTCATCCATCACCCTCAATACCAGAGGGGCTTCAGCCACTTGGCTTGCTTAATTGCAACACATGTTTCACATTCATGAATAACGTGCACAATAGCGTCCATGGTTAAGTCCACCCCTCAATCACGAGTCCATCTATATGTTGCACTTCTTCCCTGATGGCCTGAAGTATCATGGGCCCACTGAGCCATAAATAGCTCATCCTTATGCTGCCAGTCCAGGTCTACCTGAGCCACTTCAATCTTGGCAGCCTGATCCACCTGTTGGTTATTTTGATGTTTTTCAGTGGCCTGACCCTTGGGTATGTGAGCATCTACATGATATACCTTTACAACCAGATTCTCTAG
>JAOBAS010000072.1:28305292-28322265 GCA_025311575.1 Elanoides forficatus
CCCAATAATTCAGCATTTGTATGTGCATGTGACCATATGGTGCCACATTAGAATAGGAAATTATGGGTCTTTCTTTTGGACAAATGGCTTTTCCACCATTTCTCACTCAAAGGAAGCTCCTTTTTTATTGTTCCTAAATACAGCCCATAGCACAAAATGTAGACCAGTTATTTCATGTTAACAGCTTCAGGCTCACCAGGAAATAAGTACGCACAGTATATCTTATGGAATCTGTAGTTGCAACTCTTTGCTGTTCATTGACCATTTGTGGTCTTGGAACTAGAGGGGTATAGTTTCTTGTCACAGGTCTCTGGGTATTGGTCTGAATTGCGAAGCCACCCTTGGCACTAGCAGTTTTGTGCCTTAGCAAGGAACCTATGAGGGACAGAGTCCAAACTGCTTTCTCAGCTCTAATGGTATTTTCCTACTTAGGCCCAAGACGCACTGACAAGACCATGGGAAAGCTTGCAACACTGCTGCCCAGGCTCTGACAACTCTGTTGGTTCAAAAAGTTCCTGACGTTTATACAGCACTAATGCTTTTGAAGTTGATGAAATATTGAATTTATAATGAAAAGCTTCCTTGTTAATTCAGTTTTTGAGAAAAAAGAATTAAATCCTCTTCAATGAAACTATTGAGACAGTTTTGCACCTTTCCTTTTCTCCTTCTTTTCATCACAATCTTTGGAGTAATTCACCAAGTGATTGCTATAATTGATGTACTTAAGAAGTGATGTAATTAAGAAGTGATGTACTTAAGAAGACTACAAGGTCTTGTGAAATAAGATACCCTTTGTATACACATGGCATGCCTTGCTAGCAACTGTGTCCCCCTGAACAAGAAATAAAAGACTGATAAGAAGGGAACATCCTACCCCAGGAGGCACTGAAAAGGTGAATAATTGCTAATAGGCATGAAGTCAGCAAAAATCTGTGATAACTGGAGGAAAGGTAAAGGCGGCAGGGGCAAATCATGACCACCAACTCAATTCAAGACTAAAAGATTTACACCACCCCTGGAAACTTTAACTCAATAGAAACTGTGCTAGATAAGCAACTACCAGTAATAGTTTGGGAGAAGAACTTTGGAAATATGTATAACTGAACTGTATAAATTGCTTGTCCATTTAGGCATGAGGTGTGCTAGCTTTGTGGATTACCACCTAGCCCCCATCTTTGCGCAAGCATGAATTGGAATAAAATACCTCTGCTCTGTGTGTATATTGGCTTTTTCCACACCGGATAAATGACCCCACTTGTGGGACAACATAATGAGCTATAGACACATGGTTCAAGTTGTATATCTCTATATTAGTCATATAATAGTACTTTTTCTGTCATTGAAATCACACTACCCAGCCACATACATTATCCTGTTTAACTTTGGTTTTATTGGCTAGCTCTGCTACACTGCTAAAGCAAAGGGGAGTGTGTCCCAAGAACTCAAGCTACTCTGGTGTAACTGGAAAACTTCTGATTATGTTCTGGAAAATCCAGTGGCACAGGCAACCGTGAAGGTTTGGCAAATCCAGATCAACTGCACCAGAGGTCTGCAAAAAAATGGGAAGGACATCTGTACAAGGTTACAAGTTTATGACTGCACTGAAAAAGGGTTAATTACCCTGGTTACTAAGCAGGCTTTCAGTGATGCACAGACAAATCATCCTGACAGTAAGCTGCATATGCAACTGTGAACAAATGGTAAAAGTATTGTAACTCCCAGAGACATTAAAAGAGGTCTGTTCTGTTTCCCCTGAAATCAGCGGGAATTTGACCCTTATCTTTTATAGAAGCTGATCTAAGCCAGCAATAATAAGACAGTGTAAGATAAGTTAAAAGTCTGTCCTGTTCAGTTTCCTGTCAAATTTGGACTCTAGTGAAATTCAGTCTGCAGGTAGTGTTAGTCTTCAGCAGCTTTATAAATCATTAGGCTGCTTGGACAGGTATCTCAATATTGGTACCAAAATGTCGTCATTTAGGTAACAAAGTGTTTGCTTTCTTATTTACTTGTCTTTGCTTTATATTCTTATGCCTTTTACTGCACAGAACCATAGTTATACACACACCCCAGTATGGGCTGTATGGACAATTGCTATATGCTGAAAATTTTATCAATGTCTTTTCTATCTTTTCATTAAAATAACTGCTCTTTAAGCATTTAGTCTACCTTGAAGTAATAGATTTCTTAATTTGGTTGCGGGTTTTTGTGTGGTGTTTTTTTTTTAATGTTTGTACTGGTTTTGGCTGGAGTAGAGTTCATTTTCTTCATAGTAGCTGACATGGTGCTATGCTTTGGATTTGTGACCAAAACAGTTGACAACACCTGGATGTTTTGGCTGTTGCTGAGCAGTGCTCACACAGCATCAAAGCCTTCTCTGCTTCTCATGCTGCTCCGCCAGTGAGCGGCTGGGGTTGTGCAGAACCTGGGAGGGGTTGCAGCTGGGAGAGCTGATGACAACCAAAGGGATATACTGTATCCCTTGCATGATGCTTGGCAATAAAAGCTGGGGTGAAGAAGAGAAATGGGGGGGCATTTGGAGTTATGGCATTTGTCCTCCCAAGTAACTGTTATGTGTAATGAAGCCTTGCTTTCCTGGAGATGGCTGAACACCTGCCTGCCAATGAGAAATAGTGAATGAATTCCTTATTTTGCTTTGCTTACACACAGAGCTTCTGCTTTCCCTATTAAACTGTCTTTATCTCAATCAGTGAGTTTTTGCACTTTTACCCTTTTGATTCTCTTACCCATCCCACCAGGTGGGAGTGAGCAAGCTTCTGTGTAGGTCTCAGCTGCCTACTGGACCTAACCCACAACAAGGTTTTAGATAGTTTTAGGGTGTAGCAGTGTTTAGAAATACACAATGAGCACTACTTGAGAAAGCTAATGTTTATATGTACTGATTAATGAACTAAATATTTTATTTTTGAGAGCTCCATGAACACTAGCCCTGTCTTTGTCCTCTTCAGAGCTTCTTATGATAGATTATCATTATCACCGTGAGGATGTCCTGAACTAAGCCTCTCCCAAGAATTCCAATTAACATTGAAAGATCCATTCATCAATCAGCACTGTTGCCAGGAAAGTGTCAACTGTTCCAGTCATTATTAAGACTTTTGAAGAAGATTAGTGGAACTTCTGGAACACAGGAGCGATTGTCTGCCAACTCAAGAAATCGATTAGTCCTAGCAATCTTAGGTGATTTATCCCATTCCATGCTGTATGAGATGGTTTGTGTTCTGCAATTGCCTCTCTGCCTTGACAGTGAAGATTGTTTTGGTGGCTGTGTTAGGTAAATGACTCCTAACTAGGCAAAATTAAGTGGTGTGAAATTCACCAATTGAATTATTGTGGTTGGATACATTCTGGGGTCTCGTAAAAAACCAACAGCCTTGAGCAGTATGTAGAAAATGTATCTACATTAATAGGGTTACTTATAGTGTATTAACAGCTTGAGTTACTGATTTGATGCAGACAGCAAAACTTATAAAGATATTTTCTTAAAATAGTAATACCGTAAGTCTTGAAATGCTGGTCAGAAGAGAAAAAAACCACACAACTGAAGAAATACTTTATGCAGATGGCATCATACAAGTTGTTCTAACCTAGGATCTTACTATATGTAGCTTTCTCCCAGTTCGTGCTCCAGACTGAGGACTCCATTTCAGTTGTGAAATACTGTTGTAACAGCTTGGAATTCTTGCTGGACTTAAAGAAATACAGCCAGCAATATTTTCATTCTGACTGTTATTCATGGTGGTATATACCCTAAACAGTCTTGCAGTAATTATGTATTTAAGACACCAGTCTTCAATAGACATTTTTTAATTACATTATGGCAACATTCAGACGAACACTGATAAAACAGCTGGTATTTGGGAAATGAACATACAGCATGTAGTACTTAGGACATGCAAGCTGTGTCAAAGTATAAACTTTCTTCTTCCTTGTCATTAAATCTGACAAGCAGTAAAAGAAAAATCTAAAGGTCTTTCTTCTTTTCCTTGAAGGTAAGAAGCATACAATAAAAGCAAATCCTTTTCCTATCCAAAAAGTATCCATGTCCCCCATCACTGTCTTTCCAGTTTTTCCCTTTTATTCTCGATGTCATGCCCCAAGATTAATCAGCTCCAGATATTACTAATTATCCCTGTGTTTCTCAAGCTCTGTAAATGTGCTAATAAAGCTAAGCTAAGGCATCTGGCATAGAGTGGGTGATGTTGGAACAATTATCCAGAGGCCTTTCAGATCTATGAAAAGGCAGAGTATCTCTTCAGTTACTACTATTGTTGTAACTTTCACTATGCCAAATACCAAGAGTCAAGAGAGCCAGTTATATCATGCCAGAGATTAGCTGGGCTAGGATAAGCATGTATTTCTGCTTCAACAAGAAGACCTCGTATCTCTGAGTTTGGTTAACAATGTGTTTTTCTTAAGGGAACAACAGATGAAAACAGCTTAAAAATTGAAAACGGTAGATTCAATGAAGATCTTTAACAGACTAGAGCATAGAATATGGTAAGACTACTGTGAAATATTGTTTGTTTTTTTTATTAAATTATATTTCATAGTTCAAATGGCTCAAATACCTTAATAAGTTTTGGTGATCAAATTGTTTTATGGTGGCAGTTAACTAATAGAGACAAACTTCAGATGTGGATTTATGCAGCTAATGAAATCAAGAAGAAGAAAAGAGTAATAATATGAGTGAAGAAAACATTGTGGAAATTTCTTTCAATGCTACAGGGGTGGGAAGATACAGATCAGCATTACTGCTATGATATCTATCACTGTGTGTGCGAGAAACTTATAATGCAGTCAACAAGCCAAATTCTCTGAAGCCCAGTCATATCAGCATTCACTTGGGGAAAATAATAAAATGTGGGTTACTCAATTGTTGCAGGTTATTGACTGCTTGTTGAAGGAACTGTGAGACTACCATGCAATTGCAATATGCTTAAGAATGGAGTTAAGAAAACATAAAATTAAATTTGTCAGAAATTATGACACTTTGTTTTTTTCTCAAGATGAAGTCAAATGAAGGTCAAAATGTTATGTTTTTTTCTGGTGAATGGAATGTAAAGGCAGAATATATGTGACCATAGGGAAATATATTCTTATTAAACAGTAACATTTTATAACCAATACTGCAATCTCATTGTCTAAATAAACCAGAAATGCTGTGCATTGACTCAGTTCAGCAATGACACACATCTTCCTGTAGTGGGACAAAGTCTCCTGGGGCCACTGAGAGAGGTATCAACTTCTTTCTTTGCAGTAACTTCTTGGCCAGAGTAGGTCCTTTTTGAAATCATCTGAACTATGTGCCTTTGTCATTAGGAGGCAAGACCCCCATTTAATTACAGAAAATGTAATTCAGACAGGTGACACAGTCTGTAGTAGAAAAAGAGAATATTGGGTATTCCTGGCTGCTTTTGAGCTACATAAGCGAATACTGGTTTTGCTGAATTAACTTGATGCATTCTTAAGCTATTCAGCAAACCAAAGTTTTTCAGATCAGACTTCAGGCAAGGGTGCATTGTCACACATTGTTAAGATGCATGCTAGCAATCCAGTCATTGTGTAATAGTGTACACCATTATAATCACAGTTCTTCCAGATGGAAATAGACAAAACTAACTTAAAACTGATGGGAGGGGGTATTTGTCAAAAGACATAAAAATGTAAAGTTGCTTCTGTTGTGCCAGGTTTGAAATGTATTCCTATTCTACAATACTTTTATACACGTTTTAATTTTCATAGAAAATTTTGTTAACTGAGAAATATAAAATATTAGGAATATTTGGCTTATTTGGTTTTAATCAGTTTAAGTTAAAAATGTCCTGGAAAGATTAAAAGAAAGCAAATACTTTTTATCAAGTAACTTTGAGAAACCTTTTTATTTTGTTTGAGAAACAGGTCAATTTACACTGAAAAAAACAATGTGACAATTTGGGGGGAAGAAAACTCTAGAAAGGCTATTTAATTCTATAATCTAATGTCCTTCTATTTCACTAGTATATCCCCTAAAGATTTGCCCAAACTTACTAGACCTATAGCACAAGAAGGAAGTTTCCAATATTTCTTTTATAAGACAGGAAATGTAATATTTGTCATCATCAGAAAGATTCCCTGATGTTCTCCACATTTTCTTTTGCTAACTAATCCAAACAATTCTTACTTTTATTGATGTATACACTCTTACAGACTTCTAAAGTGTTGGCACAACCTCCTTTGTATTTTTAATGAATAATTCTAGATTTTTGCCATTCTTCTTTCTCAGTCCAAGCATATTTTTGTTACTGATTTTATTTTCACAACATTGAAAACTTTCTGGTGTTTTTTGCAGATGGAACATAGTCTTACTTATGTGGTCTCACTGGTTTTTAAGAAGGAGAGAAAATATTGTCTACTTGACTCATGGGACGCAGGATTACATTAAAGGTTGTGTTGATGACAATGTAAAAGTTATAGAACAGAGATAGTGGGATAAGTAGTGAAGTGTTGCAAGTATGAGGACAGGAAGATTGCATTTCAGGCTCTAGAAGAGTCACATTTCTTTATCCCAGGAAATAGATGAAAAGAGATTCATATTTCTATGTTGTAACTCTCCTCTACCTGCAACTTTCCCCGACTCTGCAAAAACACCATCCAATGATGTCCCTGCAAATTAGAGAAAAGTTTTACATTTAAAGTAATTACTTACAAACACATTTAAGGAATTTAAAGTCTGGAGAGTTAAGATGTCACAATGTAGGGAACACCAAAATAAAGTTTGCATGTGCAATTTTTGGGGGTCCTATTTGTATTCAAATTATTAGGCCAGTTCTAGTTACGTAACCACACACTCTTTTTTCACCTTGCAATCAAGAGCAGTCTAGTATTTTGTTTCACCCTCATTGCTGAATGTGTGGTGGTGAACTCATCTGTGGCCTGCTCCCATGTGTTTTCAGTGAAGACTGAATTATTAATGTCCTTCTGAACATTCCATTGACTCATCAGTGTAAGTTCTCCAACAATATTTCATGTACCTTGAAGTAATTTTCTTTCTGAAATGGGAATAATATCTCTCATTTCAGCATAAGCTAATGCTTTCCAGCAAATGAGGGTATTTTAGTCCTGACTCCATAGTTGGAGAATCTGTTTGGGGGTTCCAACTGATGGTCTAAGAACAGGACTGAAAGTACTGCTAAATCCATAGGTCTTTCAGAAGGATTTATATAACTTTCCAAGACAGCAGGAAAGCTGTGGTTAACTGCTTGGAAGCATCAATTCACATTTCAAATCAACATTTTCTTATCTTCGATGAGAATGCTCTATTCGCAGCATACAGGCCATTTTGAGTTGATCTTTTCTCCAACCCTAATGCTAAAAATCATGTAGCTCTGTAGAAATTCATTCATTAGGCAAGGAGGTTAAGATGTTAATTCAGTTCTGGTACTTAATAGTTATATTGCTTCAGAAATACAACACAAGTCACATTAAAACATTAATCAAACAAAAAGACTCATAACAGTATGAGTTCACATGTATTTTCAGAGGGCTATCAAAAACCATGTTCATTAGTCTAATGTCTTCTTCCCTTCTTCAGACTTGAAATACCTGCTCCAAAATACTGCCTGCCATCCTCAAGCTGTTCAAATAAATAATGTAAATAAAATCATAATGGCAAGAAGGGTCAAAACATCACTGTCTTAGACCTTGTTCTGAAAAATTCCTGGATTTGGATTTCCACTTGGAATTAGGTTTCTCCGGAAATGTCAACTTGACCCTAAGCAGACAGCTACTATATGAAATTTCACCTCATTGTTAAAGTTTGGTACAGGACAAACAAATGAAAAGCAAGTCTTATTATGGGAGATGATATTATTCTTTCCTGTCACTTGGCAGAGTGTGGTAGGAGTGAAATAGCACTCAGAACACTAAAAGAGGCAAAACTACTTGCAAGGCACCTACTATGAGAGTTGTAGCTCATATACAGGAAACAGTATTGGAAAAACAGCAACTGAATTTCTCTTCCACTTCATCACTGAAGACAAGTGTTTGAAAGCACTGTGATCACTTGTAACACCTTCTATTCCACAATGAGTTTTAGTAACTTTCACCAAAAGACAAGAGTGCAGCTTCTTCAATTTTCTGCTGTCAGAATTACAAGTACTGACAAAGAGTTACCAAAACAGCTAGCATTATAGCAAACAGGATGGAGAAACCTGTTATAATAGTGGGGTTACAGCTCTTTGACACAGACATTTAGTCACTGACCTTAATTTAAATCAAGTCTAAAAGACATTTAGTGGAAGCAGGAGGAGTTTAATCCTCAAGTACAGCAACAAGGGGAAAAGAAAGAATAATCAGTACAAATAGGAAAGAAGGCAGAAAGGTAGCACAACAAATATTGGTTATGTTGTCCTATGAAGAATGAAAAAGAGAGAAAGTCTTCAGTACAAGTGCTAGTGAAGGACATTGAAGAAGCAAAATACAAGCCCCTATTCTTTGGTTCTTCCTGGATCCCCTGAAAGAAGACTTAGTGTAGCCATGGTAAATTAACAAGGTTATACACGTTACCTCCTCTATCTTCTCCCCCAAATGGAAGCAACGGCAGGGTTCTGAACTTTAGCTAATGATTTAGGTCAAAAAAGGGTAATGGTAAAATGCTTTTGATCCACATATAAAGAATTTTGGAGACCATTACCTAGTCTATTACCTCAGAAAATATGCAATTCATTTTGCTTCCTGTAATAGTAATATGACTGCTTCTGTGTAAGGCTTTATCCAGTTAATACTACTGAATTGTTTGCTATTTAAATACACCTTTACGTTTCCATCTTTGGGACTACCAAATCACATCCTTCCACAGGAAGTGGAAGAACAAGTTAAGGAAAAAAACTGAGACGTTTTAATGCCTGTGGATCTTTCCACTGAAACTTGTGGAGAAGTCCTGCAGACTCTGTTTTGCCTGAGGGCTGTGTCACCTGGCAATATTGCTAAAATTAACAACAAAATATTGCTAAGAAACCCTAGCAAATCCTTTAGTTGAGTCTAAAGTCCTTCAGTATTTTTTTTTAAAGAGTTTAAGCAAAGAAAAGTTACATGTTGTAATAACCTTGTAAATCCAAGAGATCCAAAGATTTGAGCTATTTCTAAATGATTCTTGAGAACATAAGGACTGAGGCTGAACACAGATTCACTTCTACACTGGAACTCTAAAATCCAAGGGAAGCAGTGAGAGTGGTGTTTTCCAGTTTAGCAAGGAACTTAATTCCATCCTGCTATATCCAGGGACCTACAAATTGCATTTGTCAGTAACTTTATGGTAGAGTTTTAGACATTTAACAAAGATGCAATCCGTATAACATATCCATAATAAACTCAAAAATAATAAAACCTAAACTGTGTCAACAATTAGTTGAAAAAGTCTTTCCTTGTGATATGCAAGCTCTCCTCCTTTTCTGATATTGCCATTTAACAGTAAAGTGATTGGAGTTGTCAGGGCCTGGTGCAGACTACCGCACCCTTCTCAGTCTAGCTCTCTACACTCAAGGGCAGCTCTAGTACAAGAGAAGCCTTAGCCTCCCTTGATGGAGACAAAAACAGAAGCCTGAGGGAGATCCCCTCCTCCTTCCCTTGGATGCTGCTTTGGAGCTCAGGCTCTCCAGCTTGGTGTTTGCCTGAGCTGACATTGTAGCCTTGCCTGTGGCTGGCCATTTGACCCATTGACCCATACCCAGACCCTGGACCTGACCCACAACCTTCCTTACCAGTTTGACCTTGACTTATCTGGCAGTCTGGGCTGCTGTGGTGGTGGGCTCTGCCTGCTTTGCGCTCAGCTTTCTGCTCCCCTTTACTTTCAGAGCACCATGACTACATATGCAAATGAGGGCATCCTGAAAAGTCACATCACTGTTCAATAACAGGTCTTATTGAACCACCCCTCACCTCACTAAGCAAATACTTGTGCTTTGCAGAGAACATTACACCTGAATATGAACCACTGATGCACTCTCATTGTGAATAAAGCAAACCAAATACGGGGATATGCTAGAAGAAGCATGGCCAGCAAACTGAGGAGACATCTTTCTCTGTCTGCATAGCCCTGGTGAGGCTGAAACAGAAATACTGTCCAGTTTTGGACTTCCAGTTCAAGTAGGATGTGGAAAAACTGGAGTATCCATCATAGTCCAAGATTGTCAGGGATAGAAAGCATGTGTCCTAGCAGGGAGAAACTGTGGGAGTTGGATTTGTTTAATGTGGTAAAAAGGTAAGAGGCAACATAACAGCTAATACAGACATTAGAAGGGTAGTAACAAAGACAAGGGAAACAAACTCTTCTCTGTAGTGCCAGACGATATAACATGCACCAGAGGCTGCAGTCAGGAGGTTCAGATTTGAAAGTTAGGAAAGATTTCCTCACTAGAAGGACTGGACAGGCCTGGAATTGATTGCAAGGGCAGTCATGGAAGTTCCATCCTTGGAGGTCTGCCTTTGCTAGGCAGAGACACGGCTGACCTGATCAAAGGCTTGTGATATTCCCACAGCAAGCTGGAGGTCTAGAGGCCCCTTACAACCAACATTTTTATAGTTCTGTGAGCAGTATATTGATGGACTAAACATCTTAATAGTGAAAAGTATTTTTTCCATGCTTCTCTGAATCCTTTGGAATGCAGACATAATTTTTTATTAACATTTTCATATTTTTCACTTTTAAAAAATTCTTTTTTAAATGTTCATAGCTATAAAGAAGATGTTTTCATCAAAAATCTGTGGAGCAGGCAGAGCTGGTAAGAACAGGAATTATTGGAGCTGCCTGGCTACATGGAGGAAGCAAGACAGAAGGAG
This sequence comes from Elanoides forficatus, assembly GCA_025311575.1. Taxonomy (NCBI): domain Eukaryota; kingdom Metazoa; phylum Chordata; class Aves; order Accipitriformes; family Accipitridae; genus Elanoides; species Elanoides forficatus. The sequence continues at coordinate 28,316,126 of JAOBAS010000072.1, forward strand.
AGAAAACTAGGACCCTCATGAGGAGTTAAAATGCACATTATTGATGCATCTTCCCAATTTTCTCAGGGCATTTTTTCATCCCAGTGGACTCTATTCTTCCTGTGACTAAAAGCTTCTTCAAAGTATAATGCAATAGCAGCACTTGGCAGTCTGTAGATTTTCCTTTGCATTATTTGGGTTCCACTTGTGTTTAGAAGGTTTAAATAAAATTAGGGCCCTACTGCAGTGGGCGCTGTGTATACAAATTGTAAGGGATGTCCTCAAAGGACATATAGCCTGAATAGAAAAAAAAAAAAAAAAAGAGAAAATGCAGAAAGCCAATCAAAAAAGATAGGTAGCATGATTTATCCAAGGTTGCACAGTGTATCAGTGGTAGACTCAGGAATAAAAGCACATCACCTAGGCCAGGCTGTCATCTGCATGTCTTTGATATTTTCCCCAGCAGATTCATGAAAATTCTTCATACAGTTCCCCTGGGGGAAATCCCACCTATCCTTTCAATCTGTACAGTCATGTTGTGCTTAAAAGTAATATAAAACTACCAGAGTCCATAGAAAAAGCTGTTCAGCAAGAATAAAGACAGCCCAAATTTTTTAATTTACTCAGTTTAGGGAAACCCAGATTCATCCCATTTTCTGACAGAAAAAAATCTGCACAATGTTCTGCCAAATGCATGTATTAGGCTGGATTTAAGTAAACAGTAAAATACCATATATATATCTGGGTGAGGGTTTTTTTTGATGGGAGCCAGGCTCTTGATAAATGAGGAAATGTAAATTATATCCAAGACAGAAATTTAATTTTAAATACATTTTATATGTTTTGGAAATTTAGATTTCTGGAACCCAAGTGCCTTAAGGTAACAGTTTATCCACAACATCTGTTTATGAGGCCCATGAAATACAATGCAATAGCCACAAATCCCTAACATTACCACTGTTTTTTGCTATTTTTATACTATCTCTTTTGCATCCAATAGGACAGGAGAGAAAGGGAAAAAAGCTAGACTATGAATCAGTCTCAGAATTTCTTTGATAATCTGTGAAAGATTGCAGTTCATAACCCACAACACCTTCTTAGCCTTCTCCATGTCTCAGACCTTTGATCTTGCCCTAGTTATTCTGAAATGGTACACCAGGCTACATGCAAAAAACACTCTTTCTCACTACAACAAGCATGCAACATTCAGGGTAAATATCTTCAAATGTACAATTTGATTTATGTGTGACTCATGATTCAGGCACTGAGTTGGCAACTTGTTCTCTGTCTCTGAAAGTCAAAGCTATCAAAGCTGGGCACTCAAGAAACAGTCACATGCTATTTTTGAAAACATTCCATTTCAGAGAAAGAGCTCATGAACTTATTCAATGCCTTGGTTGCTGGAAGCTTCTCTCTGGCTGAAGTCTTGCCTGTAACCTCATTCCCCTAAGCCCTCAGTGTGGCTCAATGATCTAGAATATGAATTCTTCCTACTTTATTCCACCTCTTCTTTCTCCACCTCACTGATAGTTCTCCACAGGTCAGGCTTTTTCTTTCTATGAAATCTTCAGTTTTACTGCATGGCTGACTTCTGTTAGGGCGCTGTTGGCAGTCTTGATAAGTCAGTGCTGTCCTAAGCTGTAAGACACCTTCCCTCTCCTGAGCAGAAAAGATCCAAACTTGAATATGTGAAACCATCCTTTAACTTTATAATCACCATTACCACCGCCATCCATGCTTTTCATCAGGCATGCACAAAAATACAATCTGAAAATTTGTCTCCTGGCTGGCTCCTGGCAGCATTTCAGCTTTCTGTTTGCCTTATCCACATATTATATTGGCTTAGCAACTGGAAATTCTCTGGAGTAAGGCTTTTCACCTATTTATCTTTGTGGAAAGTTTAATAAAAAGGGCTCTCAAACTAGCTTGCCTTGAGAGGTTTTCACTGTCTGCCTGTGAAATGGTGACAGCAGTGGAAATTGTGATAGCTGATATAACAGGTGATAATTCTTTGGAGGATTCTGGCAGCTATTATTTTACTGCCTCCTCTCCAGAAGAATGTTAATAAGAAGATCAACAACACCTGGTGAAAATCTGTCAGAACACATTTTGAAAACTATTTCTTTTCAGAACCGAAACAGCAAGTAATTTCTTTTAGGGTGCTCGGCTGCTTAAAGCAATACTTCTACCTCCGGTTCTCTGCAACTTGACAAAGGTGTCACCAGAACCAGGAAATGGTACCAATTTTCATTAGGAAAAAGCATAGAAAGGAATAACTCATAAAATAGACATATAAAATGCCCCAGCATAAAAATATTTTTTATATTGTTGAATGTGTCCAGTTGAACTGATAGAAATTGTCTTTCAATGACTCTTGACAGGGAGGCAGCTGGCCAGTTTAACGTTCTCTGACTTGTCAGCCTGAATTCCAATGAGGTACAAGAATACGCTGATATCATGATTATGGAAATATCAGAAGGAACTTGCATAGAACGACAGTAAACATGCAGAAGTCAAACTACCCAGAATGTGATTTTAAAAAGGACACTTCTTTGTTTGTTTGTGTTTACTCATTTTTATAGAAAACATCTTCTTCTTTGTAGCAAAGTACTCTACCTTTCTGACAGCAGTAGACTTGTGAGCTGATGGGCATAAACATTGTTACCACCCAAAGATTTTGCCAATATTGGGTGAAAGGGGTAGATTTGGAGGTGAAGGGACTAGCTCAAGAGAACTTTTCTTGAAAATGGAACTAAACACATGTCTTTTCTTTGTATCCAGGAGTGAATAGTTCTTTAACTGCTACTGTGAAGTGTAACTATCAACTGTAGGTCATTAAGTTGAGCTACACGGAGCAAGCTGAATATTCTAGCTAGATTTACCCCACTCAAAGGAAAGATATTCAGGGGTAAAGTCATTTATTGTGTCTAGCTGCTGAATGGCAGGCACTGTAACACATGCTGTGAGGACATTCTGGTTTTTTCCCTCATGACATTTTTGTTTATACTAGAAAAGTATTGCTGTCAACAAGGGCACAAATCTGCTTATCCCAAAGTAGATATAATCTGGAAAACAGCCACCTAAATCATCTCAAGACACAATGTGTGTTTGCTTCAGCCCTAATCAAAGTGTGTTTACTCTTTGGGGATAGAGAAGTAAGTTGAATATTTGCCATAGGCAGAGTTGAGACTCTAGGCTAAGCACACCAAGCTTCTTCAGCTGTATCCCATAACTTATCATATGATCAAGCATTACTTGTCATGTGGCCAAAAATACATTTGTCCCTGCCAGAGGACTCCAGTGCACTTTCATGGGCTAAGTTTAGCACAAAAGCAGATATATTTTCACCACATTACCTAAAGTTTATGCAATGCATTTCCTAACATGACATTTTACCTCCATCATATGACCAAATGCACATGTCCATGTTATTGGAGTCTTTGGGGGAAAGAATGGCAGTGCATTATAGCAGTACCCATGTCTGTTGTCTGGCTTGTTGGTCACATTTACTGACACAAAGCAACTTACTACAGAGAATTGTAGCAATCTTTTCATTTTTCACTCTGTACTTTAATGCTTGACTGTACTAAATGTGGAAACACAGCTATATATAACAGGATAGTACAGAGTCACTACATATAGAAATTATTACAGAAGAAAGCCAAATAATTTCACTCACAAACAAGACTGTGTATGTTATTAATTTAGTAGCATTTGAAACTTTTGACAGACTGCAAAACAATTCCCATCCAACTCCCATTTTAAATAAACAAAGTCATAGCTTTCTGAAATGTGTTGAAATGCCTTCCAACACTTGTTTTTAGTTTAAAGGTGTCTCATATTGCAGAAGGAACAGCAAAGCCCTTTTATTCTTTTTCTAAAGAATACAGGAAGAAAACATGCTCTGGCCTTAAAAACAAAGCATTCTGAGTAGCCAGTTTGAAAAACTGCTGGCAGGTAATGGGAAAGTTTTAATATGGGAAGTATTGCGTTTATGCACTATTTGTTCTGGAACTGTCTTTGATCCAAGTTAAAAGACTTTGAAAATTGTGCTTTGAGCATACCTAGTTACGCTGTTTTTAAACATCTCTCTCAGACAATTTGAACAGCACTTGTGTCCTGCAAGGTCCAGGAAATTGATGTGGAAGCCCAGAACAGAGAAAGGGCAGCTGTGGGGTTTTCAGACTGTCAAAACCAAGAAATTACTACAAATGTAGTCAAGCAGTAAAATATAGGTAAGTGTTCCTACAAAGTGCTATGACTTTTACTCATATAATTCTGTATCTAGCTCTTCAGTGCCTTAAACCTTGTGTGTACATGTGCTGGGGAAATCCTACCTTTTTTTATTGCCAGTCAGCAGCAGTATAAACTGCTCAAAGCCAGCCCAGAATAGCTTAGAAATGGATATGTATTTGCAAAGGCACTGCTTAAGTTGCATGTTCATCTGTAGCTGTATTTATCCTTCAACTTTTGAATATTTAAACTCATATATCATTGCAACATATCTTTTTATGGAAAATAATATGTGTTGGCTCAACATATTTTTCTGTTTTCCAAAGCCTTTGTAAGGTAGTTGTATTCTTTGTGAAAGTAATTTATTATCATACGCAAACATATTTTTCACTGCCACTACATGTTTTTTAAAAGTGAATATGGGATATATGAACTACAGAAAAACACCTTACTTGGGAATTTGGGAAAACAGTTGAAATCTGAAAATAATTTCTTTCTAGCCATTACTTTTCAGGAAGGTGAATTTTGATTAATACTATTAAATGTTTTCACAATATTTGCTTGAATTTAGTTTATGTTGGTTTTGTAATTCATGAGGGAATTTGCCTTAGTTCTCTTTGGATATTCCAAGTCTTGAGAATGAAAACTTGCAGTATTAAGTGTTTTCCTTAGAAAATGGATTGAGTAAGACTTTGGCTTTATGCTAGGATTAGGCCTCTCTTGCATCCTGGCATGGACCAGATAAGGATGAGGTAACACTACATGCAAGCAGACTACATATACCTTCATTGTGTATATGAGAAAAAGTTACGCTGAAGTTACCTACTCAAACAATATATTTTATAAGGACCCTCACTGTTACCACAGTGATGTTGTCAAGGGCCTTGGATAGTGATTTATTCATGTTTCATTCAACAAACTTGGAAAAGAACTTCATCTACTTCTATTTACTACACAGCAGAAAAGGAGTTACAGCACTTCTATAACACAGAATGGGACCATACAACAATATTAGAACATTAAAAAGAAGGAAAGGTAGGGAATGGATGTTTAACATTATAAATTATTACATTATTAATTTATTTATATTTTATCTTTACTTTTATAATATTTATGATTTGCAAGTTTTATTTTATTATATTTATTAGTGTATTTTAAAATACAAATTTCAAATGTGTATATACTTGCATTGTTCATAAATAATTATTACATTTTAAAAAATATTATGTTACTAAAATGATGTGTTATTGTGAATAAATAATCTAATTTCATTGTGGTTTATGGAGTATAGGCCCAGATAGTTTACAGTGAAACAATGTAGTTATGCAACTTCAGCCTTCTTAGTTCTTTCACATGCTTTCCATGACCATTTTTTTAAGTCCCACGAACAACTATTTAAGAACTTAAAATAGATTCTTTCATAGAAATAGCAGAACTGTGGACCTTGTTCTTCATATTTCACAATGTGCAGTGTTTATTATCTATTTCTGCTGACTTCTAGAAAAAGACTCAAAGCTCTGCTAGAAGAATTGAGGATTCAGAAAGGAGTAACATACTAACTCTATGACAGTGAATGGCAGAAATATTAGAACCTCCCTACCCCATTGACATTTATCTAGTTTATTTTGGTCTACACATTGCCAAACAGCTAATAAGCAGGCATAATGGGCAGTCAAATGACATATTCATCCTTCCTGAATACTACTTGTTTATCTAGGACCTGACCCCTTCTAAATTTGATAAAAGAACTTTACATTAACAGCCGTAACACCATCCATAAACTGAGTTAGTAAATGTGTCAAACCTGCAGCAAATCATCATTCATTTTACTTACCACCTTCTCAAAAAAAAAAATGTTTTTCTCTACCAAGCAGATATAAAAACTGCGAAGGCTGTAAAAATTTGGTTCACACCTACAAAAAATTGCC
>JAOBAS010000072.1:28338158-28356476 GCA_025311575.1 Elanoides forficatus
GGTAGGCTTCTCCTTCGCAGGATAAAGAACAACCATAGAAACCTAATGTGGGAAGAAGAGCCATTCCAAACCACAAGCAGTTCCAAAACAACTGGCAAACAAGAGGTGTTGTTATGTTTTGACAGTCTAGATATGAGGGAGATAAGGTTTGTACAGAGTAAAACCTATTACTAGCCCAAATGACAGTGCTGAAAATAAATCAAACCCTTCTGCAGAAGAAATGGTGTGTCTGAAGGTATAATATTCATCAATAAAGAAAAAGCAGCAGAAACTCTACTAATTCCTCAGGGTGGGAGAATAGATGGAATAAAAAAGAAGACAGGAAAAGATGAGGGTTAAAGTAGTTAAAAGAGTTTGTTGTCTGAAATCATACTAATAGTGTGGGAAGAGACAAATGAAAACATTGATATGGTTCCCAAAGCCACAGACTGTTGCTTTTTACCTTATACCCCTAAGCCAGTGTCTGAGTAGGTTTCAAAGTATGCAGTGGTTTCCAAGAGATACGCTTCATTGTCAGTGAAACTCCATCCCAAAGCAACTTAATTCACTTCTCACTTTTGGAAAAGAGCCAGGAGTGTGCTCACAACCATACTCCACTTGTTTCCAAATTCCATGGTAGCAGATGCTTCTCTAGGTTATCCAGCAAAGCTGCTAAAATGCAGACTGGGTGTCTGCAACACAAAATGACAGCTAGCAGGTTGGAAATCTAAAGAAGGTTGCAACCCCTTTGTGCTTAAAAGGCTTTTACCTCCCTATTAGGGTCTTGAATCAAGCTCTTTTCACTCTCAGGTATTTTGACCTGTTCTGTAATTTCTCTCTATCTTTATGATAGATTAGATGAATCCTCTTCTTGGAATGTCTCCAGGTATCAGAGGGTACAAGATTCAGCTGTGGATGTGGATTTTGTGGGTGAGGAGTCTGTCTTCTCCTGAGCTCAACAGAGGGTTGCTCAGGTTCTCTTTTTTTTTTACTTCTAGTTGGTCACAATTTGCCAGGGAAGGAAGGGAAGTGAGGAGGAGGAAAGCAGTATGATGACTAGCGTAAGGCCCATGCCTGAGTCCTCTAGGCTCCCTTTGCACAGCTCCCCACTCAGGTAAGTGGATACAAGTGTAGTAATACGGCAATTCATGTGTAGGTAGAAGAAACCTATGCCATAATACGATGTATTTTTAGTCTGTTTTTTTCACAGATAATCCAGAGTCTCTAGTGATACTGTTAGCAAAGATGCCAAAAATGTTGTTGTATAAATACCTCCGGTATCTTCAGTACAAATAGTTGACAAAATGAAAAATGACAAAACTACATGGCCACATAGAAATATAGTAATACAGTAAATAAGAAGTGTAAATGAGTGTGAGAGGCATTTATTAGACTGACAGATTTTCATGGCAGGCTTCCAAAAATGGCTATATGGAATGACAAAGTGGGTTACCAACAACAAAAAGCACTTCAGCAATGCTGCTATTTTATCAAAGATCTATCAGGTTGTGGTTGCTTGTTTCAGTAGATAGGACTCAGCAATGGTACCAGCAGGGCCCAACATCTTTCAAGGGAGCTGTAGAAATAGTGTGGAGTTTATTAAATCCCAGCTCAATTACATCAAAGTGTACAAGGAAGTCTATTGGGCTGGAATGTTCAGCTATGAAGTTCGTTGAGGTGATCACACCAGATACAAGAGTGGGAACTTCAAAGGCTAAACAATTACTTATTAAAATATTAAAAATGAAAAATTACCTAAAGAACTGAATTAAGCATACCTGGAAGATATGTTTAACTATGCCTTGTTTAGCAAAAGCATCTATCGTAGTTACTGTAAAAAAGCATAAACCCAGTCACAGAAACATTTACGAAGTAGATAAACTCACTCACATGAGCAACCAGTCAGATTATTATTTGGTCATAAAGCTGGTTTTCTTATCAGCTGGCCTATTTTGAAATACACTCTTTGCAGGCTTCTATATAAGGACTCTGTCTGCCACTGTCTCTCTTTGTATATATATGGTATTATTTAACGTGGAGATGACTTTCTTTATTTTGGGCTTTTTTTCCCCACAATATAATTAATGGACTGTAATTCAACTTTTTTTTTTTTTTTTTTTATTGGTAAAAGGACTGGCACTTGGAGTTACGTGTTACTGTGGCATCTGTTTACTATAGACATATAGTATGTAGTAAAGGTGTGTGTGTTGTATATGTATATGTAAGCAAAAAAACATATAATGCATTCTGTACTTGCCAAACTCAGACATTGCAGTCAGTTCTCACCATGACTTTAAAACTCCTAATTCTCTTCTTTGTGAAGGACTTAGAGAGGTACCTGCTTATATCTCTTTAATAACAAAATCAAGCTTCTTCTTGTTTTAGTTTGCTTTTCAAAACTTGTGATTTTTACTACTCTCACGTCACAAAAATTGCATTCTGAGATTTAAATGTTGTAACACTCATGTTGAGACTAAGACTGTACAAAATCTACTTTAGTGTAAAAAAGAAAACATTAAAAGGTGGATGAGAGTAATCTTAGAACTTTATCATGACTGTGTTTTTTCCTTATGTTGGAATACATGTGAAAATACTGAGCTGCTTGTCCTCTTTCCATATTGAGCAGTTAAGAAACACAACCTAGAGGAAAAAAAATCTGCCAAGATCTCCCTAGATGCCACACAACCCCTCCCAAAATTAAAACATCTTTCCCTCCCTTGCAGTCATTGAAACATTGATTGATTCTGTTTTATCTTTCATTATGTTGTTCTATGATAGTGAAAAAGAAAGGGGTTAACCAAAATGAAAAACAACGGAAAATTACTATCAGGTAATGTTGTGACTAGTCCGGAGAAGGGCTGAGCACCCCATACCTTATTCTGTAACAAATTCTGGGGAACACATAAGCAGCTTCTCCATTGGCATCTTTGCATCTGCAACCCCCTTGAACATAGCATGTTATTGTCACTACACTGCACCATTTGGCCTGCTACTAGACATGTTTAGCTCATATAAAACAAATTACCTAAGAAAATGCTTTGTCTGTAATTCATTTCTTTTGAAAAAAGGGAGGCTAATAGAACTGCAACTGAAGTCATCATTACCTTGATAAAATATTATTTGATTAATGAGTTCCAATAATTGTAAATATGGTAATACATACTTGCAATTATGGTAATAGGTTCTTGCATGCACTTTCAAAGACAATGCAGACAACTATTGTGCAAGCTTTCTCACAGAATCCTGTCACTTCTTTCCTACCCTAAAGCAATTCTTCAGTCCTTAACTGCAATATTTCTTAAGCCATGACAGTCAATTGTAGAAACATATCAGATGGTTTGCAACGAGCATAGGCAGAAACTAGAATGAGGCTTATTGTTTAAGAGACAAAATCACCCCATCATTACTTTTAAATGTATTTTCTCTGCAGATGGCATATTCTTCAGTTGGTGGATATTGAATTCTGTGGCCCATATTTGCAGATAGTATAATCTCTGTCTGCAGCCAAAATGTAAACAACAAATCTTATCTGCCAAATCCATAAGCAGACCCTAACTTAGTTAGCACTTCAGTGAGAAACTCATTAGGAATCTGAGATACTATGGAAGTGGAATTACTTCCTTAAGCTTGTTATTACTGCGGAACTGAGAGGAAGTAAAAAAGTACAAGTGTATTTCGGTGTATTCCTGATTAGATACCAGTTATGCATAGGCATGTGCTCACTTGAAAGAATGGCAAGTGCTTTTGTGAACTACAAAATTCCTCATTGTTTTGGGGTCCAAATTGCCTAATAAGCAATCACAGAAATCTTGGCCAAAGCACCTGTGCAAAATCACAGCCACATGGTAGCTGTCATCCACTCTGAATAGTGAGGCACTTGAAGTCATTCTACCAATTATTAAGGTTTTCCTGTTTCACCATTAGTTTTTATCCCAGCTTCTACTTAAAAATATCACCAAAGTCTCATTTAAGTTCTTAATAAGTGAATTATGGGATTATACTACTGCTTTCCACCTGGATTGCATCACTAGGGCCAAGTGTTTGTAGGATTTGAAACAGTATTTTTTAAAGTTAGGTGCCTGTTTTTTTTCATTGTGTGTTAGAAGTGAGTTTCCTTTGATAATCTCAATATACACTCTCTTGTCTTCTTTGTTTTCCAAGTGATTTCAAAAATCTGGTGGAATCTTCTGTGGAATTTTTCTCTGTTGAACACATTCATTATGGCTCAGAGCTAAAAGGAGCTATTCTTTCTGGTCCTGATAATGAAGGACTTAAAAGCACTTGGTAAGTTAAGCAATGACTCCAACAGGTCTGGCATAGCTCAATTTATGGACAGTATGAAATCTATTACACAAGTGAGTCTTAATATTTTGTCCCAAATATTTCTATTTCCACAGTCTTTGAACAAAATGGCTGCAACTGGTGATTTAAATGTTTTTGAAACTCTATTTCTATCACAAGAGACATTCTAAAATGATACTTGTAATATCTTCTTGTTTGGTTTGTTTTGTTGAATGTAAGAATAAGAATATTACCCTTCTGTGAGACCTGATTCTAGGCATACAGTAAGTTGTAGATTCACAAAGAAGGGAAAAATACAATGTTCAAGCTAGATTTTACTTAGATGAAAACAAGAATCACTGCCACCAGATCCCCATTTAATCAGAGATGTATTGATGAATGACAGACAGCAGTAATTTTTTTTTTTTCCTGTCTCAAAAGAGAAGAACAGTGCTCCTATAGTTTGGTTGTATAGTGTTGTGTCTTTCCCCCAAACACTTATCAGCTAAGGATACCATCATGCAGATACGGTTTCAGCACTTGAGTTGTTTCCTCTCTTGATTGCTTCTGAGGGGGATGATAAAATTTGAAAAACAATCTTTAAGCAAACTAGATTGAAGATATGCATGTCTAGGTGGTTTTGGTTTTGTTTCAGTTTACAAATGCATGTACTTTGCACAGCCCCAAGACAATCAAAACACCATCTTCATATGTCCTCTGACAGCCAAGTAATCAAGCTTGGTTTTGGAGTCAAGGTACCAAGCTCTTTTAAGAAGACAGAAGAAAATGGAACCACATCGTCTACAGTCAGAGAAGGCACCATGCTGAAAAAAAAGCCACAAGATTACAGTCTCCTGCTCTTTGTAGTGACAAGAGACACAAAAAAGCTCTGTCCCCACCTGGATCATGATTTTTAAGGACAAAACATGAAGAAGAAGCAGATAATGCAGTGATCTTGGGGATGAAAATTTTCTACATAGCTTTTCAACCTTAGCTCACTATGCATATTCTTCTTTCTTTTGATGTGCTCTGAAATGCACCATGCCCTTAGGAGTACCTGTTGCTCCTATGCTCTCCAGCTTCCTGCCTCTTGGGAGCAGATCCTCAACTCCTGTATATTGTCTGGCATAAAGTGCTTTCCATCAAGCTGAAACAGTGGATGTGATTTGCTCTCTGGACTGTATGTCTTTGCCTTGTCACATGTTTCATTTTAACTTCCTTTTAAAAGATGGCTATACAGCAGTATGCATAAGTTGAGGGTTGGACTAGATGATCTTTAAAGGTCCTTTCCAACCCAAACTACTCTATGATTCTATGATAAGTGACAACAGCATGTGTGGAAAAGCCCAGGACCAGCTGTAAACTTCAAAGCACTCATGTCCACAGCTATGAAGCCATAGCAGAATCTACTAAGGCACAACTCTCTCAAACATCCTGGTCTGCTAGGCCATGCTCTTTCCAGGTGAAAGTTTTCCAACTGGGGCTGAAGCCAGTGCAAGTATGTCACAATTACACTTTTATTTTGACATGGGAACGTACCCTTAGCTACGTTTCATGATCTCCTCTGCTTTTTGCCCCTTTCTAAGTCAATTTTAAATTTTTGCTTGTTTTCCAGCTTCCAGATGAAATTTGCTCCACCTATACTTTTTGACCATGTATCTTCCAATCTTTTTCTCATACTTACTCTAAGACTGATCGGCAGCTCATAGCTCTTGCTGACCATAGGAGTATTATGGAACAATAAAAAAGAAGTTAGAGCACTGCAGACAACACCAGTGTAGTTTTTGGGAGTGTAGTTCTTGTTGACTGTTTAAAAACTTTTTTTTTCTGAGATTATTAGTCATACACAAACATGTAAACACTTGAGACTAGAAGTGAGGGTGTTTTCCTTGTCAGCACCCTGAACATTGCACTATACGAATAGCAAGGCACTTACAGGTATGCCACGTCCACTGGAAGAAACAGCAGTACTTATAATCATAGTGCAGGCAGATGTATTAGTGCAGCCATAACCGAGGCATACGTTTATGCTATGTAGATAATTTACCTTTACAATAGTTGTTTGTTTGGTTTTTTTTTTAAAGCAGAAACCAATAGCTGCTTTTGCATTTCAATATGTTTATTCTGCTGATAATAACTTGCTACCTATATAGGACATTTGGTCTCATTATGTACATGTGGTTTCTCTCCATTTTTTCATAAACATTTTTAACAGGCTTTTAATAAAGTAGACTTTCAAAACTAAGACAAAAGCAATGAAGCTGGTGAAGGAAGCACAAGTTTTATGAGGAGGAGCTGATGGAACTGGGGTTGTTTAGCCTGTAGAAAAGGAGGCTGAGAGGAGACCTTCTCACTCTCTACAACTATCTGAAAGGTTGTAATGAGGTAGGTGTCCGTCTCTTTTCCCAAGTAGCAAGTGATAGGACAAGAAGAAATGGCCTCAAGATGCACCATGGGAGGTTTAGTTTGGGTATTAGGAAAAATTTCTTCATCAAAATGGTTGTCAAGCATTGGAACAGGCTGCCCACGGAAGTGGTTGAGTCACTATCCTTGGAGTTATTTAGCAGATATGTAGATATGGTGCTTGGGGATACGGTTTAGTGGTGGACTTGGCAGTTTTAGGTTAATGGTTGGACTCTTTTCTAACCTAAATGATTCTATGATTGTAAACATGCTGGTCTATTAATTCTGTTTCATGAAGCTAAGGTTACTTAGTTAACCCCCTAGTTAATCCCTTAGTTAAGGGATACATATATACATACCTACATTAACAATGAATTTTTCGCAACATTTTTTTGGAAAAAGTAAATGCACTGAAACAGATTTTCATCCAAGTATATATTATTCTATAATATTTAAACCACCACATATTATCCACTCATATTTTCCCCTGAGGTTTTTAACATGCTTAAAACAAAATATTTTGAGGAAACTGAGAAGCAAATATCTGATGAAAGGACTAGATGAAAGCTATAGAGAAGGAGATGGCAGTAGCAGGAACAGAACATTGGGACTCTGAGTGCCAAAGAGTGCTTCAGCCACTGAACTGGACTCCCATTGACTTTTAATAGACCAATGCATTAATTTCATCGAGATACTTACTTAAGAGATAATGACAAAACCAAGGAACACCCATATCATGCTATCAAATGTATGACCACGTGCTGGCAGACTGCACAAGTAAACTAACACTTATTGTATTATTTCATGTTCAATGACTGATCCTGGTAAAAAACATCGGGAGTGTGTTGTGCTAAAAAACAAGTAGCTGGTCATGGGACTTCACAACCTTCATTTAGAAGTTACCAAATGAAAAAAATAGGGAGGGTAGGAAGTTTTTTGTTTTGTTTTGTTTTTAATGAAAGAAACAGATAATGACACCACAGTGTTGCTGGTAGCAAAGTGGCAGGTTTACAACTATTTTATTCTATGCCATACGATGGAATATTGACTCTCAGTTTTTTTTTTTTACCGAAAGCTGATTTGGCAGGTCCAGTTTCAGAGGGACAGATACCTTTTGCTTACTTGTTGTGGACCACATCTGAAAATATCACTCAGGCTTGTAAGAATATATGTCCTTTGTGCTCTCTTTTTCTAAACAATATAAATACAAAATATAACTGTAGATTTGAGCAGACTATGTCAAGTCTTTAACAGCAAATTTTGCAAGACAGAACATAGTAGGTGCCTTTTGATCAATAGATGTATGCCCTCCACAGGCTCATTCTTTCCAAGAACCTCCCTATGTAAGCCATAACCAGGTTTAAACTAGCTGGTGTATGATTGTTGTCAAAATCTTTGCCTAGCATTATATGATTGAACGGAAGTTTTTGTTGAAAACACAAACTGTGTTTCTTGAAGATATTTAAAGCTCAGGTCACAAATATCTTTGAAAACATGTTTGCAGAACTTCCAGCAAAGAGGAAAAAAGAATGAATGTATTATATTCAAATGTTAATTTATTATTATATTATTTATATTAAAAATATGTGTAGATGCCAAGCTATCAACCACTTTGGTGTCACCTTGTCAGTGATATTTTATTTGTGGACTAAGATGCATTTATACCTTTGCAATATTTTTCATACTTTGAGATAAAACACAGAAGCTATTTCTGAAAAAGGTTTACAGGCCAGGCTCCTTCATTTCACACTAAGATTACCATAGATGCAGCAGAAAGAACTTAGATGTGCTAATATTCCTGTAGAGAAAAAGACCCAGGAAAATACAGATGTTGTTGGGAGGTTTTAGCTACTAACACTTGCCTTTATCCCTGATCGAGTGTCTGTACATGATACAAAGTTTGCCAAAAGTTGCCTGCAACACATCACAAGTTGTAATGGTCTTTAGCATAGAAAGGCACTGTTACTTAGATACTACACCCTAACACAGTAGCTGTAAATATTACATTTTTACTTATAGCAAAAATCCTTTTAGCAGAGCACAGCACAGAGTCCACATCCATGACCAGACTCACGACAAATGTAAAGCTTTAAAGGAAGACCAAATAGTTACTCTAGTGCAAAAATAGCCTATGCATTTTTTTTCTGCCTAGTAGAATATACTTCATTTAATTCTGCCATTAATCAGAAATTACTGACCAGCTTTTTCCCCAATTTTTGTGTTACTGGGCAGTACTTATGATGTTGAAGAAGAGGTGGAGTCACACTTTCTTCTGCACTCTGTTTCTCAGACTCATGGTGGGAAGATCCAGGGAACATTCAAAGGAGGCCACAGAGCATTAGATAGCACTGTACTATGCAGAAGCCATGCTACATTTGACCTCACAGTTCTGGCCAGCTTAAGGTCCTGCCAAAGGCGATTGTGCAGTTTTCAGTCACTTGGAGCATGAACAGGAGCTGCCTAGGTCTGCCTACAAAATCCAACATTCCTAGGCTAATGGTTCTTGCATCTCATGGTGCATCCTTATTGGGGCGTTAATATAAAATAAGCTATTGTGGAAAATTGCTGTACATCAGCTACTCTGTGCTGCCTTATGGGCATGCTCCTCATGTACATTAAGTGGATAAAAATGTATTCCTAGTTCAGATTGTAAATGCAAAATGGAGAAGCTGCAAAATTGGATTAAGCAATACTGTTTGCAGAGAGTAGATGCCATGGTGGATGAGCTAACAGAGTGTCGTTCACAACACCCCATGCAGTCTAAGGCCTGACAATCTCCCCTCACATTAAGCCAACATAAAAAAATTCAGATAGTGCAGAGCTGCACCCAAGGGTTTTCCTGTGGTCAAAGAGGAAGTATCCCTCAGCTATCCCTTTTACATAGCTGAATGGTTGCTCTGTGCTGCTTTAATATCATGAAACCACTTGAGGTACAGTCTTTTCTTCAAATCAAGCCTTTTGAGACACTTGAGCCTAGATGCATACAGGATCTGTATAAACACCAGGAATACTGCCAAGAGGGTATTTACAGCACAGTCAGACATGCATAGCCTCCAGCTCTCTCAGATTGCTGCATCCATATACAGCTACACTTAAAAGTGACATAGACTAGGAAGAGGAAAAGTTGTGCTGCTTTTCACTGGCAGACTTCAGTGGCAGGCTTGAGGTCTTCCAGTGCCTTCAGGTAAGATTGTATTAACTCCTTACTCAAGTGTAAATTATTCTACAGTGCAAGGAATCACATTGGTGTGGGGAGCTCTGTTTATAGCTACACACACTACTGTGCGGGAACTAAGCCCCTTGACTTTCTTTATCATAGTTACATGAATTTCCAAATCATCCTTGCTGAACCACATTTTTCTATGCTGCCTACAACATGCCTTTCCTAACAACCGAGCTTCATACCCACAAGTCACATACTGGTATGACTACAATACTGCCTGTAATGAGTCACAAAGAGCTGCTATAATGTTAAATTAAAATAAACCTGAAAACATGAAGAGCCAGAGGATTAATATCTAGATATTTTTTGCTACATTGGCAGAAAATAAGAAACATTTTGTTTCACATAAGGGAGGGCTAAACAATGTCTTTTGGCTCCTTCTGAGGCTGCTGTACAAATAAAGGTTTGTTTAACTACTAATATTAATTGCTAAGCACTTCAAAACATTTCCAGATAAAATTATATAGGCTGCTGTGCTTCCAGTTGGTATGGCACACTTTATTAACTATACAGTGAGGGCAAGAATAATGCAGGAACAGGCATTATCAAAATCTTCCTCTGTATATTTTAATTAACAATCTAAACATACACACCAAATTCCAAATTCACATACTCCCTTTTTATTTTCCTTGAGACCAAGCAGAGCAGTGCATTGTTCAAGGAGTGGCTTATTCATGCATACAATGGCTTTGCTTTCCAATTGGTATCCAGCTGTGGTGGGCAGTAATATCTAGAGAAAAAGAAAATATTTTGAAAACTTATTATAATGGATGAGGTGGGAGATAGGTTCTTAATAAGTCTTCCTGAACTGAAGAAAGAACAGAGTATTCTGAACCCATTATATTGTTTCTTGTATTGCATTGCTGTCCAGAAAAGTCTGTGATAATGAGCACCCACAGGTTCAGAATGTTCTCTTGCATTACCACATGAACCACAAAATAAAATCCACCTGCTCAATTTAGCCTTCAAATGGGAGGTGAAGTCGAAATTATTTTAAACAGAAGTTTCAAGGTGGGTATGTTTCACTGTAATTTCAAAGCATACTGGGATCCGAGTCTTTAAAGCTGAGGTATATACTACTGTATTAAATAACAATAGTGCCAAAGATAAAAGAAAAACTTCTATGTGATTTCTGTTTCTCGTACATACTTGGCATGTATTGTTCAACTTGTTTGCTGGGTAAAAAACTTTCTGAATATTTTGCTATAAAATTCTTACTTGGAAAAAATAAGACTATCACAAGAAGATAAAAGCTAGAAAAGATTCTGTTGGATAATTTCAGTAGCTTTTCTGTTTTTTATAAACACAAAACAGGTTGGATGTTTTAAAGATAGACTACTACCAACGGTTTTATTTTTAACCTGTAATGGGATAACTTTCCACACTCCCAAATGTCTCTCTGGTCTACAGTGTGATGTTATAATCTATTCCATGTAAAGGAAATTATTGTTACACCCGAGCATGACAAAGAGCTGGAAATACACACATGGTTGTGCACAATCCATCACCATCTTCTGCATCTTTTAATTGCTTTGGGGAGGAAATAAATATGCATGTTCCCTGGAAGAATCATGTCACTTCTCACATTGTGAGGAAGAATTCTGCTCTCTCCTACTCACTTATGTGTCCCTTCAATAAAAGCAGAGGCTCTATATCATCTTCTATCCCTTCCCACTTGGGTAGCATGGTAACCAGCTGCAATTCCAATCCTATTCTGGGAAATGCTAACATGCCAGTTAACCCCCACTTACCATGTAAAGCTGGTGTTGAAGCTTCTAGAGGAGTTATAAATGAATGGGGAATAAGAAGGCTACATGAAGTTATATAAAGAAAACAAACACTGAAAACCTCGGGAAATAAAATCTTACAAGACACACAGTCGAAGAGAACTGAGTTCTGATAATACCAAAAGGCAACACTAGAAGTGGAAGAGACGTAATTTTAAGGTACAAGCTACTGGAGCAGTAATAATTCGAGTATTTACTCACCAAGGCAAAACAAATCATCCTTTCTTCCATACACAGTTCAGTATTGCTGAACAACTCCTAAAGGCAGCTTTACACCTCTCAGTGAGGCATACAGATTAAGACAGAATCAAAAAGAGCAATAATGATAACTTGTGGGACTGACAGGATTTACTTTACCGAAGCATTGAAAACAGGATGCCAATTGGATAGCTGGATACTGAAATTAGTGGTAGAGTGTGTTTTAAGCCTAGTATTAAAAGCACTTAGAGGACTGAAAAGATTTGGAAAGAGCATGAAGGTAAACAGATATAATATGAAGAGGATGAAAATGAGCAAAGAGAAAAAATTGAGATGAAAAATCACAAAACTATTCTTAATAGGGTTTTCTCTTAGACTTTTAAATAGAGGGAAGTGGCAAAAGCTGCATTACTTAATCACTGGAATAAAGCACTCAAGACAATAATGTGGGTGCTGACAAGAAAAAAAAAAGAGTGAAGCACATTTTTTTTAACAGTAACAACTTCAAGCTTCTTACCTTAAAAGTAATCATTGAAAAATATAATTTTTTGAAAGATCTGAAGAAAATTAAAAATGGGAACAGGAAAGAGACAGAGGAAAATTTTATATGGAGGTGAAAGTCTTTGCACTTTTAGGAAAAAATGAAGTATTTGTAAGATTAAGAGGAAAAATCTTTACAACTTTGCTGATTTTCTGCCTCCAGGAGCATGTCAGTTTAAATCAGAGATTGAGAAATGGCAAATGGGTCTGAAGACCTGACACATCCAAAATAATTCTGCTAATACAGAGAAAATAAAGTTGGAATCGCATGACTTTTAATCCTTTCAGAACTCTCTTATTTCACTTGTCACCAGATTAATAGTTACAACTTTATAGTTATTCTTAAATCCACCACCCACTGAAAGTCTGTTTCCCGAAGTTTTAAAACTTCTAGTGCTATGATACCTGTTATTTTGTCTCCAATCAGGATCCACTTTGGGAACTACATAACTATAGACAAAGTTATGTTAATCAACGTAAAAGGAGGTTCTTCCCTCCAAATAGGTATGTTCTTTTTCATATTTTATGAAGTGCTCACACTATGCCTGGAACTATTCAGTATTGCTAGAACTGGTATAATGGCAGAAAATTGTAAAATACTGACGTGAATTGTTTCTTCCCAAGTAAGGTGACACAAACTCCTACTCATCACAAAGGTCCCATAGAAGGGAATACTGTGTTATCAGCTGTTAAATGAATATCAGTGTGTGGGGTTTTTTAAACAAAATTTACAAGTAGCTCCTATGTTTCTTACAGCTAGCATCCCATATAAGCCTACCTATGTGTAGGTAGTTTATAATAGGGTGGGTTTTCCTGTTCATACATTATTGTACTGTACAAATTTAATCCTATATTTAAATGCAAACTGCATTGCACTTGGTCTTCTGGTATCTTATCCCTGGCTCACATTTGCTGTGAAGTTTGTTTATACAAAAGTGCATTCTGAGATCCACACCAGGCAATCTGTTTTAATGTCTGTTATAAATGGAGCAACACTTAATGCTAGCAAGCAGACCAAAGAGGTAAAAACACTGAAGCAAGAAATATTGAGTCAGTCCAGTGGTGTTAAATATGTGGAGATAGAATTTTTCACAGAAGTTTTTGCTATCTGATCCTCTTCTCCCCATTTTTTCCCCCTCATTTTCTTTTCTAATCTAATAAAGAACAGAAATGCAGATGTTGCTAATGTTCTGGTTTTAGTCTCAGAATGTTTTGGGTTGGATGTTTCTTAAAAAGGGGATGGAAGAACGGATTATATGAAAAGCTTTTAATACAACTGTACAGGAGACTTTGCAGGCACATTTAGCTGTACAGCTCTAATATTTACTATATATTCATTAAAAACATCACAAATTCATGGGATGTGTGAATGGTCTTCAGCTGAACATTAGGAGTAAATACTTTTTTTTCAACCACCAAAGAGCTCTGTGCATAGTACTATTGGGAAGAAACCTGTACGACCTTACTTCTTTCAAACTGTGAACAGTCTTTATAGAGCTGATTGAGAGTGAGCCAAAGCACACATAAATAGTGTATATGCTATGCTCCACCAGGAGGAACACTTGTAAATGAAATTAATCCAAACAGCAAAAAAACCCTGAGTGAGCTCAGGGAGATAACAGGAATCTATGGAACTCTCCTAATAAAATCTACACATCTGCAATATGAGTATGTGTGTGTGTGGCATATATTGCTTTTTTAAAATTACAAAAATTAATCATTGACCTGACAATGCACAGGAGTGGGCTCAATTTCCAACAGTTTACACTCAGCTCAGTACCTTAAAACTCTGGGACAGGCTTCTCTACTTTGTTTGGCAGCAGCTGGCCAAACACAGAAATGAACTTCACTGGCCCTACACCCCTTCAGCATTGAAAATACTAACAAAACAGTAAATAAAGAGATTATCCAACAGCTGCCCTACTGCATGTATGCTACACACCCAGGACCTACAGTGGAACCTTCATATTCTACTGGGAAATGTTCTCTGAGACATGCTGAGACATTCTCTAGCCAGCCCAGTGAAATCAGTTCTTGAACTGGTCTAAGCTTGAAATCACACTTACTTCTCTCTAACACTTTCTTTCTCCTCTTGTCCAATGGCATACCTGATATATTTTGTCCTACTTTCACACTTCCTGTGTGTTTGAAATACTCTGGCAGATTGCACTATTTAAGTTCTATGTCTCTTAATGTATGCAAATCCAAATGTTTTAGCCTTCATCCTATCTTCCAGGTACTGGGAAAAGGCTTAGACTTTTCTCATTTAAGAGAGCAATGACATGTAACTGAACGGTCATATCAGTTTAACTATCATAGGTCATGTGTAAGTTGTGTTTCATGATTCTTTAGTCCTCAAAAATACCCAGAGCAAAACTTGTGCTATGAAAAGGCAAAAGTATTATGGCATTAGGTGTAATGATGGCCCCATCTTGTAAATGTCTTATCTATTAGGACATGGTATCTCCATGCATACAGCACATACCTCTGTGGTAATCTCCTATAATCCATGAAACAGTGGAGTGTGGAGATGTCAGGGATGTGTTCAGCTGGTTCCCATACAATGAAGACCCACATGACTTCAATCCAGCATTGAAAGCATACAGCAGTACCGCAGGCATACTGCAGGCTGGCTATATTCCCTACATACAGCAGTTCTCAAAGTTCTAATCTACCTTCACTTGGACAAGGGTTTGTGATCCCATCCTGAAGAACTCCCTCACCAAAGTCCCTTAGCTTACTAGCAGACTCAAGAGACATTTTTACTGTGAAAAATAACAGAGAAGCAGCAGTGCAGATCACGGCTGAATACAACTACAGCTTAAACGCTTTGAGAAGTATTTTAATCATAGAGGTAAGAAAGCCTGAAAATGCCATGCAGCTGATCTCTGAGCTTTTTAATATGTGAGAGACTTTCTATCCAGACAAGTTTGCAAAAGTAACTGTTGTCATTTTGATACCAAAAAGCTGGTCGAAGAAACTCGCTAAGAGTCGTTTTGGAGTTTTAGAAAGCAGGCATTCTTTATTGTAGCACTGGATGCACAGGGAATAATTCCACCTAGTGTGTATACCACAGCTGTAGCACAAACAGGTTATATAGAATAACTAATTGCATATTAATTAGATTAGTATACATATACATAAAAATGATTGCAACTGATTATCTTAGTACTGCCTACATCTGATCACACATAATGAAGGATCCATTTGAGTCTAGGGGCTGCTTTTGCAACCACTGACCTATTTGAAGTTCTTGTTGGCTGTCCTTGAAGTCTTTATTCTTGTCCTTGCCCTTTGATCTTGAATCTTAATGCAGTTTCAATCACGTGGTCAGTTTCAACATTGTTCTCAGCTAGCGTACAGGAACACCTAGTCATAAGAGCAAAGAATTGCAAAACTTATGAGTAGCTACATCTACTAGTTAATTGCTTGGCTATGCTTTTGTCTATTGTTTCAGTTACAGTGTTAGTATAAGATTTCTAATAATTATTTACCGAATGTCACTTTTACAGTCACCTAGCAGCAAACCAGTTTCCACGGCTGGTACAAAATATTAAAACCATCAGAATATTTAGACATACCATACAGAATGTATGGAAATATGCTATCAATTTGTATACAGGACTTACACAACATTAAGCTGTCTTTTGCTATCAGCCTCCCTTTCTTTCCCATATGCAATGGTGTCATTCCTCATTCTATTTCAGAGATGCCTATGACAAAACATATCCACTACATACTAGTTTGGGTAGTTAGTGGCATATCCTGCTTCCTTTCCTACTGCTTTGTTTCTTACAAACAGGCTCTTTGTGCCCTTTTCCAGACTCTTTTTAAAATTTGCTGCGTCTTCTGACCAGCTGTTGTGAGTGGTGTACAAAGGATGCATCCATTTCTAAAGAAAAAACTTTTACTAAGAAAAAGTCTAGCACAAGCAATAGTTGGATACCGACATTTCTTTTATTACCACCAATGACTAACTTGCTGCTCCTGTTCCTCAGGTTCATCTATGAGGCCCCCATGAATGCTCCCCAGCAGCAGCAAGCAGGCATGTTTGTACTCAGAACAACAGTCACCCCATTTCCTCTTGGAAGAAGTCCTTTCTTTCCTGACTAAAACTGGGCTCCACTGCATCAGGTGCTGAACAGCCTCTGCTACCCTTTGATGTCAAAGGATGCTTGAAGAATCTTAACACTCAAAGGGCCTGATTCTTCTCCTCAGGCCAGATTCTTTTTCTTTAAAGGTCTGTAAAAATATATGTACAATCATTTGTATTCCTTCTTGCCCAGAAACTTAAGTCACTGATAAAAATAGTATAGTATCCAAAAGAACTGCAACTCAGGCATAAAGTTTACTGGCTTCCGTGAAAAGCAATTAATTTTTTTCCCCTGGTTTAAGTCTATGAAAATAACATGAGATAAGTCCAACTTGCAACTTCATTGAAGATAAAAGCAGAAGAAGTCAAAGTTGCAGTGGAAATTGTGAATGACAACTCTTCATAACTAGTACTATTCTTTCCACAGGACCCTGAATTAGGCATGAGTCAAGTTAGGGAAGATCATTAGACTCAGCTGTCTATTCTTAGCTGTCATAAACTGGTATAATCCAAGTGGTGTTGGTAGCTTACGCAAACTGAGGAAGTTAATAATCTGACCTAAAAGTCTGATCTTTGCTAAGACCTGTTAACATTCTTGTAATTTTAGCTAGCACTTCCCAAGGCACCACAGCCTATGCTGATGTATGGAATGAAGAATAGTGGGGAAAATATTTTATAGTGGTATAACACCTCTATAGCTGGGCTTCTACTGGCATTAAAGTAGGATGAAAATATAATCATCCTACCTTAGGCAGCAATTCTGGCAAAGACTTCTAGTATGGACTTGGCCAAAGTCTAACCTCAAGGAAACATAGAACTAGATTCTGAATATTGTGTCCTGAAAATATTTCTCTCTTTAGTAGGAATCTCAAGGAGTATAAAATTCTCATCAGTTTTTATGACTAGAATCTAAATAAACATATAAAAATAAAAGCCTTACTGAAAGACTATTCATATCAGTAAAAAGATCCTGGCTTGTTTTATACATCCCAGTTTTGAATTAACACTCTAACAATACATATGAACAAATATCAAACAGAGAGAAAATATAAAAGCTGGAAACAAAAGATATAAAGCAGTTACTGAGGTAAACTATGCATTTGTTTTAAAGCAAGCATAATATAATTTGTTGGGTGGTGTGGTTTTTTTCTTTTGGATGTCCAAAAATAAATGGAGAGTTACAAAATGCAGATATATGAGCCATTCCTAGTAGAAATTACATGATGTGTGGAGAAATTAATGTAACACCTCACCTTCACTACAGCCTCATTCTACTCTTGTGTTTGCAGTAATTCCAGTTTATAACCTCATGGATTTAAAAAAAAATTTGGTGACATCAGGAAAATGTCTGTGCGTGACTTGTTTAAGAGGAATATGGAAAAGTTTCAGGCAGTTTCAGAAGTTTTCTGCCACAAACAGTAATAAGACCCTTTCTCTTAGAAGTATCTCAGACAGATCTTCATATGGGGGCAATAAGAAAAGGAGTTGCTCTTCCCAATGATTTTTTTTGAAAGTAAGCTACTTCTTTGATTAAAACATCCATATGCTTTAATTCAGAGGAAATAATAAAATAACATTTTAGAAGAAAGAAATCCCTTTTCACTGTGCTTACAGGTTTATTTTATATATTATTATCAAACATGATGATATTCTTTCTAAATACTGTTACAGACAATTTTCCTGCATATAATACAAAAATACGGTCTAATATGAAAAATTGTTAGTAAGTCTAATAAAGCATAGGTTTATTACTGTAGAATGGGAGAATGGTGAACACAGTATTTCATTTCTTTGTGCTGTAGGTGCTGGCAATC
>JAOBAS010000072.1:28389218-28400269 GCA_025311575.1 Elanoides forficatus
GGGAGGATGACTCCTCACGCGTCCCCTGCTCCAGCGTGGGGTCCCTCTCACGGGAGACAGTCCGTCACGAACTTCTCCTACATGGGTCCTTTCCGTGGCCTGCGGTTCCTCACAAACTTCCCTGGAATGGGTCCATTCAGAGGGCTGATCTTCAGTCACAAACTGCTCCAGCGCGGGCTTTCCCATGGAGTCACAGCCATCTTTGGGAGCCTGCGCTCCCCCGCTCACCTCCATGGGCTGGGGGGGACAGGCTGCCGTCTCACCACGGGCTGCAGGGGCATCCCCTTCTCTAGCACAACTCCTCCCCTCCTTCCTCACTGACCTCGGTATCTGCAGAGTTGTTTCTCTCACACTCCAATGCCCCTACTCACTACCAGTTCCCCCTCTTAAATCTGTTCTCGCAGAGGTGCTACCACTGTTGCTGATTGGCTTGGCCTTGGCCAGAGGCCAGTCCGACTCATAGCCGGGGAAGCTTCTGGCAGCTTCTCACAGGAACGACCCCTGCGGCCCCTCCCCCGCTACGAAAAAACCCTGTGCCACACAAACCCATAACACTCTCCAACCTGAAGTTTTCTGTAGAACTATGATTCAGATTTAATGACCGGACCACTGTACAGGCTTTTTCATTTACTTAAATTAAGAGGGGAAAATAATACTGTTTGTAAACAAAATTAATGATAAGATGGGATCAGATCAGGACGACTTTTCTTTCTAAGGACAGTGATTCTACAACTACCTTCACATAATGCCAGTGTCCATTCCTGTGGAAAGGAAGTTCATTATTTTTTAATTGTCCTGTTTAGGAAGTTCATTATTTTTTAATTATCCTATTTCCTAATGATTCAGATATTACAGACCTAAATAAAGTAATGAGTTATACAACTAAAAGCTTTCTGAGATAATTCTGCCAAGGTTAGACAGTGAGTAACATGAAAGCAATTCAATTTTCTGTGTGTGATGTGGAGACTTCTACTGTGGGTTTTCAGAATGTCTTGAAAAATAAAACAAAATGCTGCCATTGCAGCCATAACTCATAGCAATGTTATTTATCCCTGAACTCACATGTTTATAACCCTAGACAGATGACATTTGATTTCTGAATATCATATAAACTTAACTACTAAACATGCTTTTTACATAACCTTATGAAAATACTAGTGGTGTTATAATCTACTCTCTGCAATACTGGTCTCCTGCAGGGGCCCTCTGACGTTTTCTGTTGAGAAGTTGCTATTGCTGATGCTAAATTTCCATTTCATCCTGAAACTATATAGCCACAATCACAGACTGACACAAAAAAAGATATCAATAGAAACACATTTGCTAGCTGAAAGTTTGAGGGTGTTTATAAATAATTGTGCAAATTCAAAGCAAAATAAGAACTGCTCTTCAGAATCTTCAGGTTGGAGTTCAAGAGGAAGGAAAACATAATTTTATGTACTTCCAAATCAAAGTTTAATAAAGCAAATGATTATGAAGCTTAAAAAAAAAGAAATAAAAGTTTGCAAATACTAAAACAGAAAAAAAGGCTAAGACTGAAGCAGAAAAAATTCCAAAACTAATGAACCACTTTTATAAGTATACATCTAATATATATTCAGTCAATTGGAATCTGAAGGAAATGATGCAGGTTGTATATCAACTGAGGAAGCAGGGGCTTTCTTAAATAAGTGGGATTGTAGTTTGGGATTTTAACCAGATCTTAGCTGACACTAGAAATACACAGAACAAGTAAACAATATGGATACAAGTATTTTCAGAGTGAGCTGAAGTCCTGTTTTTCTTTTCCTGTCACAAAAATGTTTTCAGACAAAAACATTCTGTAACATTCTCACTGGAAGTTTTCCAGGACTATGATGGCATTCTTGTCAAAATAGTCTGAAGGATGGCTCTACAGACCTTACCTTGTGAGAGCAGTGAGCTGTGATGCCAGCAACACAGAATCTGGGAGAACAGAAGTATTTCTCTGTTACTGGGAAGTGTTTTGGCCAGCACTTCCACAATTTAAAGCTCCAGTTGTCTTTTTGAGGATGCTTGGGCTTTTTCTGTTGTCCTGGTTTTATCTGTAGAGGGCACAGTTATCTTTAAAGGATCTACTCTTCTCCTCATGTGCTGACAAATCACAGTATTTCATATTATTTAGAGATCTTCGAACTAGTGGCTATATGGAAGAAGCTCTGTAATACATTGAACAGAAACATGCAACCGTCTACAAGTACAGCTAGAATTAATAACAGGCCCTATATAGACAACCTGTTTTATCCTTAGATTTTATTTTTCCCGTTGATGTTTCCTATTTCTTGCATAAGTCTATTTTAATTGAGTCATTATACCAGCTAAATCAAACCTTGGATCCAATGCCAGCATCATAAGAGAAATGACCAATCTCTTGAATCACTTCTTCAGCTGCTTCTTTCCAAAAGCCAGACATAATACACCCATATTTTTAAAAATATCATCCACAGTCATTCATCTTGATAATACCAGTAATATAACATAGAAGGGCTACTACCAGAAAAGTTTGCACTAGACTCAGACTCAATTTCCCATCACAGTACTTAATGTCCTTCTGTATTATCAATTGCAGGTATTTCTGCTATTTGCTTAATGATACATTCTCTTTGCTGGATAGCACATACTTAATGAAAAAAAAATTAATCTCATAAAGTAAAAAACCAAAACTAAATCCCCAACCCCCAAAACTATATACAGCTGGATATTCTTGCCAGAACATTTTTTTAAACATTAATTGTTGTCCAGAAGAAGAATATTCCTCAAGTCATCTGTACACTAATGTATTGCCTACTCCTGAAATAAGTGACCTTAATAGTTTAACCAAAATAAAATGGATGAGATTTTACCACAACAAGTGAAAAGCAGGAGATATTGAAAGTAAAGTGAAAATCACAATTTTCAGGTATTGGGACCAAGGACTTGCTCAATATAAAGGAAAAAGGACTCGAAATATTTATAATGCATGAACTCATGATCAGAGGGATAGAAAAGGGGAATGCTAGACGCATTGTCCAAGTTTAGATGAAAATTAAGGATCAAGTTCTTGATTAGAGTTATGGAGGCTCACGCAATCAAATCCAACAAGTGTTAAAAGTCTGATTTAAACTTCAGTAGAAAAAGTTAGTTAAAACTCCAATAACATTAGTGAACCACAGGCTCAATGATGTAAGGGGAATTAGTACTACATACCTGACTTAAGAACTCTTAAGGTTTAAAAATGATGACTCAAAATGTGCATACCGCTCACCTAAAAGATTAGGCCTCTCAACCTTGAGGAGTTACCTTGAGCAGCATCCCAAACCAAGGGCAGAGACCCTGACTGCAGACGTGCTGCTCTGAGGAGGACTGACTCAAAATGTCCTCTGGCAGGACCCCATTTATACCTTTGTCGAATCTGATCTATGGTCATTTTAATCCCCATTGGCCAAAAGGTCAACACTTCCATGTACCTGGTGCATCTCATATTGGTCACTTCAATTTTCAGCCTGTGGTCTCTAGGGTTTGGTTTCTTTTTTTCTCCTCTCCTCCCCACCCAGAGAAGTTTCATTTCCTGTCGGGATGGGTGTACCTGCCACAATTAGAACATTGCTTTTTTGGATTTCAGACTTCAGGTCCATCAAAATATTGGAGGACTCTATGCCTTTTATGGTAGGTATAGGAAAAGCAGATGGATTGTACATTCTTGATCAAAACAGACAAAAGATAAGGAGAGTAGATAAGTAGGTTTTCAATAAGATATTTCTAGATATATTTCTAGATATATCTGGAGACATTTCTAGCTCATGTGGTGGGCCCAAAGATAATATATTGGACAGGAGTCAAGCTAGTAAACCTCAAAAAAGCATCTCAGAAGTTTTAGTTTTCCTCTGTAGTACTTTAGAATTTGAATATATTACTGTTAACGCAGATTTTCCAGTGAGGTCTTGACATGTATGGTTATGACATTTTTATAAGGAATTACTACCCATATGAGTGATCTGGGCAGTAGTATGGTCCACATGCTGCCATATTGGTATGATAAGCAGAACTGTTAGGTTATGATAAGCAGGCTTCTGCTTTTATTGGAGAAATGTTCACTCTTCACTGCCTTAAGCAAAGATAAAAATAAAATGAAAATAAATTTCACATGCTACCTGCAGGGGTCTCACTGTCATTTAGACCTAGCTTTCAAGACAGCAATGAAAATAAGTGTATTTTATTATTTTCCCTGGGTAATACTAGTACATGTAGCATAAAATTCAAAGTTTAGCTGTGATTGGTGATGGTTTTGTTTTAAAAAGTGAAATGTTATGTCTGTGTCATATAAAGGTTGTAGGTCTATGAACATCAGGAATTAAACAAGATTTAATAATTAAATTTAAGCCACGGATTGTGACCCTAAGAGTACACTTGTGATTTACTAGTACCAGATGGAATTTTCTGTCATAACAGACTTGCAGAGTATTTCTAATGGTATTTAGCAGTACTTACCAGTTTTAAATTTGTAACTTCCTGAGAAACTTTAAACATTGTTCAGTATTTGCATAATCAATGAAAACTGGCACATAATTGTACTCCAGTGGTTCTGTTGAGGTCATTCACCTGTTCACATTACCTGTTTAAACAGTCTGTAAGATAAACTAAATATATATATAAGTATATATCTGCAGTTCAAAATGTACATTCAGTTTAGGAATAGAAATTACACTCTCACTCCTCTAACTTTTTCTTATTTTTTTCATAATTGCTTTTGTTTAATTAGATGTTGCATATATAAAAATTATTGCCTTTTTCAGACAGAACTTGGGTATGTGTAACTAAGCCTTGCTGCAGGTTAATTAGTTCTAAAGCTAGGTGAAAAAAAAAAATATTTCTGAGAAGTAAAATGATTGAAAAGTACTGTGTCTATGCGCACTTCCCTGAAGGTAAGATATAAATTCACATTCTTGAATATTTGAACTTATTTGATTATTCTTAAAGAAATTCCCTCAAGAAGTGTTTTGAACATTTGAAATATTGCAGGTATTAGTCCGATTTGCCTTAAATCAGAGAGATTACTTTGCTTAGTGTCTGTTGTGAGCTTGTGAGATTAACAGGTAAGCAATTCCACAGCAGATGTCTGTTCTATATATAACATCCACCCATGGAAATTCTCTGTTTAATTTTTTGTTACAATTTTGTCAGAATGTCTCAAATGCCCACTTATTTGCTAAAACCAGAACACAGTATTGGAAGAAGACTAGAGCAAAAAATCACCTGAAAATTAGAATGGATATTTGTGGGGAAATCTTTTTTTGTTCTGCTTGATTTTTCTTTCATATAAGCAAAGCTTTGCAAATATTAGCTATTATGTACCTTGAAAATCTAGAGTACTGGATCTTTGCGAATCAAGGCCAAACTTTTGGGACTGCAGAAATTTGATGATAAATGCTGTGTTACCACCATTTTGAAAACAGGAAATGATGCAAAAAAAGTAAAATTATAGGCTAAATTTCTTCTAGACAGTTGCAGTTTGTGAACAAAACATATTGCAAAAAATAGGACATTAAAATCTGGGAGTAGGTGGGGAGTGAATGGAAGGAAGGGAGTTAATCTTATGGAAATAGTCTACAGAAAAGGAGGGTGAAAGTATAAGAATGTGAATAATCTTGTGGATTTTATCTTTGACTTTTCTATACCAAAAAAATATCTGCCTATTCCTTCTGTTCTCAATAATCCAGACAGAAGACATTAGAAAAGGCCTCAATAGCTGAAAAATACCTAGACATTCCACAAAGTAAACAAGTGACTTTGCTAACGTTAACTGATTTTTATGGCTTCCATTCAGGTTTTATGTTATTATGTGCTAATATAAGCCTTTAAGGAGAATAAATTTATATTTATATAGCAATTAACAAAAAACTCTACTTGAATCAAAACATCTGAAGATTTCAAGCAAAAAGCTTTTTCCAATGATGATGCATGCTGAATGCTGAATGACTAGCTGCAGGCTCTCCTTCCAGCATAAGCAGAACTGAATTTTGCATCTAAATCCTTTGCAAACACAGCACTTTCAAAATTCAATATGTCAAATATATAGAGGAACCATAAGTTATTAAAAACTCATTAAAGACTGTCATTTCTTGTTCATACCACTCACCTACACCCACTGCTACAGGTATTCATGTCTATTTTGTTCATGCAACTTCTGCTGTCTGAGGAAGAAACTTTCTCAAATTCTTATTCATTGCAAATTTTAGTAATCTCTTTTGGGGGGTGGAAGGGAGGAATATGAACAGGTACATTGAATACTGATACTCCACTTCAGAAGCAAATTCCAGGACACTTTGGTTAGCTTTCACCACATTTGGATTTGGATAACTTTCATGTAAGGATTTCTGGGTCTGGATATAACATAGGATGGATGTAATTTTGGAATATCTCCAGTTCATAAATTGCTGATTCCAGAATTAAGAGTGTGGTAGGATGTGTAAACATGTGCTGACCAGCCTAAGCCAGTCCAAAGAAAATTATTCTCTTTCTGGCATGCTGGCACAAAACAAAAGGATCTTGAATTTGCAAGTAATACCGTTTAAAAAGTTAAAGAGAAAGGCAACAAAATCAGCTGTTACTCCACACTGGTTAGGGACTGAGGCCTTTTAATTTTTTGACACATCAGATTACTGCAAAACATAAATTAAACTCACTGTCTGATTGCAAAGATTACTTTTATTGGAGCTTGTGTGTGTGTGGATAGTTATGTTTTCCAGTACATAACCTCATGAAATATAAAAACACTGGCTATTTTTTAATATGATTTCAGCTTCATTTTGTCTATTGAGCACAATTTTATTGCTGCACATTCATTCTTGGTGAAATGCAAAATTCAATGTGAAAAAAAGTATTGTTTCTTCCAGAGGAATTAAAAAATCTACAAGAAACATGCCTGATAAGACTATACATTTAACAAGACATTTTCCATCCTGCTTTTATGTTTTATAGTTTATTAAAACTTTTATGTTTTAATACTTACCTTTGAACTTCCAACTCACTTTGAGAAAAACATCTGTAGTAACCAGAAATGAAATAGCGACAACAAAAACAGTTAGTGAAGCCATCTGTACTGAAACTGGATACAGTCTAGCTTGCAAAGGTACAGCTCACTAAGAACAGGTGACTTTATGGTTCTTTGGGAATTTATCTGAATACTTTACACAAAGAGTACGAAAACAAACAAACAAATGAAGGAATTGACTGAGTAGTCTGTCATATATCAGCCCTGCAGACAGCATCAGAAATTCAGGTTTTCAGTTAAAGTGTTGGCTTAGCATAATATCCTTAGCAGGAAATCAGTGATAGAAAGAGAGGCAGTGGAGATAAAAACTCTCTATTTCATGCTGAACAAGAGAGGAAATTACTTTGTTTAAAAAACCTAGCCAGCTCATTTTTAAAAATACCCTCAGTTACTCTTGAAAATTCTTGCTATTCCGTTATCTTTTAAGATGAACTGGAAAGCAAATGAGAGAAAGTGAAACATCAATAGAAGTTCAATCTTTTCTTTCTATTCAAGAAGACAAAAAAAAAAAGTTTGCAACTTGCATATTTATCCAGTCAGATTTCATCTATATAGTAGATATGCTTAGCCCCTTTTCTAGCTACGTTTTCAAAACCTCCTCATCCAGTCTTTATCTGCAACAGACTTAGAACTATTATTCCTGTTGTGAATTTAATAGAGAACATTTTGCTCTGAACAGTGAATTGTGACAGACTAGTAGCACTGCAGTAACTTCTTTTCTTTCAACTACCCCCTATTTTAATTATTTTCCTTACTACGTTAGCCAGGACTACATCAATTTGCCAGTGAAGAAAAAGCTGCAGCTTCTTGTTTCATAACCTCCTGTGTTACTCATACCATAAATGAGCAGAAACACCTGGCTGCCATTCTATTAACATGTGTTCTGTGGACACTTTGGAAATAGTTATTGTGCTTACTAGAAATTATAATCTGGAAATAGGCAAGAAACAGAGGAGGATACTTATTATTCAAAGGGGGGAAAAAGGTCAATAAGATGTGGGTATGCAGAATAGCAGAGAGAAAATTTTCCATGAAATCTACAATATCAACAGAAATTCAAAACAAAAATTAAATTTAATTAAATTGAAAAAAATAGATTTACATCTGAGCTAGAATATTCTCTGCTTCTTGGACAAATAAAACAGCTAGTCTGAGATGTCATTTAATGTAACATCAAAATATAAAGTGTAGCTCTCTTGGAGAGTACAAGAAAGAAAAAAAGATTTGCACCTTCTAAACTCAGTCAATGGGACTGTATGTTATCATTTTACCATAGTAAATTAACCTGCTTTCTAGTTTAAAGACCTTTAAAAACCAGAATATGTAGATATTATGATATAATTTGATTATATATATAGATTGTGAGACTTCATATAGCTCTATTGTCATGTAAGGAAATATATACAAATAATATATGAGCCAAATATAGCTGAAATTACATGTCTGCTGGAAAATAATACAATTAGGAACTACCATGAAACTCAAATATGTATTTTGGCTCACTGGACAAGAAATACAAAATTTTCAAACACAGCATCATGAATAGTCAGATCAAAATTCAGGGGGAAAAGCTCCCATGGGGAGCTGATTACAAAAATTTAGCTTCTAAAAATATGATGTTCCTAAGTACCTTTATATGTTTAAAGAACATCTTACATCACATCTAATACTTCAAGTAGATCTAGTCTTATACACATTTTAATTTAACTCTAATGCTGTGGAAATGTGCAATATTTCTTCAAAATGTAGCTGTTAGAAGGTAGATAGGCATCCATGCTAAGAGAAAATCATGATTAATGTGAACAGAAAAACTACTTCTGTCATCAGACACTTCTAAAATGAAAATGTTCAATCAACGTGTTTGGATCAAGTACCACATCTGGGGAAGGTGTTGCTATGTTACCTCAAAACTGAATTTTAATGAGAAAAAGAAGCTGTTGGGCCATAAATTAAGGGAAGTCTTCAAAATCAGAAATAGCAGATTCAGGAATCATGTCATCATCATGTGGCAGTACATCAAAAAGATGTTAGTTAAATGCTTACCCACTTGCACTTTGCTTAAGAAAAACAAAGAAATTTTTTTTTTTTTTTTTAATTCCAAGCTAACCATGCAATATTTGCATTTCTCTGGGCTGGCTGAAGCACAGAAGAAATCTCTGTCACAATATATTCATCTCTCTAGTTAGTTGTTGATCATTCAGAAATCCTAAAATAAAAGCTGTTTATAACATCTTTTTATGTGCATTATGCTTTACAGTACAGTTACTTGTAAGAGTCGTATGAAGCACCTTCACACACTGACATGTGAGAACCAATAAGAAAGGAATTTTTGTCTGGGTTTCATTCTTTGTTTGCTTTTGAAACCTCTCAGCATCACTGGTTTGTCTCTTTTGCTGTTAGAATTTAGATTTCAACTACCACAAGCAGAGGGAAACATCACATGTGATATAAACCAAAACCATGTATTTAAAATGTGGTTACTAGTAGATGTTTGGGATCCACATAAGATAAATAAAATCAATCTAGAAAACAAAATAACCACTTCCTAAAATCAGAACATCATTTGCTACAATGAATTGGGCATTAGGTATGAATGTAAGCCTCTATCAAATAATAAAAATTCCCCAGATGAAATCTCAGTGTTAGTGTTTCAGAGAACCTGACCAATGTCAAGAACTTCAAAACACCTGAGGCTTCTGCCTGGAAATTATCTCATGAAGAAATGAAGCTAACCTCACACTACTTACTGAGAAAAATAAGTGAGTGATGATCAATTCTTCCTATTCCTTTTACATTGGAAAGAAAGGACAAATTAAATTTTATTTTAAAAGCATCAGCAAAAAGATATTTTAAAATACCATTTGTGTTCAGTATTACTAGGCAAACAGAAAGTTCTGCATTCTAGTTTACTTCAAAACATTTTCCTCCGTCTTAATATCATGGCTTCATATT
Organism: Elanoides forficatus; assembly: GCA_025311575.1. Lineage (NCBI taxonomy): Eukaryota > Metazoa > Chordata > Aves > Accipitriformes > Accipitridae > Elanoides > Elanoides forficatus. The sequence goes on from JAOBAS010000072.1 coordinate 28,399,219, forward strand.
TTTCAGCCCTTTTAAATATCACTAGATATGCAACTCAGTTGGTCTGAGATTGCCCTTATTATTAATTTGTCTGCACCATGACTAGTAATAACCCCAGCTTTTCACAGGGATTCCTGAATGCTACTTTCATTCCAGTTAAAAAAAACCCCCACATATGTATCTAATCTCAACAGTTCTGGGCAGAGAGGCAACAAGGAATAAAAGGAAAAGACTATGAGAAAATTACTGTGAGAAATTGAGTAGAACAAGACTTCAGAACATGAAAATCAACCATGGTAATACTGTTGAGACTAAAGCACTAGGAAGGTGAAATTTGGACTAGCAATGGAATGGGGCAAGTGTAAAAAAAAAATAATCTTGCTTTGATACAACAGACAAGCAGCTATATTGTTCAGAGTGGTCACAGAAGGCTTGGAAATGGACCATGGATTTCCTCCCGCTTAGCTCAAATTATTTCCAGGGATATAAATATTTCTTTTTTAAAGGACAGCAAAGACATACTCATCATGCTGTTAAGCATCAGAGGAGAAAATTTCTTATTAATTCTGGAAGATAAGTCTCTCAGGCAGGCTCCCTTATCAGATGTCCTCTTGCTCCTAATCTTAAAGACATTTCTCAGCATAAAAATAGAAGGTCACTGCCAAGGAGCAAACAATAGTGGAAATCTACAGCACGTTGCACTAATCTAAAAGGTGAGAGTCCTGTCCTCTTCCCAAGCCTCAGTCGTGTGTTCCCTCCTCATCCCTGTGGCAGTTTTCAAAATCTATCAGTGTTTGACTACACTCTCAGTAAAGAAATATTTCCTAATATCTAGTCTGAACCTTCTCTGATGCAGCTTTGAACCATTCCTATGTGTCCTGTCACTGGATATCAGGGAGAAGAGATCAGCACCTCCTTCTCCACTTCTACGGGTAAAAGGCATTACTAGGGAACTCCCTGGTCTGGTTCAGACCTCTGATTATTACCCATTGCTGGGTTGTGCAGGTTGGCAGCAATGAGATTACAGAGAGAAATCCAAAGGCAATCAAAAGGGACTTCAGGGCACTGGGAC
>JAOBAS010000072.1:28435664-28467719 GCA_025311575.1 Elanoides forficatus
GGTGCACCTGATCCCCACTGTCTATGCCATTGATGAAGACATTAAACAGTACTGTCACCAGTAAAGATCCCTGATGGACACCACATTTCCTAGTACTTCTTCCTCAGTTCCAGCATGCTAAGTGGCTTGTCCAAAGTCATAAGGACAGGACAGTCAAAGCCAGGAAATCTCTGGCTGTATCAGAAATTCAGCCAGTATTATTTTCACCTCAGTCCAATGTTCTGTCTCCTGAAATTTTACAAGTTGGTTTTTTTTAAAAAAAAATCTATGCAATTCAAGTACAAGATTCAAATTCCAATCATGGTAATAGAAACCGTAGTTGATTGCATACCACAAAGACTGTCTCAAGTGAACTGCAAGCTGGAAGAATAAATGCTACGGTGGCTCATAATGATGATAAAGACTTCCCTATTTAGAGAAAACACAACTTTGAGTGAGATGAAACAAGTTGCACACAAGTGTTCCAATTTTGACAGGGACCCCTTCTGTGTACAACTCACACAGAGCACTCTTCTTCACAAGCTTTTTATGCACTCCCCAAATTGACATCAACTAGAAGCAGAACAATAAATAAGCCTAACGCTCCTTCCCCTCTTCCCTTACCTTTCAACCACACATCACTTTCCTTCTTCCATATAACAAAAATAAAACAAAGCCCCTTAACTTCCAACACAAGAGACAAATTCCTTTCACAGACCTGATCCTGCAAGATGATGCAAAGGACTCCGTTCCTGTTAAGACTTCAAACAACCAAATAAAACCACCAAAATCTCAGAAGGATTCAAACTTACATATTCTGGTTTGTTACAAAATACAGTAAGGTTCATAATATAAGACACATTTGCAGTAAATTAATTTTTACAGTTAGCAACTGCCATATCTTTGCTTCTTCAGCATTTGCGTATGTACTTCCTTTTAGTTTTGGTACGATGGATATTGCCTCTCATATATTCAGCCATTTACTGTCATGCATTAGTGCCATCTTAAAATTTTTAAGCCAAGAATACTTTGATTCTAGCTTCTCTGCTTTCCTCTAAGAAAGCCCAAGATATACACTAAATTTTGGGAGGAAGGAGCAGAGGCTCTAAAGTCAGACATATGCATCTGTAACTTCTGCAAACTTCTGCAACCTGCCCTTCTTCAGCTTCTCATTAACTACACAAGACTTTCTGAACTTAGAAGAAAACTTTATCTGAGATCTGCCTTTTGGCATTAAAAAACCTGAAGAATTAATTCTACTATTTACCACAACTCATCATGTCAAGCTTAAAAGCTTCAGAAAAGGATTCAAATAAGAAACTCAGCTTACAAAGGATACCACAGACTTTCACCAGTTGCCTGGTTGGAAATAGATGGACCTTCAGGCAGATATTAGATGTGTGAATTTCTGTGCCAAATTCTTTGTTATTACCTGCCTTCAAAGAAACTACTAGGACCCCTGAATACAAGTGAGAAAGATGCACAAAATACAAGATAGATATCTACAGGTAGTTTTTAATGGATAAAAAGTATTAAGAAGTTAATAACCTTGCATCTGATGTCCAATTTTCTGGTTCCACGCGATACAAAAATTTCTCTTGTTGTACAGAAATATTCTTTCCCTTTCGGACAACAGTGACTAAAGGAAATCCTTTATGCAGAATCCAAGTTTTCATCAACTTTTTTACATCTAGTGTTCCATTGGTAATCTGTGAAAAACAATCATAACATAACAAGAAAATATCAAATGAAGAACATTTTTAAACCTTCCTTCTTAAACTTACCAGGTTAAGTAGTAGCATGATTCTGCATCTGTAAACAATAACTTTGACACTGACCTTGTAAATTTTGTAAGCAACAGTTTAGGAGAGCAAGTGGGTTTTATTTTCTTAAGTTGAGGGAATCCTAGCCAAGCCATGGAAAGACAAATTGGAAATATCAGGTAGGTTGAACTGGCATGTCATGAAAGTGGAGAAAAGAATGTTACAGAAAAGAAAGTTATGGTAAGCTCCTAAGCTTGCCCCTACCCTTTCTCTTTCATTATTGGTATTCTGATATTATGCAGGTGTTTCAGGTTAAAGGTCTTCTTTCAATTCTGAAATGAATGTTAGAAATGGAATTAAAGTGACAGTGTTTGTATAACAAAACCAACATATCCTTTATTCCATGTTTGGGGTTTTTTTCCCCCTCCCTCCCACTTACCAGCCTTCGCATAGCTTAACCTCCAACCTCTTCTAATCTTTCAGGAACTGTTTGTACTACAACATCCCCACTGAGGGACAAGTATTTTATAATGTCTACATATCAGTGCCTCTTTATTAGCAGAGATGATAATCCAACCTGAAGAAGACAATATGTCCCCTAACTTATGAAAATATGTTTTAGGTTGAGCTATCAGGAACATAAGGAAATGAATATATCATTATTCAAGTTACATTTAACTTTTACCAACCTATACTGTGTCTTTCTCTAGTTTACCTCATCAGCATCTTAATGCCCACTGTTCTCTGTTCAAGCCAACAATAACATGCACACTTTACTCTTGTGGGAAAATACTGTATTATTTATGTAGAGAATGACCATAAACTTTAAATAGGGGTTTCAATTCCAGGGAAGCAATTCTCTATCAAAAGTTTAAAATTCAAAGACTTTGAAGTCTACTTATTTTTTTTACTTTTTGCATACTCCCCAAACCCACTCTTGGCTAAATCCTCTTCCTTTGTCTTGTTATCACAAGCTAGCTTTCTTACTGCAGTATTACATCATGCAATCCTTTCATAAATTGCCCAAGACTTGTTAAATCCATGCTCTCACTTTCTTTTCACATTCCTTCCTGTTACACTTTGAAACCACCAAGAAATCTGTACCAGTGCCAGCCAGAAAACAAAACAAAACAAAACAAAAAAACCAAACAAACCCCAAACCAAACGACCCCAAACCCACAACGACAGCAGTGTTAAGAGATCAGGAAACTAATTAAATCTAATACTTGCACCTTGCCAACTTGCCCGTTTCGCATTTCAGTCTTTGTGTGCTAACATTATGAGACACCTAAAGACTGGCAGAAAGATTTGTGTCTAATCTGTACAGAGACATGAGCAAATTTGAAATTTGCACCACTGAAATAATTTTATTCCAAAATAGAACCCTCCCCAATCACCTGAAATTAAACCAATTTATTAGAAATTATAGGTTCATAGTTTCAATGTCGGAAAATTTTATTGACATTAATTGATTTTATTGACATATCTTCTTTGAACAGCAGCTCCTAAATCCAATGAAAGCAATGTATGAAAATGACTTCACCCTTCTTCCTTCTAGACAAGGTATACAAAATGTTTGCTTGTTGTGTTACAGATTTTTCTTTTAAATTTCTTTTAATTCACATGCAGTTTTCTCATCTTCACTCCATGATTGTTGCATTCTACAGAGAAGGACTTAAGAAATGATTGTGCATTTTGCTGTGTGGACAGCAAAAATTTATGAGCAAAGAAAAGGCCACTTTCATAGTTGGAATTTTCAAACGCATCCAGCCTAGGCATAATTAATGGGAGCAAAAGGAAAAAAAGCCAGTCAATTTGCTGAATATGATAGATTTGGGTTTACTATTATCATAAATATGGGAAACATCTGAAAAGCATACCAAAGTTCTCAATACCTGATAATACTACTGGTTTAATTGTCATAAGGGAGACTCAGTGAAATAGTTCACATCCAAAACAGAGACGAATCAACAAGTCCAGACAGACATATGGCCTCTTGTATTACAAAGATAAAACTTCGAAAGAAACTTTTAGCAGGTCTGGGCACTGGCTAGAGTCCAAGGGCACTAATAATGGTATCAGTCAACTCAAAGTTCAGATAGGTACACCATTATTTTGTGCGAACTACTCAGATTCATCTAGCTCATATAGTTTTAATTACTTAGACATCTGCTGTGGGAAAATATTATTGAGCAAAGATTTTCCATCAAGTTTCTAGAATGGATGAACTTTTGATACCAAGGGGAGAGAAAGTAATCAGAGGTGCAGCCTGTCTAGATTTGACTGTTAACCAACGAAGTCTGGCTGAGAATCTGAAGGTGAAAGATGATCAGAAAGCAAAAGAAACTAAGAATATGAGATACAAAAAGAAAAATATTAAAACAGAAAGAATACCAAACCCAAGGAAAATAGACACAGGGACAGTATATTTCAGTAAATTCAGAGAGGCAATAGGTGAAAACCAGTGGAAAGAAAGTAGTGCAGAAAATCTGGTACCTTCTCAGGGAAGCAAAATAATAAAAGCCCAAATGTAAACTACCTTGTTGCAATACCAGATGTTGTGATTTAGGACTAGCTGGCAACTAAATACCACGTGGCCACTCATTCACTCACTCCTCCCCACCCACGGGATGGGGAGGAGAAAATATAATGAAAAGCTCATGGATTGAGACAAGGACAGAGAGGGATCACTCACCAATTATGGTCATGGGCAAAACAGACTCGATTTGGGGAAAAAAACCAATTTAATTTGTTACCAATCAAATTGGAGTACAATAGTGAGAAATAAAACCAAATCTTAAAACACCTTCCTCCCACCCCTCCCTCCTTCCTGAGCTCAACTTCACTCTCAATTTGCTCTACCTCCTTCCCCTCCAAGCAGCACAGGGGGATGGGGAATGGGGGTTGTTTGTCACACCTTGTCTCTAACGCTCCTTCCTCCTCAGGGGGAAGACTCCTCACTCTTGCCCTGCTCCAGCATGGGGTCCCTCCCACGGGAGACAGTCCTCCATGAACTTCTCTGGCATGAGTCCTTCCCATGAGCTGTAGCTCTTCATGAACTTCCCTGGCGTGGGTCCCTTCCATGGGCTGATCTTAAGGCACAGGCTGCTCCAGCATGGGCTTTCCCATGGAGTCACGGCCATCTTTGTGGGTATCCACCTGCTCTGGCATGGGGTCCTCCATGGGCTGCATGGGGACAGTCTGCCATCTCACCACAGGCTACAGGGTAATCTCTGCTCCAGTGCACCGCCTCCCCCTCCTTCTTCACTGACCTTGTGGTCTGCCTAGGTGTTTCTCTCACCTACAGGTTTTCCAGCAGGTTTGTGGGTTTTTTTTTCTTTTCCCCTCATAAATAAGTTATCTCAGAGGTGCCACCACTGTCACTGATGGGCTCAGCCTTGGCCAGAGAGAGGTCCAACTTGGAGTCGGAGAAGCTTCTAGCAACTTCTCAGAGGAGCCACACCTGTAACCCCTCCCTCGCTACCAAAACCCCACCACACAAACCCAATACATCAGACTAGTCCAGCTAAACTATGAGTCTTTGGAAAAAGGGAATATGGAAGCGTACAAAAGTGTAGGCTATCTGAAAACACAAAATTAACAACAGCATTAACACTTACACGGAAAAAACCCCACAAAACAAACCAAAGACTCAGGCATGAAACAAGATGCAGTCAGGAATGGACACAGAGGAAAAGGCAAATATTGTAATCAGTATCAGAAAATATCTAAAGAACCAGTTGGTGGGCTTCTCCACATAGAAGGGCAACTTCTGGCAGATAATGCTGTTAAATACCTGGTCTTAGCAGGAATTTGGTAACTATTAAACTAGCACCAAATACAAAGGGTTGTTTCTCATTAAAATAGGAAATACACACTGAATTCTGACATTAGATGTTACAAAGTTGGTTGGATGTGCTTCACTTAACAATACCAATACAGGTGGGTGAAGCAATCCCAGAGCTGACTCTTAAAAGATGACAACTAAGGTTCCGAAAGACTGGAGAAAGAGGTCTGCTGAGTTTGCAGAAAAGCTGAACTTGCCCCATGAACAAACAGTAGGGTTATAATAATAAAAAAAAAAAAAAACCAACTTCTTTTCTCATCCAGGGAGACAGACTAAGCAAGTAATCTGAAGTTTTGAGAACAAGTCTTTTCCCATGCTGTAGTAACAGTTAAACCCTGCATCTAGTAACAGTTAAGCCCTCATGTCAATTAAATGTGAGGCATCTGTGTGGTGTCCCCAGCCACTCTATGTGGATACTACCACCTCCCTGTGGTAAGTTCTCTACGTGTGCATGACTGAAGATGATTGGTCAGGAGGCTCCATTTTGCAGAGGTTGAGGAGAGGAAAGTATATTTTGCACTATAAAAATCACTGTACAAACCAGAATAGTTCTCTGCCATAACAGCATCACAGTCTGATATCAGTAATAATCCATCACTAGCTGGCAAACTAGCGACTGCGTAGGACCAAATGCACAAATTTACAGCCACCTGTGAAAGCTGACAACAACTAACAGCAGCTCCAGATCTGCAGAAGTTCAAATATCATAAAGTAGATGCCAAGAAGATGCCAAGAACCAAAGCTAAACATTGAGCTAGTATCCTGCCTAGCACTCAGCTTCTGTGAGGGAACCTCACATGTATTTCAGAGAGTTTAATACATACAGTACACACACTCACAGGGAAATCTCTTCCCTTCCCTTATACAAACTACTTTAACACTGCCTGCGGATACTCAGCAGCTCTTTCTTGCTGCAATCACTCTCTCTCTCTCCCTCCCCCTCTTGCACGCTTCCTCCTACTCTCTCCCCTTCACGTGCTCTCTCCCTTGCACTCTTCCACCCCTAATCATCCCTTGTGCTCCCTCCCTCCTTCACCTTCTCCTCCTCCCCCTCTCCCTCCTGCCATCTCTCCCCTCTCCTTCACATGTGCCCTCTTGCCTGTGCCCTCCCCGGCTCCCACAGGTGTGCTATCCACTTTCATCAGACACAGCCTTATGTTTGCCTTACCATTCGGAGAGCTGCTGAACTAAATCATTCCCTGCAATCTGTTTTCCTACAATTCCAGTACTGTCTGTTGAAACTGAACCTATCGCTGAAACAAAGTTACACAAGTACAGAGTATCCCAAGACCTCTACAGAGAGAGGTTGGATTCAGCTATTCCTTGAAAGTAAAGTTTTGTCCTGCGTTTAAGATGACTATTTTTATTCTGGTCTTAACACAATAACAATGCAACTCTAGAGAAGGTATGTACATACTGATGTGTCCACACATGTGGATATGCATAGTAGTGTGTACCCACTTCCAGTGCTTTTCTGGGATGATAATGAAGTCCTAGAAGCTAAAAGAATCTCCATATCTATATGACAGATATTTGGACTATGATGAACAAGAACTTCAGAGTATTTACCTGCAGTCTATTATCAAACATAGTATCATAAACAAGGAAATAAATAAAAATTTACAACATACTTAGAGAAGTGAAAATACAAGAACAGTGTATTAAAAGATGGGTACCTCATTCATGCTGTCCCACAAGTCATCACTCTGGGCAGATCCATAGTTGTGATTATGCAAGTACACCTCAATGCCAGCTTGGAAAACATCCTTAGTGAGATAATGCTTCAGCATCAAAAGAAGTGAAGCCCCCTTTAGGGAGGAAAAAAAAAGAAAAATAATTGGTAAATTAGAGCTATAAAACTTGTTGAAGCATATGCATATTATAGCTCTTCCACAGTATAAGAACAACTCAGAAGCTGGTAGATTTTATCCCAAATGATATCATTTGAATAATTAGCTTAACACTTAGTTGCCTTGGAAAAAAATTTTTTTAATATTTCGTAAACTTCAAATACAGTTGCAAAACATGCTAATAGAGCTTGACCTTTTTTCCAATTAACATAATCTCAAAAATATTGTCTTTTTACTGATAAGTCTCTGCTGGCTGCCATATTTCATTAGCAATACTCTTCTATATGGTAGAGAACTGCACTTGTGAGACAGTGTTTAATGGTCATATGATTTGCAGTTATATAAAAAAACCCTAAAAATACAGGAAAAAGATGAGATGCACTTAGTAGGCTGCAATTGACTGTAGAAGGACACATACATTTTGACAGTGTAAATACAGCCATGTTTTATTAAAAGAAGTAGTAACTGAGCATTTCTAATAACAAAGTGGCCACAAATGTGTAGACAGAAAGGTGTTGGGTTTTGCTTTTTTTAAACATAACTGAAAGCCATTTTCTTTCCATAGAAATGCTTCTATGTAACAGCCACTAATAAATAAACTGCCTGAGGACTTGCATACAGTACAACTGAATGCAGATGAGCAGCCATAGATCATGAAAAGTTTAAAGGTGCACTTTATATTTTTGGTATTATTTCTGAGAAAAGATCAGGAAGAAATTAAAAGGAAGATTTTAATAGAGCATGTATGGTTCTTACACATTCCAAATTCAAGTTTTGGAATTTAAGTAACACCTTGCCTGAAACTGAAGGCTGCCTGGTTAATCTAAATATTCATGAAACTGCAGGAATACCCCTTAGTACAGTTTTTAATAACATGGTCATAATTTCCTCTCTTGCATGCATCTGTACTTAAGCTATAGCTCTACTACTTTGTTTTTCTTACTGTCATATCCTCCCAAACACTCTGTTGTTGCAGATGGATTGTTGTCCCACCCTTGAGTGTTAGGTTTACTGATAGTCTGCAAAACAACCAGGCTAAAAATAATTTTTTACAATAATTCCTATTCCAGGCAGTAAAATGTAAAGGCCACTTACTAACCTGCATCAGTTGGTAGTATAGTAAAACAAAGCAAGCTATACAATTCAATAATAGACTACCCTTAGCTGATTAGGAAGCATGTTGTAAGTGTCTTCCCATTCAAATTGGCAAGAGCCTTAGCTAAGATACAGGGCCAAGAGTAGTGGAATACAAACACTGCATGCATGAATGAAAAGCTATGCAATGAAAGCCTCTGAAATATAGAAAGCAGCCATGGAAAATCTGTTTCTGACAATGCAAGGGCAAAAATTCTTTTGGTTAGCTCCTAAACTCAGACATGGAGGTTGCTACATTTCTATTCAGAAGATGCATATACTTACCAGCAGCAATGAAATAATAAAGTAATTCTCCAAATATAACACTCTACTAATTGACTGAAATTCCAGCCCAATCACTCATGAAAAAATTTCCATGAAAATTATACAGAGGAGTTTTGATCAGGCAAAGAGTGACAGAATTGTTATCTCTGAAGTTAGTTGTCTACAGACATGATCGTGCATGGTACATAGCTTCCAGAAGCTCACCAAAAGGGAATTACTTGAGACAGCAACTCAGAAGCATGAAACAACAGCCATGCTTTTTGATATGCCAAATCCATTTCACAACAAAGAGAAGCTGAAAATCACACATCTCTGTTCTTGTAGTCCAGAAAACAGAGACCGAAATAAATGGAAGCACATCACTATTGTAGGTCCATTTGGCATCTCAGACTACTCAAGGATGTCAGACAACATGGGTTGACCAGTTCAGACTTGCAAAGAGAAATCAGAGGAGACGAACGAACCAAGACAGTTGTGGAAACTGCATTCCGCTGAGCAGAGGAAGATGTAGTATTTGACAGTTTTCTAGTAAGCACTAGCTGTCCCCATGGTTTCTTATTAGATGGAAGTACAAGCATACACAGGTAGTGGGGGGAGAAAATAACAGTTAATCCAGAAGTTAGAAAAGGCTTTCCTCCAATACTACCAAAATCATGGGACACAGTATCTAAAACCTGAGACAACGTGAGTAAAAATTTGGCAAATATGATATTTGTGCTCTCATGCATTTTCAATGAGGCATTGTGAAGCTTTAAAAACATATAGCTCACACACAACCCTCACTAGACATTAGAAATAATCAAGTTGTAGACAACCAGGATATGCAGTGGAATAATTTTATATTCCAGATGCAAGCCTCCAGCTCAGGACATCTCTAAAATACTGGTTTTTAAAAGCAGAGAGAGTATAAAAAGGAGCAATTGCTTCAGTAAGTGCCTTGTTGTTACTCTTTTCCTAAGTACTTGTTACAATCTGGTATCAGAAAAAGAATATATGTCTAATTTGATATTTTGTTTCACCTACTGGGTTCCCTCTTACAGTTTCATGAGTATTCTACTTTGTGCTGAAGCATGCATCAAGCAGAAGAATCTTAAGGACACAAATCCACATACATAATCTTTTCCTAATTAAAAGCTATGTAGACACTCAGAAACACTACTGAGAGATCCTGCATTGTTTGTGCTAGGTGTAAATTACCCCCAAATAATCGTCAGTACATGCCTACTTACTCATGATTCCACATTCATATTTTCAATAGCTAATATATTACTTTCCAAATATTTCCAAATATTTTTAAAGTTACCTTGATATAAGAAAGTGCATCAAACATTTCTTCAATTTGCTCTGAAGACTGAACAGCAGAAGAGACTGGATGTGAAGAATTCAAGGAATCCTTCATCATAGCCTTGAAAATTAAATTAAGGAGATCTTCATCCTAGAATAGAAACATTTATAACTGTTTGAGAAGCTAGAACATACATGGTAAGCAGAACAGTAAAAGTTGTCTATGCTTTGCTCTTCCATTGCTCTAACGTGCCATTGCTCGCCTTCCTGTCAATGGAACCAGCAAAAGAATTGTCAGGATAGCATTTGTAAAATCTATTGTTTCCCTGCCACATCTTAGCAGTGGAATCTCACTCGTGGGTTTGTGTCATTATCTAGACCCTTAAGCTCCTGTCTCAGGTAAACGCATCATTGGCACTACAGAAAATAAATATACCTACTAAGTATGTGCCAAATTTAACATTTGCCTCGCCAATTTTTTCAGTTCATTTACAGGAAGCAGCGAATACAAAAGCATGACTTCAATAGTATGCTTTAATATTAAAGCATGAAATCTAGGGAAATTACTCACTACAGTGATGTTTGTGTGAATGTAAACACCACCTTATCTAGTGATCCTAGTACCAAAGTCTCTTCCTTCTTTTCTTCCAGAATGAAGATGTTTTAATTTAATATACTGTTACCCAAACAAGACAACCCGAAATACTGAAAAGAAGCTGACTGTACTGGTATTTGTCCATCTCATTTCATCAAGACTTGAGCAAACAATTCTCTAAACAGTTTCCTCTATACAGTAGAGAGCTACGAAAGAAAAATAAAAAGGTAAGACCTGTGTATGATACAATAAAGATACCCTTTAAAGTTTAAAATTTTAAAGTTATTCTTCTTGAATGCAGAAGTTCTGAGTGACTTTTTTTATTTACCAAAACACATTTTGGCATTACCAAGTGGTGAAATGAGATGTTGGTGAAGGCACCTTGTCAGGCACCTTTCAGAATGAAGTATGCAAGTGTTAGATGTGTCCTTGCTAAAACATTAGACTAGTTTTGTGCCCTCCCCTCACCACATATGTACCCGAAAAGCAGAACAGCTATACAAACATACTTTCAATCGCAATCAAACTCAACAACCAAGCTAGGCCAAATGAAAAAAATTTTAAACACCCAACTCCAAGAAAGAGTTCTACTGAACTAAGTTAGCAACTCAAGTTACTTAATGCAGCAACAAGGGTGAATTAAGAACTCAAAACTCACACTCTGTCAGTATGCTGAGAAGAACACAACACAGGAAGCAGGAAACAGTCAGTTACATGTTCAGGTTTTTAATCCCGTGACTAATGCAAACCACATAAACACTCCCAGAAGCTGGCTCCAGAGCCCAGGTATCTCCTGTCCTAGGAGATACCTTTACCCAGGATGCAGAATTAGTCTCTTCACTGCCCCATCCATTTAGTTCCACTAATCTTTATTTCTCTGCCTGCATTCAGTGACAGGGATGCTTTACAGCAGTAGCTGGTATTCCTTCCTCAGAACAGAAAGACCAAGTTCGAATCCTTCATGTTTTCCAGAGTCTGAAAAGCTAGGTCACTTAGTACCTGAGTGAGTTTTTAAGTGATCACTAGGTAATCATATCAAAAAGATTCTATCCTTCAGTGCATAAACAGAGCAAACTGCCTTTGGGAGCAGTGCTTTGTACTATTAGTGTAGCTCAATGTTATCAGAATCCATTGGCTGGGACCATACGATACTTTTATACCAGCTCCCCTGATTTGTGAATCCCAAACTGATTCAGACACAAGCAAGTATCACAATGATGGCAAGACAGGTATCTTAGTAACCTAAAGTTCTGGTGCTTCCTAAGCCTACTAGGAAAAGTAGAGGCAGATAAACTTGGTCAACAACATGCCTGGACTTCCTGTATAAGGATTTTAAGTTATAATTTGATATATAGACATCTACATCTTTTAAAACCTCCTCTTTTGTGTTCTGTGTAGGTTAAAGCATTCTGTGCAAAGACTGCACATAAACTACTACCAAAATAGAAAACAAAACAAAACAAAACCACAGAAGAACAATGTAACCTCCCTAAAGCTCCCCCCCAAACCATTTCCAATATAATGAAGCTGCCAAAGCAGAGGAGATATAGTATAATCTCAGTGGTGCTCAAAGTGAATTTTAATACAAGTTTGTATCAGTCCTTTATAGGCAGCATTAAAAAATAGATCCTAGCCAAGGTACAGTAAGTGTAGTTACAGAAAGTACTTACTGAATGTAACTCTGGAAAAATCTCCTCCATGGCAAAGTACTCCATGAAAGTTGCAAATCCCTCATTCAGCCAGAGATCGTTCCACCATTCCATAGTTACTAGATTGCCAAACCACTATGAAAGATCAAAAGTGTCATTCTTTTTCAGAAATAAAATCAAATGAATACAGTAACACTCTATCCATTCTCAAAATCAAGTTCAGTCAAAACCATGGTAATGCTTTTGCATGAACAACTCCGTAAGTCCATCATAACAGAGTTGCATTCTGTTGTATTGGAGAAAATACACTTGCAGTTATTCTGAACTGATACAATGCACAGCCCAGTTACAGTGTGGGCAGGGGTGAATTTAAGGACAGAATTGCATTAAAAAGAAAAAAAAAAGAACCCACCACATTTGAACAATGACCTCCCCAGTCTAGTACCTGATGGGCAAGCTCATGTGCTATCACTGCAGTTATTAACTTTTTATCCCTTGCTGAAGAAGTATTACTGTCAAACAAAAGTGTTGTTTCTCGAAAGGTGATCAAGCCCCAGTTTTCCATTGCACCAGACTGAAAATCAGGAATTGCTACCAGATCTGGAAAAGATTTGAAAGAAGTTTTTGAAAACTGCTAGTTAAAGCAATTCTGTATTTCAAGTCTATCCAATTACCTAATCCCTAAAAACCTCATTATTTTAATCCTGTGGTGTCAACATGTGCTCATATCTCAAGCATAAAAGCTCCATAGATTTATAGCCATGTTTCTCTAGCAGTACTCTTACACAAACAACTTAAAGCACTACACAGACACTACCTATAGATCTTGCACACACAAAAGTAATGAGGAAATGGGGCTGCCCTTACTAAAAGTTGTGGCTTAAAAGACTGCATTTCATTATCTTTCCAGTCAAACTAATACCTGCAGACAAGTCAGGCTGCAGATTTTGCACTGGTGAACATGGTTCACAAAGAATTCTGTATCTCCCTACCAAGACATATCATGTTAAATTTACACCGAATTATAAGCAATCTGGTGTCAAAAGCTCACAAAAACTTTCCATCTTGGGAATCACCTAATACTCATACTCAATCAAACATTTAATGAAGTTTTAAAATAATTTTGGGGGAACCTTATTTCACAGATATTTTATGCTATCCTTTTTTTTTTTTTTTTTTAAGCACACCTTTTCAGAACAAAAGTTCCCTGCATTCCTCAGAATTGATTAAGGCTGCTTTTTCTGTTTAAAAAAAGTTCAAAAGAACTTACCTAATTTTTCAAGAGGGTAGTTTATGAAAAAGTATTTTTGATAAAATTCCAGAAGTTTCACTGCTGTGTTTAGTGCATACCCAACTTGGTTTAGATGCTGTGGTATGGCATAGACAGATACCTAGTGCAAACAGAGAAGAGAAAAGATTTTGAAACATGTAGCTACAAAAGCTTTGCATGTAAAAGAGGAGTTGGCAGAAGATCCTGAAACAGATAGAACATGGGTTTGGGAGTACACATGTAAGTTACAAACACTAGTTATGAAGCTGTCAATAAAGAGTTAATTTTTTTGCTAGAGCTTATTCATTAGTCAAAATACAGACAAACTATCCAACTGACCAATGTGTACGGAAGAAGAATTCAAGGCTGACACCTTTAAGGAAGGTGTTCAGGAAGGGTCTACATGAACAGAAATTGATCCGTTTCCTTTTTTACTCCCTCATGAGTTAAGTGACTCTCCCTGCATACCTCAACTAATCTATAAGTTTAGGCTATCAGTATGATAACGCTAGTATCATTTGCAAGAAATTCTCTCAAGAAATAATAATTGGCACAAAGTTCATCCATGCCCCTATGTAAGGTAGGGCCACATTAGACATGATGTAAGAAGTATTCATAAAAATGGAGAGGTTACAGTCTCTCGCTCTTCATGTTGAAGTGGCTATATCAAGAAAATAATGTTGATTAAGTTAAAGGTTGATTCAGGTTTAGGATGCCTTTCATACACAAACACAAAATACGCTGAGACTAATTCTCCTGTTCTAATAAAATAAAAAAAAAGTCCTTCTTACTATGCTATGAATCAGTAAACAAATGACGTTTCAAATAGATGGATATGGTAACCTTCTGAGTTTGAACCAAGCACATATCAGTAAGGATCTAATCTAGTGTTCCTGGAAGTACAAAAGTATTATTTGCTGCAAATTTTAAGCTCAAAACCAAAACATAAAAGCCCCCCCAGGATCTTCTGGAGTTGAGAAAAATCTCATCACATTATGAACACAGAGCAACTTTACTTCAACTCTAAGCTATCTTGTAACATTCATGACAATAAATTTATTCTGTGTGAACTAGTTAGCTCAAATGCTTTGAATCTCCCAGGCACAAATTGCTGGAAGCATTTTGAGAATGTATTTTGTGGAAAACATCATTATATGCTTCCTTCTTACAGTCTCACTTGGTCTACTAGACCCTGTTGGCAACAGAACAACGCACTAGCTAGACTCTGGCCTTACTTGGTATGGCCATGCTTATGCCTTCTCCCTTTAAGCTGGTAAGTACTCCTATACATTGCTAGATCCCTTGCATTTGGTGCCTTCTAAAGGTCTGCTGGACTTCCTTAGCTCGGCCAAATCTTGCTTCATGGTCAGAATGAAGAGGCACAGTTAAGAACCACTTTCCTTAGTCAGAATGTATCACTTAGTCTTCTTCTCCCCTCCTACATGCCTCTGCCATAAAATACTTCCGAATTATTGAAAATCCATGCAAGCTAGCCTCACTATTATGAACTAAGGAAAGCATACCACATAGATAGGTGTTTCAGGCTCTCTGCAAACATGAAACATTTAACATACTGATCAGTTTTCTGCCCGGTAAAGAACTGGCTATATAATTTTACCAGAATACAGTTCAAATACAGACCTGAATAGGAGCCACAAGGAAAAAGAATAAGAAAAAGAAAGTAGTGGTCTTAAATTTTCAGGTTACACCGAACAGTCTGTCCTATTCAACTATAATTAGATACACTTGTCCAGGTTAGAATCAAAGCCCATTGACCAGTATCTTTACTTGTGCATATTGGATTAAAGAGAAGGCTGCTTCTTCTTCTGCCGTGCTACTAGCACTATTCCCTCTGGCTCCTTCTAGGTTAAGTACTGGCACTTCTGACATTTCACCACAAGGGGGCAGTTCCTGCTAGAGAGTCATGAAAACCATTGCTCACATGAAACTCCTGCGCCTCCTAAAATAAGGAGCATCTCCTAATATTACCATGCTTTTAATTTAGTTACTTTAATTGCACACATTGTAGGAACTGCTTACTGACCCTGCTGGCTATATCCCCGTGAAGGAGAAAAATCAAAGGGGACCAACTGTTTGATTTTTAGAACCTTTGGAAAAACAAAAACCCCATAATGAAATTATTGTATTCAAGTGACTAAATGCAGACTTGAAGTTAGTCTAAATTTGCTTTACTGCAGGCCATGGGGGTTTTTTAGGCAGGTTATCTTTGCAGGTATAGAACATGAGCACTGCTTGAAATAGTATGGAGGCTTCCCTGGGAACTGTAATGTTTCTGTACATCATATGAACAACTCCTAGTTTCTGTGACATTACTCCCTCACAGATGAAGCATTAAAACTAAAAGTTTAAAGCTTCCACTTCTCAAAGCTCTTAGGAATTTTAGATTTTGTAAACTTCCACTGTTAACAAGACCTGATGCTGAGTCTCTTGCTGTAAAAGTCTTCTCAATCTGGTATAAGCACTGAAGTCAGTCCAACCTATAGCATTTGGCTATTGTCACCTATCTATGATGAGTATTATAAAACCAAGAAAATAAATAAATTTAAATGAGACAGAGTTTGCTTGCTGGTTTGGGGATTTTTTTGTTTTGTTTTGATTGGCTGGTTGCCTTGGGATGGGTGAGGGAGAACTTAAAGTGGAACAAACATACCAGACTCCCATTAGTTTCCCTACTGATGTTTTTCAAGTCTGCAACAACAAAGGCTACTAGATAGGTGCTCATCTTCAAGCTCACAAAAAACTCATCTTGAACAATTCCATTTGTCACAGGAGTAGTGGCTTTCTGCAGATGAAAGGAAAACATTGTTATTAACGTAGACAAAAGAACATTAAGACATGCAAGGAATCAATGTTAAATCAAAGACTTATTTCATGCTGGGAACAGTTTATCAGCAAAATTCCAGAGTATCTTTATACTTTGGTTATGTTTCAGCAGGATAGATGATACTCACAACCCACTCATGGTGTAACAAAACCTAAGGAGACATGGAACATTTAAGCCAAGAATTATTTGTCAAGCTTTTATCACGCGGTATTACCAGACAACTGCATTGCTGGAGAAACCATCAATATAATTTAGTTCTAATTTAGTTTAATCCAAAGTAAACATAAAGATTAGCATTAATTCAAGAGAGCTTTAGGCTAGATCAGAGACACAGTTGAACATAGCCTACTAAAAATACTGGTATTTCTTGAGTTAAACATTTGTCTCTTCTTAGAAGCCTCTTCAAAACTAGGTAACCATACTCACTCATTAGTTTAGAACAACAGAACAAAAAACCCCTCACACACCCCCTTATAAACCAAAAGAGATTGCATTTTAAAAAATGAAGAAAACATAAGGTTTCAGTTAGTTCAAAGCAAAAACATGCCCAGCTTAAACATACACTGCCAAAAGTAACTGTCTGTCAGTCTTCTGAAGTAAAATACCATGGTGTATCTTAAATTACTTTTAGTGCAGAAGTTTTTCTTTAATATTAGTCCTAGAAAGGCATGGTATATGCCTAAAAGTATTTTTCTGTACAGTTCTTCACAAACATAAATTATGTAAAGAATAAAGCAAAATGTTTAAAAGCACTGTAGTGCAGAATAGTAAAGGTCTGGAAACAGGGATGGCAGATCATGTGCCTTCTGAAACTTCATAAATAAGTTTGTTTTCAGAAACCACAAACATTTAAAAAACACCTATAACCTTAGTTTTAGAGAAGATAATTTCAAACCAACCAATGATTTAACATTTAACTGCCACTGAAAATTTAATTATCAGTCTTAAAGAGGAATAGATTTTTAAGCCTGAAGATATAATCAATATAATTATTTAGTCTGACCACTGCATAAGAACAGAATGCCATCACTGAATTCCTTCAGCGAATTTATGAATTTCTGCCTTTACCACAGCTTCATTGTCATAAAGAGGTGATACCCTATTTAAGAAAAACTACTGTGGCTGCACATAAACTGTTTCAAAAATCAGTTACCCTCATTTAAAAAAAAAAAAACAAAAAAACAAAACCAACAAACAAAACCACAAAAAACCCCACCACAAGCCCAACACACACACTGTTTATTTCTAGCCTTAATGTGCATCAGCCACTATATATTGCCATATTAGCAACATGCGTGCTAGTTGAGAAGGCCTGCTTCTGAGATGTCTTGTAGGTATTTACAGAAAATGATGAAGTTCACATTCCACCCTCCCATGGATAAACTAAAAAGTCTCTCCATTCAGCACAGCTTGCTACCAAGACCTGCAGTTACTACACAATAATCTGTACCTGTTTTTTTCCTAACAGGAGTTTAAGTGTTTATTTTCAGAAGTGAGCTTATCGTAGTAATGATCTCACCAACACAATATAACATGATCCTCTTATTTAATTTTCACATTTCTTGTACAAGAATCAACTCACTAGCCTGTACTTACTGCATTGAGAGCCTACACTACATAGCAGAATACCTAATCCAGGCTAAGTCTAAAATGTAAGAATTCAGCATGTGCTAGAGCACTTGTGAGATCAGGGACAAAAACCATGAAATAAATCATAAAAACATGCCAATTAAAAGAAGCTTTGCATATAAAAATGCATTTTTATTACAATAGAACTCACTGATACAAGAAATGCTGGTGAGGTAGCATACTATTTCACAGAAACTCTTCTAATTTCTTTATTTGTACAGTCACACATGTAAGTTATCTTGACAAATTACAAAATGCAAAGGAACCACTTCTGAAGCCATTAACAGACTGCATGTTTGGATCTCATACAACAACAGAGGAATTGCACAGTATCAAGTTATCAGGGCATAAAGTTGGGGGACAAAACAAAAGAATATTGTTTGCAGGATAAACAGGTGAGTAATTATCTACGAGATACTGTCCATTAGCAAAACTATCAATTAACTTCCTCTGTATGTTCTTATACTTTCTTGATAAATTCTCATTAAACCTGACCTGTTCTTTTGACACAGGAACTCACATTTCATCCCCAGCACTAAACATGCAACTTTATTGCTTTTAATGTCTTTTTTTTATATTATTATTGTTCCATATCTGGAAGCTTTCTCAAATCTTTATCAATCATATAAATGATGTAACAGCCAAGTTCTAAAACAGAGATGAAAACAACACAAGAAAATGTAGATGAAACTTTTAATATGGTCTTAAACATATTCTTATTGTAACAAGCTCAGTAAATGTTACAGGAAGAGTGGACAAACAGGAAGTTCAGTGGAAAGAGTCTGATACCAAGATCAAATGAAGCAAGACAGAGAAGGTGGGTTAAAAAGCTGAGAACCAGATGATGGAGAAGCCTGACAAGATGGGAAGGAAGGAGAATTCTCAGCATTAAGGAAGCACAGAACCTTCTGCCTATGGCATTTATAGGTAGCTGAGCAAAAGGCATGTAGTATGCAATGCAGAAGAGGAAGAAGCAGATCTGAAAGTAATTCAAGTCATATGACAAACAGTAGCAGGAATCAAAACACCAAAAAAAGAGATGCGAGAGAGGCATCACGTAACTTAAAAGGGAATTCATGATGCAGGAATGGCACGAGTCATTGGAAGAACAATTCTATGTAGAGAAAGATGGGTACGAAAAAGACGTCTTTTCCATGCAGTACAGGAACAGTCAAACTGCATGTATCTAACGTGACCAATGTGACCAATCAGGAAAATTCATAACACCAATATTTAAGATGATACAAATGTGCAATAACAACCCATTTTTCACTGCAAGTAGAATGGGTACAAGGTCACATCTCCCAAATGTTCATTTTTCAAATGGCTTTCTATCTCCTTGAAAAATGAGCAATGCAATGAATGCTACTCTGCAGCAAGAAAGGCTAGAAACCTAAATGGAAATGGGTCCTGAAGTAAGGAGGAAGAAAGAGCTGCATTAATGACCTTGCAGTAAATGGGGCTCATCAGTATGTTTTCTCCATGTGGATGATTCCTCATTGTGCATACATGCCAAGTACACAACATTAGTATCCACAGACAGCACCAAAAGAGCTACTGGATGCTTTGTAACAGCACTCAGAGTTGAGCAGGGGACAGATGGGATAGGGAGCCACTCCTTCCTAAGCACAGAGCCCCACAGGCACATGCTTTGCAGGACTGCCAATGCAATGCAGAAGTTATGGGAGGATGCAAGACTAAGGCAAGTAACAATGTCTTTTCCAGATTTAGTTCACATGTCCTGAGGTGTGACGGTCAGCTCTTTCCAGAAGAAGAGTCTCTGGCAGCAAATAACTACTCACTAAACAAG
The DNA here is from genome assembly GCA_025311575.1 of Elanoides forficatus. Lineage (NCBI taxonomy): Eukaryota > Metazoa > Chordata > Aves > Accipitriformes > Accipitridae > Elanoides > Elanoides forficatus. The sequence continues at coordinate 28,455,605 of JAOBAS010000072.1, forward strand.
AAACACAGAGTTGCTCTTTCAAGCATGTTGGTTGGACCAGTTAACTCAAGCCACGATTCTTGGGCACACAGAGCTTGAGTAGCTTCTCTGCAGATTCTCTCAGGAAGACTGAAAAGCCTGCTCATATCTACTGACAATCACTGTTCACTGCATCAGGTGACCCACTTGCATAGTTTACAGGAAGACATAATCTGAAATGTCACAGTCTTCCCCAATGCCACAAACACATGCAGCAGTTTCTCCTCCTAGCAGATGAAAGCAAGTGAGTACTCTTTCTTGTTTACATAAAACAGGAGAGCTGTCCAGCAGAGCCCATTTCTTCTTTCAGTGAAGAAAAGAGCAGCAAATAAAGTGCTTTTAGACCTGGACATAAACTAAAGTGCTGCAAACATGTTGAAGTAATGGCTGAGAATCACCACAAATCCAGGAACATAAACATTCATGCACTGTGAAAAAGATATTATTTCACAAGTTTGCAGTTACCTGCTTGGTTTTGCAAAACATGGTAGCTACATTAGCACCTGAACTTATGACAAACCTTCTGGAACCACCAACACCAAGGGTGTAATTTTTTTCATTACTGCTTAGATCAATGTCAATTTTAATGAGTTTCTGTTGCGTTACAAATGGTGGTAATGTTTTTATGACAGAGGACCTAGTTCAGACACAGAGTAGGTAATAAGTCACTCTTGCTGGTCTGTCTAAATGAATTAGGCTTCTATAAAAGTTTCTCCGAATCTCCAAAGGCTTAATGGCATAAAGCATCACTATAAAATTCAGATATGTTCTTACAAGATTTTGCCTGAAAAGATCTAGCTGAAGGAATTTCAGATGCCTCATTCATATTCTGGGGTTAACTCTGTAGTCACACTCTACTTCCCTTTGTTTAGGCTCAAAAGCACATCCTTCAAGATCAGGCATATCTTTCACAGAGACTGTTGCTAGTTACACAAACTATTCATAAAGATATTTCAGTATTCTGCACGTGTGTAGTATCAGCAAACACAGAAAACTCAAAAGTGAATCTGTTGACTCTGATGTAGCCAACAACAAAGCTGCAAAATAATGATTCATTTAAATTCAACAGGAATCCCTCCCATAGCCATTCAACTGCCCCTGCAATAACATCCTACACTGTGCAGTGCATTGAACAGTTGTTTTCTCTAAAAAGTTACTTAGTTCAAGTCTTCAGGGAAGAGACAGTTCTTTTATAATAAAGTCATACAGTTTACAGCTTATCTGCTCAAGTCAATCTCTTGGACGTTAATGCAACAAAAACACAATGCAAAGCACTTAAATAGATTACCTAGGCAGCAGCTCTACTAAAATTCCTCTACAAAAGCAGGTACCTTTGGCATATTTGACAGAGTGGAAAGTTTCTCATCTCTTTTAATCTTGATTAAAAAAGTAGCTTTAAATGCTGGTTCATCAAAGCATGGAAAAGCAGACCTTGCTGCCAGAGGTTCAAACTGAGTTGCTGCAAACCACCTAATGGGAAGAGTACAGAATAGCAAATTAAAAATTATGAAAAAGATACATGCAAGTTTAATTATGACAGAACAGTCATTTTCTCCCCCAAACGTTGTAACAGCTTGTTATCGGAGTACCTTTCTGAATGGTAGATGACAGGATTGGTCCAGTCAGAATAAATGTTTCATTAAAAAAAATGGGTTTTTAAAACCCCCAAAATTTATTTATTTGAGGAATAATCTGCTTGGCTGTTTTTCTTTTCTTAACAAAGAAGAATACACACGGAATAACACAATTACAGAACAGTCACCAGAATATAAGCCAGCCAGTTTCCAGTAAGAGAGCACAAAAAGGCAACTGAAAAATTAAATTAGTGAGCATGCCCACCAAATGAAAGTTTTGAAACCTCAGCAGCAGATGGGGCTACAAGGAAGCTTCTTCATCTAATCATCATGCCTCCTCCTGCAGATGCTCCCACAGTTCATCTAACTGTATGCCTGCTGCCTTTGCCAGCTAGTAGATGGATTCTGTGTAACTTTATACACTGCCTTGTCTCTGATCCAACAGCTAGTCACATCACAGGACAAATTCTCAGAAGTCTACGTTCCTTCTCCAGTATTTTGATACTAACTAGCTGCAGAAATTATGTCTTTTCCTAGAGAGCATCTGTGATTTGTATTCTGCTCCTGCAAGACAAACCTGGGAGCTCAACAAGAAGTTTGTGAATTTAAGTCTTGCATTTACTGGAGCTAAAGAGTGGTTCACATTTCTTTTTTTCTTTTTTTTTAAATAAAACAAAAACACACTACTGCCAAGCTACCCACAAGTTTTGGAGGTTTTTCTTTTCTTCTGCACCATGCATCCAACATTTTTGGACATACAACTTCTCTGAGGAGGTACACTGCTGACAATTCTTAAGATTAATCTCCATGCCTGCGTTCAACTTCTTACTCTGCTCTTCCCCCTCACTGACAATCTTGGTAAGTATCTTTTTCTTTTTTTTTCCATCACCCCAAGATTTTACAGAAGAAAAACAAGCAATAAAGAACCATTCTGCATAAAAATATAAATAAGGCCCAACTTTTTTCTTTTTTTTTAATTTGCATCTGGCAACAGTGAGTTGTTTTGCCATTTGATAAATTTAATACTTTTGTGGCAATATAAAAAAAAATCTAGTTTAGTTTTATTATCTTTTCAAGAAGAAAATACATTTTCTTGCAAAAGCAGCTAGATAGGTTGAGTTTTATACCAAAAATTCAATAACAACAGAGGTTGTCGAAGTAGCCTGTATTTGTAAAACCACTGACGTTAAGCATACAGATACAAGGCCCCCAGAAATAGAAGAGGCAGGCAAGGCAATAGAAATGTTATCAGCAAAGAGTTATCTGAAAAGGGTTTACTGAAAAGCATACAAACTAAAATATGTGCTACATCCTGCTCCTGAATAAAAGCAGGTAGCATTAGACTGAAGGGGGAGAAAAACTCAAGAACTTACTGACAGATCATCTTTTTCCTCTGTGAACACTTACACATTCTCTTTCTACTACCGTAAATACAAGGAGAAAACAAAGCTTCAACTACATCAGAACAGGAAAAAATACGGAAATTCAAAAAGAGGCTAATCATTCAAGTGATTTTTGCCTTCTACACTTACTGTATTCTTACTCTTACTTCATGGTACTGCATATTTTTAACGTTTGTGATACGCTACGTAGCTCTATTTCATTTCGTCTTGTGGTTATGTTCTTCTGATGCAATTTACACCCTTTGTGATTCTTTATTATCCAATGCATTCTACAACAGCGACAACTTATAGCGTTTTTGTTGTAATGACGGAACTCTGAAACGTATCAGCAGTTTCCCAAGTGGCAACAGGTTCTCTCTAATGATCATGCACACTCTGTAACATTTTAGTATATGCTCAGGAACAGCCCTTTCATAAGAGGCTTATCAACAGCACTTTACCTGGGGGATCTGAACAGTAATCTATGTTTGCACCTCAGTAAAACACACCCATCTTCATTGGAGTTGCAGATAAACTAAAAAACATCAGTAAGCCTTTAATCCAAATTTATTTCTTAAAAATTCTTGATCTCTTAAAGAAAGCCCCTTACACTGCCTCACATGAGGACCAACAGGAACACATCAGAGTAACGAAGAGAGAGTTCCTGCTTTATCTCAGTTGCTGATGAACTCAAGAACCGACTTAATGTTCCACAGTTCATCTGAATGTGCCAGATGTTGCATGTATTTGAAAATAACTGTTGCGGCTAACTTATTTCCTTGTACATTTTAGCACTAAGTCATAGACCCACTAGGATCTAGATAAAGGTAGTTTTAAAGGCAAACTGTGAGTAAACTTTAGAAAAATAAACAACTTCGTGTTTAAATGTCTGTTGTTAATGCTTAGAGAGAGGCTTGCTGAATCTGAAACAAAATATCCTGAGTTTTTGTTTGGAGAACAGAACAGAAATATATCTTTCTTATGTTATGCAGCTTCCTAACAGCCTATGAAATCATCTTTACATTGAGTATCTTGTTTTGTTGGTTTTTTTAAAGATGAGCTGTCATTGAGGGACTTAATTCAAACTTCAGCAGCATATAGTTACCACATCTCACTGCAGAGAGGAAAATTATGACCAAGTTTGGCACACTTCTTTTATTCTTAAAGGACTCTCACTGCAAAAGTTTGCAACAGCTCAATGAAGGGCCTTGTTTTAAGTAACTGAAAATAAATACAATCTCAGCATGATCACCTTCCCAGAGAATAATTTCAAGTTTATATTGTCAATTTGTAAAAGATTGGGCTGGTGGTGCTAATTGCAAGATCTGCCTTCCCCTTTAAGAAAACAAAATCTACTTATCAATATTTGGGGAATTTCCACATAAACTCTCTGTTGTTGCCAAGAGTTGTAACACTGATAACATTGATTTCTCTTGCTTTTTTCTTCACATCCCACTTAACTTTTTTTTTTTTTAAGCTTTAGATCTTAGCTCTTCTTAGCACAAGCTGGTAAATGGTTTATGTCTTTACTCTATTTAGCAGGTGTTTTGTGGGCCCTTCAAAACTGCTTTCCTGTCAGCTGGTCCTGGACTGGCCCATACTGTTTCTTCCATCTTTCATTTATTGCACCACTCTGTTTCTAGAAAACCTGCATGAACAATTACATGCCAACAAAGGCATGTACGCTTCTAAGTACATGATCAGTGTAAGGCCTGTTTGAAGTGGGTGGTGGGGGATGGTGATTTCATTTATCTTCTTGGTAAAAAGCACTGATTTATGCTTTTTGAAAATGAGCGTGATGCTTCCCTTTTCTCCAGTCACTGAGGAGTTCGCCTGAATGCCACGACTTTCCAAATACTACTGAGAGTGGCTCAACAACTACATCTGCCAGTTCCTTTAGGACTGTTGGATGCATCTCATTGGGTTTCATGGACTTGTGTATGTTCAGATGCCTCAGGTGGTCTCAAACCCAATCTTCTCCTACAATGGTGGGACTTGGTTCCCCCAGTCCCTGCCTTGAGACTCAGGGACTTGAGAGATGTGGGAAGAATTTCCAAAGAGAGAAACTAAAAATTAAACAAACAGAAAGCCATGCCATAGCTACCTACAACCACTATACTGCACTACATTTAACTGACAGAGATGCTGCCCTGATTTAATGAACTCATCCATAAAAGACATTTTTCAGGTAGATTAATCAGGAGATTAAAGATCGATTTTGCTCAATAGGAATCAGTTGTAAGAAACATCCAATAGAAAAAGCAACCCTTGTTATTTCTATTATCAAAGCACAATCTAGAAGTGACAGAAGAGAGAAGCTGCATTTGTGGGCATACCTTTGCTTAGAATTCTCATCCTTGTAAGAAATTTTGTAAAAGCCATAATAGGTGTCTGATAAATTAGATGAATATTCTATGTTGACAGTGTAATTCTGTCCTACAAGAAGAGCCTCAGGAGCCATGACTGCAATCTGGTCATGCAATGGATATTCCAGGAATTCAACTGGCTTTGCTTGATGCCCTCCTGCTGAAGTAATGGTTGCCTTGGTGATATTAAGCCCTGAGCTGTGAAGTACAATCTTCCAAGTTACGTGGATGATGTTAACAACTATCTTTACAGAGCCTGCAAATTTCAGAGTAGTTAGGTTTGGCTGCAAGACAAGATCATAATGCAGTGGTACAACATCAGGAGGAAGTCTGATTTTTGCCCATGGAAACAGTTTTCCATTGGTTGCCAAAGGGTATATTAGTTCCATCGTATGACTTTTTTTATGACAGCCTTCTTTGGAAAAGGTACATTTGGGAAGAAGATAAATCGCCATTATTAATGAAACTGCAATCACAAGAACAACTGTGCAAACCACCATGGTCCTTGTAGAGGGCACTGAACATGACCCATTTGGATTTTGTCTATAGACAGACATGTTATTCCGGAGACCTGAGCTTCTGTTCATGAAGGACATCCCCAGCAATTTTGCTGATGACTCACAATCCTCTTCATCATCATCTATTTCATGCTCTCCAAGGCCACGCACCAATAGCCTGGAGCTCCTTGGTTCATATTCCACTTCATCCGGCTCCAGGGGATGTAAACAAGGCTCTTTGGCCAAGTCAACCACATCGGGCTCTTCTTCAAACATACTGTTTTCAATCATATTCCTGGGTAACTGAATTCGATCTGAAAAAGAAAAGACTATATGTTACATGATAAACAAAAGCCATGAGTATAATACCTCAAAGACAGTTTACTGAATTACAGAATGGGAAACACTTTTACGGCACATACAATCAAGAGCTCTTCAGTCTTCTCTCTTAGGTTTGTTTCCAGAAAACATTTCTGTGCTCTTCTGCCTACTGTAATTTTTCATTCAGTATCTTCAGAAGGATGCTTCCGTTGCGCATACTCAGTCACATGTATTGCACCATAATTGGGGATCAGCTATATCACTGCATAGCACTCACAGTTCATTGATGTCAGTGTCTTGGCTACCTTTCCTCTACCCCAGTAAACTATTAGTACTCAACTAAATTAGTTAAAATGGAATACTCTTTATGTTGCAGAGTAAAACACAGGTAGCCAATACAGTTCTAGAGGTGCTTCTGAATATGCTAGTTACTGAGTTCTTTAATAGGGCAGAAAATCTGCCAATGTGCTGGTAGCTACACAAATAAAATATACATTTGACATTTTTAAACTTCATTTTTCACACACACCTCAAAAAAGATAAAAAATATTTCTCACATAAAAGTGACAGTATAAAAATTATAGTTCCAATTAACATCTTCTTTTAAGATCTATCTTATACAACCCTTGAAACAATCCATGCAGGTAAATAGTTAAAAAACAGTGCCAATTAGACTGTTTGCCTCCACAGAATTTGTCCTTAATAGATAACAGATCACTGAACATAAAAGAAGAATGGAAATTCATACCAAATTTTAAAAGCATCAGATACTCTCATATTCTACATGCTGTTACATCTTAATCAAACTTCTGGGCATGTCTATAACTGTTTATGTGAAAGGTTACCTTTCAGCTAAATTGCTCAGTGGAAAGTGGAAAAAATTAAAAACAGTGTTGGAAGAAAAGAATATATAGAGAATGGGACATGGACATCCAAAAGTAGCTAACTTAGGAGCAAGGAACTTTTTTTTCATACTGTATTTAATCCAAATCACTATGAATAACACAGAAAGGATGTTGATTGGCTTTTGTTAAGACACTACAGAATTGTCTAGAGAACAAAACAGCTCCAATGGAAAAGACACTTACATTGAGATTTCTCTCCCCAAAAGCCCAAGAAATCCCATTATCAACTTTTTAGGGCCTTGAAATTACAGTTAATTTGAATTAGTCCACTGTCACAAATTCTAAGGGACTAGACAAAACTTCTGTCCAAATGCAAGGCTTCAGAAATAAAACTATTCTCTTTCAGACATGAAGGTCTACTGCTAACTGAACAATAACCACATCACACCTCTATCTTCCACATTCTGTTTTCAGAATAAGATAAATTTTCCTTTGGATTTAAACATAATGAAAAGTAGGTTGACTTTTATTAATTTCTGACAAGAATGTGCATTTTGCCAATCTATATCCAGCCTAGAATATCAGTGTTCCTATAATACATTACTGATTTAATCTATATTGCTAAGCTGCCATCTAATAATTGGTGACAATATTATACAGAAATGAATTACATGAACAATTTCAGGAATATAACTATATATTGCTGCTTCATAGGAGTTAAAATGTTGAAACAGACTAATGGAAGATACTGGGAGGGTAAAGATTCATGGTTTGGTAGTAGCCTTTTTTTTCCTTTTTTTTTTTTAAAGTCAAGTTTCTATATAGCTGAAATTCTCAAAGGTGAAAATAAAACACCTTAAAGAAAAGATGGCAAGAATCTTTTCAAACTAGATAAACCAAACTCCTCAACATTTACTCTAAAATGCATCAAGACTTCCTGTTTCAAGGCCACAAACTCAGAAAACTATAGAGTCAGTAGCCATAACACTGAAAAGGATGGAGCAAGAATTGTTATTCTAGCCCACATTCTACCATGCTTTTCTCTTTGTATGGTATCTGTGTATTAAACCTCTAATGACACTTGCCTGCCAGTTATTTCAGAGTTAGACTGACAGACTATTCAGATACCTTCAAAACAAATAACAGCTTCATAAATCAGCACCTTGCATCTCTTAACAAAAAACTACTGCGTTAACTTTAAAAGCATCAACCTTGAACATTTCTCTGCAAAGGCCTTAAAATAAAAAAGACAATAAAAAATCCTATCCCACAGAAGTCAGTATGAAGAAGGTGCACTGGTTAATCTGGACAAGTAATATAGAGATGGATGAAAGCAGGTAGTTTGCTGGAATTTGGATCTACCTGCTCACCCTTTGTCCTATCGTAAACATGCTGCTCTGACTAGGAATAGGATCATACGGTCACAGGATACCTGAGGTTGGAAGTGACTTCAGGAGGCCATCTACTCCAACATCCAGGCAAAAGCAGTTTCTAAAAGTTATGTCCTTATGGCATTTCCCAGTACAGTGCTCATGCTCCAGCCTTCAGGCTGTGGTTGCAGTTCAGTGGTCCAGCACTACGGTCTCTACATTGGAGCATGGGCACTCACGTATCAGATTGGAGACCTCGCAGAGTAAAGAAAGAGGGTAGAAAGCTAAGTTACAAATGAAAACACACAGACAAACTAGCGGAGGAAAAAAAGAGGAAAGACAGTATTGTGCAACGGAAGTTCTTTTACAATTCCTCTACCCAGGAATAGCTTATCAAGAATTCACTAAACTACTTCTAGCAGAGATTCTTGTTGATTACTCCCTCAGCTGGTTGCTCTTCAAATCTGCTGGCTAGTTTCAATCAAAATTGAAAAGACTCAAGACCAAATTTCTTCAAGTCCCAATGCAATCCCATCCCAAAACAACCAGCTGCTCATGGAAGACACCCAAATCAGTATCTGCTATGTAGAAAAGGCAGGTATTAAGACTCACATCTTAACCACTCCAAAAGGTAGCAGCCAATCAGTACACAGCTCCAACCCCAGCCATGGCATGTGCTGCTGCATGGCCAGCAAAAGAGGTAGAAGACAGGGGAGGCACTGCAGAGGGAAGGAGGAGAAAGAAAAAGAGCATAAATCTAGCAGAAAGTAGGCTTCATCAGCTCTGCTGCTCATAGAGCAGTTTGCTTTTTGAAGAGCTTATTCTCTAACAAGTTCCTTCTAAAGCCAACTACCTTAATATTTTCAAAGTTGCATGCAGGCACTAATTACGCTTTTAGTCAAAAAGAATTATACAAAAATTCTCAAAGTAAAACTAAGATAGAAAAGCTAAAACAAAAGTTAGTTTCAAGGCAATTCAGTCTTAATACCTAAGCAACATTCTCTTCTAGGAAAACGACAGTTAAAACCTATTTCTATGGAAGTATTTGCAAAAATTAGAAGCAATCGAAGTCTTGGTTGTTCTGTAATCCTGAAATTCTGTAAAATCAGAACTTTACTGAAGATCAAGGGCACCACCAGACTACTGTTCTCCACTGGAAAGCACATAGACAAAGTATGAAAAGGTTACTGGAGTTATTTATGCTGACATATGCCTTCACAGAAGCATAGAAGTCAGGCTACTTTTTTGGACAGGAACCATGGCAAGTATGTTTAAAGCTTTTACACTTAGATAAACCCTGGATTGTTTGATTCCTGCTGGTTCACTGGAATTTGTGAGTCATCAATCATGTGAATTGAACTCTAATAACCTTCCAGTTTTAACTTGTGAGCCACTACAATATGAGCTAAAAAAAGCCCATAGGAAGGACAAAACCGGTATTCTTAAACTGAAACAAGCCATAAGGAATAAGCAGCAGCCTGAGGAACACGATTGCAACCATCACATTTCACTGTCATCTTTCATACCAAGTATGGCCAAGTGGCAAATATTCCCATTGTAAAATATACTAAAAGCATATTAGTTCAGATATTAAAGTAGATTAATTCAGATTCCAAATATGACACTGGAAAAATTAACATAACTGTAAGAACTTTAACCTGTAAAGAAGCTTCATGGTTCCAGTGAACTACCACTGCCATGCCAAAGGCTGCAGCTGCACCAGAAGCCTTTGTGGTCACACTAGTCCACAGTTAAGGAAGTACTGACCTGAGCTGCTAAAATGCACTGCAAAAATTATCTGTCATCAGGCATGGCAATTTAAATCTAAATCTTTCTAAACATAAGCTTAGTGTGAGGGTGAACAAGGAGGTAAAAAAAAAAAATAACAATACTTCATGGGTCTAAGTCTTGTTGCTTCCTAATTAGCACTGATGAAATGATACTAAAAGCTTAAAGCTTAAGCTAAAAGCTGAAACACACCCAAGTAAAAAAGATTTTACACAATTCTTCCACAAATCTGTAACCTGAAATTTAGAGATTTTCAACATCTTCCTCAATATGTAATCTATTATCACATCTAGCAGAGAACTATGTGAATACTCACAGTTTAGAAACAATCCTGAGAAGATATTTGAGGTTAAAAACTAAATGTGATAGACTAATCAAGAAAGCCAATCCTCTTAATACTGCAAGGCTGAAGGAAGGCAGACATTTTCTCAAAATCAATGGTTTTGAAAAGGTTTCTTTAGAGCTGCCTCCTGCAATGCAGATGCCCAAAAACCTATTGCAATGTATCTCCTCATTACAATAATCAGGGGACCATAACAAGCCCAGTATGTTGTTTTCTGTAAAGAGGACAGAATATTTAGACATTAAATTCAAATGCAGCTTACAACAGGGCAAGCCAACAGTACAATAAGCTTGCTGTATGTACCACATCCTTCGCTAATGAGAACAGCATAGTCAAATCTAGGTGGTAAAAAGTGGCATGACTTAAGAACACAAAGGTGAGTAATTAATCAGACCAAGCTAAACAGAAGGAGGTCCCTTATCTTTTTCTACAAGACATACATCTTTCACTCCTATACCCTTTCATAAATTAGTCTTTTAACTTACAAAGCAACTTTACTAAAATAATAAGTTCACTATAAAACATGATCATGCAGGGACAATCAGGGGCTGCAGTAAAACTGTGTAGCATTTGCTCCAAGTATTTATTTTGTCTGAAGAGCTCCATTCCCATTAACAAGGGGAATGTAAGCTTTCCACTGAAGTGTAAAAGCCTCAGGCAACACTATGTAATGAATGTCAGTGTGTGCAACAATGAAGTATCTTACAATGTTTTGGGTTTGGAATTCATTACAAATATTCTGTAGAATACAGAAAAAATACTTTATTTTTCAGAGTCAGTATCTTCCTATAATGCTATTGATACCTCTTTATAATGCTAGAAGCCTGTACTCTTCCCTTGCAAAACAAAATCAGTAATCTCTTGTCTATCTGGATTCATGTCTGGGTATTCTATCTCAGAACTGAAATCTCAACACTCAAAATTCTTATATGAATGTAAGTGACCCATTCCTCAAGTTCATCCCTTTTTAAAACGTACACAGAAAACGCTCGAAGGCAATTGTTCTTTTTTCAACTTTCCATATTCTAATTAAGAGGTTAAAATTAAAAACCTGCACAATTTAAACCCAACAAATCCTAATGGTAAAGTCAGAGAGACTATTGCCACTTTCTGAGACTGAAGTTCAACACATTATCATCTTTAAATAATAAGCAGGTATCATGCAGTATTTTAACTGAAAGAAGTGTTAAATTACAGTAACACCTGGCATTTTGTTGCAACCAAACCCCTACTGCAGAGATAAGCATAGGAAACTTTTCATTACTCTGGAATAACCTAGAAGCCAAACAACTATTTTAATACAGTGTGCTGGTTTTAGCTGGGATAGAGTTAATTTTCTTCATGGTAGCTAGTACCAGGCTATGTTTTGGATTTGTGCTGGAAAGCGTTGATAATACAGGGATGTTTTGTTATTGCTGAGCAGTGCTTACACAGAGTCAAGGCCTTTTCTGCTTCTCACCCCACCCCACCAACAAGTAGGCTGGGGGTGCACAAGAAGTTGGGAGGGGACACAGCTGGGACAGCTGACCCCAGCTGATTAAAGGGATATTCCATACCATATGACACCACGCTCAGCATATAGAGATGGGGGAAGAAGAAGGGAGGGAGGGA
>JAOBAS010000072.1:28497849-28509160 GCA_025311575.1 Elanoides forficatus
ATGTAGAACATGTACTTAACCTGCACAATTAGACCCAATGGTGTGCACGATAGGTGGAGCGATCCCCCGTGCATCCAACACTGTTTGCCTTTGTTCTATAATAAACTTATAAAATTCATGAAATTAAGCGTGAGTACATTCCTCACAGTTACATTGACAACCCTGTAGCATAAACCAGGTTGTAGTTCTATTTCACACTAAGTACTTGGACTTTAATACTAGTCCTAATGTTGAACACAGAGCTGTATGAGTTTTAATGACCATTTGCTCAGCAACGTGTTCTTAGACACTCCTTAACATATGACAACAGCTCATCCTCAAAAGGAAAGCTTATATTATTACATTTTTAAATCACCAAAGCATTTCTTTTAATAGCATAACTTGTCCTGAGAGCTTTCTTTTATAAGCACTGACTTTGCCTGGCCTATATTTAAATATATTAAACAAACATTAATAATGATGTAGCTGACCCTGCAGTGCTGGGATCCTACACAGTATTGTGCAGAGGCTGCAGAGAGGCCTGAATAGCTTTTTTAGAGCTTCTCATCACTTGCTTTCACCATTCTTCATTCTCACCAATCCAAAATCCTTAATTAGCATGACACATCTCAGTGAAGCAGAAGAGCTAAAATAAGATCATGCTCCATTACATGTGCAGAAATCTCCATACCTGGATTTTCCTATTAAAATCAAATTTTTAAAAGAATACAATGGGAACTATTCGTACAGATGAAGTTAGGTATAGAGGTCATTTCACAGTAGCACCTATTTGCATCTGTCCAATATTTGAAAAATAAGGGTTTCAGTGTAATTTTGTATAACATCATTTAGAACACAATTGTTGTGGTTTAGCCCTAGCCGGCAACTAAACACCACACCACTGCTCGCTCACTCCTCCTGCTGTGGGATGCGGGAGAGAATCAGAAGGGTAAAAGTGAGAAAACTCCTGGGTTGAGATAAAGGCAGTTTAATAGGGAAAGCAAAAGCTGCATACACAAGCAAAGCAGATCAAGGAATTCATTCACTACTTCCTGTCAGCAGGCAGGTGTTCAGCCATCTCCAGGAAAGCAGGGCTCCATCACGCATAATGGTTACTTGGGAGGACAAGTGCCATTATTACAAACATCCTCCCCTTCCTCCTTCTTCCCCCAGCTTTATATGCTGAGTATGATGTCATATGGTATGGAATATCCCTCTCATCAGTTGCGGTCAGCTGCCCCAGCTGTGTTGCCTCCCAACTTCTTGTGCACCCCCAGCCTACTCATTGGCAGCGTGGTGTGAGAAGCAGAAAAGGCCTTGCCTCTGTAAGCACTGCTCAGTAATAATGAAAACATCCCTGTATTATCAACACTGTTTTCAGCACAAATCCCAAACAGCCTGGTACTAGCCACCATGAAGAAAATTAACTCTATCCCAGCCAAAACCAGAACAACAATTGAACAGAATTGAAGCTCCAGCTATGCTGGAGTTATTAAAAAGCTAGAATTTCTCTAATATGATTTTAAAAAATCGGTGTCCAAAAGTTACAGGCCCTTTTCACTATAAAATAACAACTTTTAGTTATAATTTAGTGGTATGAGTGATTGATAAAAGTGAAGAATGTTAAATAGGTTCTGTTTTCAGGCCTTAGTCAACTATTACCACAATATTTTTTTTCTTTTAAGATGCAAAATAAAACATTTCTTTAGTTGCTCAAATCCTTAAACATATCCTTAAAGCATCTGCAGTGACATATATTTCACCTTTGTTTGGCAGCCTCTATTCAGCAATAGCTTAACTGAGTCTTTTCCATGGGGTAAAATATGATTGCTAGCAACCCTGCCTCTTTCTTGTCTTTGAAGACTTGCTTTCCCTAAAGAATGCTTGAGACATTTCTGCTTTTAAACAGCAGGAAACATGACTCAGACCTTCTTTGTTCCAGTTTATTTTTCTGGTGGACTCAGACCTTCTTTGTTCCAGTTTATTTTTCTGGTGAGAGGAACAGAGATTTGGCCACATGAACATTAACTGTCAGGTAGGCATCTGGGTGCCTTTGACACAGTGGAAATTCTTCAGTTGTTTTCAGCCAGAACTGCACATAAGAAGAATCTACACTGTATTGGATGTAGAGCTGAGAAGTTGCCAGTACTCCAGAGGTTTGAAGACAAAGGATTTACTTCATCAGTCTTGCTAAAACATGTCAGAGGTAGCTCAGAATCAGGCGTGCGACTGGTGAACCATTTGGCTGACAACCTTAAAAGGAGATGAAAAAATTCTGCCAACAAACACTTGTTCCTAAAGCTTGAGCAGAGAAAAAGAATGGGGAAGCTCTCTTTATTCCTTGACTGAAGTAGTTAATACTACTGATTAATGTGTTAATTTCCTCCTTAATGTAAAATTTTGTATTTAAAGCTAAAATTGTTTCATTGCTGTGCATGCTACTCTGCATAAATCTGACACCTTCATCCCCTGCCAGCAGGAAATACAGCTGTTGGTAACAACTATCTGTTCAGAGTATTATCCCAAGCAATCCACAGCATTATGTTTACAAAATAAATATCCTTGTCTGTCTATCTATCTATCTATCTATCTATCTATCTATCTATCTATCTATCTATCTATCTATTTCTACAGATGTATCCATACCTAGGAGAAGCAGCTACTTCCACGGAAGAGTCGCTGCTACGTATTTTATGTTGTCACACAACCTACCTTTCAGCAATACTTCCTAGATCTACATTCCTTTTTGAATAGAGTGCAGTTAAGTTTACACTGTTACCTTGCCTCTCTCTGTGTCTCTTTCAGAAGCTTCAAAATCACTTGCATTTATCTTAGGGAAAACATCTCAAGGGCAATAAAATTTCTACCAGTTAGATGAAAACAGATCTGAGAGGATAGATACTGTAAGTGCCTCAATAAGAAAAAATTTTTAATGTGAACTATACACCAGAGAATCCTTGCATAGGAACACTTAAAATTGTGCATGTAGAGGCACATAAGAGAGGGAGCATTTAAGGATTCTAATGCAAGAAAAGTTTCTATCAAGAATTTGCAATGAGTTAAGACATGCAAAGACAACCACGTCTCATTTAGCTCCATTGCTCACAAAATTATTTACTTTAATTGTTTAACTGTGTATTTTCTAGAATCCAGCAAATATTTTATTCTTTATGGCCTAAAAAAAGTATTTGGCAGGATGCCAATTGCAGTCTCATTCCCAATAGCCATGTAGAAATAAACAGCAGCACATGAGCCGCTAGATGGATTACAGTCCTACATTACAGATAAAAAACCCAAGCTCAGATGTATTCTAAGGAGGAAAATCAAGACAGGGTTAGAATATTAGAACATTTTATTGCAGTATAGATGCTTTGCCTGTAAGTGCTCTTCCTGGTTTGCTGTTTTTGTTTAAGTCATAAAAATAAATAAAATACTGTAAAAGCTTCCAGGTCCTGAAATGAAATAATTGTATTTTTCTCTTTTTCTTGCAATATTTCTCGTATGTTTGTATCTCACCTCTAGACTGTAAAGACTGATACCTAATTTTTGGTTGGGTTTTTATTATTGTTGTTGGGGTTTTTGTTTATTTGCTTTTTTTCTTTTTTTTTAAGAAGTATGTAACTAGCTAGAAACTATCATGTGCTATTGATATATCCCCAAGGTAGCACAGAAGTAACTTGCCAGCTTTTGTGGTCAGAATGCTACAGGACATGATTCAAAAGTTGCTTTTTCCTTAGGTGAATTTAGAATACAACTAAGCATGATGATTTAAGCAGATCTAACAGTTTGCCACTTGCCAAAATAGCAATGTCCTTTTCCCTGCTGAGCTCCTCTTCTCTGCCTACACTTGCCTCATGCTCTCACTACTTACCTGGCACCAACTCTGATACTTGTCATATTCCTCTGCCAGCTGATTCATCTCTTCAACTGCCTAATCTGGCAGAAAACTAATTCAGCAAAACACTGGGTAATTTAATTCTGGGTTACAGAGTTTTATCAGAATCCACATAACATCAGTAAAAGAAGGGCTCATGAACATGCAGCTAAGCAACCTCAGCTCAGAGTGAGAGGCAAAGAAGAGAAGGAAGATTCTCCTCTGTTTCCAGTGGTGAGCTGTCTACAGCAATCTGCCCCTTAGGATTCAGTTCTTCAGCTTTCTGCATATATGGATTTGGGTCTCCCTTTCCAGTGATTCCATTGTCAGCTCAGCTAAGGAAGCAGTCAGTTCCTCTTATCTGCCACTAATTGAAACTTAGCATTGAAAATAACTGTTCTTGAATATTGGGAAAAAATGGTAGTAAACTGATTCACGAAGGCAGAAGCTTTATAAAGTAGGAAATCTGGTCAGAATAAATCCACACTGAGCATTTTAAAAGCACTCAGTGTCAGAAGGACATTTTTCTTATCAAAGTCAACATCAAATAAGATTAACAGCAGTAAAGCCACAGCAATGGTCATGAATTATGAGAACTTGCACTACTGTGCTTAATGAAAAAATTATTAAAAAGATGCATAAGTATCTTATTTTTTATAGCCATAATAACATTATGTAATTTAAGAAGTCATCCGTGCTCACAGCTCATCTTTAAAGTACCCCATTAGGCAACAGATAGTATTATTTTTCTCCTTTTGCAAACTGGAAAACTGCAGAAGAACTGTGAACTGAAATTATCAGTGCTTATCAGAAGCAATGCAAAGATAGCAGCAGGGCTTTGAATGTAATGTGTTTTTTCATTTTTGTACTAGTATCGGAAAGTTAAGTGATGTGAGTCATGGAAGTATTGAATTAGGAAAGATGAGACTGCTGAATCATCCAAAGTAGGTAACTTGGCTTCTGATAGACATGTTCACAGAGCACAGAATTCCACAGGGTCCTATACTGGTTGATGTGTTCTTGATCTTCCATACAGTGGGAGCAAGCACAAAGCACAGTAGAATGGTCAGAGTACTGCTACAGAACACATGCATATTATTGCACATACTTCTCTGAAATGTTCATTGTTGACATCCTTAATTTGATTCCAGCTGCACAAGGCTTTCATGAGTGAAAAACCCCTTGTAATCATCTAAAGAGGATTATAAAAGAAAATTGTAAGAAAACAGTGGGGATAATATTGCTGTAGCAAAATAATGTTCTTTAGTGATGCTCTCATAGTCTTAAATTATATAGAAGGCTGTAGAGCTTTTACTTGCTATGAAAATATAGCCTGCAGTCAGGCAGCATATGTAACAGGATAGAGATCACAGCATATGGTAAACAAGATGTACAGGTCAGTGGCATCTTTTAAACCATGGTAATCTAATTTACAACATCTCAAGGCAAAAAGAAAACATAAAGTCTTGCCAATGCTTTTGAGCCCTGAATTAAGTATATATTCAGCAGCTAGAGTTGTTTCCACTTGCCTATAGTGAATTTTCTGGTGTTTTATTTATTTCCTTGAAAGTCCATCCATCATATGTTGGCAGTATTCCTTCAAAAACAGATCTTTGAGAAAGGCAGGTAACAAATAACCTGATAACACTATGTTCAAGAGACATATCATTGTTTCTAATCAAACACTGTAATTACTCTGCTATGTTTTTAAATAAAAAGTGAAAACAATTTCAGAGATTAATATAACTCCTTTTATTTTCTCTATTTTAAGGAATACTTAATGCTTTTAGCCCCTTTTTATTCCTGTTATTCATTCTAAGGAGTTGATTGGACTTAATGGGTCTTGTGTGCCGCTGCTTGATGCTAGTTATGCTGGTATTGTCAGAAATTAGTTACAGAATTGTTACTGGTATTAAAATTATAGTCTACATCCTGTTCATTGGAAAGTCTCTGTCCGTACATTTGCTCTACAATCACATTTGAGAAACACTGATTTCATGTGATTCTTGTTATTAGAGTAGCAGTATAATTACAAGAGTTTTGCAGAGAAAGTCAGTGAATTCTGAGTCACAAAATAGTGCTGTAAATAGTCATGGATAAGATACATGTTCATACACAGGTATGTGAACTTTGCAGCTGGTGGCAATTGGAAAAGATAGTTCTGCATGGTGTACAAAAATATTGATTTAAAAATCAGCATGCCACTTGATCAGGATAAATTTGGACCAGTAGATGGTATAGATGTGAACAGACAGACAAGCCGAATAGTTAAAAAGCAACATGGCTTACCAGAAGGATACCACTGTCAGATAGCAAAAGTTCATATGGATTAGAAATTCATCATCCCCACAACTCTGGTTCCAAAGACAGGGAATAACTGCCATTTATTAAAGCACCAATAATGCACAAAAAATGTCTGTGGACCTAAGACATAGTACTGAATAATGAAATTTAATCTGGAACAGCTTTCAAGTATTGACAAGCCCTTGCACTAAAAAAGAAGTCATCTTGTGGTTCAGCTTTCCTGAGGGGATTTATCTGAAGATTTCATGCTTCTTTCACTCTAGTAGATCCTTCCAGACTGAGTCATACTGTGAAACAATATATTGTCACAGGACTCAAAGGGAAACAAATAAAGTATAACTTACTTGAGAATCAAATAACATACAATGTCAGTCCCAAGGGCTCAGAGTTAACTGGTTCTGTCTATTTCTTTTCCTTTATGCAATGTTTTAAATGCACTGATTTTTGAAAACTTTTTAGATAGCCCCCAATTTTCAAGACTGTCTGTATACTGTATATTGTGTTAATGAGCCACACCACTGATATGAATGGGTAGACTGACATATTTGTATTGGGCTTCAGTAGTTTTACAATGAGTTACAAAAGATAAGGAATTAACTCCATAGTTTCTAGACTGAAAACTAGTTTTCCCATAGACTGGTATGAAGCAATCAAAAAATTGCTAACTTCCCTGGAAGTGAAACCATAGGAATGATACACACATACACACTAATTGCAAGAGTATGTTTGGTTCTCACACTGGTGATTCCTATCCAAGTGTAGAATCTTCATCATAATGATGCAATAAAATCTCTCCAGCACATATGACAGTTGCCAGCTAGGTAGAAGAGAAACAGCTCTGCATTTCACAGTAATCTGAATTGTCATGATTTGGTGAACTAGGATACCCCACTGCAAAAGTATGTTTCCAAAAAAAAAAAAAAAGGAAAAAAGTACCATTCTTTGGAATAACCAACTGCAAGTATGTATATGCAATTGCTAGCCCGCTGTTGCAACATCCTAGCCAGCTTCCCACAATACCCACAGTATGTCTGGCACTTATCAGTCCCCATCATAATTAAAATGCCATTTTTTCTTGTCCTGCTGTCTCCACCTGCATTACTCTCATTAGTGTAAGAAACCTAGGCAGACAACCTAAGGGATAGTTCAGAAACCTTGGACCAAAGCCCTGAGAATGGACAATAGAAAACAGCTCACCTGGAGCATACAGCTTTGAACTTTCCACACTAACCTCTAGTCTTCAGTGACACATCAGCAACAACAATGACCAAGTAGTGTGATGCCAGGAATGTTACAGTTACTTCAACAGTCTTAGGAAGCGCATATCTATTGAAAATAAAGTATGAGGTTCTGAATAACATCTAAGAGTCTTATTCTCCTATTTCTGAGGAATTCATATGACTTCGGTTGTGTGTGCAGCAGCCTGTTTGTACTCAGTGTTATGGGAACTTTAGCACTCACCAGTGCTACCCTGGCTGGGCATTGAAAAATGGCACTGTCTTGAAGGAAAAGAGCAGAGTATAGGCTAAAAGAAGACTGATAAGACTATGCTGTAGCTGAAACTTTCACAGTGCTTTTCCTGTCTGGAGGGAATCTTGCAAAACAATGAATACCACTAGATGCACACAGTATTGGAACAGAGCAATGCTTGCTGGGGTGTCTGGCTGGAAAGCAAGAGTATTTGAAACATCAGTGTTCTGTGAGGTGATATAATGCTAGGAATATGTAATATAATCACCACATAACAATGTCAGGGGTAGTCAACTGCACATTCAACAGCTGCCGGATCGCTTAGTACTGATACATAGCAGTATGTTTCAAGCATAGACAATGCTTTAAGACTGCCAAATGAGAAGACAAACTACAAACAAAACCAGAAGGCTGCTAAAAGAAAAAACATCTCCATAGGTAGCAGACAAGGTGTTGCTGCCACATTTTAACAAAAAATTGTGTGAGATGAGTGTGTGCCCAAAGGGTGCTGGTATCTATTAACAGCATTGCCCTACATGGCTATTTCTATGGGAAAGGCTTCTGGGCACAGCCACATAGAGCAAAGCATTTACACGCAGAGAAATCTGAGCTGATCATAAACAAGGTCAGGCTGGGGCTGGGAAGCAGTGGGAGGATACTGCCTCCTTTAGACAGTCACGTCTCTGGCACTAATGTGGCATCTTAGCTGCATTACGCACTTGGGTTAAATTACTCAGAAGACACTGGAGTCTTCTGCAAAGGAGGTTCCCTGCATCCAGATTCCCCTTCGAAAGAGGCTTGTAAACTCTGTTGCTTAGCTTCTTACAAATTCAAGTGAAAAATAAATCAGGTAGAAAGATAAAAAGTACTTAGACATATAGGAAGGTCTAAACTCTCTATGTGTGTTTTGATGGTTTTACAAAATGTAGATTGGTTTGAGATGTGAATGCACTTAGCTTTATTTATCTTTGCTTCAGTTGATGTTCCTATAGCCATCATATTACCAAAAAATAATTGCCAAGCTAAGGAAAAAAGCTTTTTTTTTCATTCAGTTGTGGTAAGATACTAGCAAAAAATTAGATTTAAAAAACCCATTAATAACTTTGTTTACACCAGCAAGATGAGATGATGTAACATCAGATTTATTTTAAATCTCCTCTTCATATGTCAACCAATGAATCACAGGCCAGAAACACAATATTCTCAGAACAGTCTTAACTTGTCATGTACCTGAAAATATTGAAGTACTGCTACTTGCCTAACTACCTTGGAGAAGCAGCTATTGTTTGGTATATTTTGTCTTCTTACGGACAACGTATTTAAGATACAGAACAAATACAGGCTTCAGCTATCAGGAAATTGGAGGAACCTTGACATATGTCTTGTACATTTATGCTTGGAAATGCTGATAGCGATGAATAGTGAAAACTTACAGGAAAACTCATGCAATGCCTAGAACCAGCTGAGATTTTTTACAGTAAACTATACATTTTTGGAAAAATATTACTTGTCAAATTGCATTTTTCCCCCAGAAATGTATTGTGGCTAATAAAATGTTAAGTGGAAGAGATTCTTCACATCAGACATGGAATTCCAAGTTGAATCTTGTTATGAGTTTGTATGGCATGGATTTTTGGTAGTGGGGGAGGGGCCCGCAGCGGTGGCTCCTGTAAGAAGCTGCTAGAAGCTCCCCTGGCTCCAAGTCGGACCTGCCTCTGGCCCAGGCTGACCCAATCAGCAACGGTGGCAGTGACTCTGGGAAAACATGTTTAAGAAGGGAAACCTGCAGTAAGTGAGAGGATTGGAATGTGAGAGGAACACCTCTGCAGACAGTAAGGTCAATGAAGAAGGATAGGAGGAGGTGAGCTGGAGGAGGGGATGCCCCTGCAGCCCATGGTGACACAGCAGGTTGTCCCCCTGCACCCCATGGAAGTGAGTGAGGGAGCAGATGCCCACCTGCTGGCTGTGGAGAAGCCCACGCCAGAGCAAGTGGATGCGCCTGAAGATGGCCGTGACTCCATGGGAAAGCCCGCGCTGAACCAATTTGTGACTGAAGACCAGCCCATGGAAAGGACCCATGCCAGGGAAGTTCGTGAAGAACTGAAGCCCATGGAAAGGACCCACACCAGGGAAGTTTGTGAAGAACTACAGCCCATGGGAAGGACTCATGCCAGAGAAGTTCATGGAGGACTGTCTCCCATGGGAGGGACCCCATGCTGGAGCAGGGCAAGAGTGAGGAGTCCTCCCCCTGAGAAGGAAGGAGCAGCAGAGACAATGTCTGGCGAGCTGACCCCAACCCCCGTTCCCTGTCCCCTTGCGCCACTGAGGGGAGGAGGTGGAGAGAACCACGATTGGAGTTGAGCCAGGAAGGAGGGACAGGTGGGGGAACGTGATTTAAGATTTGGGTTTACTCCTCATGATCCTTTTTTTTGTTTTATTGGGAGTAAATTAAATTTATTTTGGTTTTCTTCCTCAAGTTGAGTCTGGTTTTTGCCTGTGACCACAAGTGGTGAGTGATCCCTCCCTGTCCTTGTCTCAACTCATGAGCTTGTCTTTATATTTCCTCCTCATCCCACTGGGACAGGAGTGGTGGGGAGGAGTGAGCAAGCAGCTGCGTGGTGCTTTGTCACCGGTTGGCTTTAAACCACGACAAATCTAAAGAGATATTAATCTTACCAATTACTTGGCAGGTACAGTAGCCATCTAAAATGCAGGTGTCTTAGAACAAGGCAATCCTCACCTGTCCTAGCTAAAAAGAATTGATGATTTCTTGTGCTGTCCACATTAGGGTGTCTACTCTGTCCTTTTTTCTGGTTTAATAACTAAAGACAGAAACTCAAGAGCAGGATGACTGGAGACAGAGAATTGTAGAACTTGGTTGGGCTATGCCCTCTGGCTTGGTGTATGCCTGTAAAATCCACAGAAAAGAGAGTTAATCCTAGATCATCTGATGATCCTTGATCATCTGATCTGCCAGGATGTTACTGAGCAATAGTAAAGGTGAACTATATGATTGTCTTCAAATGTTGGTGTGAACTTGAAGATAGCAAAGGCTTGATTTTAGGTCTTTGTGTCCTGGTTAACACACTCATTCTCACAGTCTTATATGTAGTACATATTATGGCTGAGACTGTTTTAAGGTCAGAAACCCTCCCTAATAAATGAGTTACTAACGTCACTAGTGAGACAGATGGTGTGATTCTGCAGTCCTGAGATTGTGCCATCTAGTTGCATTTGTCACCTCTGAGTCAGGTAAAACAAGGACTGTAATATGAGTTACCAAGCCCTAGGTAACTTACTAGTAACTGAACAAAATAAAACTTCCTTCTTTTATTTTTTTTTTCCTTTTTCTGCAGGGGTAAAATGGCTTCTAACATTCCTAAATTCATCTTTACATAAACCCCACTGTTGCTTCTAATTTTCAGATAAGTTGTCATTCAAAGTCATCTCCTTGCGGTCCTGACATTACACATTAAGCAAAAATTCCTGATTAATTTATTGGGCAGAAGGTGGATGGGAAAATGTCACTAGACAGGCAATCAGAAATGTTACCACAGTGTAACAACCTCTATTCAAGGTATATTCACTTAATACATTTTATTTATCAGTGTCCTGGTTTCAGCTGGGATAGAGTTAATTGTCTTCCTAGTAGCTGGTACAGTGCTATGTTTTGAGTTAGGTATG
>JAOBAS010000072.1:28545053-28556550 GCA_025311575.1 Elanoides forficatus
GGGAAGGAGGGATGGGTGGGGGGAAGGTGTTTAGAAATTATCTTCAACACGGTCCAGGAGTCTCCTGGACTGCTTACAGCTTGCTCTGCTGCTTTGCCAGCAGATGTCAGGGTGGTTGCAGTGCCCCAGCAGGATCAGAGCCTGTGAGTGTGATGCTTCCTGTAGCTGAAGTGAGAATGCTTTGTTAACATCCTCCCCTTGACTGGGTGGTCTGTAGTAAACACTAACCATGAGGTTTCCTTTGTTGGCTTTGCCCCCATCTTTTACCCATAAGCACTCAGCCTGTTCATCACTGTTTTTCAAGGCAGCTCTGTGCAATCAATGAATTTTTTTACATAGAGGGCAAACCCCCTCCCTTCCTTCCTTGCCTGTCCCTTCTGAACAGTTTGTAGCCATCAACTGCAGTACTCTAGCCATTTCAGTGATAGCTTTAGACCATAGCATTCATTCTAACTGCACAGTGGCTTCCAGCTCTTCTGTTTGTTACCCATACTGTGTGCATTGGTACAGAGGCACTTCACCTGGGCTATCAACCATTTCACCTTTTTAGATGAACACGCCCTAATTCCTCTGAGGCATTTCACAGTTGTTTCCATGTTGGTTCCTAATACATCAGCAGCCCCTGGCTCTTCTCTGTTGCTCAAAACTCCATTGTCTTCCCCCACTAAGTCTAGTCTAGCTTCTTGTAAGTCTGGCCAGCTTGTTGGCAAAGATCCTTTTGCCCCACTTGGTCTGGTGATTCCCATCAGCTTACAACAGACCCAGCTTCCCAAAGGTAAATCTATGATCACAGAAGCCAAAAACTTGAGTATGGCACCAGCCTGTGTCCCATTCCAAAAGTATGGAAAGGAGATAAAAATTGGATATATGTGAAGCAAGATTAAGACACAAATGAGGTCAAATGTTGATAACCAAAGGTTAATTCACTTTATTGCTTACAGAAGAGAAAAGAGCGAAATGATAGAAAAGGGGGGAAAGGAGCAGAGATTTCCTTAAGAAAAGCAAGTGATAGTTACCACTATGGATCCAGTGGCATCCCATTGATCCTCTTCTTCAGTGGGGAGAGCTCTACTTGTACTTGTCTAGTGCCTGTTTTATAAAGTCTTGTTGATGAGTTTTACAACTTTTCAGCAGTTTTGCCCAAGTCTGGGACTCAGGGCAATGGCATGTCTGCCTCGTAGGCTTTGGCACTCATGCGATGATGGCATGAGTCCCAGCTCAATGGGCAACTTGTTAGGGGGTTGTTCATCAGAAGCCCTCTAAGTGTCATGACTGCCAATTGACCTTCAATTGTGCATTGTGACTGATAAGAGGTGAACATCCTGGTTTTGCTGCTTTTCTTCCAACCACAAGGCCAGCCAGAGCACATAGACAGAGCCAACATTAACCAGGCAATGGCAAGACAAAGTCCTTGCCTCAGTCCTTCACAGCTTGACAGCCAGGCATTCATCTGTTCAATTCATTTCCTCCTTCCTAAAACCCTTCGCCTGGCTGGGAGGATAAAGGAGAACACCACCTGTGCTCCAGACCCTTTTAACATTGCTCTGAGGAACATATAGTCTCTTTTGATCATTCATAGTTGCCTCATTAGAAACTGTGGGGAAGAGTCAGATAATAATCTGTCAGGTTCACCAGACCTCACAGCCTCTCAGTGACATTGGGAATGTGAGCTCCTGGTAGGCAGCAAACTTCTCTAGAGAAATTGTCTGGATGGTGTGGCAGGTGCACCCACCCCGACAGGAAACGAAACTTCTCCAGTCAGGGAGGAGAGGAAAAAAACCCCAAACCCTAGGGGCCGCAGGTTGAAAGCCAAACTGACCAATCCAACTTGCATCAGGTAGATGGAAGTATTGGCCTTTCAGCCAATGGGGATTAAATTGACCACAGATCAGATTTGACAAGGGTATAAATGCGGCCCAGCTGGAGGACATTTTGAATCAGTCCTCCTTGGAGCAGCACGTCTGCAGTCAGGGACTCTGCCATTGGGTCGGGATGCCGCCCTAGGTAAGTCCTCAAGGTTGAGAGCCCTCTTCTTTTAGGTGAGTGATATGCACATTTTGAGTCATCATTTTTAGACCTTAAGAATTCTTAAGTCTGCTGTGTAGTACTAATTCCCCTTACATCATTGAGCCTGTGGTTCACTAATGTTATTGGAGTTTTAACTAACTTTTTCTACTGAAAAATAAATCTGATTTTTAACACCTTTTGGATTTGATTGTGTGAGCCTCCATAACAGATGGTAAATGGCTGCTTCGATGCCTCTCAGTAAGTAATCTCCAGTTACTAATACTTTACATTCTTTTTCAGGTGACACTGGTTCTAATGCGGGTGGTCGGATTAGTTTTGAATGGTTGGCTTTTCCTGGATCCTGTCCATTACTCGGGTGCTCATCGTTCTCCAACTACAGAGCATTGTGTGTGTTATGTAGGGTCACTGCAAGGGATGGGGGAGGTTCCTTCTTCTGACCTGCGCGGAGACAAAGGTCCAGTCTCCTGCATCTAGTGAGTTACTTGTGTCAATCAGCTCAATGTTGAATTCATGCTTACCTTCCTGATGCACAGCCTTAAAGCAGGGCTGTTGCTCAGTCTGGGACAGCCCACAATACCATGTATTGACATCCTGCTCATCCCTTGCAGATACTGTGCTGCCTGTTGAGCTCCTCATGTAACATAGCTACTTGAAGAGTTCTTCCAGCTGGGCCCACTTACAGCTATGACATCCACTGCTGCCTTCAGGTGCTAAGGGAACTTCCAGGCACTGGAGCTCCATGGAACGTAAGCTCTGGACAGCTTTTTCAGTCCTTTGGAGGTCTGTTTGGGTGGAGACAACAGCACACGGAAACTATAGTGCTTCTGTTTGGGTTTCAGCCTCAGCGTTGCAGTTGTGGCAGGTGAATACCATTTTCTTTCAGCAGGTCGCAGTCTCTTTATAGTTCTTAGAAAAAGAGTCCACATATGAAAAGGTAATTACTTGAAAGATGTTGTCTTTCTAATTCCCTGGAGACATCAAACTTCTGTCTAGGCTTGTACAGCCACCAACTAGGTGGGGTGCCCAAGCAGCCTGTGGGATGAACAGAGCAGGCAGCAACCTAACAACTGTCTGAGTGTGCTGCCCTTCTCGCACACCCTTCCACACGAACTGCTGTTGCCTCTCCCAACCAACACCACTCCCTGCTTACACATCCTGGTCTCTGACACTCCCTCGGGCTGGTTATATGTGGCTTTCTGCAGTGTGAACTGGCCACAGGGACTGCCAGCACCACCCAGCTCTCGCTTGCCCCTCTCTTCTCGCAAGACCTGCCACTTGCCAGCTGGTACATCCACACACATAGCCCAAAGTTGCCAGGGGCTCAGAAACCCCATCAGACAACCCTGGGGACATCACAAACCTCACACTACTCTCAGCATGCAGTAACTGCTGCTGCTGCTGCTGCTAACATTGGCTTCCCACAGTTTGAAGTGCAGGAATATCTCTGGGGATATCTAGTTAGAGGTAACCCTACACTTGTGATAGGAATTGAGGTAGATTAGAAAAGAAACTGGAGGATCTACTGCCATAAGCCATACATTTGATTACCAATGCGTATGGATCTAATTTGAGATTTCAGCACCCTGAAATAAAATAAAATCAAGTAAGGAAGAATATGTGATTCCAGTCAAATGGAAGTGGATCTACTGGATGTCGTAGGTGTCTTGGATCAGTTATGATTGCACTTAATTGTGCTTTTGGTAGGTCATTCCAGAGATGTGTTCAGGTTGGGTGACAGTTCTAAAACTAGTTGATTTGGATGTAAGTACTATTAAGATCTTATATTACAATATTTTTCTAGAAGATTAAGACTTATACTTACAATATATTGTTGAAATTACACTCAAATTTACCACTGCCTTCCTGTTTGAAAGTTTTTTTCAGGTCATTTTTTTAGTTTATGCAGAGTAACATGCTTTTGCAAAGCTATTTTATTTTTGGCATGCTGTTCCATTGCTTCTGTAGTGTGAACTACCACAATATTGTTAATACTTTCACAGTTACTGAAAGCAGATATATTCTCTGTGGTTGGTGTGTATTTTACCTTCAGGGCTCGATTGCAGTTTTAATTTGATGTGTTTACCTGTTTTATTCAAACTGCTAAATTTCCCATCTGTGAGGAGTAATTCTTGCTAGCTCTGCTAAGATCCTTTCTTAGCAAAGTCAAGTTTGTTTTCCTAGTAGTCTTTATCTGATCTGAAAATTGATCATATAGAAAACTGTTAATCCTGTGTATAAGACTCTAAATTTGTGAACTTCTTAAATTCATGGAAAAAGAAAAACCATATGTTCTTGTATTTATCTATCTTCCCAATCTTTCTTCTGTACCTCAAAAAGCAGATAATAATACCATTAAGGTGTCATGTGTTCTTCTCATTGCAAAAATAGCTTTCTAAAGAATTAAGCATTCCACAGAAAATATAAGTATTAAGTATAATATAAAGTAAATTGATATTATAAGCGCATTATTTATATGTATTATACCTATAATTATAATATATTGTACTTACTACTATTACTATTATATATTATACTTATTACTCCCCCCACCTCCCAGTGAAATGTGGGAGAGAATAGGAAGTACAAAAGTGAGAAAAAACCTCGAGTCAAGATAAAGACAGTTTAGTAAGTGAAGGAAAAAAACACAAAAACTCAAAGTGATGCAAAAGCAACCACTCACCACCTCCCAGCAGCAGACCAATGCCCAGCCGATCTCAGAACAACAAGCTACCCTGGAAAAACTGCTCCCTAGTTTTATTGCTGAGCATGACATTATACAGTATGGAATATCTCTTTGGTCAGTTGGGGTCAACTGTACTGGTTGTGTCCCCTCCCAACATCTCGCCCACACCTGGCCTATGCTCTGGGATGAGACAAGTGAGAAGCAGAGGTGGCCTTGACGTTGTGAGCCCTGTTTGTCGGTAGCTAAAACATCAGTGCGTTAAGAACAATGTTTTGGTCACAAATCTAAACCACTGTACCACACAGGCTGCTGTGAAGAAAATAAATTCCATCCCAACCAGACTCTGTTAGTACTTTATTAGAAGAGATTTTATAAGCTTTTATTAGAATAAAAATCCACATAGCTTGATGTACAATTAGAAGTAAACAATTAAAAAATAATCTGTGTTGCTCTTGGTATAATTTCTTTATGCTTCAAATGTAAGCAACACAGAGATTTTTCTGTCTTTGGGTTAGACTGTGAAACACATCATGTATATTGATTCATTTGTTGATATTATCATGATACAAATAATAATTAAAGAGATCAGCTGATTAAATGCTTGAGAAGTACTCACAATGCTTCAGGATTTTATAATAATGAGGTAATTATAATTATTCTTATATTCTAAAGGCAATAGGACAAATTATGTAAAGATGCAAAAAAGTAGGAAGGTAAATTCCTCATATTTGGAAGGATAAGGATCTAGAAAGTAGTAAATTTACCATGAAAATACTTAGATCAACTTTCAGAGAAAGATAGACTGTCTGGCTGTAAGGATAATTAAATCCTGGAACACATCATGGGGGAAGTTGGAGGTTAACATCTTTAGACATTTTGTAAGTCAGAACCTTAGAGCTGTCTGTCAGGAAATACTTTGTTAGGGTTAAATCTGTTTGGAGAAAGTTATAGATGCTGTGTCCATTTCTTTCCCATACTTTTGTAAAGAATTCTGTTAATCCTTGGTCATTCCATCTGATTTGCAGTACCTACATACAGTACATTTTTCACTAGAAACTTTTAGAAAGAGATCTTACTTTGTCTTTAAAACTCCAAGCAACAGACAGTCCAGCATGGTCTCTAATAAGCTGTTTCAGTATTTAACTACACTTGCCACTAGAAAATTGAAATATTTTAATGAGGTGGTTAACTACAGTAACTTCCTCCTTGTATTTACTTCTTTCTCATCATGAATGTCTTTATTTTTAGACAAAACTCTTTGTTCAGAGATATATTTAATCAAATTTGGCTGGTTTAAGTGATACTTGGTGATATTTAAATTAACTGCAACTATTCTGAAACAGTATCCTTTGTTCCTCATAGTTGCTATTCAAGTAAGCTTTGTGCTTCCTACAAGTTTTGCCATCAAAGTCTATATCATCATCTGGACTACAGACAAAAATATTCAATAAGGTTAAACCAAACCTGAATCTCTCAACATTCAAGACACTCCAGAGTCAAGAAATGTACCAACATGACCACAAAGTAGAACTATATATTACATTCTTTTTTATCCAAGTCATACTACTAGACAAAAAGAGGAATATTATTCATGAGGAGTGCTGGGCTGATACCTATCCAGAATGCCCTTCAAAACCCTGCATCAAATTCCCCATCCATAGGAAGCGATAAACAGTCCTCTCTTCCTAAAGTTATTTTCATGAAGATTACTGTGTGGAATTCACAGGGGTTTTAATTACAGACCTACCTGTTCAGTTGTTTCAAAGGCTCCTTTTCTGTACTTTCATGAGGTGGAAGTTATAGCAAAATCAGGATTATTGAATCACAGTAGCTTCCATATCTGCTTAATTGCTCTTAGATAGCAGTATCTTAAACCCAATACCTTCCCCTGTTAATTAATGCTCCTTTGAAGTTTATCATTAACATAAGCTGTTTCTGACATTTGAAAACATACATTTAAAGAGTGACAAGGACGCTATCACAGTACAGCTCTAAGAAAACTCTTCTGTAAATTTTCCAATGAAAACATGGTAAATTCCATTCCCTTGGGGAAGACAGAAGCATTGATTTTAATGTGAAAGGCTTAAAGACTAACCTTTAGTCATGAAAAGCCTGTTTTATAAACTAACCCTTATTTCCTTCTTTCTGGTAATACTTACAGAAGCAAGGAGTTCTAGCAATATTCCTCTCATTAAATGAAGCTATTCACATTAATGTTACACTAGATATACAAAATTATGATTAATTTTTCTTTGTTATAATGTAAGCAGCTGTGGTACTGTATAAATATTTTTCTTTGTTTGGTGAATCACCATGATAAGATCAATCTTCTGGAAGAGCTATGCTGCATTGTTAGACTGTTACATCTTTGCTTTTAATTATACTTTCCTTGGAAAGCATTTAGGTGGGCAGTTTCTACAAATTTTTTTATTCCCCTAATAAGACTCCTGTAATTTTCTCTAAGCATTGCAACATCCCTCTCTAACAAAGCCTTCTAGTTAATTCTTTCTTCTCTGCCCTTTATTTGTTTTACAGAGTTGTGTTCCATGAACATTTGTGTGTAATCCCTCTTGATAAAATCCAACACATCTGCATTTGTCTTTGAAAAGTTCCCCCAAAATTTATTACAATATTGAAAAGGAAATTAAGTGTTTGGACAGCAGACCAAAGGCTCCTGATTATTTTACTCTAGTAGTTCCAATAAAGTCACACTGACTGCATGTTAAAAGTATGAACTAATTGTGGCCCAGTGCATTTAGTCTATGTGTCAGAAGAGCAACAAGGAACAATTTCTTATGTTAAAATGCTAAAAAAATGGGAAAACGTCTTCTTTTTCCATTGGTAAAAGTGTCATAAATCCAAGACAGTGCATTTTTAAATTAATGAAAATTTGAACAAGATCAAAAAAATAGCATTGTAATAATTAATTAAAATAAGAGTAAGATAAATAGTCGCCTTTTCAATATAGCAGCATAAAGTCATAACAGTTTTAGTATTGTAATCATGACACTTCCGTTCCCTATAGTTGTTCTAATCACTTTCATGCATTATAATTAATTCTGATTTGCTTATTTACAATGGTTTAATTTCTTTGTAAATATATGTACTGGTTTTGACTGGGATAGAGTTAAGTTTCTTCATAGCAGCCTGTGTAGTACTGTTTTTTCTGTTTGTGACCACCGTTGACAACACAGGTATGTTTTAGTTATTGCTGAGCAACACTTGCGTGGCATCAAGGCTTCTTCTGTTTCTCACACTTTCCCACCAGCAAGCAGGCTGGGGGTGCACAAGAGGTTGGGAGGGGACACAGCTGGGACAGCTGACCCCAACTGGCCAAAGGGATATTCCAGACTATATGATGTTGTGCTCAGCAATAAAAAGCTGGGGGAAGACAAAGGAAGGGGAGGAATTCAGAGTTATGGTGCTTGTCTTCCCAAGTAATGATTATGCATGAAAGTAGTATAGTGAATGAAGTAGTGAATGACTTCCTCATTTTGTTTTGCTTGTGTGTGCAGCTTTTGCTTTTGCTAATACACTGTATTTATCTCAATCCACAAGTTTTCTCACTTGTACCCTGTGGATTCTCTCCCTCACCCTTGTTCGAATTTACATTTACGCTGACTAGGAGTGAGGGAGTGGCTGTACGGTGCTTAGCTGCCTAGCAGAGTTAAAAAAAACTTTGCTGAAGTGCATGGTTATCCCTGAAGCAAAAGTTTTGATCTGGTTAATATCTTCAGATCAGACATTCTGTTACTTAGTATATATATAAATGCTTATTTTGTATTTTTTTGATTCACAGGTTAAAAAATAGCATTTAATTCCTTGTATGTTAGCACTGAATATCAGTTAAAAGTAAGCAAGCAAAAGTTAAGGTGAAGTTAATGATAAATGTTTGAGTGAAACTAGTATTAGGGAAGTTTTAATGTATATGAACTCTCCAAATGAGGAAGAACTAGTCTGATTTTTGTATATGTAGGTTCCAGCTGAGATTATTCAAGACGAAGAAATTCATAGTTAATACCAGTAGTACTGTAAATGAAGTTAGATATGGAAAGACTTAATGGAATTAGTCAAAGCTGTAATATTGTAATTTTAAGTATTTTCACATAAGTAATTACTAGACTGTGCTGTATAAATTGGGGACTGATTACACTGTATAGGGAAAAGAGAAGAACA
Source organism: Elanoides forficatus (assembly GCA_025311575.1). Classification (NCBI taxonomy): domain Eukaryota; kingdom Metazoa; phylum Chordata; class Aves; order Accipitriformes; family Accipitridae; genus Elanoides; species Elanoides forficatus. The sequence continues at coordinate 28,553,941 of JAOBAS010000072.1, forward strand.
CAGGGTGTTTGGAGTTCTAATTTAGGTTATGTTTCCTTTCGTACGGAAGTAAGCAGTACCATGTATTCAGCTTTTAAAGTTCTGGTATAAAAGATTTTCATGCCATCTGCATGATATATGGAACAGATTTTATTAAAATTTAATAAAAATGAGCATAATAAAACACATTTGGAATTTTGTATGAGTGCTAGTGCCAGATACTTGTGTACAATCACAGTAAATGCAGACAGAGCAGCAGTGCCCTTCTTTTGTTTCTTCCATTTTTGAAAATGTGACACTTCTTATCTTAGTGTTAACATTACACTTAGCAATGCATAATTCAAAGAAAAAAATATTGAGGGTTTTAAGTTTGTGTTGTCTGTTCTGGAGCGGTTTTGATGGTATTTTTTAGATACAGTTTATTCTGATTTCACAAATGAAGTAAGTTGGAATAATAAAGGACATTTTGCTGATTTTTTTATTTATACTAGGGCTTTTGTTGATATAAGGAAGTAACTAAATGTCACATTTACACATAATTGTACAAATTGACAAAGGTATTTTGTGCAGATTATAATGAAAAATGCAGTCTGTTTTGAAGGCTCTTTCAGATTTAAAATAGGTTACCTTCCTAATTCCAGATGGTTATTTAGGTAACTCAGATACTTTGATGCAACAGACATTGAAAAACTAGCTATGTGATCAGTGAAGCTTAAGAAAGAAGTGACTGAATTGACATTTAGATAGACTTTTTTGTATTTTAAAAGTTTGAATAGACTCTGATGCTATCGAAATCTTGTCTAATTTACTAGCCACTTCGACTATGCAGGAATGGTCCACTTGATGTGAAACAAATTGTATTCTTCCTTTTTTCCTTCTTCCTTCTTGTTAAATGCCTGAAGTGTATTATATTCATCCTACTTTTCATGCTGCTACTTTCTAGACAGCATACAACAGATTAATAACTTGAATGTATCTCTTCTATGGTGCAGTGTAGCTCTGAAGCTAGATGCAGGGGAAGAGATGCTTTTCTAAGTCTTTGCAGGGAGATGAACAGGTGATAGAAAATTCAGGATTAGTAAATAATACCAAATCTATCATTCAAAAATAGTGCCACTTTTCAAGACATACCTCATGAAGTTCTGTTCTTATTCAGAAAATTGGCATTTTCTGTAGGAGTTGTTAATGAAATCAGCATCAGACCCAGTGTTGCTTCTTCAGCTGACAAAGTGCTTCACATGCTTTTGGTTTCTTTTTCACACACACAAATTGCTATTGAAATGTTGCATGATATTTCCTGGTAGCAGAAACCATGTTTCTGTTAAAAATAATCTAAAAATTTTTGAAAAGAGATAGGTCTTTCAAGGGACTAATTCAATCAGTATTAAGAAAGGCATTTCTGACAAAAGAACCTCTGGAGTTCTCATCTCTCTTCCTTGTCTATAGAAGAAGCTAGTCTAACTAGCTTGGGCTAACTTTTCAAACACTCAGCCTAAGCAGCAGTGTCACTTCTCCTTAATTTCTACAAGGTTAAGCCAAGAAAGAGTTTGGGTGTGGAGCAGTAGCTATGGGCATTACACACATTTGCTTTGGAATGTACAACTGCTCCCTGTTTCAGTTTAGAATATATGTTGTGATAGCTGCATATATTGACTCTTCTTATTTCTGGGTAAGTGCAGCAGGTAATATGAAGGCAACATCATGTTTCAGAGTACTTTATGTACCAGAATTTAATTGTTTTTTTAAATAATGTATTGTATCTCCATAGCCTTTAATTATTGAGGTTTTGGAAGAGATCTTTTTTTACGCTGCTTACTAATTACTCCAAATTTACATCCTCTGCAGATTCTGAGTACATTTTAATTTTAACTGCAGGATGTTGCTTAATATTTTACACTCTTTCCATCATGCAGCATCCAGTTTTGTCGTTCGGTGCTACATTAATTTGATTTGATTACACCAGGTATGAATACCTGCTTTTACATTGGTAATTTATGCAAGTGCACAAATAAATTAGAAAACACTTCCTGTTTTAAATCAATTCTTTAATTGTTTTTATGAAGTCTAGAGTGATTATGATTAGTTGTCATATATAATTTTTACAATGGAAGCAACAGTTTGTTCCATTCTGTGATTATTATGGTATACATTTATTTGTAAATTTGAGTCTCAAATTTACCCCAGAATAAAACCCACTATTTTAATGCCTTTTGGGGTTAACTTGTTGATTTTTTACTTAGCTAATCTCTTCTGTGCGATTTTTCCCCAACCTTATGTTGAATTTTAACTATACTAACTATAGAGTAAGATCATAGAATCATAGAATCATTTAAGTTGGAAAGGACCTACAAGATCATCGAGTCCAGCTGTCATCCATGCCCACTAGACCATGGTACAGAGTACCTCGTCTATACGCTTTTTGAATACCTCCAGGGATGGTGAGCCAACCACTTCCCTGGGCAGCCTATTCCAATGTCTGACAACTCGCTCAGTAAAGAGTTTTTTCCTAATATCTAACCTAAATCTCCCTTGCCTCAGCTTGAGGCCATTTCCGCTCATCCTATCTCCAGCCACCTGACAGAAGAGACCAGCACTCACCTCACTACAACTCCCCTTCAGGTAGTTGTAGAG
>JAOBAS010000072.1:28560243-28572624 GCA_025311575.1 Elanoides forficatus
TCAATAAAGAAGTGTCTGCTTATCTACACTAAATTGGTGTTGATAAGTTCTTCATTCCGAGTTTTTCGGCAACAATTTTAACTACAAGTTTGACATTATGTTGCAGAAGTTATTTAGAACTTGCTTGAATCCTTTATTTTCCCCTAGGAATTGTTATAATGAACTTTAAAATCCTAGTTGTTGTGCTAGTAGATTTTCATTCACATAACTGCTTCAATAAATGACAGAAGTTGATTGCAGGGAAAGCTTGCGCATTTATCTTTGAATTTTTCAATGATTGCCTGTTGTCTGACTTGAAGGATGTGAAAGCTCAGATTTCAATACCATACAGAAGAGGCATGAAAGAGGGGGAAAATTCTCCTCAATTATATTATCCTTCAGCAAATTTTTGACATTTCACTCAAAGAAATTATTGTTCACACCTACAGTTTTTTCCATCTACTATCATCCCAGAGCACACGAGGACGTGGTAGAAGTTGGGATGATTACGACGAACTTTTTCTATCCATCATACACGTTAACAATGATGTGTCTCATAGACATTCTGGCACTCAAAAAATGTTATTACTTATCTCATAATAATACTTACTGTTGTGGTTTTGTCACATCCCAACTTCTCAGGATGACAATTCAGGTTTGCCAATTCCCAGGTCAGGATTAAGGTGAAACAACACCAGATATCCTTTAACTCACAAAACTCAACTTTTATTCACAACAAGAGTTGGCATGAAACTACATCAGTAAACCATGTAACATATTGTAAGAGACTGAACTGTTATCTCGAGCCATTTGTCTCAAAGATTGTTAGGTGTGAGGGGCTGGACTGTCATCTCAAGGAACTGTGAACTGTTTATCTCAAGCTCTTTGTCTCTGAGATGGCCTGTTTAAGCAGGACACTCCTCTGTTCATAAGGATGATTACCAGGCCATTGAGGCATCCAGGGGAGGAAACGGGGCTGGAGGTGGTGTGATAGACGAAACCTGCAGCGCATGACATCATCAAAATATGCCCTATAAAAACCCATAGAGACAAGCCATGGGGGCTCCCACCACTGAAGAATTGAAGATTGAGGACCAACGGGACACCGCTGGATCCGTGGTGGTGACCATCCTTGCAACTCCCACCGCTGACTGCTTGCCTGAGGACAAATGCGATGCTGATGGATCTGTGGTGGTGACTATCCTTGCAATCCTATCCTCACTGCTTGCTTAATTTCTACCTTTTCTTCCACTCTATCCTATCACCACCATTTTCCACTTTTGATACTTTTGATAATAAAAGCTGTTTTGGGTATATGGCATTTGACCTCATTAGTGTCTTAATCTCGCTCTTGGGATCGTATCAAAATCTGCCCCGACACTGAATCGGGACAACCATATGTGTAGTCTTACTGAAACCTAATTCTCCTTTTTTTTTAATCTCCAGTTTTTGCTTTTTAGTAAAGGTGCTTGCTAATTTAAAATGAAATGAGGTAATATTTTAAATAACATCACAAAAACAAAGTAATTTTAAATAGTATTTTATGAATGCTATGAATATGGATGAATATGGATGAATATGCATAAGGAGAAGTATGAATAAGGAGAAAATTGCTTGCTATATTTCATGGTTAAACCCCACCTGGCAACTAAGCACCACACAGCTGCTCGCTTACTCCCTCATCAGCAGGATGGAGGGAAGAGAATTGGAAGGGTAAAAGTGAGAAAACTCCTGGGCTGAGAAAAGAACACTTTAATAATTGAATGATTATGATGTCGATGATGAAGATAATGATGAATGAAAAGGAAAATAACAAAGAGAGAGAAATAAAACCCAAGAAAGGCAAGTGATGCAAATGAAAAGAATTGCTCACCACCAACTGACCAATGTCCAGCCAGTCTCTGAGCAGTGGCCCCCCCCAGACAAACTTCCTCCTAGTTTTATTGCAGAGCATGATGTCATATGTTATGGAATATCCCTTTGGTCAGTTGGGGTCAGCTGTCCCAGCTGTGTCTCCTCCCGACTTATTTGCTGGTGAGGTGGTATGAGGAGCAAAAAAGGCCTTGACTCTGTGTAAGCACTGCTCAGGAATAACTAAAACATCCCTGTATTATCAACAGTGTTTCCAGCACAAATCCAAAACTTAGCCCCTTACTAGCTACTATGAAGAAAATTCACTCTACCCCAGCAAAAACCAGCACACTATATTAAAATTGCTCCACTATAAAAAGGCATCAGAGAGTCTTAATTCACAGTTTTCTGTCAAATGACAAAGGTCAAACGGAAAAAAACTGGAGAACCTGAAGATTAAGATGACAGTGAAAGTGATGTCAAATTCTGTGTCTTCTTGTATTATACAGGTGGGACTGGAAGCTGAATAATACATTTTTTTTCTATATATTTCTTCTTTCCTGTTTGCAAAATAACCTGGATTTGGGTGATAGCTATGGTTTTAAAAGAAAAAAACCCTGTGTCTCTCTACCACAAAACAAAACAAGCAAAAGAGAAACTGACTGGAATTTGTCTCTGATATGGAGACAATTGATACTCTCTAAGCTAAGTATTGACTTAAGCTTGTTGTCTACATTCTTTGTGTATACACTAAATCTCATCTATTTTAGAGTCCAATGTTAAAATGGAGCAAATCTTTGTCTGGAGATGCCTTTTCTAATTAAGTGCAGAAAAAGCTTAGATAAACAAATGCTTACTATTTAAATGGCTGAAATTATTCAAAATAAATCCCACTTTCCCTGTTGAAACAGACCCAATGGCATAAACCACGTGAGTGTTTCTGTAATGCTGTACCTAGGGATGAAGGGATGAGATAGAAAAATACACATAATTCTACTGAAATATTTTGCAGTAGTTTTTAAGCATTCTGGTTGACGCTTTTTGATAATCTTCTAATTCAGAATTCACACAGAAGTTGAAAGGTAGCTTTATACTCTTTATGAATAATAGTAGTAATCTATTTAAACTTACATCACTATTTTTTTAAAAGACATCCCCTCTATCTGCATGCTGTACTTCATGTTGCAGTATATAAGATGATATTCTGCTGATATGAATAAGAGGGTGATTTGAACTTTTTCATGGCCATGTACTTTCAGATACCTTCAGACATGACTACAGTTAGCATTGTTTAGTGGTAAGTATAGTAAATGAGAACTCTGGAGATTTGTCTTCAGCTTTTGGTTCAACTCCTTTTGGTTTGCATTCCTTCACTGACCTGCAAAAGGCATAATGATAATACCAGTGTGTGTAAAATTACCCTGATATTCTTGAATGGAAGGTATAGCTGACATGCTGCTGAGCTGTTTGGTGCTGAACTATATATTGAGCCATAATTCATCACTAAGCATCACCTAAATGTATGTGTATACATCTAGGTGTCTATTTGCCCAGTAGCTCTTCAAGTTTATTATTATTTTCAGTGGACACTCAGCCAGTAGGTTTACTGTCTTTTATCAGCTGCTGACTGTTAACAGCAGCTCAGACGCCAAAGATAGATTCACATTTGTAAAGGAGAATCTAGTGTCAGTTGAAATTCTCTAGAATATTTTGCCTACTCTCCAGTTGGAGATACAGAAGAACAATGTCCTGTGTCCTAGGCCAGTTCTGTTGAGGACGTCTGTGTAGATACCCTGTGGAGTTCCTAAGTCTCATGTGTCAGGCTTCTGTGGATACCTAAGTTACTGGGGAGCAACTGAATAATGCCTGTGATGAACCTCTGGATGCCTGAAGACATCTAAATTCATGTATGTTGAAATGAATCTTATCAAACTATTAGGACTCTGACATTAATTTAGTAAGCTGAATGAACTCTCCAATGTCTTGCAGTGATAGTTTTTCTTTGCCCCTTCTAATAGGGACATCCATCCTCTAATTTATAGACCCTTTGCTGTGAGTGAAGTCTTTTTTGCATCCAAGTCTGGCATGATGACCTGGAGGAACAGAGCTTTAGGCCTAAATCCTGCAGATATCTCTGTGTATGATTAACTTCACACACTGAGCAGCGTAATGGAAGTTAGTATATATGTGTATATGTGCATAAGCTTGCAAGACTGGGCCTTCAGCTTCTGAAGAATTGTTTGGAAGTTTGCTGTTCTATGGATCTGTTAGGCTGCAAGAAGAGTCATCTGTGTTTTAATACAGTCTTCTAATTTTTCCATTTTAGAGTTTTAATACTGTGAACTGAGACACAGTTTACACTAAGAAACAAGTTTCTATTACAGGAAGCTGTGTTCTACACCATCAATGAAAACAGTTTTAAAGAAACAAGCACAACATCACTCATCTTTCTTGCACAATTCAATATGTAAACCCTGAAGTGGTTATATGATCTCTGTTCTTTATTGGCACTTTCTTTCTCACTTCCTATTAAGTTTTAGTGGATATCTTTGCAAATTAATGTATGTAATTATTTAGCAGCAGCTGAATATTGTCATTTTTACTCTAGATGTTGGTGCTGATTAATTCTTTTTCTAATTTTCTGATTAATTATTTCTGTTTCTGCCTAATCAGCAGACATACTGTGAAATACAATTGCACTTGAAGGAAAATTACGGTCTCATGAGGTGACTAAGTTTGATGATAAATTACATAAAATACAGTAATATTCACATATCCAAGCAGGAAGATGTACTCTTCCTTTGTTGTGGTCTGATGACCTTTACGAAAAACAGAGAATCTTTTTAGAAGCAATCAAATGTATTTCAAGACAGAATATGTGAAAGGAAATTTAAAGAATCCTAAATAAGTCCTAAATAGTCTCATGGAAAATGTACACATTTCACCTTCTTAAATTAAAAGTATCAGCCTTGATCTAGGTTCAGCATAATGCAAAATCACGTAAGTTGGCGGAAGTTCTTAAAGAAACCATGTTTGCTTCTAAAGATAATTACTAGTCTTTATCAGAAATAAGCTTGCAGCCTGGCATTCTTATGAACACAAATAAGACTTCAGTACGAACAACATGAAATAGCTATTTTTCATACACACAGAAACCAAATTGTTTTTACCTACATTTTACATAATGATAACCCCCAGTTTTTAGCTGTATCTTTATATAATGCAGTAATCATGGACTCTAAGCTATTCTTTCTTGACACACAGACATGTGATTTAGGACCATCCCATGCATCTGAAGTTAAGCAAAAAAAGTCCACTAGTATTACTCTTCGACTGTATGAAACAAAAGCCCTGGCTTTGTACTTAAGCATGTACTTAGGCAGACCTAAGAAGGGAAGATCATCATGAGCAGAGCCTCTATATTTAATACTTGCATATTGCTATGACAGAATAGGTTTTCTGTTTCAAGATGGATTCATGCTCTCTCTCTATCCCAAAATTTATGCTGGGGAGGAGAACACATTGATTCTTATGTAAATACTTGTGAACTTCTGGGCTTTTATGTCCAAAGGGCCATTCCAAGTTAAGAATAAAGTTTGCAATGCTGAAACATGTTCTTCCCAAATGGGTGGCAGGGGCTGGAAAAAAGGCTTGACCTTGCAGTGATGACCTACTTTGGTATTGTGGCCAGCTTGTCTTACACATAAGAAATATTATAGAATTTTCTTTCCCTGAATTATGCTACTTAGCAAAAGTTACCCTGCTCTTAGTCCCCTATAGAAAGTTGCTGCTATGTCTGTCTACAGAGGCAAACAGACACAAATTGTTCACTTGGGTCTATCCATCCTCATTCTATAGGGAAAAAAAGGAAGAAGTTTTTTTGAGGAGAACTTCCCTGGAAGTTAATTATAGTGAAGCAGATATATACCATATGTTCTTCCTTGCTTAAAGTCTGCAGACAGGAAATACAGGTCAGAGGTGTGTAACTGAAAGGACATGTACTGTATCATCTTTGAAGCATACAATAGTCAAAATGGTTTGCATTTACACTGAAAAAAATATTTTTGGGAGATGTCATCCCAAAGTGTTCCCAGTAGAAAATCGTGAAATTCATTTGTTTCAGCTGTCTGTTTTTGAAGACTTTTTAATTCTTGAGGATTCAGAAACTTGCTGTATGATTTTAAGGGAGCCCTAACCACTGATGAGTGGAAAGAAAACATATGACATGCACTTGACAGTTTTTACCTGAGGCAAAAAACTTAAAAAGCAGACACACTCTGCTGTCTTCAAATTTGTGTCCATTGCCTCTTGAACTCAATGTGATTGAAAGAGTCTGGCTCTGTTTTTGACATGCATACACACACACACCCTTTCCCATTAGGTATTTATACACGTTGATAAGATTGCCTTGATCTTCTCTTCTTTAGGCTGAACAGTCCCAATTCATTCAACCTCTCCCTACATGACACATACTCCAAACCCTTTATCATGTTCATGGCCTTGAACAAAACAATTGAGCAAAAAGCAGTATAAATAACATAGCTAGAGAACAGTGAACAAGCAATCACTCTGTGTAATTTCTGGATAACAATTGTTGGGTTAGGTGATAAGAAGCTCATCTCCACATACACAGAGGAACAGTGGCAGGTGGCAGAATGTGAATAATATCCTGACATAGCTCCTCCACTGGCCATCACATGCCATCACAGCAGAGCAATCAGCCCATAAAAGGCTTGTGTCCACACACAGGAAAGATCACAGAGGCACAATGGCACACGAGGGAACCCCATTAAGTCTGTCAGGAGAATAAACCCCTGACCTGGCTCATCCCAAGGTTGTCAAAGGAGGGCTATTATTCCCATGGGCTGGGGGTGAGACCCATCATCAGCAGAAGTGCTTTTCTGGTTCATCTTTTGGACTTGGTGTGAGGAAAGGGGCAGTATTGCCTAGGGGAATGGGACACATGATGGGATGCAGGCTAAGAGCATTTCAGGATTGCGCAAGACTTACCATGGGAAGTTTAGGGGAGAGATAAAGGTGGTTTGGAGAGGAACAGACATAGAAAAATAGTGGGATAAGGAGTTAAAATGAGCTGGATGCACGTAAACAAGATGCTGGTCAGTATGCTTGTCTGCCCATGCCCTGTGCCTGATCAGTGCAGACTGCTCTTTCTTCTCATTAAATTCCATTTCAAACTATTTTTCTGGGCGAGGAAATCTATTCTGTGTGCATGTGTCTGTTAAGGTCTGAGCCTTCAGCAACTGGAGTGGGACCATGAGCCAGAGTTCTTGTGTGTCTATGGTGCCAGCAACTGAAGTGAGTATGTGAGTGTGAGCATGTGAGCAAATATCAAGCCAGATTAGTCAGCAAGTAGGTGAAGTGGCCTGGGACAAAACGTCTGTGTGTGTGTCTAGGAGCAGGCATGTGGAGGAGTTGGCAAGTTTCCACACACACTTTCTATTAGCTGTACTCAGTTCTGATCAGGGCTATAAATCATTTGGCATTTGTGCTTTAATTGTTTTAAAACTACCCAGGGAGCAGAAGGCACCCTGTCGTGGGCCTGGCCACAATTGGTAGTATCCAGTTACCCTAACAGAGTCAAAACTGTGTCAATGGCCACTTGTCTGCTTCTTAGAGAAGGAAGTCAATGCCTTTTGCTGGTGGGGCAGAGGGGGCAAGGAGAATGGGTAATGTAAAGAAACAGCAAGCTCTTTGCATGATGTCTACAAGTAGCCACATCATGACACAGACAAGGATCAAAGGCAAGGGCCTGAGCTGACATGCGTCTCCCAAGTGAAGGAGTGAAGGAGGAGGCCCTCAGCAAGGATCACCATAGCTCACGCACAGCTCTTCTCACAGCTGCTTGATTCCTGCACTGTGCCAGAGATGGTCTTGAGCTTGAGGTCTGCTGCCTCTGGTCTTGAGGCAGCCAGTCCTTTGGGAGAGAAATAGAGGTTGGTGCAGCCAGGGCCTGACATTAAGTTTACATGATTCATGCCCTGTATGATAAAATAACTGAGATGTTCAGGACACATAGAGAAAAAAAAAGGAAAGGCAGTAAAATAAGAAATGGATGAAGAAAAGGTAGAGGAGAAATGTCAGCTCTGAAGGTGTTAGGAATTCTGTAGAGATATTGCTAATGACTGAGGAAGTTTATGATTTATAAGCTTATTTATGATGTTTCCACATGTAAGAAAATACTCTGATGTGTGATCTCTGCTGCCCCTTTGGAAACACTTTGTCTAAGAGTAGAAAAATATGTATAATAGCTTGAAATTTCTGCCAAATACTACTTCTTGAATATCATATGGAACTGACTTTTAGCATATGGAAAATATTGCTTATATAAAACATTATGTATTAATTAATTAATTAATATGTAATAATTTGGCTATTAAATAGTCAAGGCAGATGTTAATTTCAAATATTAAATAATGTAATTAAAATTAAGACAGTTCTAGTTTTGTAAGTATAAAGTTATTCAATAATTATTTGATAAATACAAACATTATTATAATTGCAAAATAATTATTATTTACTATTTATAATTAATAAATTGTAGAATAAATTATAACCACTCAAATAATTATTAATTATGTGCAAGATTTTGAAAATACTGCCTATGCGGAGAATGAAGACATTGCTCTTTCTGCAAGGACACGTTCATCACAGAAGAAAAACTAAGTCATTATGTGTTAAGGCTTTGCCAATGCCTGGCTGGCTGTGGGTGACACTAAGTATTTGTGACATCTTTGCTGTTGTAGGAACTGCTCACCAACACAGGTGAGTTTTGTCTGCCAGTCTGGGAGAGCAGGGAACATCAGATCTTGCAGCAGTGACACAGCAGTTCAACCAGCCGAAGAAATTCTTGCTGCTGGTGAAAGACTCTAGTTCTATCTGAGACAGTGTCTAAGGGAGCTGGCTGGCTATGCAGCTTGGTAAGTGTATGTAAAGAGGAAATCTACAATTTGGCCAGACACAGGGATGAGAAACATTCATATTTTGTTAGTGTTCCCAGCCTGAACAAAGAAGACAAAGATTCAAAACCAAAGCTTCTAGGCAATCCAAGAACATCTCCAAACTATCAGACAAACTTCATTTGTGGAATCTGGAGGTAAAAAAACATAATTGTCATAAAGGAAGCAAAAAAGACATGAACATATAACCATAATAAAAGAGGTTAAGTTAATTCTAAGTCTCAAGGAGCAGTCTCTCAAGCAACATTCAGCTAATAACCTTCACATTGTGTGCTGGTTCAAGAAGGACCTTCAGTAATAGGTAGCTTTTTCTGCACATTCTGGCCTCTTCAAATAACCATTGGAAGCATAAATGTAATGATCAATCCCTAAGACATGCAAGTGACACTTCACTTAGTACTCTGGTGGCCAAAAAAGAAATTACATGCAAGGAGGAAAGAGATGTGTCATCAAGGAAAACAATAAGGGCAAGATGATGGTGTGTACTGGGTCTGGCTGGGATAGCATTTATTTTCTTCATAGCAGCCTATATTGCACTGTGTTTTAGATTTGTGATCAAAACAGTTTTCATAACATACTGATGTTTTAGCTATTGATAGTGCTTGCACAGAGTCAAGGCCTTCTCTGTTTCTCACTCTGCCCACCACAGAGAATAAGCCAGGGGTGGTATCTTTCTGGAAGGCCTCTTTACTTCCCTCTTGCAGAACCTCCCTCCACTATTTCAAAGGTCTTTGGAGTCTAGAGAGGTCCTTGGTGACTGGAAGCTGGCAAATATTGTCCCAATTTTCAAGAAGGGTAAGAAGGAAGACCCTGGTAATTACAGGCCTGTCAGTCTCACTTTGGTGGCTGGTAAAAATCATGTAGAAGCTTTTTCTGGGAGTTACTGAAAAACACTTGAAAGACAATACAGTCATTGGTCATAGCCAGCAAGGGTTCACAAGGACAAAGTCCTGCTTAATTAACTTAATTTCCTTTCCTGACAAAGTCACCCATGTAGTTGACCAAGGGAAGCCAGTGGGGTTTCGGGGTTTTAGCAATGCTTTTGGTACTGTCTCTTACAGTGTCCTTCTGGACAAAATGTCCAGCATACAGCTAGACAATTCCATGATACTTTGGGTGAACCATTGGCTGACAAGTCTGGCTCAAAAAGTTATAGTAAATGGGGTTACATCAGGCTGGTGGCCAGTCACTAGTGGGGCTCCACAAGGCTCAATTATAGGGCCAGTGCTCTTTAACATTTTTATAAATGATCTGGATACAGGAATCAAATGTACATTAAGTAAGTCTGCCTATGACACTAAATTAGGAGGAACTGTGGACTCCTTTGAGTGTAGAGAGGCCTTACAGAGAGATCTGGATAGGATAGAGAGCTGAACAATCACCAACCATATGAAATTTAAGAAGAGCAAGTGCTAGATTCTCCACCTGGGAAGGGGTAATCCTGGTTATATGTACAGGACAAAAAGCTGGAGAGCAGCCCCGTGGAAAGAGATCTGGGGGTTTGGGTTGATGGCAAGTTGAATATGAATCAACAGTGTGCCCTGGTAGCCAAAAGGACCAACCGTGTCCTGGGGTGCATCAAGCACAGCATAGCTAACCTGTCAAGGGAAGTGATTGTCCCACTCTACACTGCATTGGTGTGGCTCCACCTCGAGTACTGCATGTAGTTGTGGGCACCTCAATATAAGAAGGACATCAAACTATCAGACTGTGTCCAGAGGAGGGTGACCAAGATGATGAAAGGTCTCAAGGGCAAGATGTAGAAGGAGCAGCTAAGGTCACTTGGTTTGTTCAACTTGGAGAAGAGAAGGCTGAGAGGTGCCCTCATCGCAGTCTACAACTTCCTCAAGAGGGGCAGTGGAGAGGGAGGTGCTGATCTCCTCTCTCTGGTGACGAGCAATAGGATATGAGGAAACAGAATGAAGCTGTGCCAGAGGAAGTTCAGATTGGACACTAGGAAGATGGTCTTCACTGAGAGGGTCGTGGGTCGCTGGAACAGGCTCCCCAAGGAAGTGGTCATGGCAGCAAGCCTATCAGAGTTCAAGGAACATCTGGATGATGTTCTTAGTGATATAATTTAGTTTTAGGTAGTCCTGCAAGGAGTAGGGAGTTGGACTCAATGATTCTTATGGGTCTTTTCCAGCTTAAGATATTCCATGATTCTATGATTCCTCACCAAGAGTGAAGTGCTCAGTAGCAAATCCTTCTGGTCAAAACAGTGATTTTTACATCAGTGTAATTACTGTTAGCAACTTGGAATAAAAAGGTCAGAAAAAATTGCTTTCTATAATTATCATTTTATCAGAACAGCTCCCAGTAATTTCTAAAATGGAATTTGGAGTTACATCTTTTTCTGTCTTCTTAAAGAACCTTGAAGTATTTTGTATTGTATTTCCAAATGATGCTGTATGATGTGAAGGAGACTGAAAAACCTGAATAAATAGACAGATGTACTGTGTTGACTGTAATGCAGCTTTGCTTCGATGAATACTTCTTTAGTTATCTTTTAATACAGAATTCAATATGGACAGCCAGATATTCAGCTGGTATAAGTCACTGAACATAGTAATACATTGTTAGTTTATAGACTATATATATATGTTTTTGTGTAAGTGAAATAAATGCAGGAACCAAGACTGAACTTAACACTTCACTCAGAGTGATCAATTTCCTTGCAAATTAGAATTCCTTTTATTGCTTTTCTGAATTCAGTACAACGAAAATAGGGTAAAATTTCTAAGGTCTTTAATATGCAAGTGTTTAGATTAGAAAATTGTTGGGAAGTCTTTAAGTTTAAGCTCTGTAAATCTAGAAGACTACATATCCAAACATAAAAATAATCATTTTACCTTTCAAAAAATAGAATTACCATATTTCACTTGAATGGGTCTGTGATTTACTTTTGCAGGGAAAAAGTGGTAATTAGTACATGCAGTTTGACTCTTTTATTTCCATGTGCTAAAGAAAGTCTGGGCAGCTGAAAGGAGAAGTGTAAGTCAAAGGCATATCACAGGGGTAAACTTCTCAGCCACAAGTGACTCCATGTTGGAAGTTCAGAAATGCTACACTTTCATGGCATCTACCATGCCTGTAATGGTAATCAAACTACCAGAGATAATACTGACTGCATTTTATAGACATTTATGCATACATATATAAATATGCATGGGTGCATACATACATAAATATGAGAATTTTGATGGTTGTGTCTATGGCAAAATATTAATTGCCTTAGTTGAAATCAATACATTTAGGGCTTTCTGGCCTCTCTCCTCCACAATTGCTTTTCATTTCACCTTCCCCTCCCCAACTTCAGCACTCCTGGAGATGAATAACTAGTTCAGATTTTTAACCAGTGTAGATAAGTGTCTGTGTACATATTTGTACACATACAAACACACACCCACAGAGACATATGTACATATATATACTTATGTATATATACAACTGGAGGAGAGTGTTAGGTATCCTGCAAAAACAAATTGGTACTACCATTTTGTTACCGATTTGTTAGTGATTTGTTATTAGTTAGAATTAATCATATTCAATTTTAATAGGAATATAGAATTACAAG
>JAOBAS010000072.1:28578118-28601671 GCA_025311575.1 Elanoides forficatus
CTACATTGCAAACTTCACACTCCTATGATTTTACTTTTTAATCAGACCTGACTCTTTTATTTGCTAAAATATTTCTTGTAATTCTATATTCCTATTAAAATTGAATATGATTAATTCTAACTAATAACAAATCACTAACAAATCGGTAACACTAGCAACCAGCACTTAACTCAAACAGTTGCCTGGAGCTGAGAGTTTCCAAATACATCGGTTACCTGTACCTGTTTCTTGTCGGCAACTATGCCGTTGTGGTCGGCCACATCTTGTTGAAGTGCTGACATTCGAGCCCTGATATCTACTAAGAAGATGACAGGCATTTTAAGGGGACCAAGGGGGGAAGTAACCATTAAATCCCCCCAGCTGTTTTTTGTGAGCCTCCTTATATAGACCTACCCACCGTCCCCCAGCTGACTTACTGGGGACAGTGCGTCTCATTTCCCAACTTCAAGTCAATTAGATCTCGCTCTGGGCCTGAGGGAGTGTTTGTCTCCAAGCTCACTTTAGGTTCTGCCCTAGTAATATATCAAGTAGGTGATCCTTCTTTGAGGGTTATTTCCCGTTTGCCCTTCCATGCACAGACAAGCTTCTCCAGTGCTATGCTGGGCATCCCATCCATTAAAACTTGGGAAATTCCTCTTTCAATTCCTTTGGCCCATGATAAATTCCTCCTGACTCCCTAATTTCTCAGGGGATGGTTTTTCTCTTGGTTCTATTCTCTACACCACTGCCTGTTGTTTACCGGTTCTTCCAATTACTCCCATTCTCCTTCCACAATTAATTAATTGCTGGGTGACCTCCCCCCAGCATTAGGGCTCTGCCCATTCTCAGCCTGGCAAGATTTCCTGCTTGCAGAGTCAGGGCGTCCCTTAATTTGTCTTGCAACTGAATTGCATATAATTTTAGGGAGACTGGCAAGCCCCTTATAAGCAGGGTCATTTGATGAGGATCAGCTACCAATAGCGTCAGGGATGGCTGCCTCGGGATTAATTGTCTATGATGCGTAAGTTGGAGGCAGGCTGGTTTTTGGATGCTTCAGTTAAGTGATAAATATTTGGGGTATCAATATTGATCAGATCTCCCTTTTCCAGAGGGTCCAAACCTCCCGCCCAATAAGCTGCCCTTTGGGTCAGTAAGCAGGCTTCTCTAGGGTCGTCTACCATGAGAAACACTCCCGTCCCCCAATACCTTTGGGCTTCGTCCTCTGACAGCATGATTCAGTCGCCCCCTATCAGTGACACCCGCCACATGTATTCAGTCTCAGTCTCCTTTGCCAAGTGGCTAAACTTTTCCTGGAACTTAAACAAGTCCAAGGCTGAGTACAGTATCTGTTTTACTACAGTCTCTTAATTTTCCTCCCCAGCATCTGTTATCTCAGTTTTTATCAAAGGGCGCAATACTGCTTTACCTCTCTTGAGAGATAAGGTTTTCCTATAATCTTCAAAAAGTTTTCAAGGGTAAAATGGCTTGGGGTTTTGGGACTCTCTTTCATCTCTTTTTGCTAGTGATGGAAAACCAGCCTCGCTTTCGGAGCCGGAGTCACTAGGTCCACTCCAGTCCTTAAGTGCCTCACATGGTATTTTTCTCCCTATCTTGTCAGTCAAACAGGTGAGTATGAAGTTGGGATTCACCTTGCATTCCACAGCTAATAGGGTCTCTGTTCTTTCCCTTCTAGCCCTTTCTTCCACCAATTGATTTTGCAGCTCCCTCACTAATTCTTGGTGAGAGTTTATGCTTTCTGCCTCAGCAGATTTGCCTGACACTCTTATACTCTTGGGCTGCCATTTTTGGTTGCCTTTCCTTTTCCTGGTCTTCGTTTTTCCTCTTTTGCTGATACTGTAATCCTTTCTGCCACTGATTTAGGATCATGCCAACTGTTGTGAGTCCATATCATCCCTGGTGGGGTGGAATATGTTTTATATTCTTTCAATTTTTCAGAAAGGAGAAAACAGTCAAGCTCCAGCATTTCCCGGGCTGCCATGGCTTGCCACTGCTTGGACCTCTCCCAGCCAATAGCTGAGAAGTCACTTCCTGACTCTACCCTCCCGTAAATTGGGTAGATTGTCAGTATTCCTGTCAGATTCTCCTCAACTCAGGGAATCCTGTCCGTGATGCCAATCAAGGCCTTTTCTGCTTCTTACACCACCCCACCAGCAAGTAGGCTGGGAGTGCACAAGAAGTTGGGAGGAGATAGAGCTGGGACAGCTGACCCCAGCTGACCAAAGGGATATTCCATACCATACAACATCATGCTCAGCATATAAAGCTGGGGGAAGAAGAAGGAAAGGAGGGACATTCGGAGTGATGGCATTTGTCTTCCCAAGTAACCACAATGCATGATGGATCCCTGCTTTCCTGGAGATGGCTGAACACCTGCCTGCCTATGGGAAGTGGTGAATCAGTTCCTTATTTTGCTTTCTTTGTGTGCACAGCTTTTGCTTTACTTATTAAACCATCTTTATTTCAGCCCATGATTTTTCTCATATTTACTCTTCCAATTCTCTCCCTCATCCCAGTGGTGTGGAGTGAGCGAGCAGCTGTGGTGCTTAGTTGCTGGCTGGTGTTAAACCACAACACATGTATATAGTAAAGATCTGCTAGTATATTCCTGCTCCCTAGCAAGTTCTGCAGATAATGTCAAAGAGTTAGATTTTCCAAAATACATGTGAATTCATGTGCATGCATATAATCAGCATATTCCTCACAGTCCTCTTAAAAATATGGCATAATCAAAAAGGCAGGCTTTTTTCTGACATTAATCTACACCTAATGCTATATGCAATCCTTTTATTAACCCATATAACATAGATTTGACATCTACTGTAAATGTTGATAACCTTTGGTATATCCAAAGTCTGATCCTTAGTAATTAGCAAGAGCTGTAATAATGTAGAACTTGTGTGGTCACTTAATTTAATGAAATATATATATATATCTAAATCCTGAATCTAAGAAATAAAAATATTTTCTCCTTCCTTTTTCTTCTACACTTATGGTTCAGAATAGCACCTTAATAGTGGAACATAAAGCTACAAGGATATAATGGTACCTGTAAAATACTCGTTTCCGCCCCTCAGTCTTAGTCTCAGTCTGTGCTAGTTCTGTTTCATGTCATGATTTGTGATAACTTGGTCTTGTAATTCCTGAAGTGCTGCTACAGAAAGTAGGGTCTTGAAAGGCACAGGAAAGCTGTTGATGCCTTCCAGGGAAGTAGCAGAGCCTGCCACAGTTGGCCTTCTTGGCTGTCCCCACTTTCCCTAGTCCATGCTTGCTTGCCCACTCTGGTGCACATACCACTTCTCTCATCTGTCTACCCTCTCCATTCTGGCCTCCTCTGCAGATCTTCTGTAACACTATTCCCCTTCCTCCATCAAGAGTGCAGTTGTGAAAAACATCAACCCAGTCTTACATCCCAGCCCTGAACTTCTTCCTGATCAAGTAATTGACTTTTGCTTGTCTAAACAGGCTTTCCAGTGGAAAGCTTACTGACATTCTTGAAGTGCAGATCTACTACTTAGATCATCCGAAAGTAGAATCAAATTTTTCCAACTTCATATCACTGCCTTCTCTGGTGCAACTGATAAGAAAGTAGCAATTAAGAAAAAGGTCCCAGGAAGCTTCCTTTTCTAGCAGTTCCATATCTAGTATAATGAGGTCCATTTGTTGCTTTGTACTGACCCAGAATGAGTGAAGAGCACTCACAATTTTGGCATTTCAGTTTTTCTTAGTCATATACTGTGTGTTGTTCATTGTCTTTATAGTCTCAATGAGATAGTTTACCAAACTGTTTGTACTGAAATTTTCCTTGAAGTAATTTGTAATTGAGGTGAGAGGAATGTAGATCTGTGACTTTTACTTTTGGTTGTGCCAACAAAGATAGCTTTATGAAGTGTAATTAAGTACTTCAATACTGTTGTCCTTTTGGCACTGGTCATCTGGGCAAGCTGTATAAATCAATGTGCAAAAAAACCCCCAATGTGAATAAAAAAATAAAATCAATGTGAATAGATACATGCACGTCTCTGTAGTTGAGGAAGATACATTTCAAAGAAACTTTAAAAAATGTTAACCTATCTGTAGTATGTATTCAAGTTCTTTTATAATTTTGCTCTTAATACTAAACTCAACCCCTCCACAAGTTTTGCTGGAGGACAACATGTATTCAGTTATTCTGGTGCAATCTTGTGATTGCAAAATATCAAGTACTGAAATCCTCCACATGCGTCCTTTACTGTGAAAAGCAGAAGGGAAGTGCCAGAACAGTCATAGAGAGTTTCTTATAATAACGTGACACATAGATACAGTTGCAGTGGCATTTGTTAATTCTATACTATTAGTAACCATATCTTCTCAGAAACATTACCAGTACACATTTCATAATGTTTATTTTCACTGAACTAATGAAGTAAATACATGTTCTTGAACACACAATGAAACATTCAAGGCAGTAGCACTTAACTATGTACATTTCAGGTCAATGCAGCATACAAATATCTTCCAGATATTAACAAATATGTCCTTGTAGCATTCTAGGGAACACAAACTAATAATCCTATTTTACATAGGGAAAACAATGAACAGAGAAGCAAAGTGCTCAGAGCTGCACAGGGAACACTATGCACAGGTCGGAACAGCTGGAATTTATACCTCAGGCATTAACTCCCCCCTTATTATCTTAGCTCAGGTTCCTACTGATAGTTAGACACACAGTCCTTCCCACTGTTTCCAGGTCGGCTTCAGCTCTGCTTGGGATCTGAAGAAGGGAAAAACAGCCTTCAGGAAAGGGACAGGGCTTAGACTTGAACCTGATCTTGGCTTTGCTCTGTAGCCTCTGTAGGCACGGCAGGTAAGCTGAGTTACAGCAAAACGGATTTCTGGGAAGATGCTGAGTATTCCCCAGAAATCTTACAAAGGAACTGTAAGATTGAGCCTGTGTAGTTAACCTCATGGTTTCACAGTGCCTGCGACACTCTACACCACTCTGAAATAAGATGTGCCGTAGTTTACACTTGCTGACATCTCTGGTACCAACATTTTGCTTGTGTTTTATAAGAATTAGAATGATAGAACTTTTTTGAGTTTGGGGGGTTTGGAAACTATGCTGAGGCACCTGTTCCAGAGCATATGTGAATCCATCTGCATTGGTCCATCCACTAGTGCCTAGCAGTGAGGCTTTGGGTGTTTCTGCTGCATTTGGTTATGTCATGTGTGGTGCTGAATGAGCCTGAAGGACCTGTGCAGGCCTCAGACTAGGCTGTCGGTGCTGTACTGTTCCAATGCTTCCCTCTGTGAAATTAATCATCTCTAAATAGGGTAATAATTAAAATGCTTGGGAGATAAAGTGGCCAATCCAGAACACCCCTGGGTGAGAGAGGGAGTGAAACCCAACAATAAACTTTCTTGAATGACATGAGGGTTCTCTCAGGTTGGGCCTTGACATGCAGCTCATGCACAGTTAATGCTGTTTCTCATCCTGAGCAGCCACTTTGCTCTGTGGTGAGTGGCTTATGCAGGACAGAAACTGTCTTCCCCATCTCAAACTCCCAACACAGCTCAAGCAGATGGGGAAGGTTTCAGGACTCAAAAATGGTGATTCAGCAGTGGTTCAATCTCTAAGCTCCAGAGACTCCTGGTTCAATCCAGCAGTAGTCTTCTCACTGGCTTATGTATTTTTGTAATACTGGGACACAACATAATTCTTTGTCACAATGGAGTTAAAAACAGAAATTCCCATTCCCATTGCATTGTGTAGGAGAACTCTGTTGGGGGAAGGGAGAGGAAACTTTGACTAATGATAGCCTTCACTGGAAAACACTGAAGTGAGGGTAGTGGAAAGCATGGGAGAAGGAAGAGAAATTGTATCATCTGAGGTCATCGGACAATACACTAATGAAATTCCTGATTACTCCCCACTCCCATATGGAGGCACTGGCAGCAGCAGGATATTTACCCTTTCCATTTACCTAGATCTACTTCCATTTCCTTGAATGTTTGGTTCAACATGACTCACAGGACTAGCAAAGACTGAAGAATGAGAACACTCAAACCCAGCAGCTCTACTCACCCAACTCCATACAATCAAAAAATGTGACTGTTTAATCCATGAAAAGAGATTTCCTGTGGGGAAGAAACTGTGCTGCTCTTTCCTGTGCTTCCATACTTGGTGCCCCAAAGAAGGAATTCAGAATTCCTACAGTTCCCAGTGATGGTGGCAGATGGACTTTCTCCAGCATATTAGTTTCCTGTTCCACATTGCTGGTACAGATCCTCGGTGGAGCTATTTCTATCTAGTGCTTCAGGTGCAGACCCTTGTGGTGCATGAGGATGATGGTGAAAGCTAGTGACTGGCTCTGATGGTACAGCAGAAAACCCACATAGTTAAAAAGGAATAATACAGTGTGCACCCAAGATCAAAGCAGAGAAATTAGCCCACGGTCCCTTTGGTTGGAGTAGCCTAGAATTTTTTTATTAGCACCTGTGGTTCATGATCAACATCTAAGAGAGGACTTAGTGATCATGGTAAAAATGGCTTGGGAATTTCTTTCCTCATTCTATTGCTTTGGTGTAGAGTTTTCCTTGGGAGGTTTGTATGAATAAAAGAAATGCCAGGCTCATATCTGTGGGGTAGCTAAACAGCTGAGGGTGTCAGGACTCACTGCCTGAGGGATTAGCTCTCATTAGTGAAAATCAGTGTCATGGCTACATTTGCACATGACCAACTGTGGCGGAAAAGACTTAACTGCAAGGTTCAAGCAAATGATTTATTTGAACTTAATTTGCAGACTTAACACACCACTGTTGCAGGTTTTACAGATACAATGGAGGAATGCACTATTGCAATTTTTAAAGCAAGAGTAGTGCACTATTACAACCACAAGCAATTCACAGACAACCACAAGCACACACATGTTTACAAACTTAAAGCACAAACAATATTCACTTACCCCTCCAGCTAAGGGTTTTCAATCTCAGGGAAGCTACCTCAACCCCTGTCCCAGTCAAGACAGGGAAGGCTCTCCTTTACAAGCCAACTGTATAGTTGGAGAAGTGAGTCCCCAGTTTCAACCTGAATCTTAGAGGGTTTATCCTCTGACTTGTGGAATGGTGTGTATGACTATGTCTGAGTGGATTATGATATATGCTTAGGTGGATTATGTATATCTGAGTGGAGTTTCCCCTTATCTTTCCTTTGCTGGTCTGTGATTTTTTGAATACACAAGCTTGTCACTTGAAACTGAAGCTGAAACCCTACAACTTTTTTTTTTACCTTGCTTCCTCAGGCAACTGAACAGTGGTTGGATTGAGACTCAGGGCATACTATTTGTTAAGAGATTTCAAAGCTCAGATCAGGTTTTGGTTCTTTGAATGGCACAGCCACCACCCTGTTCAGTTTAGGGTTTATCAGACAACCCAGGGCTAAGCTGTCTACACAGCTCCCCAAGAGTCATCTCTGCAGAGAGACGGGGCCTCAAGGCAATCTATGACTGGGTTGCTTTTGTAACCCTCCATGAATCGCCTGTGTGCACTAGACATGGTGAAACTTGCTTGTAAACTATGAGCTGGACAATCCATACATCAACACAGAATAGTAGTATTCTATCTGCCTAGTTCTGAACAAAAGTAGTTGGTGTAGCTCTAATGAAGGTGACATACAGAATAGGAAGGCCATCAGCTGAGACGCTAATGTCTGTAGTCACAGGAAATACCTGCTCTGGAAAGAAACTAAATACTTAAGGAGACAACCAAAATCTTTGATTTGTCATGCGGGAACTTCTCCAGATTAAGGAAAAAGGAGAGTCAGAAGGGTTCTGCCAGACTCTTCTGAATCCTGAGACACTCACAAGCTTTCCTCCCTGACTCACCACAGTGCATTTCAACAAAAAGTACAAATCACAGTAAAAAAATAAATAGTTGACTATTTATTATTGCTGAGCTTTTCAACCAGAAGCAATGACAATTCACTGTTCTATCAAGCAACCACTGGACCCAAAGGCCATCCATACCAAGGTAAAAAGAACCTTTGCTCCAGACATTTGGATTTTGATCACTTCTTTGCTAAACTAATATCTTAGCTGAGAAATTCATAACGATAAAAAAATTTGATGATTTAAAGAAAGGAACAAATATTACTCACAGAATTCCCTTCATCTGCATAGCCTGGAAAGCATAATTCATACCAAAATTTGCAATGAAACCTTTTTATGATCCATATCATCCACTGTCTTTACTGTTTGTAGCCAAAAGCCTGGTGTATTGCAATGCTGAGTTCCTTTAAAAATCCAAATTGCAAGAAACCATCACCAAGATATTAAATTTATTTTTTTAATAAGTTTGAAATTTATCAATCTCTAGCAGGGGATGAAAGGAGATGAAAAAGAAATCTACTTCATGTGTTACTTGTCTCCCAGGCTATTAGAACCTTATTTGAAAACAAAACGTAGGAAAGCCTTCGTGTATTGGGTTTGTGTGGTGGGGTTTTGGTAGCAGAGGAGGGGCTGCAGGGATGGCTCCTGTGAGAAGCCACTAGAAGCTTCCCCAGTTCCAAATAGGACCCACCTCTGGCCAAGGCCGAACCCATCAGCGACGGTGGTAGTGACTCTGAGAGAACAGATTTAAAAGGGGAAAACTGCAGCGGGGGAGGAGATTGCAGTGTGAGAGAAACCCCTCTACAGACAGCAAGATCAGTGAAAAAGGAGGGGGAGGAGGTGCTCTGGAGGAGGGGATGCCTTTGCAGCCTGTGGTGAGACAGCAGGCTGTCCCCCTGCAGCCCATGGAGGTGAACGGTGGAGCAGCTGCCCATCTGCAGCCCCTGGAGGACCCCATGCTGGAGCAGGTGACTCATGGCTGTGACTCCATAGGAAAGCCCCTGCTGGAGCAGTCTGTGCCTGAAGGACTGCAGCCCATGGAAAGGACTGGCTTTGGAGAAGTTAATGGAGGACTGTCTCCCGTGGGAGGGACCCCACACTTGAGCAGGGGACCAGTGAGAAGTCCTCCCCCTGAGAAGGAAGGAGCGGCAGAGACAATGTGACGATGAGACAGTGTGATGAACTGCCCCCAACCCCCATTCCCCATTCCTCTGCACCATTGAGGGGGAGGAGGTAGAAAAAATTGGAAGTGGAGCTGAGTCTAGGAAGGAGGAAGGGATGGGGGTGTTTTAAGATTTGGTCTTACTTTTTATCCTGTTTTGATTCCATTGGTTGCAAATTAAACTGATTTTTCTCCCCAAGTCAAGTCTGTTTTGCCTGTGACCATAACTGGTGAGCAATCCTTCCCTGTCTTTGTGTTGACCCAGGAGCTTTTCTTTGTATTTTCCCCTCCTCATCCCACTGTTGGGAGAGGAGTGAGCAAGTGGCTTCCTGGTGCTTTGTTGCCAGCTGAGCTTAAACCATAATGCTTAAATATGTGTACCTGTTCATTCTAAGTCCATTTCACACCTTCATCTGTGTACACAAACAGGAGCTGCCCTTGTGGTGCTGAAGTTCAAGTGTATGCAACCAGCTTGTGGAGCCTGTTTGCTGACTGACAGAACAAAAGACTAAGAATAAATAGGGAAGATTGGATTTTGGATTAGAGTGTAGCAGTAGAGTGTAGAGAGTGTCTCCAATATGAAGATGTAAACAGCTAAGGATAAAAGTGCTCAAGAATTCATTTGATGCAATTTCCCCCTGATATCACTCTTTTAGTTTGAAAGTGAAATTTCCTTTTCATCAATAACAGTATGCAAGGAAAGATCTCAACAGAAGTGAGATGAATTCGTTGCTTTCTCTGAGCTGTGAATTCTCTACAGGTTGTAAAAGTGCTCCATCTAAATGATATTGGCTATTTTTACAGCAAGTGCTAAAGGCTCTTAGTGCTTTTTCCTCAGTACTGTGTTTTGTTCCTCCTACCCTGGTCTTTCCAGCACACACAGCCCCACCAGGACTGGGTTCTTTAACAGCTTTGTAAATTTCAAATGCCTAATTTAGGCACTGTTATAATCCAGTCTGTAGGTAGCTGAGAAAAAAATAAAAATAAATTTTTAAAAAGTGAACTGTTTCAGCTAGTTGGAATTCTCCTGCTAGTCTGTGCACCTCTAGTGTGGAGCATAAAAATAATCTGGATGTTAGACTCTGATACTACCTTAGATGTACAGAATAACCTAGATGCTGGACCATGGGGATCAGCTCTTACAGTGTCTGAGGGAGGATTAAAATCACACAGTGCATTTAAAAAGGTTCACACTACAAGTTCTGGACCAGAGTGGGACTAAGGTGTGGTATTTAGTTTTGATGTCTGTCCAAAGTGCAAGCGCCAGACATTCTGCAGATGGTACTCAGAGAGAGGGAATAGACTGCAAACCTGTAAAAACTCTGCCCTCCATGAAGATGCATTCCATCTAGTAAGCTGTCTATTGCTTAGATGTCTGAGTTCCTGTTAAGGATAGCCTCCCGTGCAAAAATTACAAAGACAAGACTTGGTCTTAGAGCAAATTCATTTGTGCCAGCACACTGAACACTTTCAATTTCCTTTGAGGAAAATGAGTCATCCCCTATGTTTATGAATAATGGCAGTGACCTGGATGTTATGTCAGCTCTGCTTTAAGGAAGTACCTTTATGCTTGAGCTATCAGAAACTTACGTGTATTGATTCTGTATCTGGGAGTCCTCCAAGCAGAGTACAGATACAGTTCTGACAGCTTTGTCTTTATTACTAAGGGTGGAATTCAACCCTACCGGATTTTTAAATGTCAGCATTACTTTTTATCTTGACATTTTCCAGTAATGGACCCAACGGACACATCCCTGAGAAATGTGTTACTGCACATGTGCTACTACTAGACATTTTCACTTTTGGAGAAGAAGTAGACAGGTTCACCTAGTGTACTAGGTGGACTGTCAGACATGGAGATACCCCTTCTCCTTCAGAAGACCAGTGACAAAGACAGGAAAGGCTGACTTAAGGCTGAAAGAATTCCACTGAATTCCTCGCTGAATCTCCAACTCTGCTTACCCCACTGTAATTACAGACCAGCAGGAACAGCTGAGGAAAAGTGAAGGTTGAGGAGATGTCAACAGTCAAGCTGGAATACCACGGTCCTTCTTCTGCCTCCTCACAGTTGCTACAGGACTGTGGTTGGGTGGCTGTGTGACCCATGCTCTGACATGGTACAGTAGCTGCTTGTCACAAATATTTGTTTGGGGTAGGGGCACAGATTCAATTTCTCTTTTTGCAAAATCCAGTAATCTTCAGCTCAGTGTCGTGCCTCTGAGAGATGGAATGAAACCAGCAGGACCTTGTCATAATGAAATTTGCAGGACCCTGCCTCTCAAGTCAGAAATCTTACCTACTGCAGATGACTGTGATATTTCCCTGCATGGCCAGATCAAGTTCTTATCACTAAGTGTTCAGCAATTCCTAGCCCTGGTTCAGATTAAGTCCAAAAGTTATTTCAGAAGTAATTTCATGCTTCTGAAGGATGCATTTCCACATTTGTCTGAGATGTGGCAGATTTGTTAGTCAGTCTCACTCTGAAATACATCTTCACTACTAGAACCTACTGATAGTGCTCTTACTGTCACCAAAATTCATATATTAATATGAACAATGTCTTGGGACTAACATGGAGCACTCTGGGTAAAATGTTTTCATTTAAAGGAAAGTAGGATCACTAATGGCTTAGCAAAATCTGTATTTCTAATAGCATTAAGGACTGTAGAATGATACTAATTTGACTGGCTTATGACAGTTTTCTGTGCAAACTCACAGAAGGTTGTGTACCCATGTAATGGAAATGGGCAAAGCAGATTAGGCACAGAATAATCACAACTGAGATTTAAAGAAACAGAAGAATTAGGAGTTGGTGACTACCTTGTATAAAAATGATACTCATATGATACAGGTAGCCCAAACTTTTAGATCTACTATTCAGGGCTTGCCATAGCTCTAGAAACTTGCTTTAAGGCTTGGATATTTCCTATTCTGTGTATGGGGAAAGGGTGACATAGCAGTTCCAAATATGCAGGAGGGTCAAATGTGAGTGTAATCCAGGTTATGCCATGGTCTCTGTGGGTATTTAAGCTGAAATTACTAACTACCCATCTGGCTCTAGAGTGGATTTTGTGGTTCAGGTGGGGTCTTTTTTGCTACTGGTACCTAAGCCTTTTCTAACTTACCGCTACAGTACACTGCAGAAACAGCAGTGATTTCACACTGTTGACCTTGCTAAATCATTGATGCATTGTCTGCAACCTATTTAAATCTTACAAATTCTCACCCAGGCTTTCCTCAGCATCAATTCAAAGGGGGTTATATTCCTATGAGAGGGCGCCACTACTCTGGTATGCTTGTGAAGATTAGTAGAGGATTTTAACTTGAGTCACCTACCTGACATCTGGAATGGGCCCTGGCTTGGGTATCAAAAAGAGTAGACGGAAGTCTTTTCTATAGAGGGCTAGACAAGAGGATTTTTCATTCTTCCCTTCCAAGCAGCACACATAAAAGACTGGAAAAATGGTTAATACCCACACCCCTCTCCTAAAGAATCTTCAAACCCTATGATTACTCCTGCTCTTGGCAAAAACTGCTGATCACTGATTTGAGCTAAATGCTGGCCTAACTCATTCAGTGACTTTCCTCCATTGCAGACATGCTTGGGACAGTTGATACATATCGTGGGAACACATTGTTAACTTAAACTGTGAAAGTACTCAAGTCATGTTCAGGAAAAACAGGAAGGGGAAGAGCTTTCTCTTTAGGCCATTTTTCCTTGTTGTAGAGAAGAGTAGATTGTACTGTGATGTCAGAGAACAATGATAGTTACGACAGTACCCTCCAGTGAGAATGAGACCTCTCAGATGACTAACTGGCAGTTAGTGAAGCACTCAGCAGTGTAGAGGGTCCTTTCCAAGACTGCAACACAGGATGAAGCACAGATGACAATCCCTCCCACATTCTGTGTAAAAACTTGGCCCTGAAAACAGTTGTGCTGCCAGCAGAGGCTGGGCAGCCAGTAAATGTACTGACATGAAGCAGATTAAATTTTAAGCTGTGGCTAAATGAGTTGAAATGTTCTTTGATATGATAAATATGCTCATAACATCCTTTGTTTTTAAGACAGCAAATCCACAGAACATTGAAATGCCTTTTCCTGGGATGTATCAGAAGCAGAATATTTTTGTACCTGTGCTGGAAGGATTTTATACCAAATGTTAAAGTTGATGATTAAACAGAACTATTTTTATATGTACCCACGCCCAGGACTAATGGATTAATCTAAATTAGAGAAGTATTTTATTTTGCACATGGAATAGTTGCATTTCCCACAAGTTACACTACGCTAAGTAGCTCTTTATACTCTCAGTAAGCTAGAAAGTTACCTTCACTTCTGAGAGTATTTGCCTCAAGGAAGCCAATTGCACTCTTGAAAATTATGTTGCCCCTTTTTCTCTATTCTGAGTTGGACAGGGGAGAACAGATCTGAGGGAGTCCTGCCTTGGGTCTTTATGAAAATTTGAATTAAAGATCACACAATAGAGTGAAACTTATAGCACAATGTGGCTGAATTTTGTATCTCATATAGTAAGTATACTAACTGTCGGGTGTACAAGTTCCTATTGGCATTAGAGCTGATTATTAACCTCTCATGAATCTCTACTGATAATCAATGTCTTTCACATGAAGGTAAGTGTGTGTACATGACAGCTATACTACCCCTATTAGCTGTTGCATAGACAGTCTGTCCTCTTCATTCATAAACATCTAGACTCCAGGTGCTGGAGATTTCCAAGTGTCCCTATGGGCAAAGTTCAGTTTCTGTAACAGTTAGACCTGAATGAGATGTGGAAGATTCAGACCCCACCTCAAACGGCAAGCACAGGAAATTTTACAGATAAGTTAGTTAGAAAAATGCTTTCATTTTTAAACCCAGAATGTCTGGAGTGGAATCTATTGATCGTTAGGAAGTACTGTGCAATTCCATTAAAATGGTATGTGTTTTGGGGTAGTAGTGCAGTAAGGAGCAAGAGAAGGTGTGTATGGAATACATATTTCAGTGAAAATTAGGAAAACACAAGCTGCCAGAGATTCCTGGAGTCAGGCCTTTGGGCTATGGAATTTTACGATCAGGCAGTATAACTGCTTGCCTGGACCAGAGACTTGTCCCTTCAGTCAGGTGGTGGTTATGATGTTGTCATGGTTTAACCCTATCTGGCAACTAAGCACCACACAGCTGCTCACCCACTCCTCCCCAGTGCGATGGGGGAGAGAATCAGAAGAGTAAAAATGAGAAAACTCATGAGTTGAGATAAAGACAGTTTAATAGGTAAAACAAAAGCCATGCACACAAGTGAAGCAAACCAAGGAATTCATTCACTACCTCCCATAGGCAGGCAGGTGTTCAGCTACCTCCAGGAAAGCAGGGCTCCATCATGTGTAATGGTTACTTGGGAAGACAAGTGCCATTACTCTGAACATGCCCCCCTTCCTTCTTCCCCCAGCTTTATATACTGAGCATGACATCATATGGTATGGAATATCCCTTTGATCAGTTGGGGTCAGCTGTCCCAGCTGTGTCCCCTCCCAGCCTCCTGTGCACCCCCAGCCTACTCGCTGGTGGGGTGGTGTGAGAAGCAGAAAAGGCTTTGACTCTGTGCAAGTATTGCTCAGTAATAATGAAAACATGCCTGTATTATCAAAGCTGTTTTCAGCATGAATCCAAAACATAGCCACATACAAGCTACTATAAAGAAAATTAACTCTATGCAAACCAAAACCAGCACAGATGTGAAAAGTATTTTCAGAAAGAGCTGCAACCCTGTGTTGGGATATCTACTGCATCCCTAAGGAACCTCAGTGGCAGCTGATTATTGTCATCAGAGGAGACAGCCCATTTGTTCTGATGCTAGTTGTTGGATTCTGGTTTTCTTATTGTTTGCTATATTAAGGCTCTCTTTTGTATTAGCTATCGGTCTGCAATAGATAATGACATGGGCTAGTAGTAAGTCCAGTCATAAATTCCAGTCTGGAATCACGGAATTTTGTTGCATTTCAACCTGTGCTGTATAGTCTTGTTAATTAGTCTTTATGCATCACCTCTTCCATGGGATTCCTCTATTTCTTATTCTCTTCATGGCACTTCAATCACATGAGCAGCTTCTAATTTATCTAATGCTCCAGGCTACAGCCAGCAACGGGGCTTTTCCCCTTGACTAGAAAAATCTGACAATTTTTCAGAGGTTGGTTTAGCAGAATGGACAACAACAGCTAAATGACTCTCTGCCAGTTCTCTGAGTTCCAGCAGACAGTACCATGCAAAATCATTTATGAGAGGCCAAACAGTAACGCTTGAAACAGAGTAGGTGGGATATTCAGTGCATGGAAAAAGTTGTGCAGCTATTCCTCATTGTCTTCATTCACTTGCACTACAACTGAGCCTCCGATATTGAAACAAATTACATAAGAATAGGAATAGCCTAATGATGTGTTTCCTCTGGTAGTGTTTAGCATCTCAATCACACAGGTGACTGTCATTTTTAACATACATTAGATAGATAGCCTCTCAAAATCCAGAGGGCTTTCTGTTTTCTCCTACAAGTAACCACAAAAACATCTCACCTGAATTGTGCATTTTTCTCCAAAGGAGTTTGAGACTCATTAAGTCTTTTAAAAAATGGCTTTAAAAATGTGAAGAACCTCAAAACAATATATTCTGTGAACTGAAACTGGCTTTAGGCTTCACTAGAGGAAGTTTTCAAGATTGTCTCTCCCTTTTTATGAAGGTATGTCCAAAATCAGCATTGACATCATGTGGAGAAGCAAGATCTAAAATACTTTCTCAGAGTGCAGCAAGGCAGATCAAGAAAGATTACGAGAGTTAAGCCAAGTATGCCTCTCAGAGCATTGCCAATGAGCAACAATGTCTAATACAAGTGTGTTGTGCTGTGGTCTTGTGAGAGACTGAAAGAGTTAATGTCTCAAACATTGTGGTGGGGCAAGCTCTGCATAACGACAAACTCTGCTTAACAACGAACCCTGCATAATAACAAATGGCTAGCAACAGGGTGACCCCTAAGCCCACCAACACATTTCCCGAAGGTTCTAGAAGTACAAACAGCGCAACAGCTAATTAGTGTAATGTCTTTAAGTACCCACCTGAAGGAGAGGCAAGGACATTATAAAAGGACACAAACTGAAGCCCCGTGTGCACACACCCTCTGGAACTGGATCCCTCAGCTGACTGGACCAACACTGGACCCAGGACTGGTGAAATCTTTCTCTTTTCTCTCTCTTTCTCTCTCTCTCTTTTTTCCATAATCCCTACACCTCATCCCTTTAGACATAAACTGTTGACCAAGTCTAGGACTAGGAGTGGATCCAGCTGTCCCTAGGCTCCTCTCTGAGAGGGAGTCTAGAAAGCAAGAGGGTCCACTCTGAACCTCGTGACTCAATGGGAGGGCTCTGCTTATTTTCTTCCCTGAAGTGATCCCCAAATAAGCAAGGCTTGTAGTATATGTTTGGTGATGTATGGTTATCACATGTTACACAGTTTACTGATGTAGTTTCATGCCAATTCTTGCTGTGAGCATGCCAATTCTGTTGTGAAAGAATAAAAGTTGAGTTTTGTGAGTTATCATTTCACCTTAACCCTGATGTGGGAATCAGCAAACCTGAGTCATTGTCCTGAGAAATTGGGACGTGACAGGTCTCTAGGCCAATGAGACTTAAATCATGAACAGCATATATACAGCAGCTATGTCCTAAAACCAAACCAAAAAGAATTAAAGAATTAAAAAATTACATTTTACTTTTAATCCCCTAGAGGTGTCTGGTCTGATTTATGACTGGTTAAATCTTCTCTGTGAATCATCCTTGCTTGGCTTAGGCTAATCAGATAATGTAGGACCATTCTAATTTTCTTGTAACCAAGACAGAATTTTTTCATGACAAGTCTCTCAGCTTTTCCAGCTAACCAAAATGGAGGCAGTGTGAAGGGATCACTGGAGCCTGAGGGGGAGTTAAGGGAGTTGCAGCAGCTCAGCCAGAAATGGCATTACTTTTGACATAATAAATCACTTTGAAAAGTGATTCATAGTGGTGAAAAACATTTGAAGTATTTGTCTATTGTGATTAACTAAATGTGGCATCCAACCATGTTGTCCCATAAGTAACAGAAGCCAGCCAGATATATGGGCAATGATTCAACAGCACTTCCACTGGCGTGTTAAATATGCACATACTTGGGATTTAATTATAGCCATACAAGCAAAACAGGACACCATTGAAATTATCTGTATTTCCCAAGCTAGGCTGGAGCAACACTGATGGAGCAAAAGTGAAGGGCCATTTCTTATGTGTAGAGCGGTAGGAGATTACATTTCAAAAAATACTCTCCGCTATGCCAGAGATGGGCAAACTTGTCAAGTGTCCTGTACACGAATGTCAAGTATCTGGTTTACAAAATAAACTTCAAAAGCAGATGAGTGGTGAATCCAAGAACATGATTAGTCCTAGATGTCTTACAGGAAGAGGGGAATTATTGCAAAGGCAAATGTTCAGCACACAGGTCATAGAACACTCAAGAATCTTACTGGGGTGCTGAGGCTGTGGCTGCCCTGGGAGACCTGTATGGTCAGTTTCATTATTTTTCACTGTGATATGTTCATCTTGGCTGAACCAAACTAGAGAACAGGGATAAAAAACCATGCTATCAATACTTGGAGACTGAGCAGAAGAGAAAAGGAGCTATTTCAGTACAGGAATATACTGAATATATGATGGACAGAACTAAAAGATAAGAGGCTGTCAATTAACCTCCTCTCATTCTTTACCTCCATTAAGCCCTTCTGTGCTGTACCACAGTGAACCCATAGAGCAGCCCCTGGGAACTGCACGGAATTCACTTGTTGGTGTAATAAATGGATGCCTGTTGAGCCATCTCACAGCCCCATGCCTGACTGGTCATGTCAGATAACTTGAGGGTAAATGCTATGTCCAGGCTCTGGATGGCAAAACAGTCAATTCAGTGAAGAACTCTTTAAGAACCACCATGCTAGTAGTAGACTTTCTTTCAGAACCTTTATCCCTGTGGCGTTGGGAATGTGGATGCTTCTAAATCATTATGGTGTTGTGTGCACTGTGGAAGATATTCAGTCTCTTAAGTAGTCTCACTGTACACATCAAAAGGAGTTGTATTTCACTGCAGTCACTGTAATTTGCATGAACAGACATGACTGGGCTTTCTTCAGAGAACCAAAGGGATATACAGGAACTGACCGACTTTCAATTTACTCTGGGGTGTCACCCCATGCAGTGTACTGCAAGATGCATGTCCACAGCTATTCACATGCCCCATGAGCCTTCAGCACCTCCAGTTCAACAGAACTCTTGACCCTATGGAAGGATGTCATTTTGCTGGAGGCACACGAGCCAAGTACAGCCAACAAGCAGAGTATGAACAGGAGTCAGATCCGTGCAACGGCTCACACATGCCTCAGCCTCAAACTATTTGAGTGTGAGCATCACAGTTTGTCCATACAGCCTCTGGAAATGGCCAAGAGAGCTCTCCTGCTCCCATGAACAGGCGATAAAGAAGCAACATCTTGAGAGCAATGAAGGTCTCCAAGCTCTTATGAGACCTAAGAGCTCTCCTGAATGAGTGGGATACAAGAGGAAATGACACATATGTGCTAGCCTTAGAGGGATATGCTTTCATCTAACACATTTAGAAAGGGAATGTTAGCCCAACAGGCAGCATGGGATTTCATCTGCTATCTCAAGCCTTATGTTTAGATGAGATCAAGGGCTTCTGGCTGTGGAGATGTGTGTGGAATAAATCCCTAGGAAAATTGCATGGAAAATAATTTGAGGGTTGATTAGTCTTTCTCAGACATGGGTTTTTCACTAGCATCAGCCCAGTTGGCCACATTGGCCTACCACTGACATGGTACAGGCAGGTGGGAGACAAAGATATACCTCTGGATTGCCCCAACAGGCAATCAGTTCTCCACACATGCATGTCCAGCAACTTTCTTCCTTCTGCTCCCAGCATGTGTAGATTAATGCAGATTAACACACAAGTTCCCTGAGATTCAATAAATGGAGATTTGCAAGTACAGCAACTCCAGTTATGACTGCTCCATTCCTCTATCCCCCATTTCCCTGAGTTTTCTTTTCTGCAGAGACAGGATTAATCCTTGGATTAAGAGGACAAGTGTAAGTGGGAAGATAACACCCCACTGCTCTGTTAGGACAAGGAAGTGCTCTCATGCTTTCATTCTCATGCGTTTTTTTATGTCATCTAGCCAAGAAAGGAGCAAAGTTCTGAAGGAGGCTTTAAGTGTCTTTTCTCCCCCACTGCTCCAAGTGCCTCTACTACTTCCCACATTCCAAGGTATGAGGTATGACTGGTCACCACCTTTCATAGTCATATATTCTAGATATGTCTGGAAGCCATTGATATAATATACTGGGTGCAGAAGGCAGAAGGTCAAATAAGGCATCTGCAAATACCATGAGTCTCCAACTCTTTGTAAAGGATCCCAGTAAGACTGAGATTAAACAATGATGCAGTGTCCACAAAACAACTTCAGTAAGAAATGTTATTGTTATTTTAGGCAATGGAGGAACAGGGCATGCTGGAACTTCTTAGCCTTTGTAATTTGTGTCTTTTCACACCTTTGTCGTTGTAATCTTTTTACTTTTTTTATCTGGCTTTGACAAGGTCTGGTGGGATTTTTTCTCTCTTTCAGGATTATTTCTGTAACATTCTCCTGGTAACATTTGTTGCAATTTGCACTAGCAAGTGCTTTGGATTAAACTATTGCTACCATGGATTCCAGTGCATTTTACTCCACTCAGTCCTGCTGGAGTGGAGAACCCTCCATAAAATAAAATTTAAAAGCAGCTTCCTTCTATGGCTGTTGAATGTCTAGCATAGCAGGACATGGCTTTACACTGTTCCATGCACAAGGGGCTCAGACAAGTGCAGCAGGAACAGAGGCAATTAAGTGACTAAAAGATATTCAAACCCGTGAAGCCTGTCATCAGAAGGCCAAGAGCTCAGAATCAGTCTGGCAGAATGCCAGCTGAGTAGTTTGAGAATGAACAGAGGATACCTTCAAGAGCCTGTGTGTCACCTAACCTCCCATGTAGGAGACGAGAGCAGTCTTACATTGGTTTTGATTAATTTAATGCTCCTCCCAACAACATTAAAAGAATATAATTAATGTTTAGAGCTTCTCATTCTTACCAGTCTCCCATGCAGGACTGTTGACTAGCTAGATGTGGTATTCAGCCAGATGTTTATAAAAATGTAGAACTGTGAGATGTTTCTGGGGTCAGCAAAGTCCAGTTCTCAGCTAAAAAAGGCAATCATGTCACTGAATCACTCCCATTTCTGTGAAGAAAAATTTTCTGCAGGAAAGTATGGATTAAATCTACTTCTTTTCTCTCTATTTTTTTCTAATTATTATTATTATTACATTTAAAAAATAATAATTATTATACCAACAACCTGAGATGGCATTTGTTTACTTACTTAATTTATTATTTATTTGCAGGTACTGCAAAATAAATAATCTACCCTTTACCTCTAATATTTCTGGTATGTTCTGGCTTTTCTTTATGATTCACACAGTAATACAACTAGGAAATTGCAGTGTTTCCTATGAAAGGAAAATTCTGTTTTTCCACCATTCTTCTATTACTAGAAAGGCAGCAATTAGAGTATTTTGACTGCAGCAACATGTATGCTGTTGTAGCTTTGTAACTATGTAAGGATCGTTCCTTCCTTCTTGACACCACATATCAGTTTGGGAAAGCAGCAGACGAATACATAAGATTACAGTGAGAGAGAATTTTCTTTGAGTTTTGTATTCAGTGAAAACAAATATTCAGACTTAGTTATCATTAGTGGAAAATTAATGCCAATTAAAGACATAATTGCTATTCCATGAGTCAAGCAAGTTCATGGAACAGACCCCTGTAACTCTTGGTTGATAACCATCTGGACTCAGGGTCAGGAATTCAAAGGATATTAAGCTCTGGTACTGATGCTTTACTGAGTCAGTGTAAAAGGCAAAGTGGCATTTCATAAGGAACATGTGAAAGGGTGATAAACAAATTGGTTAACATATTAAAGGGTCTTTAAAGTTGCGGTCTTGAAAGATAAATATATCTATTCTTTCCTGTTAATTTTTGTGGCAAGAGTTGTCCCTCAAAGCTGGATTCAGTCATTGGAGACTCACACATACGATGCTTTTTTCAGGAGTCGTAGTAGGGAGGCCTGTGTCAGGAACGTCTAGAGGGCCCAGAATCCAGCCCCACTCTATAATCCTCTCAAAATCTCCTTTGTGACAGACAGCAAGCAGATTCACAAGCCTGGCCACTACTGCTGTGCTATTGGGCATGTGGTCAGTCAGATTTCCAGTGGCCTGTGGGCAGAAGCCTTGTTGAGAAGGAAGGTGCAGTGTGGATGCAGACCATGCCTTCCCTTTAGCCATGCTATTCTGCCCTGGTGCTAGAGTACAGCAGATCTACCACCCTGTCCACTTGTTCTTGTTTTTCTCTGACCTGCTACATCTTGGCCTGCTGCAGCTTCTCTGATCAGTGATCAACTCTGATTTGAGTGAGTGAATGGAACACAGCCAGGACAGCCTTTTTGGTTAGGGGTAAAGGAGAAACCTGAGATGAAATTCATTGCAGGGTTAGGAATGATACTTTGTGGATATATTTACAGTTGTATTTTCTTTAAAGACAGCATCAAGTAGCAAACATGGATAAAGCACTTCAATATGTGTACTTGAATATCATGCACTTGAAATCTGCTGGTCAAGTATGCCAGGCTGTGTAAAGGTATATTCTGTAAAAGACTTGCCTACTAACTAACTGAATTCAAAACTCCTCAGGTAGCCAAAGCTAAAGTTAGAGCCAAGCGCTTAGATGATGTGAATTATCACAATACTCTGTTCCCATTCACATTACATCCTTATCTACTTCGCTAGTAGCAAACTTGAGTGACAGTCTTTTCTCAGGAACTGTCTATCACTGACAGAAAAGGAAGAAACTGTGCTTGCTTAACATGAAAGCAAATTCTGCCAACAAGCAATGAAAAACAACAGCCAAGACAACCTGTTCTCTAGGATTTCTGCAGCATTTGACTCCTGGAAAAGATCAGAATGGACAAGAAACAAGAAACCTTCTCTTTTCTCAGTGACTGCCTCTGGTGGAGCTTTTCTTCACAGTGACTAAGAAATCTTTCACTTCCTTCATGGACTAGAACAGGCATTTTTTGAACTTATTACTGATGGTTGTATATGATACTAATGCAAAGCGAGTATGTCTCCAAGCTATTACTTATCCAGAACTGCCTGCTTTCTTGTGTTTTGTAAACTGCTGTTATGCTGGATAATGGCCACACACATGGAAAACTAATTCCTCAATAACTGAAAAGCACTTTGTCCCTGTTCAGAGCACTAAATCAACCTCAGCCACAGATAGCAAAGCAGGGAGAAGAGTCAGCGGAAGTCAGAGTATGAGAAGAGGAGCACTTTCAGTGTGGAGTTACTACATTCCCAGGTCTTTAGAAACCTACTTCTGAAGCTCTTAAATGCGCAACCATTTCCACAGCATCAGTCTTGGCTCTGAACATGTCTTTCCCAGTCTCAAGGGGAAGGTCTTTTAAGGTCTTTGGTAACATGGTTACATGAAGGCCAGGAGTGGTCTATACATAGATTTCAACAGTCCAGCAGAGCATTACTATCTAGGAAAGAGTGCCAGCTAATAAAATCTATTAGCCTTGCCAACTTCCATGACAAATGCATACCCAGTTTTGCCCCATTTAAAAACAAAGGGTAGGAAAGCTGGGTGTATTGGGTTTGCATGGCAAGATTTTGATAACGGGGGGGCTACAGGGGTGGCTTCTGTGATACTAGAAGCATCCCCTATGTCCGATAGAGTTAATGTCAGCTGGCTCTAAGACAGACCCACTGCTGACCGAGGCTGAGCCAATCAGCAACAGTGCTAGCACCTCTGTGATAACATATTTAAGAAGGGGGAAAAACTTCTGTGCAAGAGCAGCTGAGAGAGAGGAGTGAGAATATGTGACAGAAATAACTCTGTAGACACCAAGGTCAGTCAGGAAGGAGGGGGAGGAGATGCTCCAGGTACCAGAGCAGAGATTCTCCTGCAGCCCATGGTGAAGACCATGGTGAGTCAGGCTGTCCCCCTGCAGCCCATGGAGGTTAATGGTGGAGCAGACAACCATCCGCAGCCCATGGAGGACCCCATGCCAGAGCAGGTGGATGTGCCCAAAGAAGGCTGTGACTTCGTGGGAAGCCAGCACTGGAGCAGTCTCCTGGTGGGACCTGGGGACCCGTGGAGAGAGGAGCCCATGCTGGAGCAGGTGTGTTGGCAGGACATGTGACCCCAAGGGGGACACACTCTGGACCAGTCTGTTCCTGAATGACTGCAGACCATGGAAAGGACCCACATTGGAGCAGTTCATGAGGAACTGCAGCCCGTGGGAAGAACCCATGTTGGAGAAGTTCATGGAGTATAGTCTCCCATGGGAGGGACCCCACG
>JAOBAS010000072.1:28614328-28630876 GCA_025311575.1 Elanoides forficatus
GGCGGCGGCGGTGAGCTGGGCTGGCGCGCGGGGCGCCGGGGGCAGCGCACGGTGCTGACGGGCCGCGGCCGGGAGAGACGATGGCCAAATGGCTGAATAAGTACTTCAGCCTGGGCAATAACAAGACCAAGAGTCCCCCCCAGCCTCCGCGGCCCGACTACCGAGAGAAACGCAACGGTGCCGGCAGCGCGCCCCGCCCCGACGAGCCGCCGCACCTCCGCCTTCACCACCACACCTCGCCCGGCTTTCCCCATCGCCGCCTGCGCGACGACACCAGTGACCTGCTCCGCGCCTACCGCGCCCAGAAAGACCGCGACTTCGAGGACCCCTACAGCGGGCCCGGCTCGTCCCTCAGCAAGTTGCGCGCCATGTGCCGCCTGGACTACTCCGCGTGCGAGGACGTGGGTGAGGCGGCCCTCAAGACCTTCTCCTCCTCGTCGTGCTGCGCTGCACCCCCTGCCACCTGTGCAGCCGGCTCCGCACACCTCTTTCGCAGCCACAGCGAGCGACGCCCGGCGACGCCGCCCGACGTGAAGTACATCTCCCCCAAGCACCGGCTTATCAAGGTCGAGAGCGGCAGTGGCAGCGATGGCGCAGGCGAGAAGCTCAGCAAGGGCTCCAAGCAGCTGGCGACCTCTGTCCCCTCTGCCGTGAAAGATAAAGTAAGTGTTGCGCTCCTGTTCCTGCCACGGCAGACTAGGTAGTAGGGCTGGGGCTATGTCAGCACCTGGAATGATTTGTGGTGAGGAGACTAGCTCCTGTCTCAATGCATCTGGAATGGCCACTGCTCTCCACCATGCATCACGGGGTGGCCTGGCCCTTTTTAATATCTCGGGGTAGGCAGGGCGTGTGCAAAGCTGGCACATGAAGTGGTGGTGCCCTGTCCCCTGGGCTTTCAAACTCACCTGCCTTCTGGTAGGGCGGGTTTGCAGGTGTGCCTAGCCCTGCTCTGGGGCACAGTGCACTGCCAACCTCGTGATTGGTATCAAGGCTCTTGAATTGGCATGTTCCTGCAGAAGAGGATGCGAGTCTTTGAGGGGGTGCTTGGGGACCCCTAGATTCACTTGAGAAGCTCCGTGCTTCTGACTCAAACTTTTGGCCTCAGCCCCATTGCATGTGGTATGGAGCGGTCATATATAAAAAAAAATTTAAAAAAAAAAGAAAAATGTGATGCCATCCCGAGTCAGACTGCCTGTTTCTAAGGAGACAATTTATCCTGTGTTCAGTAATAACTTCTTTGCCTCCTACTTGAGTGTCAAAGGTGGAGTAGTTCGAAGTCCTGTGTTACAGCAGCATCACAACTTCCAGGATAACTGTGTTTCCAACTGGCAGGTACCTGAAGCAAACTCTATAGCTACTGGCTCAGTTGCTGCTGGCTCCTATCTTTCACTGGTCCTTGTCTACAAATATTAACAAAATACTGTAGCACTGGGAAGTGCTGGGCTCAGGAACTTGGGTTACAGCTGGGAAGCTTTGCAGAGTGAAGTAGCTTTAATTATTTTGTAAGCACAGCATGTATCCCCCCCCCATCTGTTGGTCCTGTGAGTATAGTTTAGTTTTTTCATATATTGGATATTAATATTCCTCCATTTTGTAAACTGATACTACTTCCATGTAACAGTCACATCACAGGAATTCTAAGTATGTGCTGAAAATTATCAATTTAAATGATCTGTGTGTACATGTTTAAATATGTAACATGAGTGCATTGGATAGTGAGTGACACATTTCCATGAACCTGGTAAATTATATCCTGTCCAGGTGGAATTCCAAATAAATCAGCTTGTGATGGTGATGGTACAAGATTAAAAGTCTAGAATTTATTACAATGTCTGTCATTTTAGATATAGTTCCTGACTGGAAGCAACTTCTTTTGTGGAAGTAGAGTCTCACAATGTTACAGTCTCAGTATAGTCAGTCTTCTTTCAATTGCCTGTGTTGGTACCATGTCTCTGCTCTTAGGCAAATAACTTTCAGCAACTTCATATATCAGAGAAAATAACTGCTTGAGGCAAAATGCTTCTAAGTGCAACTGCTATTCTTTTTTTAATAGGGCATGATTTTTTTTTTTTTTTATTATCTTTCAGTTTTAGACCCTACTGAAGCAATTGTTGAAGCGGAAACTACATCTTTTGCTAGGTAACCTGCTAGCTTGTGTGGCCATAAATCTGTGTGCTACTCCCAAGCCCTTGCTGCAGGTTCTAAAACTTGTTTTGAATGAGCAGCATACAATTTTTTTAGAAAAGGTGCAGACCACTCATGTCATAGTCACATTCTTTCTGTTTCTGAGAACTGTTTGTGACAAACAGGCAATCTTAACATGTCTGAGAAATAAAATTGTCTCTACGCCTAAAAAGTAAGTGTGCCTGCCCCACCCACAACAGAATTTGGTTTTGAGGAGCTACGTAGCTTGCCTTTCGTTCAGTTGTGATATTTCCTCCCAGTAATGGAGATGAAATTTCTCTTATTTCACAGCCCTGAAATGTAATGCCCGACAGGTTAACCTGGTAAACAGGGTTTGTAGTGGGCAGGCAGAGAACTGCTGCTGTCCTACACCTGTCATTCCCTGAGGAAAAAAAATGAGGAATTTAGTTAACAGGGTGTGTCCAGTGGCAAATAAAGCCAGTGGAAATAAACTTCTGTAAGAAGGATATAGTAGAGGGGACAGTAAAGATGGTATGAAAAAAACTAGAGGTCTGATATTCAGAAGAGTTGATAGAAATGTTAAAAGCATTGCAGGGAAAAAAATCAATAGGTAGCATAGCTTAAGCTAGTAAGTACCTTAGGAATGAAAAAAGAGCTAGTTACCATATAGGTATGTCGTCACAGAAGTATGTTAGTGTTTAACAATCCAACAGTGTGCACTAAATGCTTGTGTTGTGTTCCAGCATCTGGTTTTTTTTTCCTTTTTCATATACAATGATACAGTGCTGTTTTCCTTTATGTCTTAACTGAGAAGTAAGAAGTATGGTTTTCAACAAATTCAATGAGCAATTTTATAACTTTTGTGACTGGTCATCAGTAAAGATTTGGCTGGACAGCTCAGTCGTGTGTTAAACTTCAAAGACTTACTAGAACGGGAAGGAGATTCAGGAAGGTGCTTGTTTAGTGTGGTTACTTATAAAGGACAAATGGCAAAGTATGAATAAGGACTATTCATAGTCCACTAGTTCAATAGTTAGTCAAAATTCCCAGGAAAAAAATTACTGGCTGATTCAGGGAGTAAAGGAGATGAAGATTAAAAGCAATGGCAGGCATGATCGTATGTTGCAAGATTCCAGGAATAGGTTGTAAAAGTAACCACAGAGATGTAATGTACCTGGGGTTCAGGAAGCTTTAACGTCTAGAGGTAGAAGTACTGACTAAAGTTGAAGCAGACAAACCCAAATTGCCACACATCTTTAATAGTGAGGTGACTAGCCTCTACAACAGATGCCCAAGGGAGTCACCATTGCCGTATGTCTTTGAATTCGAATTGTTGGGTGGATTTTTTTTATTTAGGTAGTACAGTCAGGCAGGTTTAGGGGCTTTAACAGTGATGCTTGTCTTCAAACAAGGGAGAGCTGGCTATGTTAGAATTCATGGTAGAAGCAGCTCAGTTCCTCCAACATGGGGGATAAGAAATTAGTGGCTTCCATCTTTAGTGCTGGCCTAGGAGATGTTAACTTCTTAGCTCTCCTGTGGCAAATGAATGAGTGTAGGCAAGCTGGAGCAACATGTGACTGTATGCCGGAACAACCTGGCAGCTACTATATTTGTTTAAGAATAAATGCGAGACTTGGCTTAACATAAACTCAACAGAAAAACCACTTGGTGAACTGGGGATCTAAAAGAATGAGCTGAATTCTTCCTGAGTTGACTGTCCTCTATCTAGCATTGTGTGGTGTGTGTAAATCCATGAAAGTAGTAATAGTTGAGGGGAAAGTGTCTGTGTGAAAGGACACTTTGTGTATTTTCTCACCTATTATACTTTTTGAACCTAAACATTTCTCTGCCTGGCTTTGCTGCTGAAGAACCTGGACCACTATTCAAAGAGCAAGTGTATCATACTCCGTTGCAGGAAGTTCTTAGGGTTTAAAACTTGTTTGCACTCCCTCTGTGCAGTGGAGGCAGAACTGTGCAGCAGTTCTCAATATTGCATGCAGAAGACACTGCAAGTTGCAAGATCCATTTCCACAGGACAGGACATACCTGATGCTGTAGAAAATATCTCAGTTCTGCACAGGCAGAGCTGGTCCAGTGCAAAAGCATGTAAATGTTGTGCGGCAGCAGCAATCAGGCAGGAAACTGTTCACAGCAGCATTGTTGCTGACTTGATTTACAAAGGTCTGAAAACAATGTCTATGTGCAACTTCTATACTTGTATAAGAAAAAAAAATCCTTTGTTTCCATACGATCCAGCTCAGAAGTGTATGGCACAGAGGTTTGGCTGCTAGCTAAGCATGAGGGCTAAAGTTGTTTCTCTTGAAAGCTTTCCCCCCATTATGTAAGAAACAAGTACCTTTCTGACATTGCAATAGACTATGGAAATGCTGTTTGAACTTTTAAGGTCTTGCATAAAAGTGCTTAGGCTCCATGGAACATAATTAATATGTGT
Organism: Elanoides forficatus; assembly: GCA_025311575.1. Lineage (NCBI taxonomy): Eukaryota > Metazoa > Chordata > Aves > Accipitriformes > Accipitridae > Elanoides > Elanoides forficatus. The sequence goes on from JAOBAS010000072.1 coordinate 28,618,926, forward strand.
ATATAATGAAAACCTTTTAGTAAACATTGAGAAGACGTTTGTCTTATTTCTGCATATGGAAGGTCTAAGTTTTATTTGATCTTGCAAGTGAGAACAAGTCAGGTGTATTTAACAGAATCTTGCAGCTGGTATTCCAAGGTGCACTGAGAAAACACTTGAAAGATGTCTAAGCAGTGTTGGAGTTATTTATATCAAAGTATATAGTTTCTAGAAATCCTAAACTACAAATGTAACTCTGTCTTATTCCCATGTTTAATCCATTGCAGCAGGGTGTCAGGATGCCACTATTTACAATTGATTCTACTCTGAGACAGTCTTGCTCTCTGCATGTGATTCCCATGGACATATGGTTCTGCCTCTGAGTCAAAGGTCTCAAGAAAAAGATACCAGTGGCCACTGGTCTTGTGAACCTGCATGAATGCCTTGGGCAAGGCCACACATCAAGGCAGCATTTTTCCATGTATCTCATGGTGCTGTATTGCAGCTATAATGCAGCTAGAAATGCATTTTTCCACATATGCCAGTCTCATGATTAAGGGACTATCACAGTCTTGTGAATGGGAAGATATTCAGTTATTACCTGAGCGTGTGGAGTCTTGGTGACTTTAGGGCTGTTTGAAGTGATGTGGTAAGGCTGTTCAGTTACAAGTATGCCTGGCATCTGCACTGTATGGCATAGCTTGGAACAGTCTCAGCTCTGGGAACCATCCAAATTTTCAGACTCTCGGACACAGAGAGATCCAAGCAGAGAAAGGCTATCAGGAAGGAGTATGAAGCAGTTAGACGCATGGAGATCGAGGGAGGGAGTGGTAGCCTTCTGGAAGAGTGTATCTTGCGGTAAGCAGATCTAAACCATTGAAAGAAAGTACTTCAGTTACTTGTTTCAAGTGAGAAGACTGACTTGCCCCTTCTGAGCTAAGGCGTGGTTATTGAACTATTTACTGGGAGACTGTAACTGAACATGTTCCACATGGCCTTATTCTGAAAAAGGCTAATACTGCAGGAGAGATGCCCATAAGGGAACTGAGCAGGATGGACCGTGTTTCCACCTCTCTCCATGCAACCTATGTACCTAATACCTATGAACTGTGCTCACTTGGCCCCCAATGAGCAAGAATTGTGTCACTTTTTCATATGTACCCTCTCTTGCTTTACCAGAAAGCATTTAAGAAGAGTATGTTTCTGTGCTGGGCTATCTTCCCAAATCCAGGAGACCCATATTGCTGCTAGGAACACTGGCTCTGAGCTGTCATGTGCTTAATTTCTGTGCTCATTACATGGTACAAAGTGCTGATTCCTTTTGGAGTGAGAGGATGAGGGGTGCAGGATATTAGGTATGAGGTTAAAAGTTCTAGGCAAGACTCAGAAGGCATATATTTTTCTTTTTAGAAGTGCCTGTGTTTTTCTTTACTTACATTGTCCAGCTGTAATCTGTTTGGTTGTATCTGTAATCATAAACACTTCGATCTTGATGTTGTCTCCCTGTCCTATTCCTGGACAACAGGAATTAGCATGTATATTTTTCTGTCTCTTCAACCTGTATTCTGAGCATTCTATGGTGTGAGAGGTGGCTGGTGTGTGTCCTGGAGCAGTTAGCCTGAGCCTGGTGCTTTAACTTTTGTCTCTCCATCTATATTCAAAGTCACATTTTCAAATAGTTGCCAAAAGACATTTGGTAATTACTGAAATTGGCACCAGGGGCTTAGGCTTTACTGCAAGGACAGAATCACAAAATTGCAGAATGGTTGAGGTTGGAAGGGATCTCTGGAGATCACCTTGTCCAGCCCTGCCCTGCTCAAGCAGGGCCACATAGATGCAGTTGCCCAGGACCATATCCAGACAACTTTTGAATATCTGTAAGGGTGGAGACTCTACAACCTCTCTGGGCAACCTGTGCCAGTGTTCAGTCACGTTCACAGTGGAAAAGGTGTTTCCTGATGCTCAGATGGAAGCTCCTGTGTTTAAATCTGTGCCCATTGCCTCTTGTCCTGTCACTATGTACCACTGAAAAGAGCCTGGCTCTGTCTTCTTTGCACCCTCCTTTCAGATATTTATATACATTGATAAGATACCCTCTGAGCTTTCTCTTTTCTACACTGAACAGTCCTAGGTCACTCAGCCTTTCCTTGTGCATGAGGTGCTCCATTCCCTTCATCATCTTTGTGGCTTTTTGCTGGACTCTTTCCAGTATGTCCATGTCTCTTTTGTACTGGTGATCCCAGAACTGGACCCAGCACTCCAGGTGTGGCCTCACCAGTGCTGATGAGAGGGGAAGGATCACCTCTCTTGATCTGCTGGCAATGCTTTGCCTAGTGCAGCCCAGGACACCATTCACCTTCTTTGCAGCAAGGGCACATTGCTTACTCATGTTCAACTTGGTGTCTACCAGGACCCTCAGGTCCTTTTTTTGCCAAGCTGCTTTCCAGCTAGGTGGTTCCCAGCATGTTCTGGTGCATGGGGCTGCTCCTTCCCAGCTGCAGGACTTTGCACTTCTTGTTGAACTTCATGAGGTTCATGTCAGCCCATTTCTCTAGGCTGTAGAGGTCCCTCTGGATGGCAGTATGACTCACTGGTATCTCATCCACTCCTCCTAGTTTGGTGTTGTCTGGCTGAGGATACACTCTTCCTTCATCATCCAGATCATTAGTGAAGATGTTAAACAGGGCTAGACCCAGTATTGACCTATGGCGTACACCATGAGTCACTGGTCTCTAGCTAGATTTTGTGCCACTAAGCACCACACTCATTGTTCAGCCAGATTTCCATCCACCTCACTATTTGCTTATCCAGCCTATACATCAACAGCTTGTATATGAGGATCTTATGGGAGACAGTGTCAAAGGCCTTACTGAAGTCCAGGTAGACAATATCCACTGCTCTCCCCTGATCTACTGGGCCAGTCACTTGGACTTCCTGACCATAGTTTTCAGTTCTAACTGATAAACAAACAGAACCACTCATGGCTGCAGTGGACTAGGGTGTTTTCCATTGGAGGGATGGAAGGCCAGCTTAAAGTTAATTGCTTGTTAATATTTGACTCTAAAAAATAGCTACAGTCTGTTTGGTCCGGATTAAAAAACCTGCAGATCTGCTTTGTTTCTGTTGCTGAATTCCATGCATTGATGTCAAACAGTAATACTTGAATTCTTGTGTTGTCTCCATGTGGCTTTGCAAAAATACTAGATATTGGATTATCAGTGGCTATATTCCCAGAGGAGTTCAAAGCATTTCACAGGCTTTATGTGTGAGAGTGATAGGGACCACTGGGTGACTTCAGCAGCGTACAATTTATAATGTGGTATTTCTTTATGAGTGTGGACTAAAGGCTGCTGAAGGGAACTACAGGAGGAGCATGTGTGAACAGACTACACTCCTGGAATTCAAATCTCTGATTTTCTGAGATGTTTAAAGATCTGTTTTAATCTTCCAAGGTTTAAAAAAACCATAAATCCCAAAGCAACAGAAGGTAGTCTTAAATCTTCAAAGAAAAGTCACGAGTGTCCCAAATGTAGTTTTGAAGATCAGTATGTAAAGTCTGAATGAGATAGAAACATCCTACAGCTGTACTATATATTCTGTGGGTAGTTTCTGTGTGCGGACCCTACAGAGATTGTTAGATTGTAGCTCAGTAAAGTGCTGTAGAGGAAGTTTGTTACGGAAGGTGTTACTTCCTATGGATTCTCCCCAGGTGAAGTTTTAGGGCAGTCTCTTTCTTTAAAGAAAGTGCTGCTTTTCAGATGCAACTTTTCTTCCCTAGTTTCAACTAATATTGTTCAGCAAACAGATTTGAGGCCTGTCTTAGAATATAATAGTGTTTTCAGCTGGAGGGGATATACAACGATCATTTAGTCCAACTGCCTGACCACTTCAGCTGTCCAAAAGTTAAAGCATGTTATTAAGGGCATTGTCCAAATGCCTCTTAAACACTGACAGGCATGGGGCATCAACCACCTCTCTAAGAAGCCTGTTCCAGTGTTTGACCACCCTCTCAGTACAGAAATGTTTCATCATGTCTTGTCTGAACCTCCTCTATGCAGCTTTGTCCTGTCTCTGGATCCCAGGGAGAAGAGATCAGTACCTCCCTTTCCACTTCCCATCCTCAGGAAGCTGTAGAGAGTAATGAGGTCACTTGTCAGCCTCCTTTTCTCCAAAGTCCTTAGCCACCTCTCACAGGACATGCTTTCCAGCTGTTTCACCAGCTTTGTTGCCCTCCTCTGGATGCATTCAAGTACCTTAACATCCTTCTTAAATTGTGGGGTCCAGAACTGCACACAATACTCAAAGGGAGGCCACATCAATGCTGGATAATCACCTCTTTTGACCAGCTGGCTATGCTGTGTTTCATGCACCCCAGGCCTTGGTTTGCCCTCTTGCATGCCAGGGCATTCTGCTGTCATATTGAGCCCGCTGCCACTCACAGATTCCTTTCTGCAGGGCTGCTTTCTAGCCACTTTTCTCCCAATTTATACTTGTGCCCAGCATTACTCCATCCCAGGCACAGAATCCAGCATTTGGACTTGTTAAATTTCATGCCAAATTTCATGTTTGTTAGATTTCATGTCTTCTGTATTACTCTGCTTGTGGTGGGTATAGAAAGGAGTAAGTGCTTGGTTAGTGTTAAACTTGGAGAATATCCTGCCACTTAATGTGAAAGCATTGGTCCAGCTTGCTGTGGCTTTTGTGATCTTTGACTAATTTCTCTCTGTTTCAGATTAGGGGAACATTGCTTTGCCTCCATCTCCAGTGCTCCTCTCTTGTCTCCAATACCCTGACATGTCTACATTAACGAAATAAGCTGGTTAGCCATAGTGATAGGTGTGATTGCCCTGCCAGAGATCTGCAAGGGATATTGAAGAATGAAAAGCCACTAGAGGCAGTTTAAAACCTGAAATTAATTTGAGAAGGTCTGCTATGGCTGACAGACATGAATCTCTGGTAAAGTAGCGCAAAGTTACTGAGATCACAGCAGCAATGAAGAAGATGAGCTGGATGATTTGGTAATCCTGCGAGTGATTTTCCTACTGCAAGGATTAGAAAAATGACTCAAAGATAGGTAAGGATCAGAAGGCTGCAGCCTAGGAGAAACTAAAAACTGCCATATGCTCCAAGATTATGATAGGAAGGTTGAGAGCTGCCTAGAATGCTTGTTACATTCTGTTTGGGGAAGAACAAGTGTCCCTAAGGCTGCAGACAAATGCCTGCCTTCCCCCCTCCTGCACTCTTGTTATCAAGCTCACACAGGGAAAGTTCCAGTGCGGGACTCAGAGAGGTCTTTGGCTGTGGGGTGCAGCTCCCAACTGTTAAGTGTAACACTACACTCTGTGAATCAATGGATGGCTGATTTGGCCTGTACATGATTGTCATGCTATGTGTGTTGAAATAAATGACTCATGTAGTCCGGATTCACTGAACTGCACAGGTGTTGCTGATGATTTCCAGATGGCTTTCAAGGATGATGGAAAGTATTGGAGGGAACAGAGGTGCTGTTGAGTTGGGCTTGCTGTCACCATACATCTGAGAGTGCTTGGGGTATATGTGTCTGCTAAATACTGAAGTCATTTTAACTGCTCATCTGGTATGGGCGAAGAGATGCTGAATTGTGGCATACAGTTAGGAGATGTCAAGTCCAGGGGGAATTTCAGTTGAAAGTCCTGACCTGTGATGTCAAGATTTGTCAGGAAGTGAGGTTTGTCTTAGGATTGTTTTTGCCTGGGCCAGTGTGGACTGAGTGCTGGGCTATAATGTCTGTGTGCTCCATGAAACAGGCTTGAGTAAAGCTGAACACGAGACTCGAGAGTGTGGAGTTCCAGGGTGACTTTCCACCCAGGGTAATGCAACTCAGTGAGTCCTGAGCTGTGTGGGCGAACAAGCTAATCATACAGAGTTTTCCACCACCATTGTGTTATTAGGAAAATTGTCAGGAGGGCTCTTGTTGGTCACTGTTTGGCACTTAAGTCTAGAGAAGCCTTGTGGTAATAGACAGCTGTTGCTGGTGTGATATATCCAGGTTGTTGTACTGGGCTTGCAGCTGTAGTATGGTATTGTAGAGTGGCTCTCTTGCAGCTGGAAAGCCTGCACAGAGGGGCTCCTACTGCTCTGAAGTCAGAGCATTTAGTGTGCTGAAGGAGTCTACATGCTTCTGTTGCTGAAGCAAAGGTGGAAGGGGGCACAAACAGTTTGCAACGGCAGCTGGAAGTGAGACTGAAACACCCTGACTTCAGAAGTGGTCAGTGTGTGCAGACCTCTGGGCATAACAGCAGGATGCTTTCTGTGTTTCTCTTTACAGGGGGATAGGCTGGAGCTACACAGCTGGGCCTCTCTGAGCTGGCAGAAGGGTGCACCTCTTTCTGTCCTCCCCTCAGCTTTCTGATGCAGAAAGAGGAGCCATGTGGCCCTACTGCTGCTCAGCATGTTGGTGCCTTATCTTTGAGAGGTCAGGTGGGTTGCAGGGATGCCCCTGGAAGGATGTCACTGCATGCAGTAGCCTTCCATGTCCTACCACTGGCATGCCCATTACAAGCTTGCCATGTGTGTTTCACAGTTGGTTAACCTCTTACTGCTTCTGCATAAGTTCACCACTTAATCTTTCTATCTACTGATTGCTATGAGGATCTATACTCAAAAAAGACAGATGTGAGAGAGAAGGAAGTAATCCATTGCTTTTACATGTCTTTGCTGATTTGGTAGAGATGACTTTGACCTGGTTCCAGCAGCTGACAACTTCATGGAAACAAGAGAAAGCTGCGTGGTGTAGATGCAATTCATGATCTTGCAATATCTGTAGATTGCTATGTCACTTAAGAAGAACCTGGAGCATTCCTTGTAAAAGTTAAATTTGCATTTGTGAACAAGCGTTAGCCTACCGAAAGTATTGAAGGAACAAATAATATTAATGGTAATATTGAGATATGTCACTATGATTACACTTTCTTTTTATATTGTGTTTTCATGTTCAGCCAGCAATTCTAATTAAAGTCTTCAGAATGATAAAGCTAATAAATGTAGGAGACAAGGAGAAGGTATATTGTTTAACCTGAAAAGGTGGTAACAATTGGCATATGGCTAAATGTTGGATAAGGCTAAATTGGATAGTGAAAGAAAAAAAAAAATCCACCTAAAAATGAATGCAGTTTGGGAGTTTGCGTGGGTGGCAGAAGAAGGCAGGTGAAAAGAGTCAAAATGCCAACAGCAGATTTATTGCCTTACAAATTATGACTTTAAATACAAGTGAAGACTACATGGTGGATACCACATATTACCTGTGGAAGGATTTTTCTAAACTATTGAGCTGAATCCAGAGCATTCCATCAGAGCAGCATTTGCATGTCTTCCATCTTCATGGGGACCACAATATCAGTGAATGGAATCCAAATGCCAACTTAATCACATCCTCTGGTCTATACATCTTCTGTCTGATCTCAAACTGTTGCTGTAGTCTACCAGTTTTATTTAAGTAAATTTAGGTTTTCTTGTTACATATGTTGAAATGATTTGTGAAGTTCTGAAATCTGCATTGTATGCATGTGCTTACACATACATATACAAAACTATGATAAATATATAAAATATACAGTTATAGTTATTATGTGTTATTTTATGTATATAAACATGCATATTGCTGAGAAAGAGGTTGTGGACCTTCCAACTTTGGAGACTTTGAAAACTTGTGTGGGCAAGACCCTGAGCAACCTGGTCTAGCTTTCATATGACCCCTGCTTTGAGCAGAAGAGTGGTTTAATTGTCTTCAGAGATCTCATGCAACCTAAGCCTTAATGTAACTCTGATATTCAAAACCTACCCTGGAGCTTGAGTGTTGCCAACAGACTTATATTTTGTTAATATAGTGCATTCCTGTAAGGATAGTAGGGCAGGATGGACCTAAGGTACAGCTCTGTCAAGCTGGAGTGGTTTTCCCCATTCTGTAGCTGAATCTGTGCACTAAGTGAATATGGAGTTAGTCTGACAATAGTCTCTAAAGCATACAAGCGTACCTTCTGCAAAAGCATGAAAGAATGAGTATGGCTTTGTTCAGGTCAAGTGCATGTGTATACAAGTGGGCATGGCTGGATGAGTCAATGGGGGAGAATGATATTGTGAAGACACTAAAGCAGGGCTGAATACTCGTGCTGCTCAGCAAGAAGGAATGAATTGTGCTTGCTTCTATAGATTGTCCTGTGAATTTTCACATGGGTGTGTGCAGGATCTGGGTTAGTTAAGTCTGCATGTGAACACAGAAGTACTGAGACAGTAAGTATAACTAAAACAGCATTATACAATTCTGTTTCAACAGTTGGGCCACCATAAATCTAGCTGTCTTACTACTGCATGATAGCACAGATATTACCTGCAGCTTTTCTTTCAAAACTGCTCAGATAAGGAAAGAGGTCTGTCTTACACTTTTTTATACATCCAACTTAAGGCAACCTTGCAAGCAAACTGTTGGCATTAGGACTGTTGTAATATAAGGTATATGTGGAAGTGAAACCTGTAGACAGAATAAGGTTATACAGTTTATTGTGATTTAAAGGGCATTTTAACTCTAAATGAGAAATTAGGCACAGTAAGAACATGTATTGGAACTTATGTAAATGGCTTTTTAGCCTAGTTAATGAGGAGAAAGGATCTAGAAAGGAAAAAAGTGAATCTCTTTTTCTCTTTTTAACCATCAAGTTTGCTAGTAAACTTCTGCTTTGCAGTCTGATCTTGTGATAGCCAGTTTGCCATTGTATTTGCATGGATCAGTGAAGAAATGCCTATTCTATATTTTTTACAAGCTTTTTTACACCCCAAGCTCACTGACACAGTTTGATGTAGGAGAGATGTTTGTGTCTCTGGACACCTTTTTATATGTCCTGCCTACCAACAGTTGGTTATAGTGCCTGATTCTGAGACACTCAGGCAGAGCACTGCCCCATGGCAAAGAGTACGGTTTGACTTCTCATTCCTTTGCTGCCCTCTGTCAGTGGGATTTTATCCTTGACTAACAGTATGTTAGGCACTGTGTTGAAGTGGAGGAAGTGATATGAAACCTGGCAGTTGAAAAAGCATATGGTGATAGATAGGAAAGGGACTGTGGTACAGATCTTCTTGGATATGTTACTCTTTCTGTAAATGTTACAGTAAAACAGTCAATTGACAAGAAAAGAGACATAAGGTGTGGTTTTGGAGTAGCTGTGCATTGTGCATGAAGTGTAGAAAATTGTTTTACAAAACATACTCTGCTAACAGCAGTGCGTGGGATACAAATATTTTTTTGTTGGACTTTTTTCTTTTTTTTTTGACCTGGTTTTCTGTAGGGAACAATACCTATTAACTGCTCTGTCTGTCCTTCCTTCCATAACTCTTGGATCTATTGGCGAATGCTGGATGGTGTATTTTCAAATTTAAAAAAGTCAAGTGGATGGTTCAAGGAATGACCCTTTACTTACTGAGAGGAAAGGTAGAACTCTGTCTTTAAACTTTAAGCAGCAGCATCTGTGTGGCCTGCATTGCCCTATGTGAAGTAGGGACACATATGGGATAGCGGGGAACTGCAATTACTGCCTGAGCAATCAAAGCATAGAGGAGAGAAATGCGGAGGCAAGAAGACAAGAACTGTTGTTTATATATCAGCTTGTTAGCAGCTGGGTCCTCTCACTGTGAGTGTGTGGACTTGTAGAAACCACAAAGAGCAATTCATCTCCTCTGGAAACTAAGCCTTGTGTATGGGGGAGTAGCTCTTGAAACCTTGTTATTAAATAGTGGCTTTTTCTTTTTTTCCAACACCTCGCTACCAGTCCACATCTGTCTCAGAAATTTAGAAGCTACTTTTCCCAATTTTTGCGTCAGTTACATTTTAGACAAGGAATGTGTCCCTCTCTGGAAATCAAAAGTATGAATGAGGCCTGTGATTTTTTCCAGAGGCAGAGCTGATGCAGGTCTTTCCAACACTCAAATTTAGGAGTAGAAGGAAAGGCTCTATACACAGCTCCATCTGTAGAGAGTCCTCTAGAATCATGACCTAAATTTCTTACTTATTAGCAAGATACTAAAAATCCTTCTTTTACTTTTCCTGATCCTCCAGCTGATCCTTTTGGGAATTCAATCATGTACAGATCACTGTATTTGCAGGTTTCCCAAGGCTGTGAAATTTATTTTGAAAAAAAGGCAGTACTGGGGCTACAGGGAGGATTACCTAACAGGTTCTTGAATTCAGTGCTTCATGGAAGAAAGCGTAAGTGCAAGTATTCATTCATTTGGAAAAGAAATCCAGACAAAACTTTGCAGTCCTTCTGTATGCAGGCTAGGCTTTAAGGAAACATCTACCTAGGGCATGTTTGGAATGTGAAACCTGGAGATCACTTGGGGACAAGGAGAGAAATTTGGTATTTATCAAAAATTTCACATGGTGGTTGTAAAAAAGTCAAAACAAAAAAAACTTAATATCGAGTGACTTCTACTGTAGCTAGTGAGTCGTCTTTTGTGACTATGAATTCTCAGACATGGTGAGGAATTTTAATTACATTGTGTTAAGTGTGTTAACCATGGTGTTCTCTGACACAAATTCACAGTTTCTAACTGTTCTTGTCTTCTATATCTCTGCTGGCAGTCACATGTTCTTGTCTGTGATATTGGTGGACTTAATTGCCAGTCACAAAAGCTGAGAGAAGAACACATGGTCTGCCTTTTTAAAAAAAGTATATATTAATAATAAAATTGTAATATATCATATTTAATAATAAATCTCCCCCCAAAAAAGTCTCCCATAATAAGTCTCCAAAAGGTCTGGCTTGCAGGATAGGTCTTTTGGTTTTTTGCTTCATGTTATTTACTATAATTCCTCTTGGTTTCCTCCAGAATACTGTGTCCTTAATCATGATAGCCACTAAATCAGTCAAATAACAAACACTTCTGTGCTGAAGTTGCTGTTTCAAGGATAAATCTTCTGTATTTCCTTTCATTTCAAAGAGAGGTTATCCCTAAATACTCCATTTATTTTAGTGTAGTAAGTTCTCATTGGTTTCTTTTTTGTTTGTTCCCTTTGAAAATGTGCTTTTTAGTCAGGTAGAGATATCTGCAAAATTATGCATTTAGGTATGTTCCTTGTTTTCTTCCTGTGGCTGCACATGCAAATTATGCTTTTGCGTATGCAAATACTCATTTAAACTTGTATTTAATGTAATAATATATGTAGGTCTTAAATGGTATTTTTTCAGACTGTAGAAGAACAAAGACTGTGTAACAATAGTGAAGCTTGCACCTTAGTTAATATATATTAGAGGGGTAAACCCGAATCTCAGCTTGTATTTAATTTTTGGGAGGGGGTTGTTGGTTTTTGATCTTGTATCTGCTGACTGACCTTTTAGCTAGAGCTATGGTTTTGAATTTGTCAACTGGTCTGGTAACGGAGCCATACTGCTTTTCTTTTGCCTTTGTGTTTCAACAGACAACCTGCTAGGGAGAACTCCTGTGAGTGTTCCCTAAATGCTTGTTGATCTCTCTGGTTGTGGAAGCTCAAATACAAGTTTCACTTACTTTTTTGATCAGTGGACTTCTCTTTATGTTTTGGAGTTTCTTTTGCTTGAATTTACTTATGCCTCAGGTTACTCTTACTAGATCTACATGACAAAAAATAATATGTGTATGGGGTGCCATAGAATGGGCTTGTATAGAACACGGATCAGTAGTTGTAGGAATTTAGGGTCCACTCTGACAATCTTGCATTTTGTTAAGAGATAAGCCACAGGTCTTTAACAATAGCCCTGACAAATGCAGCCAATTGAGACATGAATTTGGAATCTGAATAGGTGTCTGAGGCCTTCTGGGGATTCTCTGATGTGGTGGGTTGACCCTGGCTGGGCACCAGGTGCCCACCTAAGCCGCTCTATCACTCCGCCTCCTCAGCTGGACAGGGGGAGAAAATATAACAAAAGGCTCATGGGTCAAGATAAGGGCAGTTTAATAAGATGAAA
>JAOBAS010000072.1:28633801-28643861 GCA_025311575.1 Elanoides forficatus
TGGTGGTTTCTGGTCAAATTTTGAATGGAGGAAAACACAATTAATTTAGAATTAAAACATCCATCCCAGATACTTTGGCATCCCAGCTGTTAACCTGTGACTGTAGGACAGCTAAGTCTTGCACTGACACTCACACCTGTATGTTCAGTGATAATAAATACATCTTCTAAAATGTCCCTTCTTTGGGATGTGCTTGCGAGTTGTCTGTAGTCCAGGGTTTGGGAGCTTGTGCTGAAGAATGCAGTGGGGGTTTTTTGGTTGACTTTTTGTTTTGCAGGGGGTGGTGGTAAGCAAAATAAGTAGTGTAAAATCAGAGTGTGGCAGTGTTGCAGAGCCTGAGTAGTGACTCTAAAGTGTTAGGTGTTTTTTTCCCTAATCTTAAAGGGGATCTCTGCCTTTCCTAATATAGTGTTCATTTACTCCATGGCGGGTGTTTGATCTGGAAATACTTGTGTGTCCTGTTTTTTACTCTGTCTGTTGGGGTATGCTGGCAGCAGGAGACAGAAGCAGATGCAGCTTCAGACTCATAGCTAGCAATGTACTCCTGGTTCTTTGTGAAAAAGACTGAAGCTGTTGGAATAGCAGTCTGCTGTCAGTCTTACTGGTGTTGGTCTTAAAGATGTAAAGTAACTGGTGGGACAGAAAGAATCTTGTTAGAAAAATCTATCTTAAAGAGAGTAGTCCTTCAGGGCAGAACCCTTTAGGCTTGCGCTGCTTTGAATGAGGGGTTGGACAGGGTGATCTCCTGGGGTCCTTTCTCACCTGAATTATTTTATGATTCTGTGGGAATTCTGATGCTGAGGCCTGCCTCTACTTTCTCTGCTTCACGCTCCTTTGCTAGTCCTATGTTACGTGTCCGTGCTCTGCAGTAATTCTCATATGAGGATTTTTTAATTTGCCCTGGTCCCCTTGCCAGCTTCTAGAAACCAAGATTAACTCTACCCCTTCAACATGGAGGAATGATTCCTGTTACTTTAATCAGCTGATTAAAAAGCCTATATAACCAATGGGACTTGCACAGCATGCAATGATTTTGCAGGGGCCAGGGGAGTGTGGTATTGGAGGGTAAGGGGTGAGGTTTTTCTAACCTTCACATTTTTCTAGTCTCCTAATGGGGGGAAGGAAGCTTGTTCTGAAGATAATTTCTTTTTGCTGCCTTTTTTCCTAGTTCACAAAATACAGGTAAATATAATGTTCCTTTGAGAGAAAGAGTGGCACAGATGGGTTCAAGGAACTAAGTTTAAACAAGAAGCTTGTTTTATGTCTTGTTCCTTTTCAACTGAGAACTAAAATCACAAAGCTTCTTATTATTGCAGGAAAAGAATATCCTTTGAGTATTTCTCTGAAAACTTTTTAGCAATATTTTCAGTTGTAGCTGATAAATGTGAAAAGCAAAGGGACTGAACTATGTGCAAGTGAAAGTGTGCTTTTTTTGCTGAATATTAGCAAAATTCTCTAATAAGAATTGCACTGGGTTGACTGTGCTGACTGACTGGCTCTTGCTAATTTGTCCATCCCAGTTATTCTATATCTTGTGCTAGGCAGAAATCTTTTGACAGAGAGTCTGCCTTGTGATGTTTCTGGTATGAACAGGAGCACACTTCTATTTCAGCACCATTTAGTAATTGGTTTGTGGCAATTGTGTATTTGTCCTCTGAACTCAGACTGTACTTTGAGGACGGCATAGGATGCAGCTGTGTGAAACTAGTTTTTTTGCTGGGAGGGTGTTAGTGCCTTCTGGTTTGCACATCTGACTAGAGATTCTAGTAACAGTTACTTTCCTGTCTTTCAGGTATTGATAGCTGATGACTACTCAGATCCGTTTGATGCCAAAAGTGAGTTAAACAGAATGGGAAAAGGGGAGAACACTGGCTATATGGAACCATATGAAGCCCAGAGAATAATGACTGGTAAGAAGAGACAATTGCACATGTGATATTTAATTGCATGGCAGTTCACATGGATATTACAGCTGCTATGAAACAGAAATGTCCTTTGGCATGAAAAAACATGTTTCTGAAGATGCTTAGGTAGGCAACAGTAAATGCCATGGCAGCTTTTCAGGTGCCTGCAGATGCCTTGATATCTAAAAATACTGGTCTGGATTTCACTACTGACTATAGATGGTTTGTACTGTCATGTGGGAAGATGAAAATGGGAGCAGTGGGAGTTGGAGTGTGTATTGCTCAGTTTGGCAATGTCAAGGCTGTCATCTGTGTATGTAGTAGGGATGGCCAAAGCATGACATTGTGTTAGTTCACTTAAAAACAGTTGATCAACTTGCTTATAGCCTTTTTTTCCTCAGTTAGATTCAGACTGGTTGGTCTTCCCTCTGTCAGAGGAGGGCTGCAAAGCTACATCTTTATGTAGCTTCCTTCCTTCCTTACTTCTCTGATGGTTTTTTTTGTACCAGTGGTCAAAATGAGACACTTTAGGATGCCTGTGAGCCTTTAACTGCTATTCTTTGTAGCATCCTTCCTCTTCTGTCATGTAGGGAGATGGCTAATCATGATATTGTTGTAGGAGTTTGTACCGTTAGAACCCCTTGTCCTGGCATTATGCGGCTGTATTGTTCGTGTATTTTTCTCATATTATCTGCATCCATTTCCTATTTGTTGGCTGTGCAGTCTGTAAACTTTTCTGGGGTATGGGACCATATGTTTTTATTGTATGATGATTTGACTCAGTCAACACACATCTTTGTGCAGATCAATTGTGCATTTCTCAGATTTATACAGCAGGTTTTCTTTTTCTCTTAATGAGGTAAAAGTCAATTTTGTGCCCAGTTAAGTTGATTGTATGCTTTCCTTTTCTATTGGCAGCTCCTGTTTTGGGCCCTCAGGAAAGATTAATCAGTGGGGGAAGATGAGGCTGTTGGATGCAAAGATCCTTTTTTCATGCAAGTGTTCCTATTTTTCTTTTCTTAAATAGCATTTCTGAAGAGAGACAGAGGAAATGACGTGCAGACTACATTGTTTGGAAGTTTTCAGCATCTTATAGTGGGGCTGGGAGCTTTTATTTCTCATTGGTGTAAATCTATTCATTCTAGTTGAGTAATTTCTTCAAAAAATAAATTAGTCCATGTAAGTTCTTGCTCTTTATGCAGCAGTGATTAACATTTGTAATTTTAACTATGAAGTTTGCTGTGCTTTGATTTCTTTCTTCCTGAGTTTAGGACAGGAGCTTATTTTATCTCCTTTTCCAGATTAGCCATAATAAATGGGGTGGTTTAGTGGACAATTCTGAATGCCTTAGCTAAAGTAAGGGACAGTAAACTTGTGTACTCTTGCAGTTGCATGACACCCTTTTGCCAAACTGGTGTTTGGTGCAGCTGATAAGCTGTTGTATCTGCTCCATGTGTTCTTATAAAGAAAACATGAGGAGCTCTCAAAGATGCTAGAGGCACTTCCAAAACTGGGGTTTAATTGAATATAATGATATAGCAAGTGTTCAGAATATGCATATGATTGAGCCAGTAGAAAATGCTTGATATCTCCCTGAAGATGTTTAGTGTTTTGAGATTTGGGTATTTGGTTTCCAGTCATCTTGTCCTAATGCTGGTAGAATAGAGAAAGTCTTCCCGTAAACCTTGGTGAGATCAGATTATATTCCACTATATTCAAGCATGTGGTTTTATGTTTGGTTTTTTCATTGCACAGATGTTGCCTTTGTGTTTTACTTGACAAATGAAAATCCAAAGGCATCTTTTTGGAGAGTTTTTAAAGATTCAGTTTGTATTTCCCAGGTGAGTTCTATTATGTATCTACTACTTCTTCAGAAGACCTTTGGACTGCAGTTTGGTTGGCCTCAAAATGTTTACTGTTTGTTATGTTTGTTTGTTAGCTGTGCTGTCTCCTGAACAAAAGAACATTATATGGCTATCCATTTAGCTAACTAATCTGGTGAAATCCTTCTGACTGTATTTAACATGGGTTAATGCCAGAGAGGGGGAATCTGCATACCCCAGCAGAATGCACTTTAGGAGAGACAGAAGGCAAAATAGCTTTTTGCCAGTTATTCCTTGTTCACTGATGTACCCGAACTCTTGATCAACTCTGGAAACCAGGTGTAAGGGCTAGTTTGAAACAGGAACCTAAAGTTTTTGTGCA
Source organism: Elanoides forficatus (assembly GCA_025311575.1). Classification (NCBI taxonomy): domain Eukaryota; kingdom Metazoa; phylum Chordata; class Aves; order Accipitriformes; family Accipitridae; genus Elanoides; species Elanoides forficatus. Next base: position 28,637,911 of record JAOBAS010000072.1, read on the forward strand.
TGCTGCATGCCTCTTGAGTTAGTAGAGGATTAGGCAAAAGCAAATGTCCGTATGAAATAAGACCCTACTATTTCAATTTGAGAAGCTAAGCTTACACCTGAATAGAAATGTATGATGTCTGAAATAACTAATGTATTCATTCATAATTTATTCTTCCTCCCTAAAAGCTCTGTGCGCTCACAGTTGTGATGGAGTTGGTTCTCATCTGATGTTTCATTTAAAAAAAAAAAAAATAAAAAAGCCTTGAAGTTGATGATTTCCATAAACTATTGAATGGTCTATCTCATTCCATGCTGTCTGTGGTTAGAATTATGTTTAATCAGGCTTGAAGTTTCTTCTGCTGATAGCGTCCCCAAAAAATACTGTCTTTGCAGATTTGTGGTTATGTTGCTTGAAAGAAAGCAACATTTATAGTTTGGAAAGGCTTTTTGAGGAAAGGCTTGACTTGAGGCTAAGGTAAAGCATGTTGAGAATGAATGCATATTTATAAGAAGCTGTCATCTTCTGACAGCCAAACATACTAGCTGGCCTGTGCTGATATTCATAAGTGTCTATCCTGTCTTCATAAAGTCCATGCCAGATGTTCAGAGAAAATCCCCGGGAATCCAGTTCTGGGTGTGCTGTGCAGGGTGAGTCTCGTCTTGGGTGGGTATGCACCTAAAGCCACAGGAGTAGTGTTGGATCTTTGGCTTATCCCCAATCTGTTTGGGGATTGGATGTCGTAGTGTAAATATAGATGTATGATCTCTGTGATCTTAATATCTGCCATACTGTTCTGGACTATGCATGGAGTGAGATCCTGGCCTGACCGCTGTCATGTATGCATGAAAACAAGTAGAGATAGCTAAGAAGATGCCGATTTCTAAGGATCCTGAGAAGTAGGTGGACCAGAGAGAAAAAAGTAACCTGCTAAGAAAATACTGGCATTGCTGATACTGCCTCGATAACCATATCCTAGCAAGAAATAGATGGGGAAGGACTGGAGGCAAAGAGAAGAGGAAAGAAGAAACGATGCAAGATAACATTACTGTGACTGGGGTTCCTCATAAAGCTGCAGCCCCATGTGCTGATTTACAACTGCACTGTCTAACAGCTGAAAGGACTCTGTTCTCTCTTGGAACAGCAGTATAAATCCCCATTGTTCCCTTACAAGGGCTAGACTGTCCATCCAATTGCGTTGTAAGTATGGTGTTTCCACTGCTTTCTTATGCAAGCTTTCAGTTCTTATTTTTCTTCTAGCATCAGGCTGTAGCTGCTGCAATAACATGTGGCCCATCACAGAAACAGGCCTGTGCTGCCTTACCAAGCCTGTAACCAAGCATCAACAGCTTGGATCAGGTGTAGGAGGTACTTCATGCTTGAGAGAGTTCCCCAGCAGAGCAGTGGCTGGAGATGCTGCATTTGAACACAAGTGAATGGTTGAGACACCGTTAGGCCAGAGTGGTGGTGGCCATAACATCCAGGCTGTTCCATCATCTGTTCTCAGGGAATGCTGGGGTAAGAGACGTTAGGTTCCACCTGAGTATTCACTCCCATTAGCCTGCACTGAATGTCAAATAATAGAGAGGGGTCTGTTTGTTTTCTGTGGTAATCCTTCACCTGAGAGGAGGAAAAGTGTCTTCAATTCATGAATATGTCTATTCTGGGGAAAAATGTGGGTATTTTTTTTTCCCCTTTAAAATCCCCTTAAAGTCATAAGGCCCTATCCCAGCCATACCCTGTGAGCTGGAAGGGATAGTGCCTCTCAGAAGAAATTAGAAGTCCCCAGACTGCATGAAATATTTGCAGTCAAATGCTAAATCAAGGCAGTGTGTACCACAGCCATCTGTGTGCTGGATCATAGAGTGCACCTAAAACTCACTTTTGGAGGAGCATCCAATTTTGGATCATCACACAGGTGGAGATACACTGTCAGCCAAGTTGTTGCACAAAGAACTGTATCCTTTTAAGGTATGATAAAGAATACTGGCTCCAAAAATGAGATAATAGACTGCATCTGTTGTCCTTCTTAACTTGCCACTTGGCTTTGAAGGGAGCCCCTTATCTCCAACTCACAATTGTTTGAATACAAAATGCCTAGCATGGTACATGCTATAATATAAAAAACAGTTTACTTGAACAATAGTAAAATTAAAGTCAGTTCAAGTCTTAAACTAATTTGGAACCACATTATCAAAAATGGGGGAATGGCTCTGTGAGAGGTGAAGTAAAAAGCATTATCTGAGGGGCATGCCTACCTTGAGGGATATGTGTTAGCAAAAACACTTCTGTCTTTTCCAGATCAGGAGCTGTGTTTTCTGTGCTCTAGAACAGGTAGTGAAGGAGAGTTGGGGCAGCCTAGGCCCTTGAGTTAGGACAGTGGTTTGAAAGTTGAGGTAAGCTTACAGTACATCAGTGCCTTGATTTCTTAGAGGTCTAGAAGTGCCTCAGAACTGTGCCCTGCCTGGAAGTTTGAATGTACATCATGTTTCTCCTTTGCTTTTTTAGGCATCACCTAGCCCTGTGTCAGGGACATCAGCCCCTGCATGGGGTTCTGGCCTGTGTCATGCATCTCCCTCAAGGATATGGTAGACAGGGAGAAACCCTTCTTCTTGTATTTCAGAATTCTCTAGACTTCAATGGGTAGCATTTCTGAAAAGAGTTACTTTCCTGAGATGTAACATGCCATGTGGTCTTTCTCATGGAGCAAATGCTGTGCTGTGAAGAGACTTCAGAAGGCTGTCATAACACTATTGATAAAATATATACTGTGCCTCTCTTCCGTTCATGGTAACTTTAGAGGCTGCTCAGGGCATAAAAAATCTCCGTCTGGACAGTCAAAGGCAGGTGTTTGTGGAAGCAGGAATTCAGTTTTGTTACTGATGCATTTCTCACAAGAGGGTAGTCACACAGTCATCCTGGGAACTGGGCATGTTAGATCTTGTAGGTCAGACATGCTGACCCACGAGAATCAGGGGAAGGGCTCAACATGCATTGAGTCAGTCCTGAGTCAACACAGCAGCATGCTGCCAGTACCCCTTGAAGACTGGAAGATCTAAGTAAGTTGCAAAAGGGCTTCTGGCCATAAATGGAAAGCTGAATTCAAGTCTCCCGGATGTAGTTAAATCTGAGAAGAACGTGTCCTTTCCCATACAAACCTGGTCTGTGTAGGGCAGACTGAATAGACGAGCTCGTGTACATGCTGCAGGGATGGGTGACTGGTACAGAAGGAGCTGTGTGCTGGACCTGAAGAGGTGGAAGTTGTTTCTAGGGATACTTTAGAGCATTTGAATCATGGCACAGAAATACCTGTTGTCTTGCCTGTGTTGTTCAATGGGTTCATCAACCTGGGTGATGACATATCTGCACTATCAGCAAAGGTGAACATAAACTAAGGAAAGTGCTTGATGAGGAAGGATAGAGCCTCCATCCAGAGGGACCTTAACAAATGTGAGGATTCTGTCAACAGGAGCTTTTTTGAGGTTAAACAAGGGAGATATTAGAGAGAATTCCAAATGAAAATTCACAGCTTTGTTCATAGGCTCACAACAGTAGCATCCTCCTTCCTTTCTTCTTTTTCTGTGTATTTATCGTCCTGTCTCTATATACATCATCCTGGCTATGCAGTAGAATAGCAGTGAGCAAGTTTAACAAGCTCGTGCCTAGGGATTTTGTGCTTTGCTTCCCTCCCTGTGGATGCAGAAAGCTGAGCTTTGTCTTTAGGTGCAGGCAATGCTAGAAGAGCAAATGCCTTCATGCACTTCACTGCTTCCTTCTAGGGACTGTGGTAAGAGTCTGTGCCTGAATCACAGTGGAATCTCCAATGCATGACAGGCAGCCTAGCAAAAGCAGTGCACCTACCTTAACTTTGAGCTCCCCATGGACATGCTGGGAGCAGTAGCTCTGTTTTGCTGCAAGCTGTCACAGAAATGCTGGGAGTGTGGAGAAAACAGCATTCCCATGAACCTGCACCTACTTCAAAAGGTCTCAGATGTCAGTTTCTCTTGTAACTGGAGAGGCAGTTTTTTTGTTCAGACATGTAACTTCATCTGAATAGTCACTACAGCACATTGGTGGTGAGTCAGTTCTGGTAAAATCCTTTACCAGGTGGCCTCTGGCATGTTGCTTGTTGGCTCTGAGTTACCACTGCATTATTATGTAATTTTTTAAAATATTTTTACATTATTATGTAAAAAGCAATGATAATTACTTTGATAAATATTAGGCTGCATAGATTAGTACATACAGCATGGGATGTTTAGAAAGAACATTTCTGGCCTATTGAAGGTCACTGAGCCTAGCAAGCCAACCTGAACTTTAAGCACTGTAGTGTCTGTGTTTAAGATTTGCTATCTGCTTGTATCTGAACATGGCAAACAGCTGTAGCCAACACAGAAGAGGAATTGTGTTTGGCCACTAAGCTCAAGAGCTGGCATAGTTTTCAAAAGACTTTAAGCCTCTTCTCTTGTTCCTACATTGGTGTGTGTTCCAGTTCTAGATTCTGAGTATCTAACACTAGGCTAGCCATAACTAGAAATCAGCCCAAAATGAGAATTTATGCATCGTCAATCCATCTCATATGGTATTGTAGTTTCCTCACTAGAACTCTTACGTTCATTGTCCTGTTGCCAGATAGTGTGAATAAGACTACATGCTGGTCGTTCTAGCAGAACAAGTTTTAAGATTTTTTTTCTTTTAAAAAATGTGGGAAGAAGTGCAAAGTAACTCTTCACTCCTGAAATTTGATGTGTATGTGCTCTCAACTCATCATTTGCAATGTAGAGAGCCACTGAGTGAGATTTGAAGAAGTTCAATAGCACACAGAAGTGAGCTTGTGACTGGTAACAAGATGGCTTTGTTTACATGTTGGGAGTTTTCTAAAGGACTGCACTGGAAATCATGGGGAGCTCTTCCTAGAGCTGACAAAGAAGGGGATGTTTGATGTGTCCTGAGCATACCCATCATTTGAAGCATAGTGCCCCACAGTGCATGCAGTGTTACTGTGTGTGTTTATAGAGCCTGGCCCTCACCTGCTGCTAGCCTAATTGTACTGCAAAATTCCCTTCAGCCCAGTAGAAGTGAGGACATATGTTCTGAACAGCTGTGCCTCTTCTTTAAAATATGCTAGAAGTAATGTTAGTTAGAAACCTCCTGGGCTTCAGCATCTATTTCAAGTTGTTTCTTACTTCATTAGAAATTTGGGCAGGGACTTCATTCAGCAATGATTTAAAGGAAAGAAGTTGTCTAGGGACAATTATAGAAGAGGACATCTTCCTTTGCATGAGGTCTGATGTGCATGAATTGAGGCATGTTTGAAATAATGCTGGATCTGCTTCAACACAAGTCTTTAGCTTCTGTCTGAGCAAAGCAATAGACCTCACATGTGCTGTGAAACTGTATCACTTTAGATCCATGTTCAGTTGCCACCATGATCAGTACTCTCTTCCAGTCTTCATGGAGCACTTCACACTCCATCAGGGAGTGTAAGGAGATAAGGCCAGAATGTATACAGTCTTATTCCTCATGTTGGGAGAGACTGTGGTGTGTTGTGGTTGCTATAACTAGATGCGTAACTGGGGGTGGAAACCAGTGGTGTGTAAAATGAATAACATTCCTCTATGTTTAAATCTGTTTCTTCCCTGTGAGAAATGCACTCATGCTTAATTTTATGAATTTTACAAGTTTATTATAGGCCAAAGGCAAACAGCGCTGGATGCACGGGGAATCGCTCCACCTATCCTGCATACCATTGAGTCTATTTGTGCAGGTTAAGTACATGTTCTACATACATATTCACTAGATTTCTGAGAAATGTTATACATATTCATTAGTTTTCCAGGAAACGATTAGCATATGCAAATGTCCTTTACGCAGGCTCATTGAACATCTCTGGTGGTCTTCAGGAGTCCTCTGGTGGTCTTCCATAGTCCTCCTCACTTGTCTGCTACTTGACTTTCCTCAGGTGATTCTGT